>OY978011.1:3091274-3794431 GCA_963854515.1 Pandemis heparana | reverse complement strand
GAATAATGGTTACTCTAAATGTAATGTTTACTCTAATGTTATCTAAAAAAAACCGGCCAAGTGCGAGTCAATAATATATCAATTGTCTTTATAGAGAGTGAAACGCACCCAGTTATAGGTTGACGCACACATTACCGCTCCGCGCCGGCACGGCACCCGCTCAACTCGACCCGCTCAGTATTCTTAGTATGAAACTCCACACTGTCACAGAATAACTAATAGTACTACGTAGGTACTGTGTCAAATTAAATGACTTATATGACATTGACATGTTAGTATAAAGTAAGTTTTTTTTAATAGTCTACATAAAAATATATACTAGCTACTACTAACTACTACATCTACACCTGTAACCTACTGATCTACTTCACTAAGTTAAGTGAATACTTTCTTATGCCACATTTAACTGGCAACAAATTCGCACCAGGGCGATCAATCACAGAAGAAATAATCAATGACGGCACTAACTGCGCTTACTTCCGAGGTTTTAAATCATTACAAACTGTAAACTATTAAAAAGTTAAAAACGTTATAAGTAATCTATAGTCAGAAATTTAACTGTAATTCAATAAAAAAAGATTTTAAAAAATTATACCGGAACTGACATACAATTTCTTAACATCTCCTTCTTATAGTCTGGCAGCTAAACCACTGCAGCCAGATGACACTTCCAAATGTCATTTTACGAAATAATGATACCACATTTATTTCACTAGTGCTCGACTAAGGTCACGTAATGAATGATTTGATTATTGAACGAACGAAATATTTTATGAATGTCACATTCTTAGTTTAGTATATTTTAAATTAAACGCGATACTTTTGATGGGTTCAAGGTTCATATTAATGAACAAAAATGACTTTTGCATTTCCACTCCGAACTGCAACTTTTTAAGTAAAGTACAGAGATAGAAAAAAATATTAATGAGATCATAGTTGTTTCATTTATGGCAAAATGGGGAATGAGTTGAAAACTGGTAACTGATTTGTCATGCTTCCAAATCGCGCTCTTACACTACTACTAACTAGAAAACATACAAAAAACCTTATTGAACAAATAATTTTATTAAAATTCGCTTTGAAAATTCACTATTTCAACATAAATGACGAAAATGAATTTCATTATATCGTTCATTCTTTCATTCACTCACTAAGTCACATCACTATTTAATATTCGCCAAAAACTGACAACACTGAAAAGTGTCATCTGGCTGCAGTGATTTATCTGCCAAACTATAGCAAAAAGTATCCACTTCAAAAACTTCAGTTACAATTTTAATAGGTAAGTACCTTAACTTCAGTTGGGACTAAGGACACAATTTGTGAGGAAATATCTTCAAATAGATCTCTTTTCATAACGCCATATTGCTTAATGCAATATTCCACTACTGATTTAACTAAGTAGTTCCGTGCCGTCGTGTCTAGTTTTCCATTCTTCTTTAAAGAAGCTAGACATAGTTCTCCGGCACTATTACTTTTTAAGATAATTTCTAAATCATCATTCTAAACAAAAGAAAACATCATTTTTTACAACGAAATCAGAATAAGCATGCAGACAACCATTTTGAGCAGTTTTATAGCCTAAGGCCGTTTGTCCACCGCCGCCGTCACCGTCACGTCACCGAGAACGAGATGACGGCGCCGAAGTAGCGGTACATACATTTACTTAAGCCGCGTGTCCACCGCAGCGACACGCGGCTTAAGTAAATGTATGTACCGCTACTTCGGCGCCGTCATCTCGTTCT
The DNA here is from genome assembly GCA_963854515.1 of Pandemis heparana. Lineage (NCBI taxonomy): Eukaryota > Metazoa > Arthropoda > Insecta > Lepidoptera > Tortricidae > Pandemis > Pandemis heparana. Next base: position 3,792,686 of record OY978011.1, on the reverse strand, counting down.
CGGTGACGTGACGGTGACGGCGGCGGTGGACAAACGGCCTTATACTAACCCCTCATTTCGCAATTTAAAAAGAAATACTGAGTTCCAGCCTCTGTTTCCAATCACTGTTTAGCTCTGTTTAAAAACCTTTGAAAATTTGCAATTAAGTAAAAGAATACAACATGTATGTCAAAAGTTATGTTGTTTATGTTTATAAACAACTTTGCGAAATAAAGGGTAATGATCTAACGATAATATAATTTGACAATCGCCGGTCCAGACAGATAATACAAGTCACACACACCTGAATCCTATTTCATCAACACAACAATTGTCAGTGACAAGTGACAATTCTTTTTACATTACAAACTCGATGAGAATCTACGCCGGTTGACTTCATATTGAACACGCATTGCATTTCGAATTGTCATAATTCTGATAATTGTCGAGTTGGTGAAATAGGGGCCCGATTCAATGAAGTACTTACATGAGTGGGGTTTTTTGCAGCCGGTTCTGTCCCATCATGACTGCTCAAACTGCTTCCGCTTTTGAATGAATCGCTGGAACAGCTAAGAGTGTCCTCAGACGCTGTGTCCTGTAATAATTTTGTTAATATTACAATGTGCACTATATTTAATTTTTTATTTAGTATAAGTTTTGTAAATAGTAGGTATTTTTTCTTTCTTTCTTTTAGATATTTTTGATATGTATGAATGTAGTTTCTGTTTACTCAATAAAGTACAAATATATTTATTTTGTGAATCATGTGATATTCTCTTTTAGGGTTAGAGAGAAACCAAGAATTATATCTAGGCATCTTCTTTTATACATATAAATAAAATTGTACCTACTGACGGTGTGACGTCACGCGGAACTTTAACAGGCTTCATTATAATTTTTTGTTTAATTAAGAAAAAAAAGGGTCCTATATTTTTTGGATAATCTGACGGACTAATTATATTTTTTTAGTAAAATAACCTATTGCCAGCACAAGGCTTGTATGAAGGAAATTTTGAAAAATAAAGCTGCAACAGGGCAAAGCCAAGAGCAACAGCTAGTTTATAATAAATTGCATTTAACCCTCTATACCTACCTAACTACTGAGAGCGAAGTTTAAGAACTTCTGTAGAGGTAACAGGCAGGAAATAATAGTAGGTAGGTACTTACAGTAATAATTTTTTGCAACTTGTTGAGACCTCTTTTAAATAATATCCTTTCTTTTAGGTCGGGAATGAGCTCTTTAAGCTCTGGCTCTTGTATGTCGCTCATCAATTTGAAGGGTATCCGATTTTCTAAAATACAAAAATAGGAGATTAATTTACTAGGTACATGTTAGTTTAGTAGACGTGCGTGTTCAACCTATGTTTGACACCTAGGTACTTCGTCAGTCAACACAAAAGCAAAAGCTAGGTTTGTAGGTTTCGTTTTTCAAAATAGATATTGGCATAGCTAGGCATTACCTCGTTAATTAACATTAACAGTTAACATTTTGACTAAAGGATTAACTTTTAAAAATGTTAACGGACACGTTAACTTCCGTTAATATGCAGAAGTCCGTTAATCGTTAATCCTATACCTACTATTTACCGCACGGCACCGCGGCGCGGCGCGAAAAACAGGTTCAAACCAGTTTCAGGCGGCGCGTGGCAGAGTGAAATAAAAACAAAACTAAACTAACGATTAACTATTTGCTTAACGGTGCCCAGCTATGGGAACGGGAAAAAACACTTACAACTTAGCTGGCAAAAGCTAGTTTACGAATAAATTTTACTGTAAAATTTACCAAATTGCTTTAGTAAATACCTGCCTAAGTATTACTGTTAATTTTACCAAAGTGATAAAGTAGGTCTTTTCTATACAATAAAACAAACGAAAAGCAGTTTCCTGGACGAAAACCGCTTCTTTATCGATGTAGGTAGGTAACAGCTCAACCGCCGACCATCGTGTCCTACCTCACAATACAACCACTGCCACTGATGCATTCAATATTTTAAACAGAAATGCGAAACGCTTTTCACTAAATAAATACATATTTCAAAGAATATATTCATGTTGTACAAACTTACCTTCAAATTTCTTTATAGTGGGTTCAGATAGCCCCCACTCAGCCAAATAACTCACCCCTAAGTCGTCTTCTGAATCACTTTCCATTATTTTAAAAGAAATTTAATTTGGATTTGGAAATTTAGTAGCGAGCCGGATTTGCACACGACGACAGGCGCAACGAACGTGTGTTCTACTCTGTACTTCACTTCTGTCTGGCGGGGGGGTCGCTCTCGCTCGGCTCGGCTCGCGTCGCGTCGCACGCGGCGCGGCGTGCTTAGGGATGCAAACGATGCATCGATGTTTGCTATCGATGTTCACCATTGCAAGACATCGATGTATCGATGTTGTTTTATGCGATGTTTTTACATCAATGTTTTGCTTGCCATCTGTTAGAAATTTTTAGTGCTTTTATTATTATGATGTTTTTCTTTTGCCTGTCATCTATTAGAAATGTTTGGTACTTTTAGCAGAGCAGAAAATAGGTGTTAAAGGTAATTTTATTTCCTATACTCTACTCTACACCTTCCTTATTCTAAAGACTTACCTATTCAATAGAAAATATTGCTATAGATGATAGATAATATATAATTTAACTATTGAATAGATAGATAATAAAAGAAATTAAAAAAACATCGATGTTTCGATACATCGATGTTTTTCGGGCGATGTTTTTTGAACATCGATGTTTGTTCTGAAACATCGATGTATCGATGTATCAGGCGCGCCCGATCCGCCGATCCCCTCCCCCTCACCCTGCGCGACCGACGAGCGGGCGGCAGCGGGAAGTTGGTTGGGTGGATTAGGTATACATAATATAGAAATTATAGAAAACGATCGCAGCGCATGCCGTGGCAGAAATATGCATCAAGACGGGATTAAGTAGTGAAACTTGTCTGGTACGGCGTAATTATGTCAAGGTCGTCATGACACCTTGTAGGTTTAACATTAAAATATATTATAATTTAGCCATTACAAACATAGACCCTATAACATTGGTATACCTACCTACCTGCTGTAAGTACTTGGACTTTATAGACTTCAAAAATATAGGTAGGTCATCGCGAGTACATAGGTACCTGGGTAGGTATTTCATTTTGTTTTTTCTTTTTTTAACCCCCAACGCATAAAAGAGGGGTGTTAGGTACAAGTGTGTCTGTGTGTCTGTCTGCAGGCACCGTAGGTAACTATTATCAAATCTGTGACCGTAGCTAGCTCTTAAACCGGTGAATCGATTTGAATACGGTTTTTTTTATTTGAAAGCCGGTTGTCTAGCGATGGTTTTTAGACATTCAAGGTCATGAGCTCTTGTTCGCTACGGTAGGACTAGGAATCTTAGACGCATAGGGGGCCGTCCATTAATCACGTGAGGCTTGAAAGGGGGGGGGGGGGGAGGGGTTTGACAAAAATCACGAAATGTCACAAGGGGGGAGGGGGTTGTAGTAAAGATATCACGTGTATTTAATTTTTCATTATTTTTTCAAACGCGCGATTTTTAAATCGAAAAGCGGCGTGTAGTGTGACCTTGACTCGCCGTTGCTAGGCAACGAACGAAGTACCTTCTCACGCGCCGGCGCCGCCGACGACCGCTCGGGGGTAGTCTTAAACCTCACCATGTATCACCAAGAGCTAAAACTTAAGTTTAAAAGTACTATTACATACATACCTACACATACATACATTACATTACATAGGTAGGTACATAAGCGAAATTTAGCCTTATAAATCTTATAATTGCCTGGTATTTGCCATCAATCAATGGCATGACATCTTTTAATGATCATTTAGGTGTAAAATATAAGAAATAAGGTAGGTACATACTGTAGCGAGTTAGCCATTATTGCGTGTCGGAACGTGTTTAAAATAGGTATTAATTTAATGGAATGGTTACGGATACGTTTGACGCTCAGTCATACCTATTGTGTAGAATCTCGGGGCTACGCTGAGCCCATGGTTGTTAAATGAAATACTTTTGAAGCAGAATACCTACAATCTATTTAATTGAAGAATAATGAGTTTACTTTATCTACACTCTGAGCTACACTTCCCTACAGTACCTACCTAGGAAAAGTCGTCGTGGGCTAAAGCTAGGCTAGGCCAAAGAAAATACCTACGTAAAACAATAAAACTTTAAATAGGTGTATTTAAGGTCAACCGGAGCTAATGCGTCACAATACTTTAAACAGCATATTTATCAGATTATAACAAACACATTATGTATGCTTAAAAGCTATAACTTATGATACAAGTTAGCATATTTTATCTAAATTCATACGTTTCTGTAAAAGCTGGGATTTTTAGACGCTATAGCCCCAGGTGGGGCTAAAGCGTCTTTCACTAGTATTATGTGATCGGATTGGTCGGAATGATTTTAATCGAGATAACCTTATAAAAGCACTCATGGAAAAGTATATTATTACTAGCTTCTGCCCGCGGCTTCGCTCGCGTGTACCAGGAGTATTTCAATCCTGTTTTTTTCCCGTTCCCGTAAGAATTTCGGGAAATGCTCTCTTAATGCTCCTCTACACTCATCAAGCAACCACATGCCGAATTTCAGCTTTCTACGACCAGTAAATCTTCCTCATTCAATCAAGTTTTTTTCCCGTTCGTTCCCGTGGGAATTTTAGTCAATTGTCTCTTAATGCTTCCTTATACTCCCCAAAGCACCTGAAGGCCAAGTTTCAGTTTTCTACGACAAGTAAAACGAAAAATCGATCCCGTAGAACTGAATATAAATCCCGTTTTATCATTATCCCGTGGGAATTTCCGAAAATCCTTATAATTATTTTTTACTATTATAATCACCTACTTTCTAAGTCAAATTTGAAGAGTAGTCATTATAGTTCATAGGATTTGGTTGAACAGAATATATAAATCCCGTTTTTTCCTTATCCTGTGGGAATTTCCAAAATCCTGAAATAACTTTCTTAGTTTTGTAATCACCTACTTGTGTATGAAATTTGAACTCTAGTTATTATAGTCACTGAGATAGGGTCACTTGGATTCAAATATATAAATCCCGTTTTCTCCCATTCCCGTGAGAATTTCCAAAAATCCTTCCTTAGTGGACGCCTACATTGTATTAATAGGTATGTATGTATGTGCCAAATTTCAAGTTTCTAGGTCCAGTGGTTTGGGCTGTGCGTTGATATATAGTTAAGTCAGTCAGTCAGTCAGTCAGTCAGGACTTTGAATTTTATATATATAGATGTGGTACGCTAAATTCTAGCTTTAGCTTTAGCTCTAGGGTAATCAGTTGAACAAAAATATTCGGTGCTGTAGTGTCTAATTGACTACGTTTCTTATGGACGCATTAGCCCCTTCCTGGATTCCAGGAGTACCAAAAAATTTTATCTCCTATAGGTTCGAGTAGAGTGGCAGTCGCGATACCTACCTACCTTTACCTACCTTTTGATACCTACCTTTGTATGTATGTAAAGAGTTTTACATACATACATACATACCTCTAACATCGTTTGTCCGAATGATCGTTTGTCCTGAAATTTCTCCAGCTGAAACTGAAAATATTTCTGAAACTATTTTACAAAGGTTTTGTAGAATAGGTTGGGTTAGGTTAGGTTTATTTTATGATTTTTCTGAAAAGTTCATGGTTTCAGTATAAATTCAGTTTAGGACAAACGATCATTCGACCAAAAATTACGTTTGGCATTCGATTATTAGGGATTCAGATATAGAGCCGTTCGAGTATTTTTTGGTCGTAAGTCTAGAAATAAAAACATGTCTTTTCATTTTTCATTTTCATTTTCATTTTTGATCTTTTTAATATCTTACCCGAAAATTTTATATTGAATCAACATACATACATACATACATACATACATACATACATACATATCGTCACGCCACAAACAATCAACAAATAAACAAAATAATTATAATTATCTAAATATATAAAAATAAAAAATATAAATAAAATTCTAACTGTACGTACATTTCGTTGATTAATTTTTATTTATATAGATTCCTTTATTAGACATGTACAGAAAGTTTTACAGCTATAATATTATCCTAAAATAAAAGGTTTCGGACCTGAGAAAAGGGGCTATTGCGTCACAACAGACGCAATAGCCCCAACAGGACTGACGCAATAGCCCCGAAGCTAAAACATAAAATACAAATTTGAAATTGCATAATTAACTTTAAATCTTAAGTTAATTAGATAAAATAATCAAAACAACATGTATTCCATATTCCAATGAATTAACAAAAGTACTTACGGTTTAAAAACATCGATTCACTTAGAGACACTGAGATTTGTTAGATACAAATGCACGTGTTGGCACACAAGAAGAGTCGAAACGAAATGACAAATTAAAGATCACGGATTAATTAAAAAAAAAGAGCTCGGCCACTAAATTTAGTGATCATTTTTTGTACTTTTAGTGACAAAGCGTGCGTGAGCGGACGTGAGTAGTTCTAAAGAACGCTTTTCTTATGATAATTGGAATGGACGCATTAGCCCCGTAGACGACATAGCCCCGGTTGACCTTACCACCTATTTAATGTGTGAGTTTTATTGAATTTTTGTGCTAGTAGGTAACAATGCGACGTTTTTTTTTTTATCAAATATCTTAGGCCTCGCTGCCGGCGGCACCCTAGGTAAGGTTTCTATAATGTTTTTATATTTTGTATTAATATTGCTTTATTACTTTTTATTTGAATATTGTAAAAACCTAACTTCAGATAGTAGCGTATTGATGAATACGAATAGGTACGAATGTTTGAACCTGGGTCATAATGTATGTTTCCTATGTATTTAAGTACCTACTTATGTATGTTTATCCGTTGTCTAGTGCCCCTAATACAAGCTGCTTAGTTTGGGACTAGATCAATTGGTGTATATATATTACTAGGTACTTCTACCTACACTTGCTCGGAAATGCCATACAGGTAGGTCTACGTGTGAGATTTTAGGCATTAGGCAATTCCCTTATTCGTGTCGTCACCATCATCACCGTTACTCATTCGGGATTGCCTCATCATCTCCAGCGTATACCATAGGTACGCTGGGCACAGGCCTCCTCTCAAACCGAGTGGGCTTGGGCTGTAAGTTCCCACTTCCCAGGCGGGCCCAGTGTGGATTGGGAATTTCACACACACCGTTGAATTGCTTCGGAGGTAGGTAATGTGCAGGTTTCCTCACGATGTTTTTCTTCACCGAAAAGCTCATGATAAATTACATATGTAATTTTGCACAGTATACATTCCGAAAAACCAACCCACTAATAGGTATAAGGTATATTAGTCTAGGTAAAGCAATAAAAAAAGAACCTAAGTTCTTATTCATTTCGGTAACGCACCTGTGATTCCCCACGTCTTGCAGGTGTCCCTGGGCGATGGTGATTACTTTCCATCAGGTGACCCGTCTGCTCGTTTTCCCCCTCTAATATAAAAAAAAAAAAACTTAGAAAGTAGATACCTACCTTGGTAGACCAGGTGTACTGTTTTTTGCTTAATAATGAAATAATGAAGTATTGTTGTCGTTATTATAGAGTGTACAGTCACCAGCATAAATAAGTGATCACTTTTGTACCTTGTCACTTTAAAGTCATGTTTCAAAAACCATACGAAATCATGTAACGACTGAAAGCGACAAGGCACAAAAATGATCATTACCTATACCATTTTAAGGAGAACAAAGTAAACCAACCAGTGTGTGTGTGTGTGTGTGTGTGTGTGTGTGTGTGTGTGTAGTGTAGGTACTTACCTGATCAACTTAATCAAATCTTATTTACTTAAGTTAAATTTGACCCACTTCCCGACGTTCAATTGAGCTGAAATATTGCATACCTAAGTACTTATTAAGTCCTACAACCTGATGAAAAGTTGAGTTTAGGCTCGTTTGACTTGTCACGACAAGAACTATCTGGTCATAGATGATATTTAGGGTCTGATAATTGAGCAGGAATGCAGGAAGATAGCATGACGCAACTCCGTCGAGTTTGGGCTTGTTTGATTTGTCTTGACATGTCTTCTCGTCATAGGTAACTGATATTCTTATGACTTATGTATATGTATATGTTGTGTAATACATTTTATTTATTATGTATTTATTATGACTGTATATATGTATTAGTTTATCGTATTTATCTGTTATGTATTATATCTTACATTAAGAATTTAAAATTTAGGCATTTAGGATTATTTTAGGTTTTGATCAGTTTTTTTACTTTTTCTGTGTGTCTACTCTTGCTTAATACCTATGTCCTGTCAATCGTTCAAAGGTTAACTGGAAGAGATCCCTTTAGGGATAAGTTCGCCTTTGTGCATTCGTGTTTTCCTGTATTCATCTTTTTCATGTGTTTTATGTACAATAAAGAGTTTTACATACATACATACATATTCAGCATGATGATAAGGGTCGAAAGATTTCCACTGGAACTCAAAAGAAAGCCATAGAAAGTGCTGAAATAGTCTAGGTTGGGCATTTAAAATTTAATTATTTTGCATAGTAACTATGCGACGGCACTGGTTTTTTTTATCTAATTAAATGAGGATTAGTAACAAGCAACCAACCAACTGCTCTGTTAAAAAACACTGTTATCTGTTGTAAAACTAACATAGAAAAAAAATGTTGTGATTGTAAAATGTATACAATACTCTTTAGTCGTTTTAATCGTCACTATGGTAGCGATTGGAGCATTTGCAGCGCCACCATGCGACGGCACTGGGAACTTTTTATTAACAATAATCTGCTCTGGTATAAAAAACTTAAAATTTGATGTAAAAGTAACTTAGTGATAGGATGAAGCTAACCAAACTAAATTGTTGTGATTTGTTTAGTAAAGTTTACAATACTCTTTAGTCAATTTAACCGTAACTTTGGAAGCGATTGCAGCGTCACCATGCGACGGCGCTGGAAACTTTATTATCAAATGAGTATTAGTAGTAACAACAATCTTCTCTGGTAAAAAAAAACTATAATTTGATGTAAAAGAAACTTAGTAATATGATGAAATTAAGCAAACTTAATTGTTGTGATTTGTTTGGTAAAATTTACAATACTCTTTAGTCGTTTTAATCGTTAATCTGATAGCGATAGTAGCGCCACCATGCGATGGCACTGGAAACTTTTTTATCAAATAAGCATAGTATTAACAACAATCTGCTTTGGTAAAATAAACCATAATTTGATGAAAAGGTAACATAGTAATATGATGAAATCAACCAAACTAAATTGTTGTGATTTGTTTGGTAAAATTTGCAATACTCTTTAGTCGTTTTAACCGTTACTATGGTAGCGATAGTAGCGCCACCATGCGACGGCACTGGGAACTTTTTTATCAAATAAGTATAGTATTTACAACAATCTGCTCTTAGTACGGCTCCTTGTCCTAACAAAAATCAGTTTTATGGTCCCATCCTGAAGAAAGCATGAAACTTGGCATGAATGTAGCTGTCATATATGTGCTTCAATGTCGATATGGAAGCACGTCGAAAAATTTATGTGCCAAATCGTGTTTTTTATGAAAACGGGTACAGCTATCAGAAAACTGTCAAAGATCAATATGTTCCTTATTAAATTAGCTACAATATTGTCTTTAGACATATGTTGATAGAACTTATAGTTTACAAAATATGTACATGTTACTTAAAAGTTTTATTAAAAAGCCAACTTTTAATAAGTGCCGGCACGTAAGTCTAATCTGACCTTCTATGCGCACCAAATTTTTATATGTTACTAGGCATATCATCTGGACCCCAAAACTGCCGGGAGACAGTTTCTGAGGTGTCAAGGTCACCAGTTATGACGTCATCAAATTGGCCGCCACCGCGTTTTGAAAAATTAAAATTACACCCAACTTATGCAACGCACGAATACATGTGGGGTATCAAATGAAAGCTAGTTAAATATACTATTTTTGTGCTCTTAACTGTAATTGCATTAATGTTCACGTTTAAGAGCTATAAATAAAATAATAATAATCTTGGAAAAATATTACGAACTTTTATTTCTTGCACCAAAATGAAAGACTAAAATAATGTGCTACGATAGTGAAAATAAATTATTAAACTTTACATTACAATTCAAAGTTTGAAATTCGGATATAAAATGACGAAGTTATGGTCAAAAACTTGACGACGCTGTAGCGCCTGAAATAACGAAAAAAATTTTTTTTCTTCCTGAAACCAGCACCAATTTTTTTACTTTACTAGGCATATCTTCTGGACTCCAAAACCACTCGGTACTCTTGAACAGCATACGAAAAGATGGTATTGTAAAAAGGTAAAAAAAAGAGTACTTGAGTCAGAATCGATGAGCTGTAACTCTAGAAGTAATGCCTTTACGACTATGAAATAAGTGTCATTTTGTAGCTAATTTAATAAGGTACGTATTGATCTTTGACAGTTTTCTGATAGCTGTACCCGTTTTCATAAAAAATAATAAAAAACACGATTTGGCACATAAAAAGGGGGGGGGGGGATGGGGGGAAAAAATAATTTTTCGACGTGCTTCCATATCGACATTGAAACACATATATGACAGCTACATTCATGCCAAGTTTCATGCTTTCTTCAGGATGGGACCGTATTTTAAGTTAAGGACCCGTACTATCTGGTAAAATAAACTATAATTTGATGTAAAAGTAACTTAGTAATATGATGAAATCAACCAAACTAAATTGTTGTGATTTATTTGGTAAAATTTACAATACTCTTTAGTCGTTTTAACTGGTACTATGGTAGCGATAGTAGCGCCACTATGCGACGGCACTGGGAACTTTTTTTTATCAAATAAGTATAGTATTAACAACAATCTGCTCTGGTAAAATAAACTATGATTTGATGTAAAAGTAACTTAGTAATATGATGAAATCAACCAAACTAAATTGTTGTGATTATTTGGTAAAATTTACAATACTCTTTAGTCGTTTTAACCGTTACTATGGTAGCGATTGCAGCGCCACCATGCGACGGCACTGAAAACTTTTTTATCAAAGGAGTAAAGTATTAACAACAATCTGCTCTGGTTGAATATACTATAATTTGATGTAAAAGTAACTTAGTAATATGATGAAATCAACCAAACTAAATTGTTGTGATTTATTTGGTAAAATTCACAATACTCTTTAGTCCTTTTAACTGTTGCTATGGTAGCGATTGCAGCACCACCATGCGATGGCACTGGAAACTTTTTATCAAATTTGTATAGTTTTGACAACATTCTGCTATGGTAAAATAAACTATAATTTGATGTAAAAGTAACTTAGTAATATGATGAAATCAACCAAACTAAATTGTTGTGATTTATTTGGTAAAATTTACAATACTCTTTAGTCGTTTTAACCGTTACTATGGTAGCGATTGCAGCGCCACCATGGGAAGGCATTGGAAACTTTTTTATCAAATAAGTATAGTATTAACAATAATCTGCTCTGGTAAAATAAACTATAATTTGATGTAAAAGTAATTTAGTAATATGATGAAGTCAACCAAACTAAATTGTCGTGATTTGTTTGATAAAATTTACAATACTCTTTAGCCGTTTTAACCGTTACTATGGTAGCGATTGCAGCGCCACCATGCGACGGCACTGAAAACTTTTTTATCAAAGGAGTAAAGTATTAACAACAATCTGCTCTGGTAAAATATACTATAATTTGATGTAAAAGTAACTTAGTAATATGATGAAATCAACCAAACTAAATTGTTGTGATTTATTTGGTAAAATTTACAATACTCTTTAGTCCTTTTAACTGTTACTGTGGTAGCGATTGCAGAGCCACCATGCGATGGCACTGGAAACTTTTTATCAAATTTGTATAGTTTTAACAACATTCTGCTATGGTAAAATAAACTATAATTTGATGTAAAAGTAACTTAGTAATATGATGGAATCAACCAAACTAAATTGTTGTGATTTATTTGGTAAAATTTACAATACTCTTTAGTCGTTTTACCCGTTACTATGGTAGCGATTGCAGCGCCACCATGCGAAGGCATCGGAAACTTTTTTATCAAATAAGTATAGTATTAACAATAATCTGCTCTGGTAAAATAAACTATAATTTGATGTAAAAGTAACTTAGTAATATGATGAAATCAACCAAACTAATTTTTTGTGATTTCTTTGGTAAAATTTACAATACTCTTTAGTCGTTTTAACCGTTACTATGGTAGCGATAGTAGCGCCACTATGCGACGGCACTGGGAACTTTTTTTTATCAAATAAGTATAGTATTAACAACAATCTGCTCTGGTAAAATAAACTATAATTTGATGTAAAAGTAACTTAGTAATATGATGAAATCAACCAAACTAAATTGTCGTGATTTGTTTGATAAAATTTACAATACTCTTTAGTCGTTTTAACCGTTACTATGGTAGCGATTGCAGCGCCACCATGCGACGGCACTGAAAACTTTTTTATCAAAGGATTAAAGTATTAACAACAATCTGCTCTGGTAAAATATACTATAATTTGATGTAAAAGTAACTTAGTAATATGATGAAATCAACCAAACTAAATTGTTGTGATTTGTTTGATAAAATTTACAATACTCTTTAGCCGTTTTAACCGTTACTATGGTAGCGATTGCAGCGCCACCATGCGACGGCACTGAAAACTTTTTTATCAAATAAGTATAGTATTAACAATAATCTGCTCTGGTAAAATAAACTATAATTTGATGTAAAAGTAATTTAGTAATATGATGAAGTCAACCAAACTAAATTGTCGTGATTTGTTTGATAAAATTTACAATACTCTTTAGCCGTTTTAACCGTTACTATGGTAGCGATTGCAGCGCCACCATGCGACGGCACTGAAAACTTTTTTATCAAAGGAGTAAAGTATTAACAACAATCTGCTCTGGTAAAATATACTATAATTTGATGTAAAAGTAACTTAGTAATATGATGAAATCAACCAAACTAAATTGTTGTGATTTATTTGGTAAAATTTACAATACTCTTTAGTCCTTTTAACTGTTACTGTGGTAGCGATTGCAGAGCCACCATGCGATGGCACTGGAAACTTTTTATCAAATTTGTATAGTTTTAACAACATTCTGCTATGGTAAAATAAACTATAATTTGATGTAAAAGTAACTTAGTAATATGATGAAATCAACCAAACTAAATTGCTGTGATTTATTTGGTAAAATTTACAATACTCTTTAGTCGTTTTAACCGTTACTTTGGTAGCGATTGCAGCGCCACCATGCGACGGCGCTGGAAACTTTATTATCAAATGAGTATTAGTAGTAACAACAATCTTCTCTGGTAAAAAAAACTATAATTTGATGTAAAGGTAACATAGTAATATGATGAAATCAACCAAACTAAATTGTTGTGATTTGTTTGGTAAAATTTACAATACTCTTTAGTCGTTTTAACCGTTACTATGGTAGCGATAGTAGCGCCACCATGCGACGGCACTGGGAACTTTTTTTATCAAATAAGTATAGTATTAACAACATTCTGCTATGGTAAAATAAATTATAATTTGATGTAAAAGTAACTTAGTAATATGATAAAATCAACCAAACTAAATTGTTGTGATTTGTTTGGTAAAATTTACAATACTCTTTAGTCGTTTTAACCGTTACTATGGTAGCGATAGTAGCGCCACCATGCGACGGCACTGGGAACTTTTTTTATCAAATAAGTATAGTATTAACAACATTCTGCTATGGTAAAATAAACTATAATTTGATGTAAAAGTAACTTAGTAATATGATAAAATCAACCAAACTAAATTGTTGTGATTTATTTGGTAAAATGTACAATACTCTTTAGTCGTTTTAACCGTTACTATGGTAGCGATTGCAGCGCCACCATGCGACGGCACTGGAAACTTTTTATCAAATAAGTATAGTATTAACAACAATCTGCTCTGGTAAAATAAACTATAATTTGATGTAAAAGTAACTTAGTAATATGATGAAATCAACCAAACTAAATTGTCGTGATTTGTTTGATAAAATTTACAATACTCTTTAGTCGTTTTAACCGTTACTATGGTAGCGATAGTACCGCCACCATGCGACGGCACTGGAAACTTTTTTATCAAATGAAAATAGTACTAACAACCAACTGGTATGTTAAAAACCACTGTTATTTGTTGTAAAATCAACATATAAACATGATAAAATCAACAATACCAAATAATTTTAATATGTTTAGTAAAATGTACAATACTCTTTAGTAATTTTAACCATAACTCTGGTAGTGACATTATTTTGACGTTAACCTTTTTAGTTTTGTAAATTCAAAAGCGATGTCTTGTCATTTTTATCAAGTTTTCCCTGTAATTCAGCCAACCTTTGCTACTTTGGTAAAACCAACAAATCATTTTTTTCAGTGTACAATGATGACGAAACAGTGGAAATGGTACAAAAAGAAGCTGACAAGAGCAAGTTTTTTTTAGGTATTTTATTTTATACGAATTTTATTCAGAAGTAAGATGTTTAGTTTAATGTTTGAATGACGTGAGGATGTTTATTTAAAGTTGTTTTTTTTATTGTATGATATTGTAAATGAAGATGTTAGAATAAAGGTGTTTCTATGTTTATAGCTTCAGGAGTGTAAGGACGGATGTAAGCCTGAGGACAGGTGTTGGATCAGGACGGCCGAATGTGGAATGGAACGTAAGAAGGTGTGAATGAGACGGATGATATAAGAGTGAGAGAGTGAATATTCGATTTGAAGAATGAGTTGACGTATGAATGATTCAGAGTTCAGTTAGAAGTAAGATTTGATTGTGACTTGATTAAAATATAATTTTACGGTGACTAAATTGGTCGTTTTCATTAATTTAGTCCCACATAGACATTAGGATTTTTTACAGATTATATGTATTTCAGTTGCCGCTATAACAACAATTTTTCCTTAGTTTAATTTTGCGAAGAAAAGCAACTGGTACGTTCTGTTTTTCTTTGCTCCCAGGCCAGCAAGACCGGAAAGAGCAAGTAATTATTTATATAACGTTAATTTTGCCAACAGTGTGAGTCCGGAAAATTCGGCGAACAATTATTTTGTCCAAACGATAATTTGAGAAAACTATTTTCGCCGAAACGTCAAGTAATCCATTAAAACGATCGGATGTGAACGGAGCCTAAACCGTTCATAATATTTAGCGAGCGGCCGGCGCGCCCGCCAATTTCATTATCGGCTTCAGTTACATAGGTACCACGTGACTGTACGCACAGTGGACATACGCACTCATCAAATTTGGCAAATATCTATAGACCGACTGCTTAAATGAGTCCTTGCCCACGCGGTGCAGGGGCGCGGGGTAGGACGACAAAGGGGACCGAGAGAGGTGCTTTGTCGTCCCACCCCGCACGTCGGTCTATAGTTGCAACATCCGCCTAAAAGAATCTTAGCAAGTGTAGTTCATTTATAAAACAGCCGTAATTAAAACGTTAACGCTCAATAAATCAATTAACGGAGCTATTGTCTGGTCTATAAGGTAAGCGTTGCGGTGCGATAACGATCACAGGCCGGCCCAAGGCGCTGTAAACTAATTAACAGGCCGTTTGGGCTTTTTGGCGGAGCGCCAAACGCGTTATTATGTTGTTTTTTGGCGCTTATTAAACATTGAAATGTACCCGGAGATGGCGAGTGGCACTTAGCCCTTTTAGAGCATATTCACTCACACTGGATACGTGACAGATATGAAATTTGTTGCATATAAAACTATAGCAATGATAGAGATAATCTAACATTCCTCTTGTCTAAAATACTTTGAAAGAAAGAAAGAATGAAAACATTTATTCGTGATATATCATAATTAAATAACAAAAACAAAAAAAGAAGTATAAAAACATGAGGACATACATCACGAAATGGTCCCATCTCAGTAAGTATAATGCTGGCTTTGCAGCCAGCGCTGGTCTTCCGATGGGACCATCAAGTGCTACTGTAAGCACATAAAAAAATATATAAATTCAAAACAGTGAACCGGCATTACAACCTTTAACATGGCTGAATGGACAATAATCCCTTTACTTATCCCACAAGGGATGAATTTTATAAAAAGTAAATAATTTTGTAACTTTGGAAGTAGCAGACCTTTATTATCATTGACATCTCGCTACTTGTAATAAGCTCCCAATCTGGCTCATGAATGAAAACCTTCGACTGTAAGAGCAAGTCAAATAGATGACAAAGAAAAGTGCCGCAGCAATTAAAATTAAACTCAATTTCTGCTCGAAAAAACTTGAAAAGACAAAGCCATAATCGGAGCAGACGTACGGAAATTGCAGAAAGAAAATTTCCACACGAGGCCGCGAGTTATTTTCTACGCTGAGTATAAGGGCTATTCCGAAATTTGAAACTCGTGCAGTTGCCCAAATAAGTGGTCTACCACTTTTCATCCAACTTCCAATCAAATGAAAATGTCGCTAAAGTCGAACTTTCACGTTGACAGCCTGTGTTATCGACATTATACCTAATATTGTGACGTGCAAAGTAATTTTAACCTTAGGGTGGTAGACCACATATTTGGCTGATGGTACTCCACTTAAAATGCTTATTTGTGTGAGCGGAATGCACGAAACCAATTCCTAGTTTTTTAAGTTCGAAATAGGCCTACCAGCGCTGTTCTACGTTCATAATAATATGGACATGACTTGGGAGTGACAAAATGTATATAGCTTGTAAACTTGAAATGACAATATTTATTTTATCTTTCCCATATCCAATTGTCAAGATTTTGAAATACAGAGGTCTAGGCACCAAACACGACTACGTTCCATTCGGTATTGTACCCTCGGTACGAGGGGTCCTAGCACTCTACGACTTTTTAAGGAAATTATAAAAGGTTAATCGACGTTCAAGGGGACCGAAGAGCTGGTAGCTTCGTCGGACAAAGAATTAGCATAGCAATTCAGAGATGAAAATGTTGCCAGTATTTGCGGCACCATGCCCAAGGGGACTTTATAATAATTGTATACATTAAGTTTAGAATAATTTTAGGTTTCGAGTTTAATTTCATGTGCTGTAATTTTAGATTAGTTATTTTCAAGAAATAAAACTTCCAAAGTTACTTGAACTCTTAATGTATTTGTGAAAACGCCCGCTAAGATTAGAAAGCCCGTTCAGAAATTTCCAAGATTAGCCCTCGAACGCGGTCAATAAAGGAACTGAATTTTATCATTATCATACTTAGGTAATTGAAAGTACTAATCAAACAATTTACGCTTGAAATGAGAGTTACGAACGAAGAAATTAGCACTTTCATTTGTAACTAAGTAATTTTAACTATTTTAGTCTAACTGTTACCCCAAGAACTTGAACGGGGAACGTATTTTAAGCATTATACCAGTCTTCTTACTCCTGAATTACGCTTCGTCGATTATCCTGCACCCATCCGTCATTTCATTCTATATCTAATCTTTCAAATCGAAAATCGAATACGCATTCCATATCTCCGATTCAGCCAGCAACAAGCTTAAGGGATATTTTCTTTTTACTGAAAACCGTTATGCAGAATGTTCAGTTGGTTGATCTAAAATGGGATTTATCAAAATGTTCTGGAACACTACTAAGTAAATCTTCAGTAAGTACGGAAGGAAGATTTTTATAGGTCGGAAATACGTCGCTTGTAGCTTGCTCATTTTAGTGTGTATACCCGGTCTTATTGTGATTTCAGCTTGCCGTTTACTAGAATACCATCATGGCTGTAACTTTCAATATGAAACTACCGTGAGACTCACACATAATTACAACACAGCGGATAACTCACGTATAAAAGCCGAGTTGCCGCGCGAGCAGAGCGTTGGCGCGCAGTGTTCGTTTCGCTGCCGCCGGGGCGAGCGCTCCCTGATGAAGGGCTTCGAAATAGTCCGAAACAATTGTCGGAGCAATTCTTCGGCTTTTATACGTGAGTTATCCGTTGTGTTGTAATTATCATGGCTGTAGGTATGCAGTTGGATGAAAATACTAAAAAATGTGACGACAATTTAGTAGCATCGCACAAAACAATGATTAAAACTGCCACGGGCATCGTTTTACCTTTAGAAGCGCAATTCACGGCACATTTTTCTTGCAAAATTTCCAATGGGTTTTCGAATAAACGACGCTCATTTTTCGTTAACGTTTTATCAGGCAGGGCATCTACATTTCCCCTTTGTCGATGGACAGTAATCGAGACACTTTGAAAGGGAGCACCTCGAGCATCTATGAAGTTGAGGCTTTTTTAAATTCGTGAAATATTAAAATTAGAATTCAGATACTAAAGGAAGAAAGAAAAGAAAAAAAAATTATTGCCACAACAAAAGAACAAATTAACAAAACTACAAATTAAGTAAAAATATTCAAAACGGTTTGTGAAAAAGGTTCACAGGAACATGAGTTTTAAGGTTCTTGTTATGGTTTAAAATGAAACTTATTGACGATATAAATGTTCGATTGATGTAGTTTTAGATAAATAGTTAAATATGAACCTTAGTAAATATGACAAGTTATCATCTATTATAGTACCTACTCCTGTATGATGACCAAATAATTACGTGGATCAAATGTGACTATTTTGATTACTATAAACAGTGGTGACATTGCATAGTAAAAAAAAGTCGTGTTTTTGAAAGGCTTTCCGAGTGTCTTAATAAAGGTAGCATACGACATTTTAAGAACTAGACATAGTGACGTTTTTTCAGTAGCGAGTATCAGTAACTTAACTTTTGGTTCTAATACTAAATGAAATCTGGTGGAAATAAACGGAAGTCTTATTAGTTTGTGAAAAGAAGTATTGTTTTAAGAAGTAACAGATGGAATTTCCTTGTCCTCAGGATCCCGCTATGATGCCAGTCGAATGGAGCCCCACGGCATCCGATCCCACTGGAAGTATCTCCGACGTCACACACCAAGGAAAATGGTAGGTACACTATAATATTTTTACTAAATATACTCGTATCAAAAAAATCTTATGACAACATTGCTATTTACAAAAAAAGACCTTGGGTTCACTAACGTTTGAGCTAAAAATTATTGACAAAATGATCATTTGACAAACTTTAAATGTCTGATAAAACTTATAAAACAAACCTAACCTAACCTAATGTGAGCCACTCATAAAGTTTTTTAGGTTTTTAAAAAAGTTCACGGTTTATAAGATATTTAAATTTTGACAAATGATCATTTTGTAAAATAATGCTTTGTCAATAATTTTTAGGTCAAAATGGAAGGACACCAAGACCTTCTGGTGTGTGTTTTGATTTTGATTTTATTATCTCACTTGATGATAGGCGAAAATGAGGCCTAAGATGGTACAAGTTTGCTTATTAGAAGTTGTCTGTTCACTTTAGCCTTAAAGATGTCCAGATTATACCGTTCCGGAAAAACTGACCTCAGCAGAGAGTTCCACTTCTTAGCCGGACGGCTAATCAAAGAAGCAAGCCGCTTAATCATGCGTGTTCTACATTGCTCCAAAGAAGTTTCTTTACGTGGATGCTTAAGTACAACTTCCAATTCTCGTCCTTCGAACTTCGGTCCCCAGGCCGACCATCTGCCTGGAAAGAGATCTCTATCAGTGGCGTGGCGTCCATAGAGGTAGAACTCGATTCCCACTGGCTTGCCTATTTTATGGCAGTTGGGCAATTTATTGTGCAGAATCAGAGGAAAAGGCTAGTTAAGTTCCCTTCGGCTTGCCTTCTGATATACGCCACGCCACGCCACTGATCTCTATATTGTCTTTCCCAATAGGGCTGTTTTTGTGCCATTAAAGAATAAGTTTCCATCCCTTACAGGTCCGACGTGATGATGTCGGATGAGCAAGGAGCGTCGGTCCCCACAAACGACTATGCGAACTTCAGCAGCCTGTTCGTCACCTTCTACGATGAGGTCAACAACCGGTACCTCAACAACACTGGCGACGACATCTACAAGGTGGGTCCTGTCCAGAAAGTTCTAATAGCCTCTCTATCCCGACCACAGTTTCATGCTCTTTCTGCGGTCACATAAAATCAGAGTCTTTATTATAAGTTTTTGACAAACAAACGAGCGCGTTTAAATCTGTCGTATTATTCTCAGTCTAAAGATAATTATACCAAAAGCATGATTAACACTTAATAATGTCAAATATCTTTGGCTTTTTTAAGCCAAATTCTGTCACTATGCAGGAAACTTCCGCTGATATTTTAATATTAAGTTGTAGAAAGGATGTAATAATAGAACAAGATGTCTAATATGGTATTAGGATATTCTCGTCTTCAGCTGTTTCACTTAATGTCGTACTCAATTAGTACGCTAACACTACACTACTACCTACGAAACTACTAGTTTTGTGATATGATACAGCTGTAAGTTAAGTGCTTAATTAATTCTGACGGCATGCGTATGATATGTACATGAAAATAACTCTCACTAATTGTTGGGTGAAACGAGGACCTATTTTGCAAGGTAGTGCTCGTAATTGTTAGAAGGTGAAAGCCCTTCGCATGTACTATATAGTATTTTTGACGCAAATTCTGCTGTAGTCTAAGGTTTGTGATGGCAGATGGTTCGGTAAAAAAACCTAAAAAAACATTTAGCATGACTTCTTACGTTCACTAACGTTTGACCTAAAAATTATTGACAAAATGATCATATGACAAAATGATCATTTGACAAACTTTAAATATCTGATAAACCGTAAACTTTTTTAAAAACGTATAAAACAAACCTAACCTAACCTAATGTGGGCCACGCATAAAGGTTTTTAGATTTTTAAAAAAGTTCACGGTTTATCAGATATTTAAATTTTGTCAAATGATCATTTTGTAAAATGATGCTTTTGTCAATAATTTTTAGGTCAAATGGAAGGACACCCTTCTTAGTTATGCTATTCAATTCTGATTGTTTAGATGTACTTAATTTTTGTCACTTCTAGTGTATTGGATGTGGCAGCGATCGATTCAACTTTGCTAAAACTTTTTCTATGCCTGAGACATTTTGTATAAGTGAATTTCCTTGTAGAATTTCCATGTTTTGCCTTACAATTGGAAGTACGGAACAAATATAAAATTTGGCAAGGTTTGGACATGTTCAATTCTAATAAAACTTGATATTCAATATCTTGGTACAAACTTGTCTGATTTGCCAAACCAACTGATCTGCGACAGACAATTGTATCCTAAAAATTGTCTCGGTTATTCAGTCGCGTCGTCGCAACTCTGAAAAATGCGTTTGTTTTTCAAGAAAATCCCGCAACCGACTAAGTAACGATATCTTGAAAATTGAACTAGGTACAGTCCGAGGGTACAGTGAAAGGAACTCGCGAACCACTGTGCAACCATGTCGCAGCAAATGGTCATAACAACTTACCATATACATGCCAAAGAAATTATTGCGAAATTGTATGAGAAAAGATTCCACGGAGGTACGATTCCGTTTCTTTGAGCATACCATAAGGTTGGGTTACTTGGCCCTGGGTAACTTTGGCCTGGGATTAACTCGGTCCAGGTTTTATTATTGCTTTCAAATTATGGCACATTGCAGTAATAATAATAATATGATTGGTTAATTTGGTTAAAGCTCACATTTTTATGGTTATTCAAAAGTCAAAAGTCAAAAGTTTATTTTGCAAATAGGCCGCCGAGGGCTCTTGACATGTCTTTTTTTTAATCTACCAGCGCATTCGGAAAGACCATCATTGCCAAGAAGAATGCACCGCAAGAAACTTGGCAGAAAGTCATTCCTTCAAAATAAAATAGATTTACAATAGTACTTAAATTCTACTGAACTTACCTACAATACAATTAATACATTTTATAAAAGGGATGTAAAAGTATCTTAAATTACATTGGTCTATAGTAGAGATGTATAAAGTCTTTAGTGGTCAAAGCGAAACAAAATATGCGATAATAATAAGAAAGAGAAAGAAAAAAGTGAATAAACATAATTTAAGTTCAGTGGAGGTGTAAAACGCCTATTGTCAAACAAACCCTTCTTGAAGTGGATGACTTAAATGTCATATGGGCCAAAGTTACCCTCCATTGGACCATAGTAACCCGACCTCACGGTAGGTAGGTAGTTACGGGAGGACAAAGTATGGGAAATAAAGAAAGAAAGAAAGAATTGTTAACCATTAGGGGACCATGATCGAGAAGTATTATAGACATTATAGTAAATCTTTAGTACTTACATGGGGTTACTAGAAAAGTCTAGTTACAAGTTATAAAAAAAATCCTCAAAATTAATTAATTAAGTACAACAATAGTGGTTCAATTATTAACGAACAGGTGAACTTGCTTTCGTGACCTTTGTTGCGTGTCCATTTTGATGAATAGAAAAATATGTTTTCAAATCAGTACGACGTTGGTTTGCATGTGTAACAGTTGTCCTCACTAAACTTTGAAAATGATCCCGTAGAGGGATCGAAACGCGTCTGTGTTTGTGTGATTAAAGGGATAATTAAGTTTGTGGGATTTATGTGTTTTACATGAAAAACATATATATTTCGCACAGGCTTCCTTGTCTTTCACGTGAGTAGCGGAGTAGCAAACTCCGCAAAGTAACGCCTGATTCAATAAAATATTTAAAATAAATAATTTATTACCATAATGTTGACTGTATTTGACTTGCAGTATCGCCTAATCGAGTCAAGCTAGTAATTTTTAAATCAATCCCCAAAAATTGGTTTGCAAATAAAGCCCTTGTTCCTTGCAGATAACTATGGTCTGATAACTGGTTATCTCTGAAGAATTTTTTTCCTCGGAAATAACTAGTTAGGTATCTCCAAGGATTTTATTTTCCTCGCAGATAATTGTTTGTCATGCAAAAAGGAATAAATTTCTTCTTATTCTTATTCAGATAGCTGTGTTTTTATCAGTTATCTGCGAGGAAAATCTATTCTTCGGAGATAACTAGTTATCTCTAAGGATTTTATTTTCCTCGCAGATAACTGAGTTTTTATCGGTTATCTGCGAGGAAATCTATTCCATATATGGTCTGGAACCAGTTATCAGACCATAGTTATCTGCAAGGAACAAGGGAAATAAAGCGGATAACTTAAAGAGCTTATAAAAATGAAAAAAAAAGCAAGTAGGTGACTTTACAAGTAGGTAGGAATTCCGTGTAAACAAACATGTGATGTATTTATAACTTAACCCTTTATTTCGCAAGTCGGTTCAAGTGTACTCAATTCGAGCCACATTAGATATTCCTGTTAAAGTCGGACTCGCGCACGAAGGGTTCCGTACCAGAAATTAACCTCCTTGCTATTACGGTTCATGAGATACAGCAAAAAACGCCAACAACTACTATATGTATATGTATGTATGGAAGCCCCCTTAATTATTATTTTGTTTTTAGTATTTATTATTATAGCGGCAACAGAAATACACAATCTGTGAAAATTTCAATTGTCTAGCTATTACGGTTCTTGAGATACAGCCTGGTGACAGACGGACGGACGGACAGCGAAGTCTTAGTAATAGGGTCCTTTGGGTACGGAACCCTAAAAATACCACCTTAAAGTATGTTGATTATAACCAAAAATGCGAAATTAGTAAGAACATAATTACTCGGAACAAGGCAAGGGATGCGGTATCATGTCCCTTAATGTGCTGGCTAAAGTCGCGCCTCTAAATTAGGCCTCATTCTCATGAAAATACAATTTTACGACGCACCTTGTGAATTGTGATACCCCAGGGCCCTAAGGTCCCGGAAACACGTTCCTTTTTGTACTTTTCGATAAAGATAAAAAGATAAAGATAAAGATATTTTATTGTTCAACAAGAGTAGTGTATACATAGAGATGTTGCAGAGAAAAAAAAATAATAGTCCTTCATGTCGTGCCGTGCGGCGTACAATATTTTGCTTAGCACACACAGTAGGTACTACAAAATGGTGAGTAAATTAATGTTTATCTAAAATTAAACCAAATCAATCAATTAAAATACATAAATTCTTAACATTAATACATGTCATTGATGCTGAAACGCTACGTTAATTACATTACTTAATTTAAATTGTCAAAACATTTTATTGATATTACCATTGAAATCATTATTTTTATTTACTGCTCATACTAAGACACTAACGAGTACTAAGGGTGCGACCACACCGCCGCTTAAAAAACGGTGACAATGTATGAAGAAACGGTGAGAAAACGTGACGCATACGACACGTCACTGCGTATACGCGGCGGTTTGGTCGCACCCTAAGCCCAGCATAACGTGATCCATTCTTTCATAGGCATTATACCGAGTTAAGAAGAGTTTTCAGGTGTCTCAATGTTTGGTTATCTATTATTATTATTTTTTTATATAAGAGGGTGCAAACGAGCAGACGGGTCACTTGATGGAAAGTAATCACCATCGCCCAGGGACACCTGCAAGACTTGGGGAATCACAGGTGCGTTGCCGGCCCTTCCAAGAACAGGAAGGCTCGCTTTTTGAAGATCCCTAAATTGTACCGCAATTGTGGTTAATTGACTTACTTCAAGACCGATTTTGACGTTCAGGGGCCTTACCATGACGGCCTAATTCCGACTCAGTTCAAGTTTTAGCTGTCACTTTTATTATGGATCTGACAGCGAGCGAACCCAAACTGAAAACCCCTGATCCTGATGAACGTTGGCAAAGTTCATTTAAAGAACAACACACCAAACAATGCAGCAGTATTTGTATGTATGTATGTATGTAAACCCTTTATTGCGCAAAATAAAAAAAAAACAAATCGAATTGGCAAACACTTATACGTGTATTAAAAAATCTAGTTGTGTTAAATACTTTGTATGTAAGTCTTAAAAGTAACTTATTGTAATCTGTTGAGTTTCTTGCCGGATTCGTATCAACAGAGGTTTTTCCGAACCGGTGGTAGATTTTGTTTCTGACATTCATAAGTGCTTGTAAAGCCTAAATTGAATAAAGATATTTTGATTTTGATTTTGATTTTGATGAATATACAAAGGTGGACTCTCCCTTTAAGGTATCTCTTCCAGACAACCCAATAGCCTATGAGAACTACACGCCAGCTTGCCCCTTTGCCTTTTTTTCCAAAATATACGAAGACATGAAAGCAAGCAGCAGTGCTTGCGCTGCTGTGTTTCAGCGTGGAGAGTAAGACGGCCAGCGAAATTACTGGCACATGTATCACATCTTAGCAATCCTCGAACCGGAAGACGCAGTGTTGGCAGGCCTCCCACTAGGTGGACTGACGACATCGTGAAAGCTGCGGGAAACCGGTGGATGCAGGTGGCGAGTTGTCGTTCATTATGGTGTGCTAAGGGGGTGGCCTTTGTTCAACAGTGGACGTCTTCAGGCTGATGATGATGATGATGATGAATCCTCGAGTATTGCGGGTCAATGGGTTATGGTGCTCTCTTACCGTATGGCCCGCTTGCTCGTTTGCGTTCCTTGTCGTACGATAAGACCTAAAATGCGTTTGCCAAAATTTCATAACCGCCACGCGCGTATCAGATTCCAAATGACGTCATGTGTTCGTTGTCACACGCGCACCCAGTTTGTTATGTTATAATATTGCGTAAGAATGAACACGTCATTCTCGCTAAGTATTGAGATTAAATTACTCAAGTTAGTACCTTAGTACAGTCAACGTCAAGGATCTTTACACTGTAGTGCCTTGTTGTAACTGAGTCATACACACCGTAAGAAACAAAAGTTGTCTCTCCTATGGGCATAAAATTAGCGACTTCGATTCGGTAAACTTGAGGTTTATTTAAATGGGCCGAAAGTTGGCGAGGCGTCCCACACGTCGATGTTGACTGGACTTAAAAATATTAACATAACTTTTGCCATGTCCACAGGAGAGACGCGAAAAAAAAATGTGTATGACGCAACTCCATGTTTGAACTTTCGTATGAAGTTGTCAAAGTGCTTGGAGCGACAAGGCACTAAAGTGTAAAGATATCTTTGACGATTGTACCCCATATTTTGAAGTTTTTACGCGTTTTTCAGGGCTCCAAAGGGTAAACACGGGACCCTATTACTAAGACTCCGCTGTCCGTCTGTCTGTCTGTTCATCTGTTACGAGGTTGTATCTCATGAACCGTGATAGCTAAACTGTTGAAATTTTCACAGATTATGTATTTCTGTTTCCCCTATAACAACAAATACTACATTTTTAGTCTATCTAAGTAACCAATATAAAATGACCTCACACTGCCTACGCTTTGCCAGCGGCAGGGATCTACCAACACTGACTGAATTTTATATTCACTCGCCGAGTTACGGAACCATCGGTGCGCGAGTCCGACTCGCACTTGTTTATTTTTGAAGTGAAAACTTAACACTTTTTGGGACGGGTAAAATATGTTAAACTCGCGACAGGCGTAAGACAGAGGGAGAGTTTAAGTACCAGGATAGCAGATCCTCTAAGAGCTTGTTTCAAAATACGATTGAAACTAGAGTCGCGTTCGATTTTTAAAGTGTTTTTTGTTGACTCGCGGAGGATCTACCAGGGCATCAGCACATTGTTAGAGGTCTGTCTATACATATAGATCATACGTACGTTTTTTTTGTAAGCGGCTAGTACAGTACGCGTCTTGAGTAACATGAAAGTTCAACATGATACAACATTAAAATCTAAGCGGCTATTTCGTAGCAGCGCTGGGCGTTTTCTCTTCTGCCGACACTCCCGGCTACTCGTCGGTTTTTTTTCTGTGACTCAAGCAAACATCTGTTACAGGAGCGGCCAGACTTCAACATGCCGTGGTGGCAGCAGCTGCTGTGGTCGGTGCCATTCGTCGCCATGATAGTGGTCGCCACCGTCGGCAACTTCATCGTCATCGGGATCGTGCTGAAGAACAAAAGGATGAGGACCGTCACTAATTACTTTTTAGGTTAGTCACACGCAGTGGTTTGCGGTGAGTACTCATTCTCATACCTATACTCATACTCATACCCACAAACATACTCATACTCATACTCATTTATTCATAATAATTATAGTTATTACATGTTATTAGCAGCAGCGTAGCCAGCCATGGGCTTAGGGTGGGGCAGCAGTCTAAAATAATATGTAACTACCAAACTATACCGAGCAGAGCAAGCGCCCCACCCTGCCCCACCGTGTAGTCGCCAGCAACACGATTTGTATGTGCTGTGCCTACTCTGCTGACCCTCCACCACACGCCCTAGATTACACGATACCATAGGGTAAATAACCAATTAGAGCGGTAATAAGGGCTATAAATTGTGGCAACACGTCTTTCTTTTTCGACATATACCATACTAATACTTTTTTGCAATTGACAACATTTCATATTTCTGAGCCTATAATTTTAATGGTTCTCTGTATTTTGTTTGAAAAGATGAACATGCTGACAGTTTAATTTTTTCGCTAGGGTTTGTATTTAATTTATAATTAATTTATTAATTTTTGCTTATTCTAAAAGGGCGTAACTCCGATACTATCACAGAATAGACACTTATCCTTTTGTCTTTTCTGTATAGAAAAAAAACTGACGTCAATTTCAAATTGTCAATGTCAGGACTTATTCTCCGATATTCGATTTTCGAGGTTCGCTTCGTGCTGTTCCGCTCATACTAATATAGTCATTAACTTGAAAGTGACAGAGAAGGTATGCAACGAACTTCAAAAATAGAATTTCAGAGTTGCCCCCTTGTACTTTGAAGTTGTCAAATACAAAATTATGGTCGCTTATTTTTTCTCGTGAAAAAGGCAAAGGCATTTCACCTATCCTGTGGTACAATTGGTAAAATTAAGACATGTTTTTAATTAATTTTTACTGTCTATAATAAGCAATATTAAAATTATATAAACGTATTGCAGTGATCAAGAGGCAAAATGCTTTCGAACTATATATTATTATACATTTTCAGGTTTTTCGTTTTCTTCCATATAGCATATCGAACATCAGTTATTTAAGTAATTATTTACTTGATCATATTTACTTTTTGGTTTTTATAAAAAAAGTGATAAAAGCTCGTCCACTAAAAGCATTTCTTCCCTGCTGTCTCTTGAATAGCAGAGTTTCTCATAGCGAAATCGTAGCCAAACAGAAGTTAAACGAAATAGCCCTGCCTATAGGGAATCCCAAGACTTAAGGTCTAATGGACGGAAGCACAGCTAATGGCCGTGTCATGTTTATAGATACGAACCGTCATTAATATAATTAACTATAATAACATATCTATTTAGTATGAATATACAGTGTAGATGTAGTGTTCAACGGTGTATAGATGAAAAACTTAAGTAAATGACAAGTTATATGTAGTAGTGTACAGAACCGGTATGCGACTCAACTCATTTTTCTAATTTGGAACGTCAATTTGTCTATTCGCATTCATTACTCACACAATACATACAACAGGGGCCTTTCCATAACGTCTTAATGCGATTCAGTTTAAGTGCGCTCGCTGTCAGATTCATACTAAAAGTGACAGCTAAAACTTGAACTGCGTCGGAATTAGGACGTCATGATAAGGCCCGTCATTTACTTAAGTTTTTCACCTATAATATAGGTTCATTGTATTTCTTTGTAGATATTTGGTTATGTTGACGGCTGGACAGCTGGAAACCCACTCCAATACCCTTGCACAACAGCTCACAATCACCAGCTATGTTAAGCGCCTTAAAAGAAAAGACATCTTGTAGTGTAGAGAACTATGAGTAGATGTCCTCGCTGGAGGACATGCTCTGAATGAGAGAAGCATGAAACAGATCTGCTAAAAGTGAACATACTGATTGCAGATGCAATATAATATAAAAAAAAATTGGTCGGGTTTACTTTAAACATCCATAGATGTCGCTCTCAAGTTACACTAGGCTTTTTAGTCATTGTAATGTACAATAATAACGGTAACAACTCGCAGATGGGTACTCGGCTTAAACGTCATAAGTGAAAACTCTTGCTTAAGAGGGTGCATTCCTACTGAGCTGGCAACGTCACATTTTTGAAGATTTTTACGATTATTTCACATAAATTGAATTAAAATTTCAAATGTGCGTCTGTAGTGCACTTCGTTTTTAGTGTATTAATGTGTCCAATGCAATGATTAATCGTGATGGACTTTTATGTTGGTATTAAAGGGATAAAATAATTTATCTCGTTTAATAAGAAAATAAAAATCTATCACGATCAATTATTGCATTAGACACATTAATACACTAAAAACGAAGTGCACTACAGACGCATACATGAAAGCTTCATTTAATTTCCGTGAAATAATCGTAAAAAAAACACTAAAAATGCCACGTTGCCGCGCAATAGGGATAAACGCTCTTAAATATTTTGAATTGGTTAGCTTGTCATAATTGTTTCTTATATGGTGTTCAATAAAGAGGCATTGTATGTTTTGTCCACAGTGAACCTCTCTGTGGCGGACGCTATGATGTCAACATTGAACGTACCGTTCAACTTCTACTACATGCTCCAAAACAACGACTGGCCGTTCGGCGACTTCTACTGTAAACTGAACCAGTTCGTGTCGGTGCTGAGCATTAGCGCGTCCGTCCTCACCCTCATGGCGATCAGTATTGACCGGTGAGCAAGCAAAACTAGCAAAATACATACATACCGTCACGCCTCTTTCCCATGGATAGTCAGAGACTACTTTGTTCCACTTGCTACGATCCTGATCTCTTTCGTTTCATCCACATTCATATCAATCTCTTCATAAATGCTCGAAGGTTTCGGGTTCTCACAAATTTGGTCACAAAACGTCCATCTAGACCTTCCACTCCCAACGCACGCAATGTAAACTGCTTTGTTAATCTTTCATCCATCCTCTCTACGTGACCAAACCAACTAAGCATATTGCTTTCTATCCTAATCACTATATTTTCTTTCACCACCTATTTTACTCTTTCTTTCTAGCTAAATAGCTCCGGACGATTTATATTTCCGAATTTTCAAATCCAGATTCGTTTCGTAAAACAGGTCATCTGGACATTCAAGACTACGAAACCTAGGCTCGTCGAGTTTTGCAGATTCCTAGAGAGTGAACCACCGATGGAGGCAGAGGGTTCTCGAGTGGCGACCATGTAGCGGAAGTCGCAGCGTAGGAAGGTTGACTGACCTGATGAAGGTCTCGGGAGTCCGCTGGACGAGGGCCGCGCGAGACATGTCTTTATGGCGCTCTTTGGGCTTCCGCCTATGTTCAACAGAGGACGTCTTATTGCTGATAATGATGATAATTAACTACAAAGATGTAGGAGCCCGTTGATGATGTGATGATGGTGTGCTCCCGGCCGTTTTCGACCATGGCGACCGCCTCAACTCCTTCCTAGGGCACGATCGTGTGCTCGCATGTGCCCAGGAGCCCGTTGACCAATTATAACGAAATAGTGTTGTGTTCACCCATTACATTTAAAATTTACCATGAGCTTTTCGGTGGAGGAAAACATCGTGAGGAAACCGGACCAATCCCAATAAGGCTTAGTTAGCCTTATGGGATGGAAGGTCAGATGGCAGTCGCTTCTGTAAAAACTAATGCCTACGCCAAATCTTGGGATTAGGTTGTCAAAGCGGATCCCAGGCTCACTGAGCCGTGGCAAATGCCGGGAAAAACGCTAGAAAGATGATGAAGATGATGAGTGATATGTTGAGCCAATCCTGTATCGAGTTCCTGGCTACTACCCTAACAATGTCAGCAAAAAAACAATTAATCAAACAGCATATTTAATGTGCACACAGGGCGTAATACATCATTGCGATAAAAAACGAACACATCTACCGACATGTTTGAAAAGTTCACGAACGTTTTTAATCGTTTTTATTAAACCGTAAATCACGAGGCCTCTCCTCGACATTTGCCGCTTCGGCCATTAATTAAAACTTGGACCTAAACGCTGGTAGCATAGGAAATGACAAATTGTGAGATTCTAGAACAAACTGCGGCATATCGGAGTTCAGTGGCCGATGGGAGCTGTCGCGATTTATCAGATTAATCACTGATAGATATATTAACATAGTAATCCATTCTGGTCTGGGAGCAAAGAAAAAACTAACAGTCTTATTCATAAAAAACCCAGTCTATTAACTAATGAGCTGTTGATGAATGGATTAGACGCGTTATGTTGTCACCTTGACAAATCATAGACCATAAATGGCTTTTTAGTGAATTAAAAAAAAATTGACAGCTGTGGCAGCGAATTAGCGGGAAACCAGCAAATTAACACGACAGACGAGGCAGTGTGGATCTAGTTTCCTTTACCTTTCTCGAAGGGGATACAAACTTAAAACAAAAATATCTGTCTTACGTATGGTTTTGCTCTTGCCAAAATCAGCTGTTCATATTTGTGGCGGCCATTTTGTGAGTTAGCAGAGAGATAAAGGAGAGTCTACGGTCCACTAACTTTCGGAAGACTTAACAGACCCTTGAAGGACTGATTAGCGCTAATTGACGTTTATGAATCATGTTTTTTTGCATCGGTCCTATAGCGAGCTTATAGCGAGCCTCTAACTTTTTATGAATAAGGCTGTTAGAATGTACCAGTTGCTTCTCTTCCCGCGCAGATGTTGAGGAAATGGCTATAAAGCAAACAGCCTGATAGAGTGGAAACTTCACACAACTCATACGAAATAAAATTACGCTGAGCCAAAATTGGTGATTACGCTCTCTGATTGGCCAGCTGAAGGTTAAAAGGGTAAATAAAGCTGAGCAAGCAGCCATTAAGATCAATATGGATAGTTAATGTATATTCATTGTGCGGCATAGTGAATGAAACTTGATTAATTTTAATAAGTCAAAAATT
This sequence comes from Pandemis heparana, assembly GCA_963854515.1. NCBI lineage: Eukaryota > Metazoa > Arthropoda > Insecta > Lepidoptera > Tortricidae > Pandemis > Pandemis heparana. Next base: position 3,761,030 of record OY978011.1, on the reverse strand, counting down.
CAATCAGAATCAAATAATCTTAACCTTAAAAATTTACATAAATGAGATACTTAAAGGAAAAACAATGTGAAAATTTTGCATTAGTATGGTGTAGGTCAGAAAAGACTGATGTGTTGCTACAATCCTCAATCCTCCACGCGTACCTCAATCCTCCAGCAGTAAACGCTTTTCTATCGGCTGGTAATTTTGCGTACATCAACAAATGGATTACAAAAGCCTATAAATGATTAATCACATTTCTTCCACAATTGGCGCTCGTCGGTTCTGTTTCCTCTGATTAAAATTCATCCCAGAATCCGTTCCGAAAGAGATTTTAAATTTATTATAAACAGATTAAGGAAAAGAAAAACAAGTCTCGGCAAAATTCATTCAGAATTTCTTGCTTTGGATTTTAGGATATTAGAAAGCGAATTTGAGCAATGAATACTTGACTAAGAGCTCTGGATACTTTGTTTTTGCTGAGTTTTAAGAAATTTACGAATTACGAACAATGATTACGAACCCTTTGAGTAAAAAGAAAAAAAAATTGAGCGCCTATGTCGATTTCAGATTCTTTAGTTTTTTTCGAATAATCAATAATAAAAAAACGATCAATTTAATTGTATTTACATTATACTTTGATTTGAAGAACAAACAGTTTTATAATAATCATAATAATAATAATATCTTGGGACAATTGACACCAATTGACCTAGTCCCAAACTAAGCAAAGCTTGTGATATGGGCACTAGACAACGGATAAATATACTTATATAGATAAATACATACTTAAATACATATCAAACATCCAAGACTCGAGAACAAACATTCGTATTTTTCATACAAATATCTGCCCCGACCGGGGATCGAACCCGGGACCTCAAGCTTCATAGCCAGGTTCTCTAACCACTAGGCCATCCGGTCGTCAAAGTTTTAATTATTAAACTTCAAAATGAGTTACAAATTTTTAACGTGTTTATGTGTGTAAAATTGTAAATGTAAATTTATGATTTTCGGTTATTTTCAAAACGTGTCTGCATTATTTTAACCAAAAATACCACTTTACCAACAAAAGGCAAAATATTGATTACGCTCTTAACGCCCTATGTTATAAGTATCTATGGGCAGCGGTGATTACTTTCCATCAAGTGACCGACCCGCTCGTTTGCCCCCTATCATATAAAAAAACTTGGTTGAGTGAAATTTTAACTTCGTATTAACTACGAACCCAGAATTAAATAATGTCAAACAGCCTTTTTCATAAAAAGTTAGAGGCTCGCTATAAGCTCGCTATAGGACCGATGCAAAAAAACATGATTCATAAACGTCAATTAGCGCTAATCAGTCGATTAAGGGTCTGTTAAGTCTTCCGAAAGTTAGCGGACCGTAGACCCTACTTTATCTCTCTGCTAACTCACAAAATGGCTGCCACGCATGTGAACAGCTGATTTTGGCAAGAGTAAAACCATACGCAAGACAGTTTTTTTTGTTTTAAGTTTTTATTCCCTCCGGGAAAAGTAAAGGAAACTAGATCCACACTGCCTAGTCTGTCGTGTTAATTCGCTGGTTTCCCGCTAATTCGCTGCCACTGCTGTCAATTTTTTTTTTTTTAATTCACTAAAAGGCCATTTTTGGTCTATGATTTGTCAAGGTGACAACATAGCGCGTCTAATCCATCCATCAGCAGCTCATTAGTTAACAGACTGCTAGCAAGCGTTTATGAATCATACTTTTTAGCAACTGTCAAATAAGCTTAATCAGTCTGTTAACTAATCGACTGATCAAACCTCAATTAAGGATTTTTTATGAATAAGGCTGTATATGTATAGAACTGTCATCCCTTTTTTTTCTGAGTGGAAACTCTTTGCTAGTACTCAGAAGCCCGGGGAAGCCTGGGACAGTTATGTGAGACTCTCTCCCCCGGCCTCTTTCCGCACGAAAAGGGGCGGGGCATACAAGAACTGTCATCCCTAATCCAATTTAGGCTTTTAACAAATGTCCTTCAAATTTCATCCATTGCTACGCCGTGAAGCAAACGGGTTAGAAGTCGTCGAGCCAGTGCTGCAATGTAATGCAAATGTAATTTTTTTTGGCAAGTCTCTAAACTGGACTTATTGATTTATTGTATTGTAACCTTGCTTTGTAAAAAAAAGCCGTGGTAGCCTAGCCTAGTGGCTTGACCTGTTGCCTCTGAAGCAGAGGGTTTTGGGTTCGAATCCCGGGCTCGCACCTCTGAGTTTTTCGGAATTTATGTGCGATATCTCATTTGAAATTTACTATGAGCTTTTCGGTGAAGGAAAACATCGTGAGGAAACCTGCACATAACTGCGAAGCAATTCAATGGTGTGTGTGAAGTTCCCAATCCGCACTGGGCCCGCGTGGGAACTATATAGCCCAAGCCCTCTCATTCTGAGAGGAGGCCTGTGCCCAGCAGTGGGACGTATATAGGCTGGAGATATAACCTTGCAAGCGGCCCTTAATGGCGTAAAATTAAGTATATCATAAAAAAAAACTGTCTACATGCTTTTTGTTTCAACACTTTCAACGCAACTATAAAAAGTTATGAACACTTGAACTTGACATTCCGACGCCCGTGGGCTGTTATATGATATGACCTTAATGTACCTAATAACTTTTTCTCAAAACCTACTTCCAAGTGATAATAAAAAAAACACCGGGTAGCACTCCGGGAGTGCCGGCATAAGTGAAAACTACACACACGCACACTCGCGCAAAAATAAAAATAAAAATGAACTTTTTCTACGTGAGATTCGAACTGCGGTCACTTAAGAGAACGCACTGTTATGTTATTCCACACCTTATACCATTAGGCTGAACGCACATACGTTAAAGCGACGAAATTAACGTACACTAAACTTCAAAAATCGAACGCGAGCTACATTCGTATTTCAAAATAAGCTCTTAGAGGATTCTGATATCCTGGTGCTTAAACTCTCCCTCTGTCTTACGTCTGACGCAAGTTTAACATTTTTTACCCATCCCAAAAAGTGTTCAGCGCCGTTAAAGAAGTTTCACTTCAATAATGGCCGAAGCTATGTTCGTATATTATATCAAACTAACTTTGAGATGAAAATATCTAATTAATCAAGAAATTTACTTCTTGATTTTTAATGTTTACTTTTTGCGTTTTACCGTTAGAAATTTAATTTCTGAACGACACTGAAAATTAGAACACAGAGAAATCCGAAAGTAAAGCTATGGCCGGGAATTGAACCCGGGTCCTCGTCATTCCGTGACGCGTGCTATACCCCTACACCACCCATAGCAGGTAATATAGGTAGGCATTATGTTCACGTACACGTCTATTTCCATTTACCTGCAATGGGTGGTGTAGGGGTATAGCACGCGTCACGGAATGACGAGGACCCGGGTTCGATTCCCGGCCATAGCTTTACTTTTCGGATTTCTCTATGTGTTCTAATTTTCAGTGTCGTTTAGAAATTAACTTTGAGATATGTTCGTACACGTAAATGAAACAAAAATCATCGGATTCAGTACATATTGGCGACGAAGATATGCTGTTCCTGGTACCATGTGTGACACTCATCATCAGTCTCCTTGAAGTATCCGTCAACAGCGAACCCTAGCTCTGGAGTGACAGCGGAAATGCCTGGCGGAGCCAGCATGCTTATTACGTAACTCACTCGCGATCACCATCGTCTTTATTTTGACAGTTCATGTATGGGCTGACAATTGGCATCGGAATCAGCTAGCTGTCACATTCATACAAGAACTGTCAAAATGAACAAGATGACGATTGCGAGCGAGTTACGTAATAAGCCTGCAGATTTCGTTTTAAAGGTGCGGTTACACCACCTGTTATAGACCCTGACCTACGAAGTTCTAAGTGTCTGTGTAGGCTTAGGATGGTTCTTTTTGTGAAGTCGTTTTCCTTTGAGGTCAACACGGAGCTTTTTAATATCGTTGACAGCCGTATGAACAGTTGCGTTATTGACGCTAGTGTGACGTACTGGCGCCTTACCATGACGTCCTAATTCCGACTCAGTTCAAGTTTTAGCTGTCACTTTTAGTATGAATCTGACAGCGAGCAACCCTAAACTGAATCGCATTAAGACGTCATGGTAAGGCCCCTGCTCATCCAAATGTTTATCCCACAGTTACATGGCGATAATCCACCCATTGAAGCCTCGGTTGGGAAAGCGAGCCACGCTGGGCGTCGCAGCTGCCATCTGGGTCGTCAGTTCTGTCATCAGTTGCCCCAACATGATCTACTACAGGGTCCACTATGCCAACGCCAGCATCGATGGCGATGACAGGTATTTACTTTTTATAAAGAGAATTTATTAAGTAAAAGACTTCCATGCTGGGCCCTATTTTATAAAGCCACAAGTTACTATTTGCAAGCGGAAGACTCTTTCTGACCCTATGTGTTAGATAGAGACTTCCGCTTGTAAATTGTAATTTCTAGCTTGATAAAATTGGGCCCTGGTCTGGGAGCAAAGAAAAAACATAGAATGTATCAGTTGCTTCTCTTCCCGCTCAACTGGTAGAAGCCCATCGAGGGAATGGGCGAAAATATTATAAATTTTAGGCGATGCGTCTAGACGCATATACCAACCTATCACTATTTTGATTCCCCTGTCCACCTGCCCATAGGGATTGCAATCCGGATAATCCGAAATAACCGGATAAATCCGGATATTTGTCGCCTTTTATAATTGTCATTTTGACAGTTCATGTATGGGCTGACAATTGGCATCGGAATCAGCTAGCTGTCACATTCATACATGAACTGTCAAAATGAACACGATGGCGATTGCGAGCGAGTTAGACAATAAGCCTACCGGTTTCTTGGCTCCCAAGTATACATAATTTCCATTGGAACTGTGACAATAAACTGTCCGAATGTTGATTTAGTTTGATGTTACAGACGGGCATGTTATCCGCACTACCCGGATTTCGAATTAATGGAGGAAGCCCGATACGAGTACTAGTAAGTATGATATATTATTACTTCGTAAATATAGGCCCGACGCTTACGAGTAATTCGTCCAATGCGGTGGTCCTAAAAAACCACCGTGCCTTAGTCTGTGACGAGACGCGTCAGAGTGTGTCAGAGAAAATGCCCAATTGCGCAGTAAGCGAATCGTTCGGACAGGCGTATCTATTTAATGAAATATCCAACAAAAGAGACAAAAAAAAGCTTAATAAACATGTTGAGGCCTCATAAACATTGATGGTTCGGCTTAATTCGTGTTCAGGCTGTTTCTAATATTCATCGTATTTCTCTTTTGCACTTTGTACTTGAATTATAAGTAGATGGATAAATATACTTATTTATTATTTCTCGGAAACTACTTAACATTTTATACATATATGTATATCGGCGAAAATGCCACCCCCTCTTTTTTTTATTATCTACGAATTTCACGCTGTTTCCATTCGGAATCAGGAAAGAGCTTCCATTTCAAGAGCTTTCCATCCTAAAAGAATGTCCCGAAAATTTCATATTTTTTTTATGTTCCTCCTATTCGTTACTCCATACAAAGAGTATGGAAAATAATCACAAAATTGGAAAAAAAATTATAATTTTTTTGCCCAATTAACCATTTCGACGAAACTCCATGCTCCTTTAATTGTAACTGTGTGAAATGTACCTAATTAATGTAAAATAATACGACTAATATTATTAGTTTATAAGCTTATTTTCACTGTTTTGTACACTAACCCCTATGGATTCTGTCCGAAATAAGTGGTTTATTATTATAATTATTAAGATTCAAAGAGCTCGTAACTCTGAGTAGGAACAACAAAAAGCTGTTGGGAAATATAAAAAAAAGTTTTTTAAAAATGCTCCTATAAAAAAAGTTCAGCGGCCATCTTGTAACATTATTTCGATATTTCCAGTTACTCCATAGCGCTTCTCATACTGACGTACTTCGTGCCGATAGTCGCGATGAGCTTCACCTACGCCATGGTCGGCAAAGCGCTGTGGAGTTCCAAGTCTATTGGCGAATGCACGCAGCGGCAGAGGGCTGCTGCGCACGAGAGCGTCAAGAGCAAGCGACGGGTTAGTATTCCTCATAGAGAAAATAATCAATTAGAGTGGTAAACGGCTGTAAAATGCTGGCAACGCATATGACTTTTTCGACATATACCAGTCTATTTATTCATACTAGATACTAAATTGACAATTGCAAATGTCAAATTGTGACATAATGATACCAGGATATAAGATGGATATAAGAAGTTTGTTTGGTCATGTTATATTTGAAGAAAAAAATACGATTATCATAATCAAGCAAATTTAAAGGTGTATTAGTTTATTACACTAACTTATACACACAAAAATCTATACTAAATCTAATTTCTCGTTAACTTTCGATAGTGGTGGCACATCACTATTTTTGAATTGCAAAAAACAGGCAACACAGGTAATGTCATTTTAGTATCTAGTATGAATAAATAGACTTTAGGGCCACTTGCACGGACCATGGTTAACGACTTAACTCCGTGTTAGGTGCTAACCCGGGGCTAAGTAGTATCAAAATATATGGAACTGTCAAACCTAACCCCGAGTTAGCGATTTAATTTTTTTACTCTGGACTGTGCAAGTGGGCCTTAGAGTGGTAATAACGGCTATAAAATGCTGGCAACGCATATGACTTTTTCGACATATTGTTTTTCTTTTGTTTTCTATACGGAACAGTCATTTAAGTAATTAGCATTTTGATTTATTTATGTATACTTTGGTTTTTATCAATTTTAATCGAGTTTCACTCACTACGCTACACATCGACTAAATATTGAATCACAATTGTCACAAAATTATTTTGTAGCCAATAAGTTGGGTACATAATTTATAAGCACCTAATAATATGTACGTGTCCAACCTACTGTCCCTACGTAAATAGATCCGAGTGTCAGTGTCACTTGGCCTCATTACTTCCAGACGAACGCGCGAACTGAATTTTTAACACGACCCACATAAAAGTCACTTTTCAACCAAAATTAGTAATAAGGAACTAAAATTTACGATGTAATTAATTCTAAATGTCCTCCAACATTTTAGGGGCGCGTTTGATGAAGGTAGTCGTTTTGTGGTTAATTTATTTTAACTTTTAATACCGTTTGGCGTGATTTATCCTTTTGTAGTTGGTTTGGAGTTATTGGCAGGTTATATGCCGCCTGATGAGGGTCTGGGGCTATGAAAATATAAGACTCTACAGGTGCTGTTTGCGTAATCCAGAATGGTATTGCGGTTGGAAATGATAAACTACCACTCAGATATAAACCGGTGTTAAAATATCTAGTTCGTTGATTATGAATTGCCCTAGGCCCGAGTGGGCGACACTTTTCGATCCATACCTTATGGGATTTGTTGAAGAAGCGCCGTACTTATTGTTAGGTGTCATTGGACGTGCAGGAAGATAATTTGTAAATACAACGTGAGTTTACAGTAATTTGCGTGTACTTACAATAAAATTGCAAGAAGAGGAAATTTATTGGAATAAACGTAACAATTATAAATAGAAAAGAGAACAAATTAAAAACTAATCTTATAATAAAACAATTAGAAAACCTGTCTGTCTACCACGTAAGGGATATAGACATGATATGTGTGTGTGTGTGTGTGTGTGTGTGTGTGTGTGTGTGTGTGTGTGTAAAAAAGAAGAGGCCCCGTGGCATAGTACCACAGACGCTGGCACCATTCCCCCTTTGGTGATACTAATATTATTATGTTGTCCAAGGAAGCTGCTTCTCTGCGGTCACTCGGAGCATTTATAAGCCTCTTCAAAACATCTTTCAAGAGGCTAATAGCACTAGGACCCCACAAACCAAGGCCCCAACACCCAGTGGCGTAACTATAGGGTGGCAGGGCTGGCAAAATGCCAGGGCCCCGAACTGGCTTGGCCTTGAGCACAGAAGGGAAGATGATGCACCTCTTTATAGTGAGGAAGGGCCATCTGATGAATTTGCCGCCCCTGACGTTGTAGTTACGCCACTGTCAACACCGAAAGGGATAAAGTTATATTCGGCGCTGAGACCTAAAATTCTTAGAAAGAACACAGACAAGATTTTATCATCTCTAGTGAGAATTTTTGTGACAGTAGAACATAACAGCGGGACCACGAAAACTAACCTCACATTTTCTGCTCTCAGGTCGTCAAAACCATGATAGTGGTTGTGGTGATATTTGCGGTGTGCTGGCTACCACAGCATGTGTACTTCCTGGTGACGACGTACTACCCGGAGATCACCCTTTACCGCCACATACAGGAGCTCTACCTTATCATCTACTGGCTAGCCATGAGCAACTCCATGTACAATCCCATCATATACTGTTGGATGAACTCCAAGTAAGCACGATCAATTGGCTAGGGGCTCATTCTTATTGTCTATTTTTAGGGGGGTCCCTTTTTGTCCCATAATTTTTTTACTCCGAATTTCACAAGTCAGAATTTGATGGTCATATTATTTATACACATAAGTATCAATAGTCATAAAAGTTGAAGTTCATACCGCTCATTAATTCTAATAATTGTGGTGTATAATTTGGAATATCATACACGACAATGGTCATAAAATTGACATCTATAATATTAAAATACATATCGATACATATTCAGAAATACTTTAGGGCATATACCTTAAAGTCATAACTGTTATTAGTAATATTTATCCATTGAATAACGTTTACTGGGTACTTTAAATTAATATTCATAACATCTGAAGGCATATCAATACATACTTAGAAATATTTTTAGACATATATTGTGACGTAATAATCTTAGATGTTCATAATTTGTAACAGCATAACTAATTTCATTTTCTTAGTATTTTAGTGAGCGAGCGAAGCGAGCGAGCAAGATGGACCATAGAAAAAGCGAGTCGGATAGGTTAGGTTCAGAAGGCTAAGGCAGTAGCGAAGCGGAGCGTAGCTACCGCCTTAGCCTTCGATGTTAGGTTTTTTTTATCATTCCTATGCATATTTTTTCACTAAATAAATAAAGACAACTACCCTCCTACTACTCCTTGAAGTACCCACTCGGGTACCTACCTTCTTTTAGAAATTTGAAATGGTAAATAAATATAATTTTATGACTGACAATAATTTAAGACGTTCAATAATTATAATATGCGATTTTATTACCAGTAATATTATGATATATCATACAATTATGTCATTGAATGTTATTACCAACAAATGTTGTGACTAACAATAATTATACACTGCGATAAAAGCCTTACCAACAATTATTATAAGTGATAATATGACATTAATTATTATGAAATGTGATCCAAGTAATACATCGATTGTTATGTTAATAAACATTATGACTCAGAATAATTATGACCAATGATAATAGTAACTTCACTTTATGACGTAATATTTTATGACTTTCAAAATTATGACCAACAAAATTTATGTCAAAAAACGTTATGGATTTCAAAATTATGACCAAAAATTTTATGGGACAAATTATGGACCCATTTTTAGGGTGTACCTCTAAAGGAAAAAACCGACCAAGTGCGAGTCGGACTTGCGCACGACCCGTCCGTACGTTATCCATAAATATCTATAAACCAGTGTAAGCAGAGCCCTGCACCAACGCAAAATGTACGCAGTGTGGGGTCACTTTATATTGGTCACTGATATAAACAAACATACGCACATATTTACGGTTTTCGCAATTTTTCACTTATCTGTGCTATTGAGACGTTGCTTCGTGCCAGGGTTCCTATGAGATCACTTCGACGTCCTAATGTCCGTCTGTCTGTCCGTCAAGACCCTTTTCCTCAGAAACGCGTAGGGATGTAAATTGGAAGTTGATATCAAAATTATAAGGCCTTGTTTCTTAAAGCTGTGAAAAAATCAACCTTTAAGTCTACGTAATCAAAAAATATGGCCGGTTTATGTGGCATTTCTCACACATTCTCAAAAGGACCCAAAACCTATATACATGCATACATATATCACGTCTTTATCCCTTACGGGGTAGACAGAGCCTAAGTTAAACACCTGAAGGCCATGTTTAGCATAATTAAGGGCGTATAGGTGGAACGGGGAATCAAAATAGTGATGGGTTGCTAGCCGTATCGCCTATAACAATAATTCCCAAGATTTTCGCCCAAAATTTAGTATGAAAGTAGCTTTTATAAGTCTTTAATAAGTCTAAAAACTAAGGGCCTTACCACGACGGCCTAATTCCGACTCAGTTCATGTTATAGCTGTCACATGTCCCATGATTTGCTCACATTTTGCTTAGGAGCAGCAGGGTAATCGTGTAACTATTTTGACACTCGGCATCGGATTGAAATGACAGTTCTTGTATGAATGTGACAGCTAGCTGATTCCGATGCCAATTGTCAACCCATACATGAACTGTCAAAATGAACACGATGGCGATTGCGAGCGAGTTAAACAATAAGCCTACAGAAGTTACTCTGGTTTTTACGTACGACGCGAACTCCTGGTGCGCGAGTCCGACTCGCTCTTGAGCCCTGAGTTTTGAAAGCACATCACTCGAAAGTGTTATAAATCTGTTTATATCTTCAAATCTACGGTTCTTAATCATATTTTAAACTAGTTCATAAGATTAATGAGAGACGTAGGTATTTTCTAAGCTACGTCAACTGGGGTGACTTTGGTAATTTTGGGGCTACTTTGATCGTTTTAAAATTGCTATAAAATCGATATTATCCATATCCGGTGAATGTTTGGCATGTAGACACAAAGGCGATCGACGAAGACATTGATTGGAAGCAGTAAACGCAAATAAAAAAAATATTGTTTTGTCATTAAAACTACTTTTTAAAGTCACCCAGTTGACTGTACTCGTATTTAAAATTCAGCACAATTTTTCACCACTTTCGAGTGATATTTTCACACATGTGCTTTCAAAAATTGGGCCCTTGGTTGGTTTTTTAATTTGGTCTGCACGCTCTAGATTCCGCATGGGCTTCAAGCAGTGCTTCCACTGGTGCTGTGGGTTCGGTGAGAACGGGCTTCGTCGCCGCCACGCGCTGGCTACTGATCATCTTGACCGGAGCGGCCGCTCGCTGTCTCTTAGTCGGAAGAATGGTACGAGTAAGTTGGGTCTCTTTCTCTTTGTGGGAATGTGATGGTATAGTTTATCGATTCAAACTTTTGCGATTTTCACACATTATTATAAGGAAAACGGGACTTAATCACGTAAACGTGTGTCGCTATTATCATTTCTTATATTGTTTTGTAAGCTGTTGGTTCTCCTTAAGTAAATAAATAAATAAATAAATAAAAAGTATTTTTTGTAAACATCGCGACTTTGCATCCATGGTCTCAAGAGGACTGAAGAGGGTATCAACATCTTTAGCTGCACGGGTTTTCCTATTTACCCGCACTTGGGCTTTATTATTAGTTACTCCACTAGGGCTGCCACTAGACCGACACACAACACTCACAAATTCCGGCGATTCCTTCTTTTTTTATTTTTGTTTACAACTAGCGACCCGCCCCGGCTTCGCACGGTATATTATGCATGTATTATACATATAAAACTTCCTCTTGATTCACTCTATCTATTAAAAAAAACCGCATCAAAATCCGTTGCGTAGTTTTAAAGATTTAAGCATACATAGGGACATAGGGACAGAGAAAGCGACTTTGTTTTATACTATGTAGTGATACAATAACTCTTTATTACGTAATTATGTTCCGTTTTTCGTATAATAAAATGATGGCATAGTTATTGCGTATATACGACGTGTTTTGGAATTTTTAAACATGAAACTACCGTGAGACTCTATCATACACAAAATACAACCGAAATTGAGAACCTCCTCCTTTTTTTGAAGTCGGTTAAAAAAGACAACTCACTTATAAATCGAGTGATGCTCGACATGTTTCGGACTAGTTCGTAGTCCTTCTTGGAGCGCTAGAAGGTAAACAATTTTGGCGTGTCTTTTTATTGAAAAACAGTTTTAAAAAATAAATAACAGCAAGTTTAAATTTAAAATCCCTGGAATGTTGTCATTGTTTTGATATGGTTTTGTTTTCCGGTTACCGATTTTTAAAAAGTGATTTTCAAGTTTTGATGTGGTTTTATATTTTCCGGTTACCGATTTTTAAAAAGTGATTTTCAATAAAAAGACATGCCAAAATTGCTTACCTTCTTTCTAATGCTAAAATCGAAGTATACCGTGAGACTCAATCATAATTACACAAAAGGATAACTCACGTATAAGTCGAGTGATGCTTGAACATGTTTTGGATTAGTTCGTAGTCCTTCTTAGAGCGCTCGCCAAGAGGAAGGACTACGAACTATTACGAAACATGTCGAGCAGCACACGACTTTTATACGTGAGTTGTTTTGAAATGGATCCAGAATATTTCAACAAGTGGTTGTATTAGTTTGACAGAACACCCGTACTGTTAGACTGAACAGTATAATGTTTTTCAGGTTTTTTTTAACTGTGGCCATAGAGCAGACAACCTAATAGAGAGGAAATGCCATGTAGTTTATATGGCATAAAATTAAGCCACGCCGTAATTGGAACGCTGACCAGAAAATCTTATATATATAATTCTAGATTCTTCACTTCAAAGGATAATTAAATAAGGCAGCCTTAAAAACGTAGTGTGTAGACCAACTAAAGCAGAATTTAAAATTAAACAGTGTGCTTGGAAGCTATATAAATATCTTATGTTATTATTCGAAACATGTTTCGTCTAGTCATAGTCTTGACGTGGTATTAACTTAGCTTTCCTTTTATTTCGCCTTAAACGCTAAATTAACTAGACATTAGGTTATTTAGAAAATATAGACTTAGCGAACCCCTGTAAAGTGTTAAAGATACTTAATTTTCCCTTTTTACAGCATGTCTAGTTTACTTAAAATTTGATCCCGGTCGAGGCCCCGCATATACCTGAGATGCAAGGATTCAGAGCAGTATGCGTGGGAAATCCACCAATGGGATTACTTTATTTTCCTAGCATCGTTCAGTCTATTTTCTTAAGCCGGCTACTCACACACCAGCCGCAGGGGCAATATTGGAAGCAGGGCTAGTATTGCCTCCTTGTGATGTGTATAGGCAAGCAAGGGCAATTTTTAGAACAGCCAAAATTGCCCCGACCGCCGTGCGACCGGTATTGCCCCTGCGGCAGGCGTGTGAGTAGCCGGCTTTATTGGTGGATTTCATTTCGCACACCGGTCCCCCTTGCACGTTTCTTCGATACCAGCCGAACTGTTCTTTTTTTGCACATTTCTGACTAACATTATTTGTTCCCAAAAAGTATTATGAATAGTTCATGAAGGAAATTAATATCAAAATTTGAAATCTTAGGGGGCAGGAGTGAGCATACAAATCTCCCTCTAAAAGACTGCAAAAGATATTCCATCTTCAGCATGTTAATGATGGTGTGTGCATGTGGGGAATATTTCTATAAAAATCGTTCATTGGATCCAATTGGCTTGAGTCTTCTGGTGGACCCATTGGTGGTTAAATTTAAAATTCTTTGTGAAAATTACGAACAGCATATTCTTGTTCGTAGGTCTGCCTAGATTCTTCAAGGCACCATCAAAAACGTCAAAAACAACGACTTTCATCACAAAACCGCCCGGCTCTCCCCACTTGCTGCATGCAAACAAAATACACAAGTAGGAGGTGTTCGTATACGTGACAGAGAATTTGGTAATCCTTTATTTTTTTGTGTTAATACCTGGCCATGACTTTTTCTGAGCGACCATTTGGTTTGTCTTAGATAGATATTCTTACACTATACAAGCACAATACAGTAGAACATCTTTTACAGGATTTCTTCAAAAATTTCCGGAATATTTAAACAGTTTGGGTCAATTTGACTACATAGCCCTGTAAATGGTTTTCAGAATTTTTTAATTATAGTTCACAAATGTTTCTATACTTAACTCTACATTGATCTACACTTAAAGTTGCGGGTGGTAGGGCCTTGTGCAAGGTCCGTCCGGATAGCTACCACCATCTTACTCGCTAATCCTGCCAATAATCTTAAAATAATCTTAGCCCTTTAGATTGGCAACGCATCTGCAATCCTTCCGGGGTTGCAGGTGTCTATGGGCAGTGGTGATCGCTTACCATCAGGTGACCCACTTACTTGTTAGCCTTCCTATTCGCATAAAAAAAAAGTGAACCGCGTGAAGAGCGGGAGTAAATTTTGAATCAAAAATTTGTATGAGAAATCTTTACAGTAACTGTTCAGTCAAAATAACCTAACCTGCTAAAATATTCCGTAAGAATTCGAAGTAATCTTGTTAAAGTAATCTTGTATCAATCTCATCAACACGACTGGTTGAGAAAATTGTGTCATTTAATACTTTAAAAAAACCGCATCATCACTGCGAGGATCGGTTGGACGATTGATATAAAGCATGACTCTATAGTTGGGTAAAGGGTTAATGTATCCAGACAGTATTGTCACTCCATTGGTTATTTTATTACGCTCGATGGTGTAGATTGATCTCACATTTCTGATTATCCGATTTAGTTCTAGTGGCTCCACTGTTATGTCCACATTGTTATAAAAAAGTCGAATTACACCCCACCATAAAACGCGGGGTTCCTATTTCGGGCATTTAAAGATACCTAACAAACCTAACCTAATTTTATTATCTCTAGCGAGGATTTTTGTAACAGTGGGGCAAAACAGTGGGGTCTCGAGAACTAACTTGATTATCCTTGCAGCCGCGCAAGGAATGTTTTTCGCACCAGGTAAACCCTACCGTACTCCTAATACAGTACATGACACTGATATCACATCATCGACTTCAGACAAGGCCGTGGCCAGGCCTACTTGTAACAAAAAGCGTGTTATTACCGGTTTGGCTTGGACAGTAGTTAGAATCATCTCGTTAGGTAGGCTGTGTTGACGTCTCTTTGTGCTTAATCATGCACTTGCTTGATATTTGTTGTACGGAGTACCCTTACGCCATTTCCATAACCATCTTATGTGATTTAAGAACTCAAACTCGTGTAACTACTTGTAGAAAAACACACAGTTTTGACATCTTTGTGAGCTTTTTGCTGGTGTTTTTCAATGGATGTTTTTGTATTCAATGCAGAAACTACTCAGGCCTCGTACTCTGGAATTAGAAATTCGATGCTACCGCTCCGCTCGCACTTATTACTAAAAGAGTGAGGCGGACGGTATGATACGAACTTCGAATTTGGGAGTAGACCCCTGAGCAGACTTTTCGAAGAATTGAGTTACGGAATAGCGTGAGGATGCTGCTGTCCTTTGCAGTTTAGTCACTGCAGTTCCTATTGTGCTGCAAAATGACGTAAAGGCATTGACTGCCAAGAGCTACTCATGACTAACACATCAAATCATTGTACATACTAGCGTGGGTCACTTGTTTCGTAGAAGCTATAAGCTGGGTCTATCGTATACAAATATCTCTATGTTGAGACTGCTAACTTTGAGTGTGGTTTAATAATTACAAACCCGAGTTGGGGCTAAACCGATTATCTGTCTCGTCGGGAGATCTTCAATGTAACACGTCAACGTTACCAATCGAATCAAGTGTCAATCACCGTAATCGTTGGTTTGTAGAACTGGGTACATACTCTGCAAGCTGTAACGTTATGTTGCACGTTACAGTAACCAATAACCTTAGTAATTCTAGCGAGCGGAACGCCGAGCTATACCAAGATTTTTGGTTACAATAACGCAACAGGTACGGTTATAGATCGCAGATAAGATACTTATCCGGCTTAATACATCGCACGAGATTGTACACTGTCGAATGAATTTGCTAGTTTACAGTCTCATTGGTGTGATCTTAAGCGAATCGAGACTGTGAATGCAATCTTATAGGATGAAAGATACGAGTACGAAAGCCCTAACACACTGAACAATTTATATTCAATTTTATAATAATGTAGTTCCCGAAAAACGATAAGAGCTTAGTTATCTACGAAACAAACCCCACTGCCGTTCGCGACCGGCTGATTGTCGGTAATTTATCAAGCAATTTTAAAGGACATTTCTCTTTCAGGTACTATCAGAGTTTCGATGCAAAGCACGTATAACAATACCATGGTAATGTCCTCCTGACAGCGACGCGGGGCGTCCGGCCCGCCCGGCGATCGGGCCACGAGTGACGCTCAAGTTGAACGCACGTGGATATGACGTGCGTCACGCCCCCCGCGACCGTACCTCACCCCGCAAGATCTGTACGCGTAAGCTGATTGGATAGCGTCGACCAATGATAGCTTGGCAGCCTTTGACGGTTAGCTTTGAATTTTTTATGGAACGTGCAATGTAATGCCACGTGCTTAGGCTATTTAAGAAACTGTTTTGTTGGTGATTTGCTGATTTGAGCAATGTGGAGAGATATTTAAGAAGGGATAGATGTGTTTTAGGAACGAATCTAAACGTATAAAGTTTAAGTCTTAATTCAGAATCAGATAGTAGTCACCAAGCAGCTCTCTAAAGCAAGAAGTAGTAAAGAACGCAATCTATCCGGATCTGTCAAATAATTATATGGTTCTTTTATATCAAAAATAAACCTCAAATTCTTCTTGCGTGTGGTGCTAAATATCAAAGAAATCAAGATCTTTTATGCACTTAATTTTGTGTAAATTGCTTGTTTTGCAAACCAAAATTGTATCAAGATGTATCGCACAAAATAAATTATAAAATGTACATACATATAAAAATAAAATGACGTCAGCATGGACCAATCATTTTCCATTCCCTTATATCTTTCTCTTTAGATGTTAACGAATAATCAGCTGCGTAACGCCCATGAAAAAATCTCAACCCTCGTTGTCATCCCCAAATAAACTATGGCAATGTTACCTTTCATTGTTAAAATAAATATAAACGTGTCAATAAATTTCATTCCTCCGTGATATTTTATTGGCCGACCGAGCGTGCCAAGCCAAGTTAAGTCAACTAATTACCTCTTCTTCTATATTTTATTTTAAGAGACACCATATGAATTATGTAGATTTTTTGTCACTTAAAAATTGATCGATTGAAAAAACGGCTCGATTAACACGGTATGTTTTTTTTCGTAGACTGATTTTATGAACCTTGGCGCGTTTTCTTTGATCGCAAACGAGATGGAATATAGGCTGTGTAAATCATGAGCGAAAAAGTCATCATCAATGAAACAATAGACATTCTGATCCGATTTTATGAATGATATCCGCAAGACAGTTGAATGAAAGACAGCGTACAATTCATCGATGTAGATACAATATAAAACTATCTACAAACGGGCGCCATTGCTTAAATCAAAGCGGCCAAGATACTTTTTTGTAAAATTATGTATTCTGTCAAATAGGCCTATCTGTTTAGCACGTGTCGTGTTTTAAGTTTATGAAACACTAGCGGTTGCCCGGAACTCTGTCTGCGCAGTATTCACTTATCGCTATCCCGCGGGAACTATGCGATTTTCTGTAATACAAACTATCCAATGTCCTTTCCCGGGTCTGAAACTATATCTGAACGTAACTATCTATATTTATAGCAAATTTCGATAAAATCAGTTCAGTGGTTTAGGCGTGAAAGCGTAACAGGCAGACTGACAGTTACTTTCGCATTTACATTGTTAGGGTTGGAACCGGAAGACGCAGTGTTGGCAGGCTTCCCACTAGGTGGACCGACGACATCGTGAAAGTTGCGGGAAACCGGTGGATGCAGGTGGCGAGTTGTCGTTCATTATGGTGTGCTAAAGGGGAGGCCTTTGTTCAACAGTGGACGTCTTCAGGCTGATGATGATGAAGGTAGGGATTTTTTAACATCTTGGCCCCTTTGATGGCGACTGTACAATCAAAAATTGAGCTTAATTAAATAAATATAACATTGTAAATGTTAGATTGAGATTATTATTATGTATTTACTATTTGTAATACCTCTATTATTTTTGCCGTAATGAGACTCTAAAGCCGGGTACTCACCTTCGACCTGTAACTGTAGCTATTACGCGTTACAGTTACCTAAAACCTTCCTAAAACTCTAGTGTGGACGTGGCACCTTCACGACAATAGTGACCTAATGCAAAATTACTAGTTTTTGGGAAATATCAATTAAAGTTCAGAAAGTTAGTGATTTTGGCTAATATAATCCGTTATACGGCCTCTATTTGACGCCTCTAATGGTTTTTGTAATTTTTATGTCTTAGGTTATTTTGTAGAGATTTTACAAAATAAAAAAGTGTTTTTAGATTTTTTTTTTATTTTTTTTTTCGAAAAGAGCGAGATTTGAATATTTGATTTATATTGAAACTTTTTTTTAAAGACTCAATTGTGAATAGGTCTTCGTCTGTCGTGGCTTACGAGCCTGCCGCAACACCACACGAGGATTTTTGGTTATGTTTTACATCAGTTACGGTTCCAGCTCGCAGTAGAGTATCCGGCTTAAAAATTTCATTAACCAGAGCCCTTCTGAACCTAGTAGTTCCGTGGGGAACCTCTCTGACCCACGGCACAACTACGCCACCCAACTGTTTGGCCCGTTGTAATTTAAATTAATGATGGGCGACTTTGAATAATACTAATTCGGTTAGTCGATTATTTTAATCATTCGACTTAGTCGACTAATTTGAAAATCATTCGAATATTAGTAGTACTCAAAATCCACTCCATTCAGTCCAGTCGAGTTGACGTTGATATAACTAACAAGCTAACAACTAACGCGAGCACCGCGCCGAGTTGACACGAAGATTCCCGATTCGGTCCGAGCAGTCGTCCAGCCGCCGATTAGTTACTAATATTAGTAGTCGTTATTCGGTTATCGGCATTAGTATATTACTAATTTCAAATTCGAATTACGATATTAGTAATGGATGTTCACAAGGAACATTAAAAATTTGCTTTAGGTTTTAGACACATTTATTTTCCTTGACAAGCTTCGATAGCAAGACATTGACATATTTAAAAAATATAATTATTAAAAAGGTGCGCGTTGCAAGGAGGCGCCAACATGCCGGCCCCCTTGAAGTGCTCTTCAATGATTTTGAATATTCAGTGGACAGACTTTTGCAACCGGCCTTCTGCAAGTGCCAGTGCCAGTCCACACATCGACGACTCTTGTGACACCATCGCGCCCAGAGTGCATGGTTGTCACTCTGCCCATTTTCCACTTGAGTGGTGGAAAGAAATCCTCCTTCAGAACCACCAAGTCTCCAACGGCGATTGCTGGAGGAGAGCTCGTCCATTCAGAGCGCTTCTGTAGTTCAGACAAGTACTCCTTGCTCCATCTTTGCCAAAATTGCTGCCGGAGTTGCTCCATTCTCTCGTACCTTTGCCTCGCGCTACCCGCTGAATAAGTAGATTCTGGCAGTGCGGTCAATGGCCGGCCAATCAAAAAGTGACCAGGTGTTAGGGGTGATAAATCAATGGGTGAGGATGACAATGGAGTTAATGGACGCGAATTTAGAATCGCTTCAATTTGAACAAAAGTCGTTGTCAACTCCTCATATGTGAGATGGGCTGACCCTAGGACCCTTTTAAGGTGGTGCTTCGTCGATTTAACGCCAGCCCCCAAATGTGGCGCATGAGGCGGAATGAAATGAAATTGAATTTGCATTGCATTTGCAAAGCTATCACCCAAAGTTGATTTTAAATCATTCCAACCAACAACAAAATTTGAACCATTGTCGCAGTGAATATGAGAAGGCTTTCCACGACGAATCACACCAAAAAACGAATTTGTCTATACTGATCCTCAGCTTAGTCGAGACGCTACTAACGCACCACACAACTCTAGTCTTGGAAGAGTCGCGGACTTAAGTAGTGCTACTTTAGTCTTTGCACACAGTAGGTGAGAGTGGACTGTATCATTTGTAGAAATTGATCTTACGTACGCACATGCACATACTCTTGACATGTGACCCATGCTTTCGTATTCATCTAAAAATTCTTTATAAGATTTAAGGAGTTTTGAATTCCTCTCTAATCTCTTCTCTAGAAACAAAAATCGCCTTTCAGCCATTGAGAACGACTCACCAAGTGCACCAGCTTCTTGTTTTAGTGGCACTTGTACAAGAAATCGTCCGTCTGAAAGTCTTTTGGTAGTATTCTTGAAAATCTTTTCACAGATGTGTTCTTCTTCTGACCAAGGCTTAACGTTGGACACTTCCTCCAGCTCCCAGAATTTAGTTAGCTGCTCTTGAACATCCATGGTAGATGCAAAGTGACATCTAATCTTCGGAATTGCTGGAACACTTCCAGAGACAATCCAGCCCAACTTCGTCTCTTGTAACGTCGGACGGTCTTTGCCAAGATGAATTCTCTTAGTTTCAATTAGGTTCCAGAATATATCGGCTCCCAAGAGAAGATCAATCTCACCAGGCAACAGGAACTCGGGATCAGCCAAATCTATCAGTAACTCAGTGGGTATTTGAAGTTCATTGATGTTTATGCTATAAGCTGGCAGAGGTTCTGTTATATGAGGAATAACATAACAGTCTATAGCCGCAGTAAACTTCTCGTGGAGTGACTGCATCTGTAGAACACATTTGGAATCAATTGATGATGGTCGATTGTTCAGTCCTGTAACAGTCGTGTTTACAGCTACCATCTGTGGTTGTAGAAGCTTCGCGAGTCTCTCCGTAATGAAACATGATGTGCTTCCACAATCTAATAATGCTCGAACAGTGTGCGCGTTACCATCTTTGTCGAACAATTTGACGCATGCTGTCGATAATAGTACTTGATGCGACGTTCTAGCTGTAGTCGTTACTATCTTTGAGGTTTCGAACTGTTCTTTCTGCGACATATCCATATTCTTGTCGTGTAAGAGCGAATTGTGTCTCTTGTTACACATTCGACAGCTTTTATGCCTGCAATTGTTTACAGTATGTCCAACTCGAAGACAATTTTCACAAAGTTTCAATTTAGTAACAATTTCCTTTCGTTTGCCAATAGATTCCTTGAGAAACTCGACGCAATGGTAGATTGTGTGGTCACCCTTGCAAACCACACACACCCACGCTGACGTAGAATCTTTGTTAGTGACGAATAGACCTCGATTAATTTGTGGCTTCGGCAGCGTCGATGGCTTGAGACAGCTGTGACGTTCCAAACTCTCGAGAAGATCTGCTCTGTTTTTCATAAAGGTGTTGATAGCGTTGAAGTCAACTGTACCAACAGAGCTTCGATATGCCTCCCATTCTTTTAGGCTGCATGGATCCAGTTTCGTAGTCAGAATATGGATTAGTAGCGTGTCCCAACCTTCCGTTGCTTCTCCAAGTGCTTTTAGCGACCGAAGGTTCTTGCTGAACGTATCCATCAAGTACCGCACGTCCTTTGATGTCTCACGCGGTTGCTTTAAATCAAAAAGAGCTTTAACATAGTTATCAACAAGCAATCTATTGTTATCAAAGCGATCAACTAAAGTATCCCATGCAATAGCATAGTTACTATTAGTTAGCTCAAGTGAGCTGATCAATCTGGTCGCGCTTCCTCCTAAACTGGCTCGTAAATAATGAAATTTACTAATCGAATCCAAAGCGTCGTTGTTGTGCACCAATGACTGATAGGTATCTCTAAACTCGAGCCAATTTAGTAGGTCACCGTCAAATCTTGGCAGACTGATCGTAGGCAGTTTTATTTGAAAAGGTCTACCTCCCTTTTGAATAGCAGAATCACCCTCTTGCTTGTCGGTGATACCACTCTTTTGTTTGACAGAACCACCCTCTTGCTCAGTGGATTCACCCTCTTGCTTGCCGGTGAAACCACTCTCTTGTCTGGCGGAACTGCCCCTTGGTGTGTCAGAATCACGTTTGTTATTAATAACAGATCTAGCCTTTTCATAACCACTCTCTTGCGTGGCAGAGTCAGCTTCACTGCCATTACCGTTGATGGACCCTAACTTCATTCGTTTTGTACTAGCGACAAGTGCCCTCGCTTGTGCCATAGCATTGAAAAACTTGTCTTCAAACATTTCGCGATCTAAATATTGCTCATCGGGATCATCAGACAAACATTCAATTTGTAGTTGAATATCATCATACTCAAGTGACAATGACTCCATTTTTGCTAAACGTAACTCAATTTCATTTCTTTCCGCATCAGGCAATAACGTGCCAATCGTATACTTGGCTACACGTTTATCAAAGGTTGTTAATCGCGCCTTCAGCGAACCACGTTTTCTAATCAGAATTGACAACGAGTCATTGATCATTTGTTTAAATTCTGTCATTTTGCCGAAAAAACCAAAATTAAATTTACTTAAATTAAATTTAAATGAATTTTAAATTTAAATATTACTAGGTATCAGATTTTAATACTGCACAAAATGTACACATTTGAATTATCTGATAAAAATTTATAAAATCGTTCAGAATACGGACACTGGAATTTTGGGGAAATTTTGAATACGTAGGTATGGATGAAATATGAAATGGAATGAACTCACTTTATTCAGCTGCCACGAACCTCACTGCAGAAACACTTACTAGCGGGCGCAACGTTTGGACACCAGCAGGCAGATCGTTCCACATGTACGAGTTCGGGCAGAAATTGGTGCGAATAATGTTTGGCTTGTTCGGACACTTGCGTAGTCACTTCGTTCATTAGATCCGGCTCGAAGGACCAATAAATGTTCACAAGGAACATTAAAAATTTGCTTTAGGTTTTAGACACATTTATTTTCCTTGACAAGCTTCGATAGCAAGACATTGACATATTTAAAAAATATAATTATTAAAAAGGTGCGCGTTGCAAGGAGGCGCCAACAATGGATAATTATTCGAATCAGCAAATTAGTCGAAGTCGCCCATCACTAATTTAAATTCCCCGTGGCACACCTAGTTGTTCCGTGGGGAACCACTCTGACCCACGGCACAACTACGCCACCCAACTGGGGGGCTACTCCGTAATTCGATTTTCGAAGTTCTTATCACACCCTCCCTCTCACTCTCAAATTAATAACTAATAGTGAGAGCGGAACGGCACGAAACGAACTTCAAAAATCGAATTTCGGAGTATAAGGCCTGGTTGAGCCGTTGTAATTTATATTCCCGTGGCACACCTAGTTGTTCCGTGGGGAACCTCTCTGACCCACGGCACAACTATACCGCTCAACTAGTTCCAAGGTGAGGCTCCGCCATAACCATTTTTTTCCTTAAACTGTTGATTGTTCAGGATTGTTATAAAACTAACCTAAGCTAACCTATAAACACATCAAAATCAAGAACACACAAACACACACAACAACATTAAAATCAAGAAGTAAAATTTCTCGATTCATTTGATATTTCCTATCATTTGAAAAACAGCGCCTTCTCTCGTCCCTGGTGAGCAGTACATGTTCCACGGGAGTTTGTAATTGTGTCGTACAGACACATCATTCAAACAGAGGACGCTTAGCGACAAATATTCGCATAGTAACAAGGTCACGTGACAGTTGGTAACAGATAGAAAAATTCGGAGGCTTACTCACCTGCTATAGGTGGTGTAGGGCACGCGTCACGGAATGACGAGGACGCGGGTTTGATTCCCGGCCATAGCTTTACTTTTCGGATTTTTCTATGTGTTTTAATTTTCAGTGTCGTTTAGAAACTAACCTATAAAGTTGGGAAACTATACAATACAATTTTCCCACGGAACAACTAAGTGTGCCATGGGGAATTTAATCAGCCAACGGCTCAATCAGTTGAGCAGCTTTTGTTTTCGAACGGACTTTTGCTGTTAGTTATTTGCGGACTTTTGCGGCTTTTACAGCTTACCGGAGAGAAGGGGTTGAGCAGCGTAGTTATGCAGTGGGTCAGAGACTAATGAAATTGTTTAAATACTAGGTATGTATGTAGTGGCAGTAATTTTGAATGATAATTAGATTCAAAATACCCCTGTGATGTAATATAATAACTTTTACTAAGGTATTTTCATACTTACCTGTCTTATTTGGTAAACAAAAATCTAACCTCAAAACGTCTCATTTTTGTTATTTTTTAACTATTTCATCGTAAATAAAGAAACTGGAGATAAAATATCAGCAAAATTATGTACAAAATATTACCTCAAGTTTATTTGATAACATAATACACCTTAATCTTTACAAAAATGTGCACATTGAGGTTAGAATTTTGTTTACCAAATAGGACAGTTAAGAATGAAAATACCATAAATACGTGTTAAGATTGAATAAAATAAAAAATTGATATTATTAAATGATATACTCGGATAAAGATGAAATAATAAATGTAAGTAAAGTAAATTTAATGTACATATAATTTTTTCATGTATTGAATATGTAGAACGGCTACTCAGTAACAGATTGTATGTAATTAAGTTTCAAGAAAACCAATGTGACATTGAGAAATAAATAATACAAAATAGTTTGTTTTGTTTTATTGTATCTTTATTATAAAAACCGTTCCGTGATCAAATTGGGGCCGTTTTGGAAAAAAGCCAGGTCAAGAGTACCCGAAACCGACGAGCATGTATGAAGAGATTGATGAATGTGGATGAAGCGAAAGAGGTATGTCAGGATAGTAGGTAGATATGTACAGGCAAGTGGAACAAAGTAGTCTCATCCTACCTCTGTGGGAAAGAGGCGTGACGATATGTATGTATGTATTATAATATACTAGCATCTGCCCGCAACTTCGTCCGCGTAAAATTAGACTTAAGAACTCATGTTGATAGTACCTATGTTCTGCAATAACTAGGTATTTACGTTGCGACTCTAGGCAGCTACGACCTTTCACATGTTTATCGCTCTCCCGCGGGAACTATGCAATTTTCCGTGATAAAATGTAACCTATATTTTAATCTAGGGTACCAGCTATCTTCGATCCAAATTTTATCCAAATCCCTCGAGTCGTTTCAGCGTGAAGAAGAAACAAACATACACACTCAGTCACTCACTCATCTCGTCACAAACTTACACATTTATAATATTAGTAGGATACTACTGTGTTAAAATAATGAGAGAGTGGCAAAATAAATCTCTCTATCTGCTCTCTTACTTTGTAGAAACGAAATGCATCGAAAGCTGCAACTAGTACCTAGCTGCAACTACTGCTACTTTAGTACTATTATTTATTCTGTGCTAGCTGTAGTAGTAGTGTGCTACGCCGTAGAATGTTCGTAGCACATTCGTAGCCACTTTCGTAGCGGACAAACCTTTTTTCAGTAAGGTATAATTTAGTTTGTAAGAATTTATATTTGCGGGTGGTAGGACTACTTTTAGAATGCATTATATTATTATATTGTAGGGTTTATAAACATAATTTTTGACACACTGCATTGTACCTAAGTAATTAAATAGGCTATATTTTACGTTTTACATGCAAGCCCACTCTCCTCTGCTGCCACATAAAACATGCAAATCCCACAAACCTATCCCCTACACCACACAAAAGACTGAAGCGTCTCAAACCCAAAAAAAAAACCGGCCAAGTGCGAGTCGGACTCGCGCACCGAGGGTTCCGTTACATTATCTAAAAACCAGTGTAAGCAGAGCCCTGCTCCAAAGCAAAATGTACGCAGTGTGAGGTCACTTTAAATTGGTCACTGATATTATACAGACATACATTTTTACCATTTTCGCAATTATTTTTTAATCTGTGCTATACGACCTACCTTACGATTCACGGGAAGTACCCTGTAGGTTTTGATTCCCTTGCGAGTTTCGAAAATTTGCGGCATAAACGACTGTATCTTTTGATTGCGTTGGCTTAGAAATTTGATTTTTTCACAGCTCCAAGGGGCAGTAGACTTGAGTATTTGATATAAATTTCAGCTTGATACCTCAACGCGTTCCTGAGCAAAAGGGTCTTGGCAGACAGACGGACGGACAACAAAGTGATCCTATAAGGGTTCCGTTTTTTCCCTTACGTACGGAACCCTAAAAACCCATAATGTAAACTTTACATACTGGTAGGTACTTAAACCAAGGTCTTTTAAATTCGCATAGGAAGTAAATGTAATTCCGTTAAATTTACACACATCAAAAGCTGTTTCTAAGCAATTTCGACAGCGTTTGTCACTTTGGTGTCGTGTTACATTCATAATTGGATCTTACTCGAGACGGCGATGCTCGTCGCGACAATGAAGGTGGAAACACATTATTAACACGCGACGCGACCCGCTGCAACGCGACGCGTGTTGAGTCGAATCAAATTGTATTATTTTCTATGACCAGAACCACACTATGAACATCCGACGCGACGCCATGCGCATACATTCGTTGCGTCGGGTCGCGTCGCGTGTTAATAATGTGTTTCCACCTTGATAATGTACAGACCAAAAAGTAAAGACGAAGTTCTGCGATAGTAGAGTTAGGTCGGCTTAAGCTACGCCTTGTTGGACGTGTGCAAGGATTGCAGATTCGTTGACAGTCTATATATTTTTTAATTAGTCTATTATGGTGTCCCACCGCTGGGCAAAGGCGATATTTTTCATTCGATAGTCGATTTCCTTGCAGTGGTTCCTACTTCCTAGCCGTGTTTGGTAAAAATCGGTCAAGTTAGTAGTTTGAAGAGTATCAGTTCTTTTCCAAAATGATGTGAAGCATTTTTGGCATGATTTTTTAAATTTTATTTACGTATGATTTAAACTCGATTAATGCGAGGGGGGTTTTAATTTTTTTTTTATTTAAAGTTATTTACATGACTGACGTCTAGTCATATGAAAGAAGAAGATTGCCGAAAAACATTAAGGAAATAGAAGCGCTGTACATCTCGTTGTCTCTCTTCAAAGGCGAAGCGTTTACAAAACAACATTCCAGAAACACTCCAACACTCCAGTCAGAGTTGCCATCCATCCCGATTTCGTCGGGACAGTCCCAAATTCGACGATATTGTCCCGAGTCCTATAAACCCAGTTGTCGTGTCTTTCTGCAACAAAAAAGTCTGCCGTACCTTCTTGGAATGCTCATTTTGAACAAGTATCTAAAAAATTACCTAGTAGTTTCTGTCTAATGTCAGAAAATAAGATTTTGCGAATGGTAGAACCTTGTACAAGCTTAAAAACAGTAGAAAGAGTAACCGGTACGGCCATAAACATTGCACGTCGGTCTACTTGGTTAATTTTGGCTTCAAAGAGCGTTAAGAGTTTTTAATGATTCACGGTTAAGTTCATTCGATATATTATAAACGGGATGTGAACCGCGATTACCTTTAACAAAGAGCGCTTCAAAGAACGTTGTCTCGCTCTAACTTACGTGACGCCAATTGTCTCTTTCCAAAGACCGAAGTGTAATCTTTATGGCCGGGTACTCTACCTACTATACTGTATACTCAAATCAGTGCAACAGTACTGTAATATATTTACAGAGGTATAAAAAGACAATGTAGGTACTAGGTAGGTATATAACATGAGTATGTTATTCCATACTAAATATTCTGTGAATTCAATCAGAACGGAATTGTAAGAAATATCGATGAGTTACAAGCAACTTCTTCAAATAAGAAATATAATATTCTTGGCAAATTTTGCGAAGCTCAAGGACCTGTCCCGATTTTTTTACCTATTACGTGGCAACCCTGCACTTAGGTATTCATGAACATTAGTACACGCAGAACACAAGACCCATTTGTGCTAAGAAATGAATAACAAACGCATAATTCAACTCTTTATGATTGCCTAAAACATTCAAGTATTTTTTTATTCCTAAGGCTACTCGAGAATATTTTTAGAAGAAGGTCGTTAAATAATATTACCAGTTCATAAATAAAAATATACATTATTATTATACACATATTAAAAACGGGTAAGACACAGCCTAGGGCAATAAGACCTTAAAGGCCAAGCGTGATTGTGGGCGTATAGTGGAAAGAGGAATCAAAATAGTGATGGATCGCTAGCCGCATAATAACATGATTCTTAAGGTGGAAACACATTATTAACACGCGACGCGACCCGACGCAACGAATGTATGCGCATAGCGTCGCGTCGGATGTTCATAGTGTGGTTCTGGTCATAGAAAATAATACAATTTGATTCGACTCAACACGCGTCGCGTTGCATCGGGTCGCGTCGCGTGTTAACAATGTGTTTCCACCTTTAAGATTTTCGCCCATTCTCTATATGCACTTTTACCAATTTCACGGGAAGAGAAGCAGCTGGTATATTCTAGGTTTTTTTCTTTGGTCCCAGACTTAGGTCCGGACGTTTTGCTAAATAGACATTTAGCGTTCATGTCTATAAAGTAACAAAGACTACATCCAGATGTTTGCACTATATTGTCCTTTGGCGATAAGGTAAAGATAGTAGGTACAGGTAAAAAACTTAAGTAATAACATGTTGTGTGTGAGTAATGTGTGCGAATAGGCAAATTGACGTTCAAAATTAGAAAACCGGCCAAGTGCGAGTCGGACTCGCGCACGAAGGGTTCCGTACCAGAAAAAAAACGCCAATAACTACTCTGTTGTATGGGAGCCCCCCTTAATTATTATTATTATTTTGATTTTAGTTTTTTTTGTTGTAGACACAATAAAAATACATAATCTGTTCAAATTTCAACTGCCTAGCTATTACGGTTCTTGAGATCTAGCTCAGCGAGTGGTAGCCATGAAAAAGGACTAAAATATCACGTTTTTTGTATGGAAGCCCCCTTAATTATTATTATTATTTTGTTTTTAGTATTTGTTGTTATAGCAGCAACAGAAATACACAATCTGTGAAAATTTCAACTGTCTAGCTATTACGGTTCTTGAGATACAGCCTGGTGACAGACGGACGGATGGACGGACTGCGACGTCTTAGTAGTAGGGTCCCGTTTTTGCCCATTTGGGTACATACAGAACCCTAAAAATGACTTAAGTCCCATATCAGTTCTGTACACTACTCTACTACATACAACAGGGGCCGTACCATGACGTCTTAATGCGTTTCAGTTTAGGTCCGCTCGCCGTCAGATTCATGCTAAAAGTGACAGCTAAAACTTGAACTGAGTCGGAATTAGGACGTCATGGTAAGGCCCCAGGTCATTTAGGTACCTACTTAAGTTTTCACCAATAACCCTAAAGCCGAATTCACATTACGCAGCTAATTTCGTGCAACTAGCGTTACACTGCGGCGTTTGATTAATCAATTTTGTAAGCGTTAGGTTATCGGCCGAGCAATGCTACTTGCACGAAATTAGTTGCATAATATAAATTCGGCTTTATGAACGGACCAAGTGAAATTCTCTCGGGATAAATTCCAGCAGAAAGCAAAGCCGGGAGAGTTGCAAGTAAAGTAAGGAGGTAAATGCTTTATTGTACAAATATAAAGAAACAGACACAAATCACAAAAAAAAACATTAAATATATGCACAAAGGCGAACTTATCCCTTAAGTGATCTCTACCAGTAGTAGTGTAGTTGTTTAGTTATTCCTTGTAATACATTGGCTGTTGCAAGTTTCTGGCAGAATTCGCCGTGTGTATCCGGTAAGAGGACCTCAGGGACCTATTTGCTGAATAAATAATATGGTATGATATGATCAGAACACAGAGGTGGGAAGCGACGAGTCAGAATAAAGGCCGAACAACGATGTGTGTTCCTGTATTGTTAGTTCAACGTGTGTGTCTAATACCATGGTCGACAAATTGCAGCCCGCGGCATAGTTAATTGTTTTAAATAACGAAATAAAGGTGCGACCACACCGCCGCTTAAAAAACGGTGACGTTACGGAATCGCAACAAAATGTATGAAGAAACGGTGAGAAAACGTGACGCTTACGACACGTCACTGCATATACGCGGCGGTTTGGTCGCACCCTTAGCTGAATACATTGTATAAGTGTGCAAAGGCTCTTGGAGCGCCTTCACATACTCTGCGGTCCGGCCCTATAACTCACACTGTCATACGTGGCCCTTGGCCAGTAAAGTATGACGACCGCTGGTCTAATACTTGTCACCTATCCTGTCAATCGATCAAAGGTTAATTGGAGGAAATCCCTAGGAACCTTTAAAGAAATGGAAGTGGTGCATTTGTGTTTTATATGTACAATACCTGGTTGGTTGGTATTTTTTTTTTAGGGTGTTATAAACGAAACCTAGCTAGTTAGATCGATTTATTGTCCCCAAAACCCCCTGCAAGCCAAATTTCATGAAAATCGTTGAAGCTGTTTCCGAGATCCAAGAATACGATACAAGAATTGCTCGTTTAAGGATATCAGATAAAGTGTTATAGAGAGAGAGAGAGAGAGAAACATTTATTTACACACATTCGATACACGTAGATTTAAAAATATAAGAAATACAATATACTTAAGAATAGTACCGATATGGTGTAAAATGGGCCCCACTCAGCATAATGTTGCGGCAGACCGCAACGCTGTTTTTCAGTGGGTGGGTGGTTATACATACATAGGTACATACATAATCTGGAGCGGTCTGTACCTACAGTCGGAAAAATAAATGCACTATCAATTTTCATACAACTTCTTACCAAATGAAAACATAGCCGAAGCCGTACTTTCACGTTAACAGCCTTTTATCGACATTATATTTATGAAACTCAAAGGATTATTAACCTCAAGGTGGCAGACCACAATAATATACACAGTGCCCTTAAATGACTTTCCTCTTCATTAGTTACACTACATAAATGTCAGGACTTTGTCACAGAGAACTAGTATCGGCAGTAGAATCCTGTATGCTATACAATATTTCATAGCAGGCCTCTATTTCACCAAAAGGTACGACGATTGTCGGTCACAAGTGACAATTCTCTTTGCATTACAAACTCGACGAGAACCTACGCCGGTTGGCTTCATATTGAATACGCATTGCATTTCGAACTGTCAATTGTCACCGACAATTGTCAAGTTGGTGAATTACGGGTCATACCGACCCGAATTTTGGAGGGCTGGAGATAACTTAACCTAAAAATTGCATTATTTTTTTGAATAAGAGCGGTTTCGCACTACGTCCGTAAATCCGATCCGAACCCGTGAAAATATGGTCCGTAGTAGCCATAGAACTATTTCTATGATAATTTACGCAATATGACGGAAATAAATCGGATGACTGAGATCGGATCTAGTGCGTAAATTAATCTAATCTAATCTAACTTCAAACTAATATTATAAATGCGAAAGTATGGATGGATGGATGGATGGATGTTTGTTTGTTATTCAATCACGCCAGAACGGCCCAACGGATCTGGATGAAATTTACTTACTTACTTTATTTAAAAAAAAGCATCAGTTTAAATCTCATTTTATCTTCTGATTTACAAAAACGATTAAACACTGGTTATTTATCAAGGGCAGTTCTCCGAGATGAGCTGTTTTAGGTGACTTCGGTGGTAAATTTTTCTAATAACTTTTTTATTGTATCTCCTCAAAATCTAAATACAGGCCTAAATTTAAAAAATATTAGTACTAAAGGCCTTCTTGTAAACCTGTTAGTTAGTGAGATATTTAAATCACCGAAATCAAACATACTCACCAAAATCAAAATTCAATAAGACACTTTCAAAAGCGTAAACAAGCGACAACTTCACTGATACATACTTCTTTAATTTTATTATGTGCGTGGAATAAGTATTCGTGTAAAAATTAAGAATACTTAACGTTTTTCTAAAATAAATACTGATATCTGTGGGTGGCTTTATTGATTTCGGTGGCAGTTTTATTGATTTCAGTGGCAGTTTTTTTGATTTCAGTGGCAGTTTTAATGATTTCGGTGGCCCGAAAACCCACCGAACCCGCGGAGATCATTGCCACCGAATTCAAAGTTAAACGATGTTTTTCAAATAACAGAAAATATAGGAATAGTACATAAAAGAGTCACTTAATAATGAAATCGCATACCCTTAGAGATGACTTACTTACTATCAAACTGACAATTAGACTAACACTGAAAAAAATAATTGCTTCACCGAATTCAACAAAACACGAAACCAAACCCACCGAACGACGAATATTACCTCGAAAAATCTGACGCTTGAGTTGTGAGTCGAAGTCCGATCTCGCCGGCAAACACGGCACGACCAAGGCTACCTACACGCTCGTTTCGGGATTTCTGGTATGTTTCTTTGTTAGGATGCCGGCGCGTTTCGTAAACTCCACTGAGTTCAGACGTTACCCTCGGACACGGCGAAAAATTGTTTTTATTGACTGAATTTAAATGATATTTTTTATTTGTGTGTATAATATGAGTTATGAACAAGTTTAGTATACGGGAACCCATTTAAGACCTGGCAATAAAATTCCTATCCTAAGATTTTTTTTTTTTCTTCGCTTATCTGCGTGTGGGACACTACCACCGAACGTCTATTTTCAAATGTAATATTTTTTTCTTTAGATGTATAAATAACTATGAAGTATTTTAATACTTTCCTAGGCGGAACTGAGCCTAAAGTATATGTCTGATTTTTTTCAGTATTATCTAGCGACGAAATCTATTATTTTTTGCCCCGGACACGTAAAAATGCCACTCCGGAGAACTGCCCCAATATTAAAACTATAATTATCGGGCCAAATTAAAATTTTTGAAGAGCTAAGAAAACGGTTATGTTTTTAAAATAATCTGCCAACCAAGTTCTATAAGGTTTTTTTTTTTGTTTTAAGGCATTTTAGTGAAAAAAAATCTCAAAAAAAAAATGAAAAATATCGTTTTTTACCTCGCATTTTTTAATTTGGCCCGATAATTGTGGTTTTAATATTGATAAATAACCAGTGTTTAATCGTTTTTGTAAATCAGAAGAAAAAATGAGATTTAAACTGATGCTTTTTTTTAAATAAAATTTTGAATGTTCCATTTTTGACTTTTTTTGAAAAAAACTAAAAAACATGATAACTCAAAAATGGTTAACTTTTGCATAATACATATGGGAGTTAAAATTATCGCAAATAGTCACCCCTATCACCTCCTAAAGAATCCACGTCGAATTACCAATAACCCCGTATATACCACTCGCTGCTGAAACTGAATACGTCAAAGTTTGTTCGATTTTGCTTGACAAGTCCGGTGAGTATCCGCTAACGTATAAAGAATGTGCGTTTTTTGCAGTACAAAAGACGTGTTAACGGTTCTATGAACAAAGTATGTGCCACATTTATTCGTTACCTACGTGTATTATAAAAAACCGTGTAGGACATTACCGTATGAACGTAGACATACTGTTAGCAACATGTCTTCTGCGGATAGTGCTTATATAACAGGCCAAGTCGTTATCCCTTCTGTTGTCAATGTGTAGATACCACATTATCTGTCGGATATCCTCGAAATAACGGTTTCTGTGACACTGTACCGTTTCCATAGATATCTAGAAGCCTTGCGGTACCGGATATATCTTATTTGCTCTTGCCTACGTACCTACTTATTTATAACAGACTACACACTCAGTCATGATATCGTGCCAATAAGTTAACCTAATCCCAAAATAAGTCAAAATTGGACAAGTACAAACGTACATAGTTTTAAGTAAAACCGCTTATTACTAAGCGTGAGATATATAACGTATCTATCTGTATTTAGCATAGGTTATGGTACCATTCTTGACTTGGATACAAAAAATTATATTCATCATACAAATCCTTGCCTTTTTGTATGTATACATATATTATATACAAAATATTGCTGACAATCACCGCTGCTTAGCGATAGGAAGCGATCCAGATGATCCTTGCAAAACATTATAAAAAATGTATCATCTAAAGTTTTAAGTATGGCTTTTGGAAATATAAACTCACATTCTCATCGATACAAACAAACGGAAAAAAGTTACATCTTTAATTTCTTTTAATTGTATAAATCACTCTCTCTCTTTGATAAACAATAACTGTAGATACACAGTCGCACTCCCGAAAATCTCCGAACCAAATAAGCTCCAATTTAATAAAATTGGCTTAATTTTTTCTCAGTACGTTGTTGTCAATGCCAGCGTAACGATGTCCACGTATGTCTTCAAATAGTGCAAAAATCCCTCGCAAAAACGGAACAAATCTGATGGAATATCATACTTTCAGTGAATATCTGTTGTTTTTTCTATTAAATTCTAAGAATCGGAGAGAAATCTAACTAATATTATAAATGCGAAAGTATGGATGGATGGATGTTTGTTTGTTTGTTACTCAATCACGCCAGAACGGCCCAACGGACCTGGATGAAATTCGGCACATAGATAGAGAAAAGTCTGGAATAGCACATAGGCTACTTTTTATCCCGGAAAATTGCGTAGTTTCCGCGGGATAGCGATAAACGAATTCTTTGCAGACGAAGTCGCTGGCAACAGCTAGTATTAATCTAAATTAATTTTAAAACCATTTCTAAATTGCTAATTTTTGCCAGAATTCGACAACATTGACATAATGCCTTGTCTTTGTCACACGCACAGGAAAGCTTATCAGTAAAACGAAACAGATAAACAACAGAACATAGAACAAAAGTGTAGTGGAGTTGCCATCACCCTATTTTTTATTTCTAGAATCTTATGTGTTTTTGTGTGAAGCTTTGATTTCCTGGATGTGTATACGTAAGTCATGTACGAGTATGTGTGATTTAGTTTTAGACTTATTTATTCATCAAAAAAAAATATATAAAAACAAACATGCATGTCACCAATATAAGTATTTCTGTTGAAATCGTCAAAAATTAATAATAATAAGAGCATAATAAATTATAAACACTAAAACAATAAAATAAAATACAATGTCAAAAATAATAAGTTTTGTAAAAAATTATGTCAATTTTATAATTCTAATAACATTTGAATAAAATTTATCTTGTGTATGTGTTACTGGGAAATATGTGCGATAGTTTGACTGTTTGAGAACCACTCGGACCCTCAGATATCTATTTTTAAGACAATCGGTCCAAAAAGTAAAGATTTAAAAATGGCGACCACTTTTTCCATTTTTGATAACGGTTTCATGTTTGGGGACCACTCGAACCCTCAGATATCGATTTTGATAGCAATCGGTCCAAAAGCTAAGAATTTCAAAATGGCGGCCAGCTTTAAAACTTAATTTTCACACTCAGAAACGCCAATTAACATAATAAGAACTCTGAGTACTGCAGGGATGATTAATTGAAACTTGAACTTGATCCATGAACATGGTAAAACAATTCTAAATTTCCACTGTCAGTCAATACAACCGACTGGGTAGGTAATTAAAGTTAACTTTCATACTCAGAGACGTCGATTAAGTTCTAATAATCATAATATTAACTGACGTCTCTGAGAACGGTTTTGATATATTATTATTCTGCAATAATTATTATACGTTGCCACTTTAGGCAGCTACGACATTTGTCATGTTTACCGCTATCCCTCGGGTTTTTTTTTTATATAAGAGGGGGCAAACGAGCAGAGGGGTCACCTGATGGAAAGTAATTACCATCGCCCATGGACACCTGCAAGACTTGGGGAATCACAGGTGCGTTGCCGACCCATTCAAGAACAGGAAGGCTCGCTTTTTAAAGATCCCTAAATTGTAGGTACCGCTCAGGGAATGTTGCAGCAGGAAGTTGGTTCCAGATCTTCGTCGTACAAGGAAGGAAATTGCGTTTAAAACGCACGGTACTTGACTGCCAACCATCAAGATGTTGAGGATGGAAGGACAGACGATTCCGCGAAGTGCGGTAGTGAAATTTAGCCGCAGGCAACAATCCGAAAAGTTCATTGGAGCACTCCCCATGATATATTCGGTATAATATGCAGAGGGATGCTACATCCTTCCGCACAGCCAGAGAATCGAGCAGACTAGAAAGTGCCTGGTTATCGACAATTATGCAACTTTCCGGAATACAAAGTAGCCTATGTGTTAATCTAGGGTACCAGCTATCTCCGTTCCAAATTTTATCAAAATCCGTCCAGTCGTTTCAGCTCGAAGAAGGGACAAACATACACACTCACATCGTCACATCCATCCATCCTCATAAACTTTCGCATTTATAATATTATAGGATATAGATACGTATCTCGGAAACGGTAAACATTTGGTTTGGAGTAAAGAAAATTAGCTTTAAGATTATCTAAATGACTTGCCCATTCATCCTGTAAAGTATTGGCGTTAACATTAATTTCACCCTGTTTTTTATTGCATTAACTGTCAAAAGCTTTTAAAAAATTAAGTCCTCTCCGAAAGTCCGAATGCATTCTTTGTTCAACAACATAATTTCGTCCGTCAAAGCAACTTCAAACTCGTCAAAGCGTCGCCTTCAATGTAACAAGTGGAATTAATCCCTCTGCCGTTTCTGATAAAGCTTACATTCATATCCGAGTTTAAACCAAACGTGTGTGAAATTGTCAAGTTTAGCTGTCAAGGTGTCAAGCGTTTTGGAGTTTTGCCGCTACCGAAATTCGACTGTAATGAAGTAAAGACTAGATTCAAATTTCGTCACGTATTCTTTCAATTCGTCTGTGTGGTGGGATTACTTTTCTCTACGCACACGTAAATATATTTTTAACTGTGGAGTAGCGAAATTCAACTGTAATTAAGTAAAGACTAGGATCAAATTTCGTCACTTATTCTCTTAATTACTTTGTGTAGGTGATGATTTTATTTGTTACGCAAACAAATAAATAGTTCGGTCATTTTTTGAAGGGGATTTTGTATGGCACTGTGTATCTACAGTTATTGTTTATCAAAGCTCTCTCTACAAAAATTTCTCACACTTTCCTGTAATTAAAAAAATACGCCCCCTGCCATAGACTATCGAACAACACTCACGAGGAGCACTCGGGTTATTCCGTGACTCTGTAATGTTGGTACACGATTCCATGTATGGAGTTGATTAGGCGCGGTAACTTGACGCTGCAAATATCCCAATTGCCTATTGACCTTCGGCCGAAAAGTAAATCAATTGGCTAATTGTCGTCTGGGTTTTGTATTTAGGCTGATACTAAAGTAGGGTATGTAGTCTTCCTAATTGATTTTGATGACATGAAGGCGACTACTTAAATGATTTGGTACAGTGTAGGCTGGATATGCCTGCCACATGCATCCGTGGAAGGTGGCAGTGGACTCACTCACTTGGTGGATGCTGGAAAATGGCCAGCGACGACGGGGCAGACTAGGGGCAGACCAAGAAGGAGATGGCGGGACGGTTTGGACGCGTAGGTAGGTACGTACTATATCCTATATTATATTATAATGGGTGACTGGCCTAATATTGCGCTGAAAGGAGGGTTTGTGGAGGTCAAGGGGATAGGCCTTTGCCCAGAGAGCAGAGAGACACAGTCATAGACGAATAATAAAAAATAGAGCTTGTCTTATAAATAGGATTTAAAAAATAGGACAAAAAATAGAGTATGGAGCCTGTGCCAAATTTTGTGCCGTTCAGTAAGTATAGTTAAAAATACAAACTGTAAAATACTCCTACCTTTTATCATTTCGGAGGATAGCACAACGATCAGATAGAGAATAGGCCTGTTCACGTCTGCTCTAAATCTATAAATTTTCAAATCACACGAATTTAATTAATCGTGTACTGCTATTCGGGCGTCGCAGTTGATAGTGATGTGCTAAACCGGATATAGCCGCAGCAGGGTTGGGGGTAAACATTGACTCGGCGTAAACGGCAATTATTGCTCCGGGCATTTGCATTTGCCGGGCGCTCTGCGTAGGGCGTCTGTTTCAATTAAGCAAATCGAAAATAGAATGGGTTCAAGAACGCATTAGAAACCGTTGCTCAGTTGGTTGCCCAGTACAGGCCTTAAGGTGGAAACACATTATTAACACGCGACGCGACCCGATGCAACGAATGTATGCGCATGGCGTCGCGTCGGATGTTCATAGTGTGGTTCTGGTCATAGAAAATAATACAATTTGATTCGACTCAACACGCGTCGCGTTGCATCGGATCGCGTCGCGTGTTAACAATGTGTTTCCACCTTCATACTGAAAAATTCGATTTTCGAAATTAGTTTGCTTTGAATTTCGTAGTAGCCCCTCACAGACTTTCAATAGAAAATCTTGTCCGTTTCAATCGTTCCCAGAGACCCGATTTTTGATAGAAAACACATTTTGTCAAAGTACCATGACTCGCAAGTGGTGGAAAATTGTGCTGAATTTGAATTACACAAACATGTAGAGTAGAAAAAAATGACATCTCACAAATCTCGCAAACTTAATTAGTCAAAAATTAAATTAAATTATAAATTTGGACTGTAACTTACTAAACTCAGTCATGACTTAACTTCACTATATCGCGGAGATAGCAACCTTTCCACCTATACGCCCACAATCATGCTAAACGTGGCCTTTAGGTTTTTGTTACTATAGGCTGTGTCCACCCCGTAAGGTATACAGACGTGATTTGTGTATTGTTGAACTGTAATTAATTTTTCCTACTCCTGTACTATTATCGGTGATTTATTTTATCACGAGCACCACTATAAGAACACTCATAATAAGACTTTGGCTAAGTCTATATTGTCTATTCCCTCTAAAAGCACTTGTTGGCTTATGGCTCTAAAAGTGCTCCATCGTTAACTCTGCCAGCCATAGACTGCCAGATCTAAGTAAAACTTTTACAGGATCAACATTAAATTTACGATGAAAATGCATGGCTACCAACTTAACAAATTATTTCATTCGTATGGTTTTTTATTGAACTAGAACTTTCTGAACGAAATGCGTAGCTGCCAACATAACAAACAAGATTTTTTAATAACGTCACTGGCAAGTTGGTAAACGTTTTGGCTAAATGCGCCAAGAATGCAAGGCTATAAAAAAAAAGTTAACGTTAATTAAAAAAAAAGTTTACTATAAACAAACTTCCAATTTTTTCGTTAGTCGTTTTCATGTTTCCCGCTCTTGTCTCGTTTGTTATTTGTTATTTGATTGCAATAGTTTTAACAAAGTTTTGTAACATTAACATATCATAAAAAAGCATCGATGAAAATGAAATTAACTCATCAACATCGGAAGAAATATCCGCAGCGGCCCAGGAAGTGATGGAAAATTTGTTGTCTAGAAAATCTCGGCAATGATAAAAGTCAGGTACGAGAATTTCTGCGTGGAGACTGGAACACTGGACTTCTTCATTTTTGGAGAACGTATTACTCTATTTAGTAAGTACCTACCTACTTAGTCGTAGAAAAAATATTGTATGCAACGTTGTATTAGCAAGTCAAAAAAAGCTCGTGGTTTATTTCTTACGATGTTCGCTACGCTCACATCGTAACCCACACCACTCGCCTTTTTTGACCGTTCTAATACAACTGTTGCATAAAATACTATTTCAACACAGTTGCTCGTAAATTGAGTCTTATTGCACCGCATTTAAGCTCATAATTCAGCTTATTACGCACAAGTGCCGTAATATTATTACCGCACGAGTGCGGTAATGTAAACTTTTTTTTAATCTCAGCAAATAGTTTAGTTATGTATAGGAACAAGGAATATTTTCGTGAATATTAAACTATTTTAGGTTAAAGATGATAAATAAACAGTTAATTTCGACAAAGTATTCATTTTTATCTGAAAAGTGACTATAATTTGCATATTTAAGACAATGATTAATTATTTTATTACTATTTTAATATTAGGCTGTTTAGCAGTCTTGTCAGTGCCTCGTCGCCCGCGTGCAAAGTGCACAGCGCGCATGCGTGAGTGCTGCGCGCGGATTGGCGCGGACAAATGATATCTGCCGCCATCTTTCACACTCACAGATTTTGTTGATTATTTTACCTTGTTATTAGTTTAAAAATTACTAGTTGAAATAATAAAGAAAAACTAAATGTAAATAGTGTCCGTCGCCGGAAATACTAAAATATGTTCGGCCAGGTTATGTCAGTAAGAAATCCAAGGTGTTAATTGCCAAATGACAAAGAAAAGTTCTAAAGCCTCCAGTTAAACAATGTTTGGCAACAAAGGTAAAGTAAAGTTTTTTTATACTTACTTATTAAGAATTTCTTTTTGTTTTTCCTCGCAAATGTGTTGAAAAACGTCGTATGAAACGCGTGTGCATTGATCATTACCACACTCGACACCATTAACTCGCTCGCTCCGCTCGCGCGTACAATCATGCCTCGTGTGTAATGATCAACATAGCACACTTGTATCATAATGTACTAATGCAGCACTACACAGCTCACACATTCGAACATAATGGTGTATCCTGTTGACCGTCTTCTTAATCATGGAATATTTAAATTGACAAACTATTTATACATGCATGAGTAGATATATCGTGAAACACAAACTGATGTGTTTTGCTAATTACGAGTATGTTCGGTAGGGTACCCTCAGTTTGCGAGTCCGACTCGCACTTGGTTGGCTTCGTTCTTGGAAATCAGCTTGATCCGCTACGCAATAATCTCTTAGCTACGCCACACGGCGGCCACGACGTACAAAATCCGCGTTCTGAAATGAACACAGGCACTACGTCGTCTGTACACGCGTCAATGTGTGCGTAAGATACACAGGGCTGTCTATCGCAAAAACCTAGTACTATAAGTACTACCAATGACATAAATATAGGTACTTATACTGAAGATATGGCTTAGATGTGTGCAAATAAATGTACTTAATCGTTATCTATTTATTTAAACTTACTTAAAATGTGTCTGTCTGTGTATTTAAGCATTATTATTTTCAATTACAATAGATGTACGACAGCAAACTTAAGCGCATGATTCTGTAGTTATTTCATGTATTAATCGCGATAATTTCAGAAAGCATTACCTAATTTTCTAATGTTTTATAAAATGAAGTAGGTAGGATAGGTTCCCGAACTTGTGACGTGCGGCCGACATACATCGCGTTGCGAGCCCTACTAGTTGCCAGCAGCTTTCCGGCAGACTGCGCTTGAGGGGTGGGGTAACTCGAATCGGTGCGGGGAGGAGCGTGGCCATTCTGTACGTTAGTACTATTATTATATTCTGTGGCTACGCGTCTACCACAGGCGTGAAGGAGGGGAGCGGGGTCCGAGGTAAAAATCCACCAATAAAATTATTTAATTTTCCTAGCCAAGCTCAGCATGAAAAAAAAAATGAAAATGTTTTTATTCCAAAAAGAAATTACAGAACTATACAACTAAGGGCCCTGTGCTAGGATACCCTGTGTTACAGGACCCTTCCTTTCCTTCCTTCCTTCCTTCCTTCATTCCTTTCCTATTGTGGTAATTATTTCCACGGGGTCTGTAGTCTGGTATATAATAATTTTACCAGTAATAACGTTTGCAAATCTGTAATTTCACATAAAAACTAAAATCATGTTTATATCTACGTTTGGTTACGGTAGAAAGTTAGTTTTATAGCATTTTGGGCCAAAATAACGGGACCTTGGAACCGCCACGCAATAAACGCTACGCAAAAGATAAATAGGTAAGTACATAATTTATTTTAAGGAATAAATACGTAAATTTAACTTACTAATAAAGTTTTGCTGAATATCAATCGTAGTAGGTACCTACTTAGCATGAAGCAGAAGTAGTACGAAATTGCAAAATATAGATCACAAAATTGAATGCCATCCCCAGGCTTAAGTAGGTACAAAATGATACTAAAGCCGGCTACTCATACGACAGCCGTAGGGGCAATATTGGAAGCAGGGCCAGTATTGCCTCCTTAATTGTGATGTGTATAGGCAAGCAGGGGCAATTTTTAGAACAGCCGTAAATTGCCCCAACCGCCGTGCGACCGATATTGCCCCTGCGGCAGGCGTGTGAGTAGCCGGCTTAAATAGAACGTTTCTACGAATATTTTCGGGAAACTTTATTCATTAAAAAAAAATTGGTTGCCTGTAAAGTCGGTATACGGGCGAAAGTTTTACGTGACAACGACTTTGAGTGGTAAAATAATTTTAATGTGAATATTCATTCGTATAGTAGGAAGAAGGACGTGTAAACTTGTATGCAGGCGCCTAAGCGAAATAGAAGCGCAAGACATGAACCGGTGTGTATGCCTATCTCTCTCACTCTGTCTCTCTCGCTCTTAGGCGGGCTAACTGTGCTCGAGTGGAAGGGACGCGTGCCTTTCACTTTTTATGTCTGTCTCTCTCGCTCTTAGGCGGGCTAACCATGCCCGCGTGCCTCTCACTCGCTCTCATTGTGAGCGCATAACGTGAGCGGAGCGTAACGCAGTTTCTTGAAGTGTCACCCGGCAAACCAATTTATAAGACGTTGTCACGTCAAAAAGAACTTTGTTATTTCCTCCATGGTAGCCGACTTATAATTTCAATTATGTAATGGAAACTATTTATTGTAACGTCTGCAGATAGGTTTATTTCTTACTGAACGTTTTTTCTTAATTTATTAGCTGGCTGATAAATTTTCCATTTGGAAATACAATCACAGAATACTCGCGTTCGATGTTCGCGCCTCACTCGTTCGTCTGGCGCAGTCGTGAAGCTTACAGCAGCGTTCTGCAGAATTGCAACAACTATTTTTGTAGGCGTCATTAAACGTATTATTTAATTATTTTGGAATAATTTTTACAAGAATAGGTACTTAAAAAAACTTCAATAGACCCTTAACCTAGATTTTGTGTCCTAATCGTGTGTGTTTATAATAATGAAATTTGAACTTCATGAACGCGACCGAAATCCAACTGGGCCCTATTTTATAAAGCTACAAGTTACAATTTACAAGCGGAAGTCTCTTTCTGACCCTATGTGTTAGACAGAGACTTCCGCTTGTAAATAATTGTAACTTGTAGCTTTATAAAATAGGGCCTAGATGGACATAACCGTAAAATAGTTTATCGTCACTTCAATAAATTATTTTTGATATTTATTATTGTAATACAGTTATTAATTTAGTTAACCAAAATATTCCTTAGTTTGAAAATCTGATTTTATTTCAATGATCTTAATTTAGGTAAAAATATCCTGACATTTCTTGATGCTCTGTAGCCTGTGCCATTAGGACATCACTGACATCAATCAAATAATCCAATATGGCTGACTGCTACAAACGGGGGTGCTCGCGGTTAATTTTCATAAATTTCTGTTTATTTTATTAGTAGTTTTAATAAGATATAATCTTGTCTTACGAAATAATGTAAGTCAATACGCCTAATGAAAACGTTAATGTGAGTACTATGAAAGGACAAGCTGAGATATTTGTGAAAAACCTTCACATGCTTCGGGAAAGTTACGAAGTCGTGGCCTCTACCTCTGCGCTATGCCCAATTACAATTAATATTCTGTACGTTCTTTGCAGGTATCCTGAAGATGCCAGTTAACTTGTTTGAAACGAAAAAAGGTGTTGAAAAAACGAAGTTTTCACTGTCCTTGATTAGAAATAATGCAACATATCTGAGCAACGAAAACGGACAACATAACGAAGTAAAAGAGAACTCGATTCCTGCTAAATTCGCTAACAATAATAACAAGGAAAACAAGCCGGTAAAGCGGCCTTTCAGAAGCACCTACCAGAATACTTTAAACTCTGCTAAGAAACTTAAACCTTTATCTGAATCAACCATACCACCAGGTATGTAACAACCTATATTTTAACTTGTTATTTAAGTCAACGATTGAAACAATTTAAACTGAGGTCTACGCGTAAATGTGCCCAAGATCCATAACTTTGAGTTTAACATAATTGCTTTATATTGATCACGCAAATGTCTGTCAGATTAGTCATCACAATTAAGTGTTACTTAACTTTTCAGTATTAAAATCAAACCCGGAAAGTGAACTGATAGTTGTCAAAACTCCCGTACCAAACACTGTCATGTTGAATGGCCACCACAATAATGATAATCAGTATGGGTCACAACGGAAGATCCCCATCGCCACCCTGTCCAACCTGGGGAACACTTGTTTTCTCAACAGCGTGCTTTACACCTTGCGGTAAGCTTTCATTATCATGTTGACAATATGGTGAAAAATGTACAAAAATCGTTAACACAGGATTTATGCATGCTTTAGAAGGGTTTAATTATCATATAATAAGAACTACAGTCAAAACCGTTTATAATGACATCGAAGGGACTACTCATATTTGGTTGTAAAAACCGATAGTCGTAACAGCCGATGACCTACCTAATACTTATTATTAAATGTGTCATTGATATATGTACTCATCTATAAAATAAAACTACATTTTATTTATTTCACATGAAAATTATAATAAAAAGACATTATGTATATATAATTATCATTTTTCTACATAGTAATTTGTTTTCTTTTTCTTTGCGACATGTTAAAAGTTTCACGAATAACTCAACAATATGTTTTGGTGCGTCTTGTGTTCGGATAAGTCACAAACTGACTGAAAAGAAATGAGAAAGCGGGCTTTGGGTTTCGATTATACTGCATACACGTGTACCTATTTTGTTTCTGAGATATACAATAGACCCTAAACTCGAAGGCGGTCTAATAGAATTCAGCCGGGACCTTTGAGTTTGCTCAATATAACAGGTATGTTGTTCTAAACGATGTCGTCGTAAACGGTTTTGACTGTATTTCATCTACGCTAATATTACATAGAGAAACGATTTGATTGTTTGTTTGTATTCAATATGCTCCAAAATTTTAGACTATTTGAAAAATTCTTTCACCAGTAGAAGCCTACATTAACCCTGATGTATATGGCTATATCTGCGTAGATGAAGTTGCTGGCAACAGCGAGTGTTCTACAAACAAATTATTGAATAAGGGTCTGCTTCACTCTTATTAGAATAAAGAGATGCCAGAGAGATGTCTGTGATAATATCTAACCGTGTGTTTAAACTCATTTGTACTTATTTATTTACTAGCTATTGCTCGGGGCTTTGCCCTCACTGCAATTATTTTAGAATTATCCAATTTGGTGCAGTCATTTGGGAGCTATGCGCGACGATTCA
The DNA here is from genome assembly GCA_963854515.1 of Pandemis heparana. NCBI lineage: Eukaryota > Metazoa > Arthropoda > Insecta > Lepidoptera > Tortricidae > Pandemis > Pandemis heparana. The sequence goes on along the minus strand of OY978011.1, from coordinate 3,716,410 downwards.
TTTTTATTTATGTAGATGATGTAACCTTCTTTCAGCTATGCCCCAAGGTTCCTACACAACCTTCACCACCTGGTGAATGACCTGACCAGCGTTGAACAGAAACTTGGCAGCATACGGCTGAAGAGCTCGTCACTTGGCAGGAGCGCCTCTGGCCTGGCCTCTTCTGGAGCCAGGTCTTGGAGCAATAAAGACCTATTATCATTGGGACAGTCTGACACCAGTTCGGAAAAGAGCAAAATAAGGGTATACCATCTTTTAATTAACTTTTTTAATTTCCACACAGGATATGAATGGGATGAAAGAGAAACTAAACAAAATTTCTATACAAAATTGTTGCTATGTCAGTAACTGGCTGGTGTCTGCCCCCCTTTCCAATTTTATTATTACCTATTTATCACTATCACTACATAGTATAAAACAAAGTCTCTTTCTCTGTCCCTATGTCCTTTTGTATGCTTAAATCTTTAAAACTGCAACGGATTTTGATGCGATTTTTTTTTAATAGATAGAGTTAATCAAGAGGAAGGTTTATATGTATAATACATACGTAATATACCGTGCGAAGCCGGGGCGGGTCGCTAGTTTTTAATATAAAAGATTACTCACGTTGTATTACATCGAAAAGATCCGACAGTTTGGGACCTTTTCCGACATAATAAAACGTGAGTAATCCGGTTGTTTACATTAATACCTATTTATTGTGTTTCAAAATATTGTTTTTATACAGACCTTGCCCTGACAAACAAACACTGATGCAGTTGTTCGGAAGTTGTGTACATAAAATGTGATTAATTTTTATTTATAGGTACAGTTGTATTAAAAATGACTTCATAATTTGTTTACTCTTTTTTATGTGGAAGCTACGTTTTTTTTAACTGGTCCATTGGCTATCGGGATGTAACTCATACTTCTGATTCATGCAACTGTGCAATCTAATCCATAATTTTGATGTAATCTAGAGTGTCAATTGTTTTTCCTGATAGTGATCTAACCACGAGATACTACGCCAAACTAAATATTATATGCATTTAGCGATTCTGGCAAAATTAGAAGAACCTCTTTAATTTTACAGTGTATTTGCTATAGTCCCAAAAAGCTAGCAAGGAACTTAGTACCAATTTCATACATAAACTGAATGATAACCAAGGTACACACTAAAACGTTTCATTTATTTATTAATAAAACTGCACTTTTAAACACTAGTACACCTTGTACACCAAGAATTTCTGCTTCTTTTTTTTATGTTACCTCCATTGGAAAGTTCTCAATCTGCACTGTGTCTGCATGTGAACAGCTCTCTCATTCTTTAAGAAGGCCTGTGCTCTCACTCGGGAGAGACTCGGGAGAGGGTCAGTGGGAACTGAAACAACTCAATTGTAACTAAAACCTACATCATAATATTTAGTAGAGCATTGATAAAATTACCATGACACAAAATTTGCTATTATCTTACTGTACAAATATTTTTATTAGGTAATGAGGCTAAAGGCGTACGCTGTTGTTGACAAGCATAATTTGAGATGTACTTATTCAGTAAATGGATGCCTAGCCTTAACTGAACGTTTGCATTGAAATAATTTTTGCGAATGGTAAAAGTTTAGCGTGAATTTGTTTTTTCATACAACAAATGGGTACTGTTTTTATTTATTTTTATTTAAGCCTTTTTATTCCGAATTCGCTATAATTTCAGTAAGCACATGTTGTTGTTATTGTCGTTTATTTATTAAATTGTCGCGTAATTCGGCGTGCCTCATGGCATAGGCCTCCTCCGTGTATTGGAGGGTTTGGGCTATAGTTCCCACGCGCGCCCAGTGCGGATTGGGAACTTAACACACACCATTGAATTTCGTCGCAGATGTGTGCAGGTTTCCTCACGATGTTTTCCTTCACCGAAAAGCTCATGGCAAATAACAAATGTAATTTTCGCACATAAATTCCGAAAAACTCAGAGGTGCGAGCCCGGGATTTGAACCCACGACGCTCTGCTTGAGAGGCCACAGGTCAAACCACTAGGCTACCACGGCTTTTTTGGGTACTGTTTATCACATCTTAAATCTTAACTAATTCGTCACGCTAAATGTGGCCTTTAGGTATTGTTACCTTGTTAAGAGGGTGCATCCCTACTGAGCTGGCAACGTCGCATTTTTGGTAATTTTTTGCGATTATTTCACAGAAACAGAATGAAAATTTAAAATATCCCTCTGTAGTGCACTTCGTTTTTAGTGTATTAATGTGTCTAATGCAATAATTTATCGTGATGTACTTTTATTTTCTTATTAAATTAAACGAGATATAGTATTTTATCCATTTAATACGAAAATAAAAGTCCATCACGATTAATCATTGCATTGGACACATTAATACGTTAAAATCGAAGTGCACTACAGACGAACATTTGAAACTTTCATTCAATTTCTTTGGAATAATCGCAAAAAATCACCAAAAATGCGACGTTGCCAGCTCAGTAGGGATGCACCCTCTTAATAAGGGGTAATGATGTTATTTGTGTTTGTCCAAATTTTGATGTTGTCTATCAAAATGTAGGTTACGGTTTCGTTTTTAAAATATTGCTTCATTAGAAAGTGAAACCTTTATCGACGGTATAGACCGACCGCTTAACTGAGTCCTCACCCGCGCGGTGCAGGGGCGCGGGGGACGGCAAAGGGGACCGAGAGAGGTGCGGGCGGCAGGCGCACTACCCGCCCGCACCCCTCTCGGTCCCCTTTGTCGTCCTACCCTGCGCCCCTGTACCTGTACCCGCGCGGGCGAGAACTCAGCTAAGCGGTCAGTCTATATCTATAGTTGTAAGTCTGTACACAATCCTTTTAACTGTTGCAGCTGTACATACATAATATAATGTTGTAACCTTTTATCAAATCTGGTAAGATAAGAGATGTTTGTATTGGGTTTTTCAGGAAGTTGATGTTATAAGATATAATGTTGCTAGTACACGCATTGGTGTGTCTCGAACATTTTAGGCACCTTCTAACTTGTATGAAGTGTTTCTTTTAGTATTAATTACCTTGACCTAATTCTCTATCATAATTATATTAATCTTATCTTCTTTTTATTGTTTTCCATGTTCAGGAAAAATAATCCTATCAATTAAATGCAGTTATCTATATCTATACTTCCTGAATTGATCAAATATTTTAGTAGCACTTTTAAACTTTTTTTTGTATGCAGGTTTTTAACCTCAACGATTATATATTACTATATCCAGCCTTATATATATTACTATATCTAGCCTGTATTACTATATCCATCCTAATTAACTATTACAAGTGTGAAAGAAACCCTATTATTCTGTACGTCTGTATGGACGGATGGACAACGGACAACCGTTTTCTTTTTCTACACGGTACGCAACACCATAGTTTCAACTTTCAGGAATTAAATAGACTACTTTGTTGGCGGTTAGTGACCCTGACTATGAAGCTAGAGGTCCCGGGTTCGAATCCCGGTAGGAACAGACATTTGTATGATGAATACGAATGTTTGTGCTCGAGTCATGGATGTTGTATGTATTTAAGTACATAATTACCTACATTATGTAAATATGTTTATCCGTTGCCTGGTACCCATAGTACAAGCTTCGCTTAGTTTGGGACTGGGTCAATTAGTGTGTGTGTTTTATTATTTCTATATAGTGTCTATTTCACATTTCACTTTCCACTTCACTTTTTTCTTCTTGAATATTTATTGTCTTTTTAATTAATTTTAATCACTGGTCGGCGCAGCGCGCCGCCAGTGCAGCGCCAAGGCCGCACTGGCAGGGTCGCCATGTGAGGATGGGCGTGAATAGGCCGAGTTTAGAGTAAATACTAACTTTAATATAATAGACTTAGGCTTATATAGTTACATACTGGGAGAGTGTGAGTGTGGCACACTACAGTCCCATGATATTTATTATTAAAATGATAATATCTTCCTCAGATAGCAACGGAGAAACTGCATGAAACATATCTTAACCTGAAGGCGGCGGAGAGTAAGTGCTTCAACAGCAGCTCTACGGACGCCTCTCCGGAGCCCTTTGCTGCGGACGCCTTCCTCACCGCCCTGCAAGATGTCAATCCTACCTTTGAAGGTGAATTCAACGGAAATATATTTAGTTTTTTTTTTTATGTGGTAGGCCTCCCCAATAAAAACATTATCGTGGCGGAAAAAAGGGGAGGCCTTTGCCCAGCAGTAGGACACTCCAATAGGCTAGCATATTAATAATAACAGGCCTCAAATAAGGATTGGCTTAAATTTACCTTGTCTATCAGTCACGTTATAAATAAATAAAGCAGTGATTAGAATTTTACTGAACATCTAATCACAGTATTTGCTTTAATCATAGAATTTGCTTGTTTTAAACGAAATAGATAGCAATCAACTTATTATAAATCGTTGAACACCGGCTGCACGCACGAAAAAGTGTCACGTTCCGCGTGACGTCAGAGCTAGCAGTTTTCATCAATGTTACTTCATGACGTCATCACGTAAAACTATCGTCCGTAAACCGACTTTACAGACACTACAGCTTTTTTTTTACTCCCTAGTTGTCTGTGGCGGGGTTATACTAACTCGTGGTTCGTTGTTCAGGTAACAGGCAGCAAGATGCGCACGAGTTGTTGGTGTGTATACTGGACAACATACGCGAGACGTGTCGCGCGCTCGCCGACCGAGCGAGGCTGCATGTGCCCGAGAATGGAGACAGGTAACTTGACACATGGCTACATAATTATTTATTTATTTATAAATTTGTTTACACAGCATTACAGTAACAACAAATACACTGTGAAACTACAAAATTTAGGTCTAGTTAGGGTTTATGGTACGGTACGTTAAGTAGATGAGACATTATTAGATGAGAGTCAAAGCAAAAATGACTTAGCTAAAGTTTAAGAACACCCTTAAGAGGGTGCATCCCTACTGAGCTGGCAACGTCGCATTTTTGGTGATTTTTTGCAATTATTTCACAGAAAATGAATGAAAGTTTCAAATATCCGTCTGTAGTGCACTTCGTTTTGAGTGTATTAATGTGTCCAATGCAACGATTAATAGTGATGGACTTTTATTTTCGTATTAAAGGGATAAAATACTATATCTCGTTTAATAAGAAAATAAAAGTCCATCACGATCAATTATTGCATTAGACACATTAATACTAGTGATGTGCCGGATCGCTAAAAATGTATATCCGCGGATACGGATCTGAACACGGATATTTAGTGCCAAGATCCGCGGATACGGATACGGATACGGATCTTTATTTTCTTATTCTATTAGTGTCAGCGCTCGCGACCTTGAAACGATAGTTGACGGTACGCTCGCCGCAACGCCACGCAGGACATGTTTTGACTTACATTGCGCGGATAGTATTTAATATTTATTGTTTTGGTTAACTTGCTCTCTCATTATAAAGATCTATCTATCTCAATGTTTGCAATATAAAGGTGCCAAATATTTGATTTAATTAAATAAAAATAGTCTGAACGGAATTTATTAGTTTTTTAATTCTACCTAATCACCTGAAAAGATCCGTAAAATATCCGCTCGAAAAGTAACGGACACGGATACGGATACGGATTTCTTTTTTACCTCGGATATCCGCGAATACGGATACGGATACGGATATCCGGAACATCACTAATTAATACACTAAAAACGAAGTGCACTACAGACGGACATTTGAAACTTTCATTCATTTTCTGTGAAATTATCGCAAAAAATCACCAAAAATGCGACGTTGCCAGCTCAGTAGGGATGCACGCTCTTAAATCAATTTCATGCCGTAAAATGCCTTACATAGTTTTGGAAAAGGGATTCTTCAAACTGCTGAATCAAATTTTACCAAACATGGCTAAGAAGCAACGCAAGGAAAAAACGCATCGAAATCGGTCCAGAATATTCCAACAGATTGGGTTAGCTTGACTAAATAGCCCTGTAAATGTTTTTTAGAATTTTTTAAATAGTAGACAAATGTTTCCATATATTGATCGATGTTCAAAGTGAACTGCGTCAAGGGAAGGACTAAATTTTGAATCAAAAAGTCAAACTAAAAACCTTTGGGGCGTTCAGACAAACTAACCCAGCCAATGGTTGGCAACCGCCTGCTGAAATATTCCAAAAAATACCGGAGACCATGTACAGTCAAGTGTAATAATATAACCTAGTTGAAGTTTTAAAAATTAGTACCATACGCCAGCGTAATAGGGTCGTTACGATAATCTATAATCGCATTTGACCGGAATGTTACGCCCCTCTTCTGTTTTTTTGTACGCTTCAAGAACCTGTAGTATGAACAGTTGCATTGATGGGTCTTGTAAACGAATAACCAACTGAAACTTCAAAGTGCATGCTGAGATTGCAGAGTTTCAAGATAAAAATCCGATGATATTTCTAAACTAACACCCAACTTTTCAGCAACGGCATCGCCAGGCAACCGAGTCTCGACGACAGCAAACCTACGCTAGGCAACTTGCGCAAGTCCTGGAAGAAGCGCAAGGAGACCAAGGCCAGCGACAAGCGGCACTCGCCCACTGAGGAGAGGGCGCCGTCCCCGGCGGACCCTGAGAGGGAGGAGCGCGCTAGACCCGGCTGGGACTTCGTGGCTGATGACTTTGAGGGTAGGACACTGTTTCTTTAGGTTGGTTTCTAGACCTGTTTTGGACCACAGTAGTGGAAGAGAAAAGAGACTTGAGGAGAGGGCCCAGCGGACCCTTAGAGGGAGGAACGCGCTAGACCCGGCTGGGACTTCGTGGCTGTTGACTTTGAGGGTAACACACTGTTTCTTTAGGGTGGTTTATAGACCTGGTTTGGACTACAGTAGTGGAAGAGAAAAGAAACTTGAGGAGAGGGCCCGGCGGATCCGGAGGGAGAAACGCGCTAGACCCGGCTGGAACTTCGTGGCTGATGACAATGACAATACAATACAATACAATACAAATACTCTTTATTGAACACCACAAATCAGTACAAAACAATAAAGAGCTTTGACGACTTTGAGGGCAGGACGCTGTTTCTTTAGCGTGTGCTGGTTTCTAGACCTGTAGGCTTATTGTCTAACTCGCTCGCAATCGCCATCGTCTTCATTTTGACAGTTCATGTATGGGCTGACAATTAGCATCGGAATCAGCTAGCTATCACATTCATACAAGAACTGTCAAAATGAACACGATGGCGATTGCGAGCGAGTTACGTAATAAGCTAGCTGGTTTGGACCACAGTAGTGGAATAGAAAAGAAACTTGAGGAGAGGGCCTGTCGCATCTTGAGAGAAAGGAACGAGCTAAACCCGACTTTGTGGTTTTGAGAGTATGAAATTTTCAAAATATAAAAAAACTAGTTGTTGCCAGCGACTTCGTCCGCAAAGAATTCGTTTATCGCTATCCCGTGGGAACTACGCAATTTTCCGGGATAAAAGCCTATGTGCTATTCCAGACTTTTCTATATCTATGTGCCGAATTTCATCGAGATCCGTTGGGCCGTTCTGGAGTGATTGAGTAACAAACAAACAAACATCCATCCATCCATCCATACTTTCGCATTTATAATATTAGTTAGATGTATATTAATAAAACAGTCTATGCAATCGTGAAGTAAAATATGTGGCATCATTATATATGTTTGTGGTCAGGCACGATGGTGGTCCGCACGCAATGCCTGGAGTGCGAGGCGGTGACGCAGAAGGCGCAGGCGGTGCTGGAGCTGTGCGTGCCGGTGGGGGAGGACGAGCCGGGGGACGAGCCCTTCCGCGCCGCCTGCCTCTCCAGCGAGTACCTGCGCGACCAGAACAAGGTACCGGGACTCAAGGTGCCCGCTATACACCGACCGCTTAAGATGCTGACAAGACCTAATTCTGTTGAAAGTTATGTTATTTAAGCACTTTTTTTAATAAAAACTATTTGTTCTAGCACATCAAAAAAATATATGTTAATAGTCATCATATTTCAAAGACCGTGACTCGATACATAATTGAACGAAATCGGCTCGATAGAAAATAATTGCAAAAATTGGTCTTAAAATCATCATTAAACGGTTCTATGTCTTTATTTTTTCGACGTATGGGTCTACAATTAAAAACATGAAGTCAACATATTCGTACCTAAACCGCTAACGAGTCATATTTCAAAAATAATCCATACTTTTTTTTATATCTTATTTTGCAAGATTTTAGACGCGCGCTGCGCTGCCGGAATAGTTTCTTCTCTTTCACTAACAGGCACGCGAACCGTATGTGTTTGGTATGTGTGAAGAGTAGCGCTGCTCAAGGTAATTTGCTGTTGACAGCGCCTTAACTGTCCTCGCCCGCGCGGTGCAGACGTGCGGGGTGGGACAACCGCAGAGGCTTCTCTGTGCCGGTGTTTGGCGCACTACCCGCCCGCACCGCTCTCGGTCCCCTTTGTCGTCCTACCCCCGCGCCCCTGTGCCGCGCGGGCGAGGACTCAGTTAAGCGGTCGATCTATAGTAAACTACAATAAGTAATAGTAATACTAAGTATATTTTTTTTAACTTATTCCAGTATTGGTGCGAGCGCTGCCTGCGCTACAACGAAGCGCGACGCAGCGTGGCGTACTCCCGGCTGCCTCGCATCCTTGTGCTGCAACTGAAAAGGTTTGTTTATTTTTACCATCCACCATGACCATCTTTTGTACCATGTTTTAAGCAAAAATTAATTACTTTACTTTATGTTTGAGTCTCACGGTAGTTTCATGTCGAAAGTACTTTACTTTATTTTAACATTTTAACCATCCGTAATCATAAATATTGTCGGAATAGGAAATTCATGATGATTTCATAGCTTTCACCCAAAGTTATTTATGTAAAAAAAATAACAAATAACTATAAAAACAACCGAGATATAAGATATCAAAAATTAGTCTGTTTCTATTTCTAGAAAAACGGAATTTTAATATGGAGTTGGGCGTTGTGACAAATGACGTCACCATGTCATATCGGATCTCCTTCTAATCGTTGACTAATTGGGATTGTTAATTTTTTTAACCCCCTCTTTTTATATATATTTTTAAGAAAATATAGAGTACTTTAAGAAACTATTTTGAATATTTTGTCATTTCATGGCTTAATTTAATTAATATAATTGCTTGAAAAACTTTTCGTATATTATATACGGCGGTTGAATATGCAATTTTCCCACAATTCTCAGGAAATAAAAAAAAAACTAGTTATGTGTCGGTGGCAGCGAATGCGTTAAGAAACTGTAATATCGAAGTGGACGACTGTAAAGTTGTTGTTGTGCAGGTTCAGCGGCGGCATGGAAAAGATAACGCGGCACGCGCCGACGCCGCTGCTCATGCCGTGCTTCTGCGAACTCTGCGCGAAGAGGCCGAGCGACCATTCGCCCACGCACAGGTTACTAATTAAACTGACAAATCTGGGACTGACTACTACTACTAACTACTGCTGCTAATACTACTACTACTACTACTACTACTACTACTACTAGCGTTGTCGCAAAATCAATAGTTTTAACGGAAAAAGCCAAACTATTGATAGCGATGTACAGAAAATTACCAAAGTAATGACACTATTGATACTACTAAAACAAAGGTAACACACATACATACACACCTACTTACATAGCTCGTCTATAAACCTTATGGGGTAAACTGAGCCTTTTTTTAACGTAGCGAAAACTCATTTACGAGTACCCCCGGGACCGGGGGCCCAACGGTTATGTGGGGCTCTCTCCCCCGACCTCTTTCCCTATGGAAAGGGGTGGGGGGAGCATACCCACTAAAACACAGCGCATGAGCGAAATACGGACTAAGGCGGGAGCGGTGGGGGACGCTACTATACCAGATGCGCAAACGTATCCCCTCCACTAGCCACCCAGAGCTCTTTTTACGTGCGTTGACATACAAATCAAATTCCAGATATATGCTATGGGCGGTGATAATGCACCTCGGGCAGAGTCTGACTGGCGGCCATTACGTGGCGTACGCGCGGGACTCTTGCGGCGGCGAGTTCAAGTGCGAGCGAGAGGGAAGCGGCGACGCGACCGCCACCACTGGGTCGAGCTTCATGAGGACGCTGTTCAACCGCCCCCGCCCGCCCACCAACGGATGCGGCGCTAAGGTATACTCGTGTGTGAAGGGAGACGTGTGTGTTACAACAGTGACTCCTGCGGCGGCGAGTTCAAGTGCGAGCGAGAAGGAAGCGGCGACGCGACTACCACCACTGGGTCGAGCGAGCTTCATAAGGACGCTGTTCAAGCGCCTACCAACATTTATACAAAAAAAATCCCAACCAGTTATAGCTGTTGATATTTGTCCCCAACGAGTCGAACCTTCAACTGTCACACTGGCACTCGTTGAGAAGCCGACACGTAAGTCTAATCTGACCTTGTATGCGCAGAAGAATAAAATACGGTATCCATTTTTTTTTTATATGAATAGGAAGGCAAACGAGCAAGTGGGTGCGCAGTTACCCTCCACGCGACTGATCATCGTTAGACTTACGTGCCGGCACGTATACCATGAGTTCATAAAATGTTTGATGTTTTCAGGAATGCTGCGTCCCCCGCCCGCGGCCCGAAGCCTCGTGGCTCGCCTGCGACGACGAACAAGTGAAACCCATCTCCAATGAAGAGTTTGAAGACCTGCTCTCTGCAGAACCCAAGATGAGGTCCGCTGCCACCCCGTACCTCCTGTTCTACGTCAAGAGCGAAGTTGGCTAGTGACTTGCTCAGTGTACACAAACAAGTAATAATGGTTCAAGTTATGTACTGGTACCGTTCGTGAAATTTTGATTTTTTTTAGTAAAGTCCCGTATCGTTCAAATTGTTTAGATGCTTAAAAAGACAATTTAGAAAGTAGACAGACTGTAAACTGTCAGCTGAAGTGATATTATGTATGTAGCTGAAATATATAAGATAATAATAGAAATTGATCAAAGTATATTGTAAAGTGTATGATAAATATTTCACTATTTTCACTTGTAACAATCTGACAATATGAACTCGAAACAAAATGTAATAGTTGAAATGTAACTTCCATTGTATACCGTGTAACATCATATTGTTATAAAGATTATATAGTTAGCTATCGCAAATTTTTGGCCTAAATTATATTTACATACGATAATTTGTGTATTCGTCAAATATGCTTCGAACCAAAAGTGTTGTTCATGTTATAAATTAGGAAGTAATAGTGGTAATGGCATGAAATAGTCCCGGTGAATATTTTTTTATTCTGATAGTTATAGCATATAGTTGATCCTGTGACAGTAATATGGTGAGTTCCGAACCTATTCCTTCCGCTATGTTGAATTGTTCAGTGAGGTCTTGCATACACGATGGTCATTCACTTAGATTAAACACTACATATTCAGAAAGATTAATGAGTCTTGAACATACGGTTTGGAATGTACGTCCTACGAATGCATGACCGGATAATGCGTGTTGCCCATTTAATTATTATTCGGTGCACGAATTATCAGATTGTACATTTTCCAGACCGTACATTCGGAGTTGCAATAAAAGTAACCATTGCTTATTAAATGGTGTTCGATTAATATAGCAATAAATATGAATGAAATCAGTGTAAGTTTACTGTCGTTTGAGTGTAGGTCCGTTTTCGCTTTCAAACCAAGGTAGCTCAAGGCAGCTGTGGTCTATTTAAACCAGAGGTTCCCAAACTCTTTTGTTCCATAGACCATTTTCAAAATTTTGCTGGATCCGGTGGACCCCCTGCAGCTACATTACCACTAATTTCTAAACTAAATCTCGAAAAAAAAAATAAGATTAGCTCTATAATCTATGGAAACTTGCCTCGTTGCTGAGTTTCAACGATAAATTAACAGTTTTCGAAAAAATTGGTTAGAATTGATTGCTTGATAGGGTTAATTATTTGAAAATAAAGTCGACTAAACAAATTTTCAATTAAATTATATTTTTGTGCTGCGAGTGACTCCATCCTACTTTACTTTCTTGAAATCTACAATGACTCACAGCACAAGAACCAATCAATTCTCACAAATTTTATTCAATTTTCATGCACCCCCGCTTGCGATTGTGGACCCCCATTTTTGGTCACGCCCAACGTAGACCCCCGTCGAGTCTTCCGTGGACCCCTGGGGGTCCACCTGGACCACTTTGGGAACTACTGATTTAAACAATGTAATAACCAATAAACAATGTAACCTGGGTTAAGAGTTAACTCGAGTTGTAAAACCTAGACCTAAGGTACTACGTTCAGCCATTGATGATTGCTTTGTGTAGTCGGTTGACCAAATGGAACCCTGGTCTGTATAACCTTATCGCAATAAGTTAGCGTACATTTTACACAATTCACGTACCTTTGTAGCCTCCAATGTGTTTGTAATGGGGTCCAGTTTACGTACTTTTTGTTCTCATCCAAAATTATGTGTAACATTTTATATATCGCCGCCAAACGGTTGTGTCAACACTGAGAGCGATAGAAGCTGTGTATGAGTTGAGGAAAAAAAATGCTTATATACCTTTTTATCCCAAAATGTACCTTTTCATCGCTGAATATGTACCTTTTGGGAACTCAGTTGTGGCAACACTTGTTATTTGAAAGAAAACATTTATTGACACAAAACGACACATAAAAAATAAAATAAAAAACAAAAAAGAACATTTCAAAAAACAAATCATGTGCCGCAAGTGCCAAAAGGGCCACACTCAGCATATTGCTGCGGCAGGCCGCAGCGCTGATTTTCAGTGTGACCCTTTTGCCTAAAACTAAACCTAAAAAATAAAAATTCCGATTTCCGATTTGTGTCTGTGTTGCCCTAAGCCTTACGGCCGCCATTAAGGGAGAATAGAATAGATATATACAGTGGCCTAGGGTTCCATTTGGCTGACTATACCCGGGTTAAGGTCACATTTATGGTTCAGTTTCATTGGTCGATAACTCTGTTGTTATAAAGAGTGCTGTCAATCCCCGGAAGCGGTGTAGTGACTAGTGACACTACTAATTCCACTATTTTATAAAGCACTAGCGACCCGCCCTGGCGCACGGGTGCAATCAGTATTTCTTTTCTTCCTCTTGAATCTCTGTATCTATCAGTGGCGTGGCGTCAAGTATATCAGAAGGCAAGCCGAAGGGAACTTAACTAGCCTTTTCCTCTAATTCTGCACAATAATTTGCACAACTGCCTTAAAATAGGCAAGCCGGTGGGAATCGAGTTCTATGGACGCCACGCCACTGGTATCTATTAAAAAAACCACATCAAAATCCGTTACGTAGTTAGATCTAAGCATACATAGGGACGACACAGCGGTAAGCGACTTTGTTTTATACTAGTAATGCAGCTAAAACGATTCCCCGAATGCAGGCCCTATGGCCTCCTTTTCTCGCATGCGGGCTACCGACCAATGAAACAGGCTTATAATGACGCGGGAAAACAAATGTTACCTTTTTTTAAAGGTTTACTTACAATTAGGGCAAAAGAACCAAATGAAAGACCAGTAGGCTTATTGTCTAACTCGCTCGCGATCGCCATCGTGTTCATTTTGACAGTTCTTGTATGAATGTGACATCTAGCTGATTCCGATGCCAATTGTCAGCCCATACATGAACTGTCAAAATGAACACGATGGCGATTACGAGCGATCTAGACAATAAGCCTACTGAGATGTGTATTGTATACTATTAAAATATACTAATGAATACACCAGCTTCATAGTGTATGCAGGAGCTATTCGAATCTTTGAATTTTATGAAGACTCGTTAATAAAAATAATTATATTTATCAAATCTGAAGCAATAAATTGAATGAAATATAGAAATTGTTAGATTATAATCTTTTGTCACAAACGCTGCGCACATAATTAGTTGTTTATCGCTATTTGTATGGAAATTACAACGATGTATTTGCATGCTTGCTGAAACACGACTGCTTTCTTTTATACTTTTAGAATAACAACTCAATGAATATGAAACCCTTAGAAGTAAGCGACAGCTAATTAAATAATAACAGACCCCTATTCCGCCAACTTAACATATGTCGGCGATATGTGACAATTCGAAATGCAAGGCGTAGTCAATATGAAGCCAACTGGCGTAGATTCTGGGCGAGTATGCAATGTAAACAGAATTGTCATGGTGAAATAGGCGCCAGATCTTACTCGGTGAGTCGCAACGTATTTTCTATAGACATCTCTAATACCACTAAAGTCTTACTAGACTACGGTGACATCCAAAATTAGGCGATCTAGTTTGACAGAAGAATATGCGCAAATGTTGCCAGAGTACAATAAAACTTCGTTTTTTAGCATTAGAATAAATGTCAACAATTTTGACATGTCTTTTTGTCGAAAAACACTTTAGATCGGTAATTGGGAAATATGAAACCGTAACCAAACAAATGACAATATTCCAGCAATTTTAAATTGTTTATTGCTGTTATTAATTTTTTAAACTGTCTTTCAATAAAAACGCCTGCTTATGAGATGCAATAATTTATAACTGCTCTATGTTTGAAATTACGGGTTTCTCTCTTTGTGTTATTATTCTAAATCTTTATTGATAAGAACTATTATATGAGATAAGTTTTCTGTATCCTTTGGGGGAAGGGGGGGGTGTCACGTTTATTAAAACGATAGCTAAATATTACCAAGTGTATATTTATGGGGGGATTCTGATGTACTATTTAGAGAATGTCGTCGTTTCATGGTAAGTGTACGCTATGTTTGAAATGTACCCCAGCTTTAAAAAAATGTATTTACAGACTTGAGCCAGATGTTGGAATAATTATAAAGGCTCCGCTGTTCAATTTTTTTTTTAACTTCTAAACGACTTTAGTCACTTGAAGAACAAGATGTATGAGCAATAATAAGTCGTGGTAATGTATTTTTGTGGTATCATTTGCTGTCGTTTGAATACACTTGATGATTGTGCTATTTTTCTACTTTATGGTATAATTCTCATCTATCGAGAGTTAAGAAAATTTCTGATTATTATATTATAAGCATTTACACCTGGAATGGTTGGCACACGCCTTTTCTTGGTTATCATTGGTGTACCCTTCTAATCGGATTCGGATAAACATACGGTAAAGGGATGACAAAAGGAGTTGAGACCATTTATATATTTATGACAGCTACACATTTTTGTACTTCTTCGGTATTCATACCTGCCCATTTGTTTTTTAAATGCTCTTCGTTGCTATTGCCATCTTCGTATATTTTTCAAAAAGGTGATATTCTTGTCAGTAGCTGTAATGTTTATTTTAACGAACAAATGTTATTTGAATTGATTTTATCGTAAATTGGATTTGGAAATAAAAAATATTCAATGATTTTTGATTTTTATTGAGACTGAATAGAAACGTTTCCGGTGCCCTATACGTGAAGTGAGCGATGCGTCTAGATTAAAACTTAAGCGGAAGAATATACTATACAGGGTGTATCAGATAGCCCCTAACAATAATCAACTGGGGTATATAACCATAGCTACAGAAGCTAAAAAAAATTGGAGTAATTTTTTTTCTATAGGAATTGTAGTATAGAAATTTCAATCATTCCTATAGAAAACTTAAAAAAAAATACTCCAATTTTTTTTTTATATATTTTTTAGCTTCTATAGCTATGGTTATATACCCCAGTTGATTATTGTTAGGGGGTATATCTGATACACCCTGTATGAATAGTGATGAATCGATATATTATTATTAATATTCTACACAATAATCGACGATTTATCAATCAACGACGGAAAGTAAAGTAAAAAAAAATTGATGACACTTCAAAATAATTTTCTTTGGATAAGAAAAAGCCTTTTGATATCATGGCCACAAACAGCTCGTTACCGTTACGCTACTCGACTAAGAGCCAATTACGCTCAATCTATCTTATTGATGATTTATTTATTAGGTAAATTGACACACCGAGGGACTATTTGATAAGGCGTTCTTTTTATCAGTCCATGATAAACCACGGTCGCACAGGGCGTCTTCCAGTCAGGTTTTAAAGTCATTGGGACTAGGTTGTAGAAAGAACATTAGTGAAACATGAAGGCCGTGGAGACTAGAAAGATTTTTTTGGTAAGCATTTAAAATTATTATTCACATTTTGGTCGTATATAATATAAACTGTGTTAAAAATTTCGAAATAGATTGAAAGTATTATTTTTGACTACTTTTTGAAATTGGACGTAGTTTAGCAGAAAAGATTCAATCCACGATGAGTTGCACTTGAGTAATTAAGGTTTGAAGTTTAAACAGTATTTCATGAATAAAGCCTGCATTTTAGTTTGATGTTTTTATGCAAATATATGAGTATCCTATTACTTTTCAAGTTTACATATACTTACTTGGGTATAAAGTTATAATTCTTAAGATATTTAGGCTAAAGTCGATTTGGATCCATTTTGATAAATTGCATCTTAAATGACACTTATTCGAATTTATTTTCGCAATAAAGTTCCACATGTAAAACAGTGCTGAAATAAAAATGTTTTAAAAATAATACTACCAATCTAAGCATTAATAATCAAGAAAATGAATTTTAATCTAGTGTATTTTCTGTCATTTTTAATAAGCTGAGATATGAATACCTATTGACGAATTGATTAATTTTGTCAATTTCGGTATTATAAAGTACATTAATTTATTAGAAATGATTCAAGCATTTTGGATCCGTTTTAGTTTCATTTATTTTGAAAAGCTTATAATAACAGAAAGGATCCAAGTAATCTGGATTACTTTTGAGTTTTCACTGGAGTATTTAAATGTCACAAATATGTTTTTTGCACAAGAATCCAAGCAGATTGAATAATTTTATTTAAGATATTGTGCACCTGGTTCCTTTTAGTGGTAAATATTCCATAATGATCCAAAAGAGTTGAATCCCTCCCTACTATTGAATTAAAATAAAAACCTGTCATAGATGTGGGATGGTAACACTACGCGATTTAAACACTATGCCTTGGTATTTTTGCAGGATCTTTGTTGCTGATCGAAAGTATTGGCCTTTAGGCATAGTTTGGTATACTTAACTCATATTCCGGTTGTTTCGTGGATTGGATCCTTTCTGCTAAAAACTACGTCAATTGACTTGCGGATATTGTAGTCAGGGATCCTAAACCTGCGTGCCTTGTTTTCTTGCCAATTTCAGAGAAAACAAAATTGACTATTGATGGAGCACCTACTTAATTAAACTGTCGAAAATTGTATGGGATTGGTGGAAATAAATAACGAGAACATTTAGTAAAACGTAATCTTTATAATCGTGAGGAAAATCTAATAATGTGGCAAGCGTAAAAACTAGGTATATTGTTGGGTTGGTGGTTACCTGTGACATTGCGTGACCTCTAAAGTCCTTTTTAACTTTGTATCTGTCAAACAAAGTACGTGCTAGCAACTGGGCGCGTTCACATAGTTTAATTTTCAAAGTTTGTTGTTTAATTGTTTTTCGTAGGTAATTCAATATGGCATTGGTAAGTCACATTTGCCACTTCTCTTAATAATAAAGAATTAAAAACACAATATCAATATCACAGCATAGGAGAAACATCATACGAACTCAAATATAACTATGACCGGAATAAGAATGATACGCTCATAATTGAGCAATGGAAAAGACTGAAGCAAAACAAAATGTGTCACCGAGACACTACTAAATAAATGTTCCTCGGTCAAGGTTAATTAAGGTTTATTCCCAGTTCAATTCCATTACTAGTGACTTTCGATTCAGATAATTGTAATGTAGGCCTCTCAGAATTTAAAATCTGCTATAATTTATTTGTATGAAAATTCAACTTTTATAATTCTAATTTTCATAATAAAACCACTTTTTGTATGGTTTGTGCTTTAGTATTACACTCTTAACTATAAAGTTAACTTTTATAACCTAAAAAACTTATTGTATGTCAGTTTATGCGTGATTAGTATCAGCCAACATAAAGCGTGAGCTCACCGGTGTCTGGTTAATTTATGCATAGTAATAACACTGATTTGACTAAGAACGGCACATCTTTGATATTAGGTACGGCAACTCATTTTCAAGTTAATGTTATTTTAAAAAAAATGAAATATTTAATAAGATTAGTTCATTCATGTTTAATTTTTAGTATTTACCTATCTTAAATAAAATTAAAATTTTGATCAGTTAAAAACTTTCAAGCAGAATAAATAGGTGAATTTCCCTTTTACTATTTTATTTTGGTCGATCAGCTAACGAATTGTCTACTTGCTTATAATCCAGGAAGTAGATAATGAAAATGAAACACACGGACTGTGAGTGAAACATCCCATTTACTAAAGTCAGCAAAAACTTAAATAAATAGGTAAAATTTTATAACCACATAGGCACATACTCAAAAAAGAAATAGTATAAGTAATTTCAGCTACTTACATACTCGAAGGAATGGTCCAAATGTAGCCACAGGTGTTATTATTCGGACAGTCTAAAATGTGCCACGACATTTTAACTTATTGTTATGTAAATGTTAAACTATAAATCGTCGCTAATGAACAATTTCCATTAGTTTACATGTCACAGAGGGTTACAGTTATTGAAAAGAATGAAAGTGACAAACACTCTTGACTAAAAAAACAATGTAAAATATAACTTAGGCAATATGAATAGTTGAACTTTTTCTGTAGATAATAATTTGAAAATGAATAAGGCTTTGATGATGGAGCTGACCACACAGACTGACAGACGGACTTGCCAACTTTTCGTAGGTAGTTTATTAATTTATTAGTTTTACTTTTTATTGTTTAAGTTAAATGTAAATAATTATAGTGCTTTACTGTTTTTTGAATAAAGTCTAATTATAATTTGAAAAATACAGGATAACAATTGTATTTTTTTCTTCTTCTTAGTGTGGAATAAATTTCGAATATGAATTTAAACAACTTGCTGCTCAGTCCAAATATAATATTTTATTTTTTAATATTGTGAAAAAACTGCGCAATGGTTGAATCAAAAAAATTTAAAACAAATTTGGTTTTGTGTAAAAAAAAAAACAAATTATAATATTAAAATGATTATAATAGTATAATGTCCGGATCTCACAGTGGTTTTCTCGGTTTTCCAATTAAATAAAATAGTGTTACTTTTTACTAATCTCATGTAATGTCGAGAAAAATGTTGATACCAAAAATGTTGTCTAGCACTGCCAATTGATTTAACTTTAAAATACTTATACCGTAAACGGAAGTAGTCAAAGGAATTCCGCGTGAAAACAAGAAGCGGAAGTACAAGAGGGCCATAGCCATATATACAGGCAAGGAAAGGATAGGGAAATGAAGATGTCAGATAAACGTCAACGCGGCCTATGTCAAAAATTTCGCGCGAAAGAGAAGAAAGTTACCTGTTACGATGTATACGAAAGAAAACAGTTAATGATATTGATAAGATAATGTTAATAATATTTTACATACTATCAGTTTATGTAACAACTAGTTTAGTAGACTCGAATCTATTGGCAACTTTTCAAATGTTTAAATTTAGAACAAAATGTATGTCGGGCTTGTTCAGAAAAACTGCAGTAGGTTAATAAATTGCATCTTAAAGTTTGAAAAGGCTTTGTGTCGTGGATAGTAAAATTACCGTTTGGAGATTCGCCTACTCGGTTTGCTGTAAACGACGTCGCGACGTTCTTGGCCGGTGCTGCGCGCGCCGCGTCGCGGGCTCCAAGCTCAGTACGCAAGTCCAAACGTACTAGCAGTCGGCTCCTTTTCACTCGGAAGGGCAGTTCAAGATCACAGACGCCGCTTGTCTTACCTCGTGCGTGTAATAAACATTTTCATTGTAAAACCGTAAGGATGGTTTGGCCGACGATCTACGATGGAAAAACTGAGGTGAACCACGCTATCTATTTACGTTCCAATTAGAAGTTTTGGTGTGATTTGATGTTACCTTGACGATATTTTCGTTGTTGCCGGTTTTTACTTCCGTTACGTAGACGCTTTTTCTATGCTGATTTTTGGGTCATTTGACCTTTTTATTGAAATTTTCTCGAGTACCTAGCTAATTTAAATTGAATTAAAGACATTACTATTTTAACTGATTGCTGGCACTAGGAAATTAACATGAAAGTACTTGAAATCTTTGTTTTGCAATATCTTATCAGCTGTTTTATGTCTCCATATGTATGTGGAATAATCATCATTGCAATCATTCTGACATCACACATAATAATATAGGTATAAGTGACATAGTAGCATGCAATCAGGAAATGTATTTAGTGCCAATACACATGCAAGACATAATTTATGATAATGATCTTGAGTTGTGGCAAGTCAATCAATACATTGTTTTATTTGTTTTGATACTTGAAATTTCTTTGAATATTATTACCAGGGGCGTAGCGTGCCTTGGTGGGGCCCCGTATAAAAAATTATTTGGGGGCCTTATGAAGGGTAAAGATTTCTCACATTTATTTTTGCTTACGCACGTCGGGGGCCCCCGTGGCCCGGGGGCCCCGTATAATTGATACGGCAGATACGGCGGTAGCTACGCCCCTGATTATTACATATGGATACCTAAAACTAAGTTATAGGTAGATATACATCGGATTTACATTTAAAATATAGCCAAGACTGGTATTTGGCAAAATTATTCCCATTTTTATAATGCACAATAATTTATTTGTAAAATGAACTCTGCCTATGTATGAATAAGAGCCATTGTTGATGACATTGAATCAAGGTCACAGTAAGGGATCATTTGGAGGGTGGTCCCCCATATGTTCATGCTTCAACAAATGTAGTTATATTATTTGAACCAGTTTTAATTCTCTTTATTATTTTTCTTTTGTACAAATGCCCTTTGGCTAACCATGCAAATTTCTTGAATTAAGTATGCAAAAAAATCCAAATGACAGTGTTCAATCAGATCAGAGTATATTTGAGATATCATTAAAACAAGCACAGAATTTTTAACTTTAATGTTTGAATAGTAAGGTAGAAGATCACATTGCACCACTGTATATGCTGGTGGAATACTTGCACATGTAATAGAGTGTAGAACCTTGGCACATTAAAATTAATGGTCGGAAAATGATTAAAATTATAATTGTTCAGTTAAGGGCTCTAAGTAAAAAGCAAAAGAAAATTGATTCCTTTGTGTTGCGAATAAAGGTGAAACAGTTGTAACACAAAGGAATCAATTAGGTTACCTAGTTTTTGTTGTAATTAAGCTCTTAACTATTTTTTTTAAACAACTCAAATAAACTTGATAATTATTGAAAACGACAGATACAAAGTTTATTTGCATGTTGATAGAGAATATTCATTTAACATGGCAACACTAACATTATAAGTGCACTCAATTCAAGTGCATTGTTATGTAAACAATCAAGTTCAAGCTAAAATGAACTGTAAGTATAACTGCATGAAGTTTGAAACTGAATATAAATATGTTTATTCAAATGCGGCTCTATTCTACTAAAATAGAGTTCAATTGACAACATTTCATATTTCTGAGCCTATAATTTTAATGGTTCTCCGTATTTTGTTTGAAAAGATGAACATGCTGACAGTAATTTTTTTTCGCTAGGGCTCGTATTTAATTTATAATTCATTTATTAATTTGTGCTTATTCTAAAAGGGCGTAACTCCAATACTATCACAGAATGCACACTTATCCCTTTGTCTTTTCTCTATAGAAAAAAAACTGACGTTAATTTCATATTGTCAATGTCAGGCCCTATTCTCCAATATTCGATTTTCGAGGTTCGTTTCGTGCTGTTCCGCTCATCTAATAGTCATTATCTTGAGAGTGAGAGAGAAGGTAGGTATGCAACGAACTTCGAAAATAGAATTTCAGAGTTGCCCCCCTTGTACTTTGAAGTTGTCAAAAATACAAAATTATGATCGCTTATTTTTTCTCGTGAAAAAAGCAAAGGCGTTTCACCTATCCTGTGGTAGTTTTGGTAAAATTAGGACATATTTTTAATTATTTTTTATTTTTTATAATAAGCGATATTAAAATTATATAAACATATTACAGTGATCAGGAGGCAAAATGCTTTTGAACCATATATACATTTTCAGGTGTTATAAAAATGAAATGTTGTCAATTTGTTTTCCCCCATTATTACAGCTTTTTATTTCCTATTTATAGCTATGTAAAGTCGAGGGCATTAATAGCGATCATGTCAAATATATGTGTCACCAACCTTATTTTTTGTGGCATAAAGATGTAGGTATAGATGTTTTTGATGTCTTGGTAACATACATATACTTATTTATGCCCTTGACTGTACTTTATTATTATACTAGCTGTTGCCAGTGACTTCGTCTGCAAAGAATTCGTTTATCGCTATCCCGCGGGAACTACGCAATATTTCGGGATAAAAAGTAGCCTATGTGCTATTCCAGACTTTTCTCTATCTATGTACCGAATTTCATCCAGATCCGTTGGGCCGTTCTGGCGTGATTGAGTAACAAACAAACATCCATCCATCCATACTTTCGCATTTCGCATTTATAATATTAGTTAGATATAGGTATATTTAGATATAAAATCCAACTACGGACCGACATACTCTGCTTAGCAACAGTTAGTGGTTGTTTTTAAATTAAATCATTATGTTGGAGTGCTATATCTTATCTCATATGCATAGATAATGTTTATCCAACAGCAGAGTATTGCAAGTCTGTGATTCAGTGTTCAGACTGTGTCCAGCGTGCTTGTGCCAACTTCCTGTTTACTATTTAAAAAGTTTCGTGTTCTGTATTCAAATTGGAATCTTATGGTGAGATATTAAAATTCATAACGGACTTTTGTTATAAAATTTTGTGTACAGTGAACAAAAAGCTTCTGTAAAAAAATAGATATAGTATAGGTACATTAGTATGCAAACAATCGTGCTAAACGTGGCCTTTAGGTATTGTTACCTTAGGCTCTGTCTACCCCGTAAGTGATAAAGACGTGATTTATGTAAGTAGGCAATGTATACATTAGTAAATACACTTAGTACCTATATTTGTTGGAAAGAGTTGTTTGTTCGCTACATGTAATAATAAAAAGAAGTCTCTTTCCGCTGTCTGTCTGTCTATCTGTCCCTATGTATGCTTAGATTTTAAAACTACGCAACGGATTTTAATGCAGTTTTTTTTAATAGATAGAGTGATTCAAGAGGAAGGTTTATATGTGTAATTCTACGCAGACGAAGTCGCGGGCAGTAGCTAGTGATGAATAACTACAATATATCTCACATGGTTCCACAGAAAGTGGAGTTGGTTTTAACCAGTTTTAACTGGTTTCTATTAGCAAAACCAAGCATTGCATCTCAATGCCGACTCAGTTAGCTCAGTTAGAGCCCTATTATGCTATTGCAATGCGCATGCGTGAATATTTGCTGTTCCAATTTAAAGAAAATAAAAGATTTGCATGTGGATCGTGAGGAAACCTGCACACATCAGCAAAGCAATTCAATGTTGTGTTGTGTGTGATGTTCCCAAGCCGCACTGGGCCCATGTGGGAACTGGCCCAAGCCCTCTTGGTCTGAGAGGAGGCTTGTGCCCATTAGCAGGACGAATAATGATGATGATGTGGGTGACTGTAAAAAAAATTGAATAGGCACTTAATTTTGCTGGGGTATTCTAGTTTATTTTAGACTTACCACTTCTACACTAGTTTTTTAATAGCCTTGATTGATAATGATACCTAATCGATAAATACGTGCGTGGGATTTCTTGTAGTTGATCAAAGAGATTAAACATAGTATTGTAATAG
Organism: Pandemis heparana; assembly: GCA_963854515.1. Classification (NCBI taxonomy): domain Eukaryota; kingdom Metazoa; phylum Arthropoda; class Insecta; order Lepidoptera; family Tortricidae; genus Pandemis; species Pandemis heparana. Next base: position 3,692,743 of record OY978011.1, on the reverse strand, counting down.
AGCGGACATTGACAACTAAATCATAATCCAAGACTTAGTACCGCGCGGTACTAAGTCATTTAGTATGGTGCCAAACGCCCGCACTGACGGATCGTGTTCGCTCTGCTAAATAAATCGTTTTCTCGTAAAAAATGCCGGGTTGTGCTTTGCAGTATTGCAAATCCCGATACGGGAAAAATACTGGGCGAGATTTCAGTTTATTTTCATAAGTATTTGGTGTTTTTTATCCGATATTATCCGAAAACAAAATAATTTCCATAGATGTTTCTGGAACATTGCCCGTTTTCAAATAAGCGCCCTCTGTTGTTCAGTAGCACACATTAGTTTTAGTGTAATGTTACCCGATGATAGAAGTTTTCCTGATATATCCAGAATTTCAGCCCTCAGTCGTCAGGGAAACAGTAACATTCTAAATTGTCCGGACTTTTTCATATAGATAAAGAACTCAGGCCATCGCCATCGTGTGCTCCCACCATTATAGAAATTGACACAAATTATCAGGAAATTTACTGAAAAGTCAGTGCTTTTGTCAGAAATATTCATGTTCAGGTCTGGTAACCCCGATAGAGCTGTGATGAATTTATCGATATTTAATGAGATACTATGAACTAATTTAATTATTTAATCTCATTAATATCATTTAAACATAAGTATGGAACAATGTTTTTTGTTTAAGTATGTTACTGATATTCTAAGTTTCCGCCTATCAATAAGGAAACATGAGAGAAGTGGATAAAATTTGTACAACTGGAAAATTGAGGTCAAAGTTGGCTTCCGACCGCTGCGTCAAAACTGTGTTCGCACCAATTTAAAACTGAAAACGTGTACTACAGAAAGAGTGGTCGAGCAATTTTAAAACAATTATCTTGTCCCTGTACTACAAAAAAATCTACTAATAAGGGTCAATGGCCTTGACTAAGCCCAATATATTATTGCAAAATCCTCAAAAAATTATTTCTTATACTACCGAAATATTTAATTTCCTCCCATATTAATGCAAAACTAAAATAAATTATTATTAAAGCTATTACATAAAATTAAAACATAAAATTACTTATTATCTGTCTTTGTAATAAATCATTTTCACTGTAACAAAAATAAATAAATAACTAATACTAACTTAAAAATAACATAGATAATAAATTAATTGTCACTTGATTGCATCTATTCCATGAAATAATTCTTGATTTTAAGTTTTAACCTTCATCGATAATTTTATCGATACCTTGATATTGCAATGCCAGCACCCCTATTTTCCTTTCTGTGGTTTCCGACGCGAGCGCCGCGCCGGGCAGTAGCTGAACTGCGTTCTAATTGTTTTAGAACGTATTTATGCTTTTCCGCGGTAGATGGCGATACTGGCACTTGGGATTAAATGTCTTGTATGGGCGAAGTCGCAATGTCCGCTCTATTACAATACTATGTTTAATCTCTTTGTAGTTGATATATGCCAATCTAGATCAATATGTAATCAATAATCGCAGTCAATCATCGAATTTTATCTAACCCAGTCATAACACGATAAAAATATTCCGCGATTCGTCAAAAAGTCGAGGTTAATAATACCACAATTTTACATATTTATGACGTCATATCAAATATCAAGATAATTTACTTGTAGAAATCATACTGGGATAAACTTGTCAGGTGTAAAATTGATATGTAGGCTTGTTTAATCAAAATCTTTGTTACTTTCATCATGAAACTACCGTGAGACTCACATAATTACAACACACCGGATAACTCACGTATAAAAGCGTGTGTAAGTTTCTTCGGCTTTTATACGTGAGTTATCCGGTGTGTTGTAATTATGTAATTAAAATGTTTGTTCTGAAATTTTTCTCAATTTTTTGTTTCACAATTTTTTATCAGAACCTAACGGACAGAGTTATTTCTCACTAGCTACCGATTAACAATTAACTGAATTTAACTGTTGCTCCGATTAACTTGAAAATATGTACACATATGTATCTAGTACGGATGACAATGCAGGTACGTACGGTCAGCAAAAAAAAGCTTGTATTAAAAATGTTTTTTTGACAGAAACTTTAATACTAATGCACTGTAGGTTTAGTATTGTAAGATTAAGTATAAATTACATGTTAACTGACTCTCTCTAAACCATCTGCGGTTGTGGTTTGATTTAGGTATTGAATATCTAGACTCTAGATACTGGACAGTATTGTTAGTAATTCAGTATTAAGTTCGGTTTGGCGGCGACCAGCCATGTTGCAGTGTACTGTAGTTTCAACTGTTAGCAAAAATTTGAGGAATATTCAACTGGTAATAACTGGTATTCTAGAATAATTGACTTACCTTCCATGCTGGTCTGCCCGCCTAGCACGAGAGCGCACGAGTCGCATCGCGCGCGAGATAGACTACCCGTCTCTTTCTAGAGCGAACAGTAAGAAAAAGACGGGCAATCTATCTCGCGCGCGACGCGACTCTTGCGGTCTCTCGTGCTAGACATATTGGGAGCAAAGAATATAGAATGACGAGACGAGTTGCTTCTCTTCCCGTGCATATGGTAAAAGCCAGAGGGAATGGGTGAAAATCGTAAGAAACATGTTATAGGCGATTCGGCTAACAACCCATCACTATTTCGGTTCTCCTTTCCACAGATACGCCCAAAATCATGCTAAATGTGGCCTATAGGTCAGGATTACTTAAACGGGGTCCATGGACCCCAACGTGTGTGCCAGAGGTCCGAAGCAACTCAGTTAACCCTTCACATATTTACCTAGGCCCACTTGCACAGTCCGGAGTAAAAAAATTAAATTGCTAACTCGGGGTTAGGTTTGACAGTTCCATACATTTTGACACTGCTTAGCCCGGGTTAGCATCTAACACGGGGTCAAGTCGTTAATCCTGGTCCGTGCAAGTGGCCCTCAGTGATTTCTAATATTAGGCTTTGTTTTCTTTTCCTATATAGCTTAGGGTTCATGGACATTTTTAAATTCTGAAAATGGTCCGCAAAAACTTCTAGAAACACTGTTTTATAGGTCTTGTTGCCTTATGCTTTGTCTACCCCGTAAGGGATAAAGACGTAATTTATGTATGTATGTAATTATTAACCACCTTTTCATAAATAGGCTTCTGCTAACTTGGTAATCGTTTGTCCTTATCTGCTACTTTGACATTTACCTTTCACAGATAAGGACAAACGATTACTAAGTTAGCAGAGGCCTATAGAGCGTTTATGAAGGGGGTAAGACTCCTTGTATACTGATCATGTCTTGCAGGCGGGGTCTGGAGACAAGCCCGGCATGCAGCTGGCTGCCGCCGACGTGGGCTCGCATTTGCAGCACATATGCGCCCTCGACATCGACTCCAAGTCCTCGTATGTGCGCCTCTCCGGTATCATCTGCACTATTGGTGAGTGAAGCTAAAAACCGGCCAACACGTGTAGCACGAGAGCGCACAAGAGTCGCGTCGCGCGCGAGGTAGAAATAGATTGCCTGTCTGTTTTTTACTGTTCGTACTAGAAAGAGACGGGTAGTCTATCGCGCTGTAGTGCTTTAAAGGGTTGTCAAATGAAATGTTTGTTAAACGATATACATTTGCCAAACGTTTGTCAGTCAGATCGGATACCGCAGTTCTTTATTTACTGTAAACAACGAATCGTAGTACCGGACTGAACTGGTTTTTTCCGCACAGGACCGGTATCCCGCGACGTAGGTATGCTGGAGAAGATGATGGAGACTGGCATGAATGTCGCCCGCATGAACTTCTCTCACGGCTCCCACGAGTACCACGCTGAGACCATTGCCAACTGCCGCGCCGCCGAGAAGAACTACAGTGCCAAGCTTGGCTTCCCGTTCTCCCTCGCTATTGCTCTGGACACAAAGGGACCGGAGATCAGGACAGGATTGTTGGAAGGCGTAAGTGATTTGACAAATGCAACTACACTGACGAGCAAAAAAACGGGCCACTTTTCTTACAAAGTTATATGAAAAGTGACCCGTTATTTTTGCTCCTTAGTATATTTAAAAACAGGGTTTTCCTCGCGCTAGCAGAGGTTTTCATGGTCATTGAAAGTATGCTATTGATTTTTTGAAGTGAAAGCTTCTTTGCGGCGTTGGGCGCTTTTTAGGATGGGTAAAAAATGTTAAACTCGCGTCAGGCGTAAGACGGAGGGAGAGTTTAAGTGCCAGGATATCAGGATCCTCTAAGACCTTATTTTGAAATACAAATGAATCGCGTTCGATTTTTAAAGTGTTTTTTGTTGAGTCGCGGAGCAAAAGTACTAGGGCATCACACAGGTATGTCAATGTAGATAATACGTACGTTTTTTTTTGTAAGCGGCCAGTACGGTACGCGTCTTGAACGTCATGGAGGTTACAACAGTTTTCACTGCTGCCGGCACTCCCGGAGTGCTACCTGTCGCTTTTTTTTAAGTTGCGTAAACCGAGGTGACTTTAAAAATTAGTTATACTTATAATGAAGAAATCATTACTTTTTATTTGCATTTAGTGCTTCAAATCGATGTCTTCATCGATCAGCTTTGCGTCTACATGCCAAACATTAACCGCATATGGACCATATCGATTTTATAGCAATTTTAAAACTATCAAAGTAGCCTCAAAATTGTCAAAGTCACCCCGGTTAGCGGTTCGTATTGGCGCAGTCGGTAGATGCTAGTTGATATAACTTTCCCTTTTGATTTGACATACGCTGATGATCGTTACTAAAAGTTTCTATATAAATCTTGTGAAGAATATTTGAATTGAATAGTTTGGTAATATTTGAGTTTTCAATATCCAGCAGTCATGTTAGAAATTTTATTTGTATGGCACCTAAAAAGTGCCCTCCAGATAAAAAACCCAAATTCATCAAATCATACGCAGCAACATAACCTTCTTTTTTGAACATTAAAAATGGCTTTAGATGGAGGAAACATTCTAAAAACCAACAATCTTCCAGGGTGGCTCTGCGGAAGTAGAGCTAAAGAAGGGTGAAACCATCAAGCTATCCACTGACGCGTCTCTGGGAGAGAAAGGGACGGCAGCAGCGGTGTTCGTCGACTACAAGAACATCACCAATGTTGTGAAGCCTGGCAACAGGATTTTCATCGACGACGGACTGATCTCAGTCATCTGTAAGACCGTTGAAGCCGACGGCTTGGTCTGCACCATTGAAAATGGAGGTGAGTAGCTCAGCAGGCTTATTGTCTAACTCGCTCGCAATCGTAATCGTGTTCATTTTGACAGTTCATGTATGGGCTGAAAATTGGCATCGGAATCAGCTAGCTGTCACATTCATACAAGAACTGTCAAAATTAACACGATGGCGATTGCGAGCGAGTTACGTAATAAGCTAGCTGGACAAATCAAGTAGTGTTGCAAATTAAGTAGTACTGCAAATATCTAGCGAAACCGGTCTTTATGTATGCAACAATAGGTAGATTTTGTACGAAGACTCGGCCAAATTTTGTGCCTTTGAGTATAATGTGTATCATAACCATCAATACATAGTATAAAACCAAGTTGCTTTCCGCTGTCTGTCTGTCCCTATGTATGCTTAGATCTTTAAACTACGCAACGGATTTTGATGCTGTTTTTTTAATAGATAGAGTGATTCAAGAGGAAGGTTTATATTATGTATAACTCTGCGCAGACGAAATCGCTGGCAGAAGCTAGTAAATTAATAATTAAAAAAAACTCCCCACTCAGCAACTGCTAAACCGATTTTTACCAAACATGGCTAAGTACCACGCCAGATAGACTAGGTACCCGTCTCTTTCTAGACCGAACAGTAACAAAAGAGACGGGCAATCTATCTGCGCGCGATGCGACTTTTGTGCGCTTTCGTGCTAGAAAGAAAGATAAAGGTTTATTTGGTGAAAAAAAAAACCGTACAAAAATAATCCTAAAAACACCAAAAAGGTTGCCGCTCAGCATGTGTCAAACAAGGGCTGCCTATGTCTGACGCTGGTTTTCAGGGCAACCAAAAAACAAAAACAAAACAAACAACGAAACAAAACAGCTAAATGAATACTACCGTTATTCTACAACTCTATGTGACATGGCTGTGTGGACTCTCAATTCCTGTCTATCCCTGCTTTTTTTTTTAATGCGAATAGGAAGGCAAACGAGCAAGTGGGACACCTGAAGCGATCACCACTGCCCATAGACACCCGCAACTTCGGAGAGATTGCAGATGCGTTGCCAACCTAGAGGACTTAGATTAAATGCCTCTTGTGCCCGTAATTTCCCCGGCTGTCTTACTCTCCACACCGGAACACAGCAGTGCAAGCACAGCAGTGCAATCCTGCCGCTAAGCAGCAGCTTAGCGGCAGGATTAGCGAGTAAGATGGTGAAAGCGATCCGGACGGACCTTGCACAAGGCCCTACCACCCGCAAAGTGCTAGACGTGCAGTCTCCACAATCTATGTCTTGCTTCAGGTATGCTCGGTTCTCGGAAGGGAGTCAACTTGCCTGGACTCCCTGTGGATTTGCCCGCTGTCTCTGAGAAGGACAAGTCTGACCTGCTCTTCGGTGTTGAACAGGGCGTGAGTACATCCCTAATATCATTGCATCTCTGTCCCACATCTGGTAAACGATATGGCACATCTCTTTCGTTGTCATTAGTTTGGTTTACATGAATAAACACCTTCCCCTGGCAGCAGCGAAACTAACACGTGACTTACACGTGCAAAACTTAACAAGAAATAAAATTTATTGCGATATTTTCTCACTCTTATCATGTACAATCAGCAATAAAACTGATAAACAAATAGACACGCGTCTCGCACCTCCTTATCACGCGTGGATCACACGTCGAGTTAGCTGATTGTACCGAAAACTAGATAATACGTAATAGTGAGACCAACTGCAAGCTTTATCGTAAAAAACCCAGGCCAATGACCTATGGCGACTGATCACTGTCACTAGGTCATAGATTTGTAGAAGCCGGCACGTAGCCGATTGCCGGACGAGTGTGTTAGAATGCCGAGCTCGAGCGAGGCCTTCTATATGCATTTTTTTTTTACTATGTAAAAGAGGTTTTTGTAGAGCTTTGAATAGGCCAAGCATGTAGCGAGTACGCCCACGGACTTAAAAATACGGCGAATATAAACTTTTTTGCTGCACTAAAACAAATAAAGCCAAGTGGCGAAGCGAATCAGGCCATTAATCATCTGCATCATGCTATCTCTTTCGCACCTCCACTGCCTTATGGAGCGGGCCGTGCAACAATAGTGTAGTTAGCATAGCTTAGTTAGCGTTAGGCATAATCATCATGTTTATAAGTTATCGACATGTTACCACCCCTATGGTAGCTGACGTTCATGCCTGACTCACCAATTGGTTTTGCAGGTAGAGTTTGTCAAGTCAATCGTGGCACAAAAAAAGGCGCCAAATTCAATAAATCGCTGTATTGTGTAACACAGAACTTATTGCTGAAAATTTTTTTGATACTTAGGTACTTATTAAATTGTTTTTTTTTTTTAATCATATTTTATTAAAGTACAGAAGTTAGTTTAAAACAAATAATCCAATGTTCAAGAAGTTTCACGATGGCTCCAGCCCTGCAGTTTGACTGATAAAATTGTTGCCATGTCAAGAATTTTGGAAAAAAGGCAAATGCCACGATTCGCTTGACAGACTCTACAATGGTCTAATACAAAAAAATTGCCTAAGGAACAACAATTTAGGCGTTCTCAGCCTAAGGTTTAATTATTCGGCGTCTATGTCCCGAGTGGTAGTTGTGGTATAAATGAGTTGTGTATGTGTACAGGTGGACATGATCTTCGCGTCTTTCATCCGGAACGGGGCAGCCCTGGCCGAGATCCGGGCCGTCCTCGGGGAGAAGGGCAAGAACATCAAGATCATCTCCAAGATCGAGAACCACCAGGGCATGGTCAACCTTGATGAGATCATCGCTGTGAGTGCCAAACATCATCATTATTAGAGGCCAGAATTTTAGCGACCCAATTTTTATTTTATTTTCTTACTTATAAGAGGGGGAAAACGAGCAGCCTGGTCACCTGCTGGAAAGTAATCACCATCGCCCAGGGACACCTGCAAGACTTGGGGAATCACAGTCACAGTATTTTTATGTCTGTCTGTCTCAGAATGAGAGGTTTGTGCCCAGCAGTGGGATATAGGCTGGAGATGGAGATGGATGTCTGTCCGTCTATGTAAATAACCAATATAAAATTTGATAACCTCAAGCTGCATTTTGCTTAGGAGCAGAGCTGATTTTATATTTTCGTGAGTTTGTGTGGAACCCTCGGTGCGTGAGTCCGACACGCACTTGGCCGGTTTTATGAAGTGTAGTAATTTACAAGGAAAAAAGGGCACCGAATTACCAAGACAGCTATATTTTATATATCAATGTGGCAATATATTTCGATCACTCATGTTATATTACTGGGGTGGCCAACTTGATTAGACCCAAGATCTCCTGTTTATTAACAAAACCCTGCGCGATCTACCAAGTACATACTTCATGAAACCTTAAATGAAACACGTTGCGCAGTCTGGTCTACGTATTAATATTTTTTGCCTTGCCACGATCTACTGGACTAACAGTCGCGATCGACCTGTTGGCCACCCCTGTTATATTAGATTTAATTGTTAATATGATTGCAGGCTGTTTCCATCTATACACCCACAATCATGCTAGACGTGGTCTTTAGATCTTGTTAGCCTTAGGCTCTATAAAGGTAAGCCACGTTTGGCCTAGTGGTATAAGGTGTGGAATAACAGTGCGTTCGTTCAGTGACCGCGGTTCAAATGTCGTGTAGAAAAAAAATTATAGGCTCTGTATAAAGGCGTATGTATGTATTGCAGGCCTCTGACGGCATCATGGTTGCCCGCGGTGACCTGGGTATCGAGATCCCGCCAGAGAAGGTGTTCCTCGCGCAGAAGACCATGATCTCAAGGTGCAACAGGGTGAGTCATGATCTCATGCTATATTATAAAAAAAAACTGGGCTACTTACTGTTACTGTCTTGTAAATTGGACATTCCAACTGGCCACCATTTTTTTTCTCAAACAGGCAGGTTTGACACCGTTTATTGAGGTATTGTAGACTCAAGATGTCTTAATCGTAAAATAATCCATTTTTTTGTTATTATAAAGTTGCACATAGTAGGGTCATACAATGCGGTAGGGTTTCCTAACGAAATCTTTTCCATAAGTATATGTACACAATCGCTACAATTATTTTTGATACATAACTTTAAAAAAAAACTTAACTTTACTTAACTTTAAAGAAAGAAAAGAAAGAACAATAAGCATGTTTTTATGATCCTTTTATTTTTAACATCATTTTACTCTGTAGTGCACTTCGTTTAGACTTCGTCTTTCTAAAACCTTACGAATACTCTAAAAATCTTACGTCTTGCCTCGGCCAGGAAGTGAGATTTTCTGTCTGCGAAGCGGGCATAAAATCCCAATTACGGCCAAGGGTGACGTAAAAAATCTGCCATATCTGGCCTTTAAAAATCTTCCGAAACTAGTGATTTTTAGCAAAACGAGACGAGGTTCGGCTGCGCCCTCTTAAGAGGCCACAGGTCAAGCCACTAACTAGGATGCCACGGCTTTTTTCACTTGGTAACGTACAAACCTTAAGAAATCCCCATTGCATAACAGGTGGGCAAGCCGGTGATCTGCGCCACTCAGATGCTGGAATCTATGGTGAAGAAGCCGCGTCCGACCCGTGCGGAGACCTCGGACGTTGCCAACGCCATCTTGGACGGGGCTGACTGCGTGATGCTGTCCGGGGAGACCGCCAAGGGCGACTACCCGCTGGAGTGCGTCCTCACCATGGCCAACATCTGCAAGGAGGCCGAAGCAGCCATATGGCATAAGCAGCTGTTCACTGAATTAGTCGCGCAGGTAACAGATTTTTTTCTTTTGTTCTTAATTTTGAAGTGTTTAAACCAGCATGTTTGTAACCTAACCATCTTATCCATATCCATATCCATAGACCACTTTATAGGCAGTGTGTAATAAAATAACTAGTGTCCGACTGGAGTTTCGAGAGAGATAGAGAATTGCAGGACGAGATTGGGGATAAAACGAGTCCTGCAATTCCTGTTTCTGGCCGAGGATTGTATAGTGCTTTTCTCAAGCGATGCGAGGAAATATTAAAATTAAAATAACTACCAGGTAATCAAGTAAAAATTGTTTAATTAGCCGCTTTTTAATTTTTGAAACATGTCATTTGAGCAAACTATTGCTCGCGCCGTGTTGCCCGCGCCTCCGCCGCCTTCGTTTTCGTTTTTATTTTCGGCAAATAAACATGGTCACTAGTATGAAAAAATTACTTTCTACCAAGTTTCTTGCGGCGCATTCTTCTTGGCAATGATGGTCTTTCCGAATGCGCTGGTAGTTTCAAAAAAAGATATGTAAAAGAGCCCTTGGCGGCCTATTTGCAAAACATTTGATTTTAATTTTTTAATTATCAGGTGAAAGCTCCCATCGACCCGGCGCACTCTGTCGCCATAGCGGCTGTGGAGGCGTCCACCAAGTGCTTGGCGTCCGCCATTGTTGTGATCACGACCAGCGGCCGCTCCGCGCACCTGCTCAGCAAGTACCGGCCGCGCTGCCCGGTGATCGCGGTCACGCGGCAGCCGCAGACGGCGCGCCAGGCGCATCTGTACCGCGGCGTGCTGCCCATCGTGTACCAATGTGAGCACAGAGGATTTACAGCCTTATTCATCAAAAGTTAGAGGCTCGCTATAGGACCGAAGCAAAAAAACATGATTCATAAACGTCTGTTAGCGCAGCGCTAATCAGTCCATCAAGCAAGGCTCTGTTAAGTAGTCCGAAAGTTAGCGGACCGTAGACCCTCCTTTATCTCTCTGCTAACTCACAAAATGGCCGCCACAAATGTGAACAGCTGATTTTGGTAAGAGCAAAACCATACGCAAGACAGTTTTTTTTTTAATTTATTTTAAGTTTATCCCCTCTGGCATTTACCACGGCAGTGAGCCTGGGGTCCGCTTTAGAACTTATTACATGTTTGTAATAAAAAAGCTACGACCAATAATAGCCCAGATTTCAAGGTATGAGTATAGTGCGTTAGGGTAAGTTCAAATCAAAATCAAAATCAAAAATCATTTATTGGTGACACCGTTACATACAGAAGAAAAAGGTTGGAACCTCCCATTAAGTAAAGAAATACCTGTGTTGGGAGGTCCCGCTCTTCCGCAAATATAGAAATATATTATGTGTACAACCAATAACAAGTGGACTAAATTATCGATTAATTATACTAAATATATCTAAACAATGATAACTGTGTACACTGTGTGTGTGTGTGTGTGTGTGTGTGTGTGTGTGTGTGTGTGTGTGTGTGTGTGTGTGTGTGCGTGCATGCGTACTTGCGAAAAGTTTTGTGTAGGTACATACTTATTAAGTTTACTTTAGTTAAGTAATAAGGACTACGTTTCACAATTTACAACAGTATGGCTTCCGTTTCCTCATAACTTAGGATTTCTAACCATGCTCTTATCGTTTTCTTACATGCATGAACTTGCAGAGGGTAAATGTTTAATTTATTATTTACATTATTATACATTTTTGCAGATTGATGAGTAAATTGTCTCTTAGCGAAGTCAGATTTGGTAGTAGGTAGTGGCGCAACATTTCCTATTCTCCTTTTTTTACAGGTAGTAGGTACATACACTAACGATTTGTGAAGCCTTACAATACAGCATTCTACATATAGTTTTCTTATTGATAGGAGATTGCAATCTTTATATAAGTCAACAGTAGGATATCTCAGGGGTTTGGAGAACATTACCTTCAGCAAAAACCTTTGTGCTCTTTCTACTTCTAATAGTTTTGTCTTGCCAGCCCCGCCCCATATCGGGATACAGTAAATTATAATAGATTGGGCTAAAGATAGATATAACTGTTTTAGTAGGGTGGCCGATGCCACATGTTTTAATATTTTAAAAATCCAAATTAGTTTTCTAACCCTTCCATTAACATAGTCAATGTGATTGTGCCACGATAGTCTTTGGTCTAGGACTATACCAAGGTATTTAGTCGAGTTAACATTTTCAACAGCTGCACAATCACAGGTCACAGCATTACTTAGACTACTTAGACTACAGGTATGTATTTTTAGTTTTATATCTGCCGAGGGCCGCGCTCTATCGCACTTCGCGAAACACATGTAGTTGGTCTTTGACCTGTTTAGTGTAAGCAAGTTATTATTTAGCCATTCAGATACCTTATTTAGTCCAACCTCAGATTTCCTAAACACCGCCTCCCAAGAGGTTTCATTAAAGACAACTACTGTGTCGTCAGCGTAAGAGAAGACACGGCCTCCGTCAAGAGTAATATTTGTGAGGTCATTAATGTAGGCCAAGAATAAAGTAGGACCAAGGACGCTCCCCTGCGGCACGCCAAAGGTGATTTGCTGTTCTTCACTCACATAATTACCAATTCTGACTTTCTGCGACCGTCCCTGTAGGTAGCTACGAATCAGCTCAAGTGGTTTTCCTCGAATTCCAATTTTTTGTAATTTGTGCACAAGTATAGGGTGAGAGACGGTGTCAAAGGCCTTCTTTAGGTCCAAGAATACTGCAAGGCATTTTTTTCCAGTATCAGTTTGATGTGTTATTTCAGTGGTAAGTGCCAGGACTGCATCTTCTGTACATTTTCTTTGTCTAAAACCAAATTGATTATCTGATAGAATTTTGAATTTATTAAAATAATCTAAAAGTCTTCGATTTATTATTTTCTCTATTATTTTTGAAATTGCAGGCAGTACAGATATTGGCCTATAGTTGCCGACATCGTCTCTCTCCCCAGCCTTGTGCACAGGTGTAACTAAAGCCTGCTTGAGCTGATCCGGGAAGACTCCCTCAGCGAAGCACAGATTAGTCAGCCTAACAATGACTGGTACCACAACATCTCTGGCGAGCTTTAGAAATTTAGTTGGTACTTCATCGCATCCAGGGGCACTATTACTCTTCAGGCTCATTAGAATGCCGTCGACTTCCATGGGGTCGGTATCAAGCAGAACAAAGGAGTTAGAGTTTGTTGTGAGTGGGGACACCGTCTGGGGAGGAAGCCCATTAGGGAAATTGGATAAAATATCTCCAGCGAGTTTTTTTCCTATACCAGCAAAATACTCATTCACATGGTTAACCACAGCAGTAGGAGTTGGTTTTGAGCTCAGCAGTTCTAGGTTATGTTTATTGCTGGATTTGTAATGAGTTATTTTTTTGATTGCGTTCCAAAGTGCTTTTGGATTTTTTGTATTCCTTGCGAGCTGTTCCCTATCATAATTTATTTTTAACTTCTTAATCAAGTTATTGCAGAAGTTTCTATACCTCACATAGGTAACCCTCAGAACCTCATTATGAGGATCAGCTCTAGTTTTCATTTGAAGTTTGTTCCTATTTCTAATACATCTGAGTATCCCGGGAGTGACCCATGGCTTAATAACTCTTTGTTTATTAGGTATTTGTTTAACCGATTTGCCGTGTTCTAATGACTCATTGATTTTGCTTATAAGTTGTTGTATAATGAGATAAGGGTCTGAGCAATTTAACAGGTAATCAAATTTTATTTCGGTTAGATGCGCAAGTGCTCTGGAATAGTCAATATGCTTTACCCTTTTAAGTTAAAAAGCGGGGTAAGATAAAAAACTGTCCGTAACTCCGGGAGTTACGTTCCGGGGGTTTTCTAGCGAAAGCGACTTATCGCACTTCTATTAAGGTATTTTCATTCTTACCTGTCCTATTTGGTAAACAAAATTCTAACCTCAATGTGCAAATTTTTGTAAAAAATTAGGTGTATTATGTTATCAAATAAACCTGAGGCAATATTTTGTACATACATATTGCTGATATTTAATCTCCAGTGCCTTTATTTACGAATTACGAAGAAATAGTTAAAAAATAACAAAAATGAGACTTTTTGAGGTTAGAATTTGGTTTACCAAATAGGACAGGTAAGAATGAAAATACCTTACATATTATTATATCTCTTTTTTCCATCTTTTTTCTATGAGGTTTACTGACAATCTGATATCGCTAGATGCGAATTTTAAATGCCATAGTGATATTTTTTTACTTCCAGACCATCACGGAATCATCTAATTTTCATCTAATCTTTGCAGCATCTGTGGCTTCTAACTGGCTCCAGGACGTGGACGACCGCGTCCAGTGCGGGCTCAAGTTCGGCCGCGCGCGGGGCTTCATCAACACGGGGGACCTCATCGTGGTAGTCACCGGCTGGAAGCAGGGCTCCGGGTTCACAAACACCATGCGTGTCGTGTCGGTACCGCCCCAGTAGTTAGGTTAGATGGGACGTTTTAACATTTTTTTTGAAGTGAAAACTAGGCGTTGGGCACTTTGGGATGGGTAAAAAATGTTATACTCGCGTCAGACGGAGGGAGAGTTTAAGTATCAGGATATCAGAATCTTCTAAAACTTATTTTGAAATACAGTCAGTGGTATACAGTGGGCAACAAACATTATGCAATAAAGTTTGTGGCGCCATCTGTCACCATTATTACGTGTTAAGACACCTACGTTCCAAACTGCAAGTGATATTTATAAATACTAGCTGTTGCCAGCGACTTCGTCTGCAAAGAATTCGTTTATCGCTATCCCGCGGGAACTACGCAATTTTCTGGGATAAAAAGTAGCCTATGTGCTATTCCAGACTTTTCTCTATCTATGTGCCGAATTTCATCCAGATCCGTTGGGCCGTTCTGGCGTGATTTTGTAACAAACAAACATCCATCCATCCATCCATCCATCCATACTTTCGCATTTATAATATTAGTTAGATAAATACCCAGTAATTGCTTTCATTTGCTATGTAATAATAAGAAACCTTTGTAATTTGAAAAAATCCCCCTTTTTGTGTGTACCAAATGTCAAGTTAATCGGAGCTTTTTTGTAAAAACTTAATGTAACAATTTTCTTTTATTTTACAGACCAGTGGAATAAATCTAACGTAAGAAGAAACATCAGCGTAATTTAAGTATTAGCACGGGCGGTGAAACGCGCGCTACCAGTGATATATGAACGGATATCTGTAAAAAATGTTTCTCGAAATTATACATTTAGTGCTAGGATAATGTTCTATTTATTGTGAATACATTGCATTGTATTGTTGCATGTTTGCGTACGCAGAATAAAGTTTTAGTCTTATATGTTATTTGGATTGTTTATTTCAAAAAACCCCGATTTTTTACCCCCGACGCACCATGAGTTTGACATCGATGTCTCTGTGTGTGTGTCTGTGGCATCATAGCTCTCAAGCCCATGGACCGATTTCGATGCGTTTTTTTCATTCGAAAGCCAGTTTCCTTGCGGTGGTTCTTAGCCATGTTTGGTAAAAATCGGTCCTGTAGTTAGAAAACACTGCATTTTTAGCAAAATATTGAATATTTTTTTTATTTAATGTTTGATTATTCGACGGGAACTTAAAAATCTGTATTGTGTTTCTTCTATGTTCGTATAAACCACGTTCATTTCAACGATATTTTGTTTATGTATTTAGTTTCAACAACTTGTAAGATAGTTTTATACCCAATAGATGGCGATGTTTTCAAGCGAGACGCGGACACGATGCGTGTATTTTAACTTAGTACCATCATTTGCCGATAGATGTCGGTACGTTGCAGTTATATTGAAACTTTCTCAATATTCTGTTCTGTGTGGCGCTTTGTTTAAGACTGTTTGAATTATGATCAATGATGTGATGATATGATATTCAGAAAGACACCATAGAACATTAGGAAAATCATGCTGTGTCAGACTTAAGTTGATTCCAAAGAATTTTTTTTTAATATTTCAGATACTTACTAGGGTTTGCGTTTTCCACTATATTCAAATGTTCGGTAATTCTGGAAATTGTAAATTATTTAGGCGATAGAGTCTACTCTACTGGTAGCTCTACCTATTTCTTATTTCATAATCATCATGCAAATGTTGTTTTTCATCAACATCCCGAAAATAACGTAGTTAAATGACTGCAATGACGAAAGTTTGAAAACGTTTTTGAGGACATATTGCAGCGCCGCTGACGGCAAGTATACAGCGTAGAAAATCCACTAAATCTAGGCAGTAGGCAGATAATATCAGTGCCAACTCAACTCGTGTAAGCGAACAAACAAAACTCCCGACGATCGCATTCGCTGTGATTTATCTTATTTTTATCAGCGGCAGATGTCGGTGCATTAGTCACGCCTGGATCGATGCTGACGTAAACCTCATTTAACCTACTGCACCGTTTGTCAGAAGACTTTCCTTTATATTACTTAATAGCAGACCTAGAATCCGATTGCATACAAAGGGGATCAATCCCTTGGCACCCATCCATTTAATTTCCGGATTCAACAACGCGCCAACGCTCAGAAGCAGAGACCACTCCTTGGAGTTGGAGGAACGTCACCCGAACGCCAAGCGACGCGGGCTCGGTGTTACTAGTTCCACAGCTCAAAGAGTACACTGGGTACAGGGACTGTGGCGCCATCCCGTGTCCCGAGCCCCCATCAGACTAGCAGCTGGCTCGCAACGAGAGTGACTAAAAATAAACGCGTGCCGTTCAGTACCGCCGTAACTTCCGCGCGCGTCGCCCGCAGCGCCCGCGAACTGCAGCCATGGCGGAGACAATTGAGGAGAGTTACGAGAGCGCGGTCACCCGCAAGGTGGTCCGCACCAGCCTCAAGATAGAGGAGGTGAGGATGCAATGGTTTTATGTAACGACGCCCGCGCGACACAAATATAGCCGTCGCCGCCGTCGCCGCCGCCCGGCGCACGCGGCGCCAGCACAGCACCTGCTCACATAACACGGTTGACAGTGAACACGAACGTAAACACGAACGCAACGATAATGCTAAATCCCATCACCAACGCGGAAGCTCGCGGCGTACCGTCACTCACCCGAATAGCCGCGTTGTCCCTTTTGTCAGTCCGGATGCGCCGTTCCAGGAACGCATCTACACCCGGCTATTTCAAGTGGCCCAAGTACTACGGTATGCGAAGGTCCGTTCTACGTCAGTGAAGGAAGTGCGCAATGCGCTTATAATTTGTGGCGATGTAAATAGAACAGTTGGTTGAATGAAATTTTCCGTACCCACCTTGACTTGTGCATCGACCTGTCTCGTGATGCTTCCGCGCGACCTTGCGCCGGCGCAGCGCGCAGCACAACACAATGAACAGCAACACAACATAACAACACAGCTAGGTACACTACACAGCTATAATAGTTCTAAGAACACACACAACAACATACAATCTCCTCAAAACATAACAAATCTACCCTCAATTCTGACTTAGCTACTGAAGCGATTCGGAATTCGAAGCATTCTTGCAGCTAACGGAGCCGTCAGTCAGAACATCAAACGCCTCTTATTTTATGGCCGAGCCGCTATGCGACTCTTTTTTATTGTTACTTTATTTTAAAACTATCCAAACGTTTGATTCTTTCTGAATACCTATCAAAATAGAGCACCGTCTAGTTCCACCTATTAGATTCAAAGATAATGGTGCAGTTGGTACCCTGCGATCATCTCTCCGTAACCTTAAAAACAGACCCTAAGGACACATGTCACAATCAATCTTCGAAGCACTCCACAAACAACAACCTGTCATAAAGACAATTTATAATGCCGTGTGCGTGTTTAAAATAAAACGATTTTTTAAATTCTGTGAATGTAGAATCTAATGTTTTAGGACGACGCGCACGGATGGTCGGTTAAGACAGTCCAGATTTCGATTATGCATAAGATTAAGACAGTCGATTATGAATATTTTTTTTATTTACTCATTAAGTACCTACCTAATTAAATAAAGCAAAGTAAAGAAATGCTGACAGTGGCAAGGTGTAATCAGGGACAAGACAATAATAAAGGACCACATCTTCCGTAAACTATTTATATACCTTCGTGCATTTAAAACGGTGCATCGTAAACGAGTACCTACATCATCACTATCATCAGACTGCCGACGTGATTCATAATTTGTAGTTCGTTAGTTGTTTACACGTAGTGTGCATGACTGTGCTTGGTCATCAAAATAAATGAAACTCACACTGTCAAGCCCTAAAGTCCACAAAGGGTGTCGGCATAACACGCTGGATTTTGTCGCGTTGATCCCTTTCTGACATGGTATGTGCGTAAAGGATGAGCTATAGATTCAAATGGGCTACGTACGACCTTATGTTTTGTCGTTTATGTCTAGTTTCTCAGTATAAGGAAGTTTTGCTATTTGGTACCATGAACGGTTACGAAGTGGCATTTGGCATTCGCCTTGTTGTTTTGACTCTACATTTACAATCACTGATTCGTTTCCACGTTTCCAGTAGACATCGTAAACATGTTTACATTTACCTAATTGAAATAGGTCGAATGGGGTGAATGAATTATTTCTGACTAATTATTATACATATCCTACTACTTATCACCCTTGGTGTTCCACTTTAAACCAATTCTTTCAGGATTTTTTCAGTAATACCTGCATATGCACATGCACTCACTGCTAAAAAGTTCGAAGTCTTATTTGAGTTAGATATTTCGAGCAACATTGTGTTGTGATTGATGATGATTCAATGATTTCGCATTAATAACAAAACTGGTTAACAAAATCTCAATAGAGAAAAGGTTTGTATTTGTACTCAGCAGTGAGACGTATAGAGGCTGGAGATTTTTATACTAATTAATTACTAGGCAGCCAGGGGTCGTTATTTGAAATCATATCTGGCGAAAATCCATTCCAGTTTTTTTTTTTCATCTTGTTGACAAGATTAATTAGAAAGTTATATCGATATATCTACTCACTTAATTATAAAAAAAATCGAACGCGACTCTAGCTTCATTCGTATTTCAAAATAAACTCTTAGAGGATCCTGATATCCGGTACTCTCTCTCCGTCTTACGCTTGACGCGAGTTTAATATAAAAATTTTTACCCATTCCAAAAAGTGCCCAACGCCGCTAAACAAGTTTTCACATCAAAAATGCTTAATATACAAGTGTTTGATCACAATTACGTCTGGTGGTAAGCGAAGATGCGATGTAAGGTAAAGCACGTTTGTCTAGTAAATGCCCTGACCAACTTGACTTGACTTCAAAACGGCCAGGACCCTATTTTATAAAGCTGCAAAGCTATAATTTACAAGCGGAAGTCTCTTTCTGACCCTATGTATTAGGAAGAGACTTCCGCTTGTAAATTGTAAGTTATAGCTTTATAAAATAGGGCCCAGACTGTGCACAATTTTTCACCATACTCTGCGCTAAATATTACAAACTGGAGAGCTTGATTATTTGTTTGCATTGAATAAGCTCCGAACCTATTATCTTCAATAAACATAGGTTTACAGGCAGAGCAGGGGCTTTACCATGACGCCCTAATTCCGACTCAGTTCAAGTTTTAGCTGTCACTTTTAGTATGAATCTGACAGCGAGCGAACCTAAACTGAATCGCATTAAGACGTCATGGTAAGGCCTCAGCTAGTATAATGATAAACTTCTTAAATTTAAGAGCTACTCTTGTTAGTGGAGCAATTTCCATGTCTGTTTCTAGGGTATTTTCTTTGCCATCCTGATACGACACGACTTCTACTTTCTCTTTCACACATGGTCCATAAATGATCTTATATGGTACTAGCTTCTGCCCGCGACTTCGTCCGCGTAGAATTAGACTTAAGAATTACTGATATTGATAGTATATGCTGCACGTAACTCTAGGCAGCTACGACCTTTGACATGTTTATCGCTATATCGCGGAAACTATGCAATTTTCCGGGATAAAAAGTAGCCTATGTGTTAATCTAGGGGGGCTAGCTATCTCCGTTCCAGATTTTATCCAAATCCGTCCAGTCGTTGCAGCGTGAAGAAGGAACAAACATATACATTCACATCGTCACATCCATAACTGACGCATTTATAATACTTACAAACTTTCGCATTTATAATATTAGTAGGATGATAAACTTAGCAATGGTAAACGCAATATCGATAGTATCGCATCAGAAATGGAGTTAAATGCATTAAACTCTGCATTTTTGGTGATCCAACAATGTATTAGTGGGCGACTAGTCCGTTGGAAAAACGCGCCGAGCATATTTTCGTCTTGGCTCACATCCTAGTTTATCTGCTACATTACGATGTTTATCCACAATACGAATGTGTGCATTAATGTGTCTACTGCTTACTATGTGTGTGTCCTTTAGTGTTCATTTGAACTTCGATTACGTGGCCTTGTAATTTCTATGAAATTCGATTTTCGAAGTTCGATTCGTCCCGTTCCTTTCTCACTCACACACGTTAATGTGAGAGTGAAAGGAATGGTGTGATACGAACTTCGGAAATCGATTTTGGAGTAGCCCCCTGATAGAACGCGGAGTTATGCTCCAATGCTATTCAAATTTTGACGTAACTGGGACAAACGAGATCATGCGAAAAACAGATTTTGTGATTTGACCTTGATTATTTTGCAGTGAGTGATGGATTTCTAGTTCCTATGGTTAGGAACAAATATTGTTAAGTACACTTAACAACTATGTTTTAACATTGTTGAAGAGACAATGCAATTAGCGAAGCAATGTTTATATGCGTGGTTGTAGTATCATCCCACTTACCTACGCAAGGTGTCGCAAAATTCTTCGAGAATATTTCAGCATAGCAGTTGAGCTCTTTTCATTCTTGTCTTAACTATCCTATTTTGTAAACAAAATTCTAACCTCAAGGTACAATTTTTTGTAAAGAATAAGGTGTAAGTATTATGTTATCAAATAAACCTGAGGCAATATTTTGTACATAATTTTGCTGATATTTTATCTCCTTTCTTTATTTACGATGAAATAGTTAAAAAATAACAAAAATGAGACGTTTTTAGGTTAGAATTTTGTTTACCTAATAGGACAGTTAAGAATGAAAAGACCTTAGTATCTCTAAGCACCCCTATAAGGATCGTTCATATAAGTTTTTGGTTAAAAATCTGGTTCACCTAACGCATGGAAACATTTGTCGATCACGAATAAGAAAACCTGAAAAATACATGGCTATAGAGGTACTAAGTCGAACCTACCCTAGTTACAACTTGGGCCCTATTTTACAATTTACAAGCGGAAGTCTCTTTCTGACTCTATGTGTTAGATACGTAGAGACTTCCGCTTGTAAATTGTAAGTTATAGCTTTATAAAATAGGGCCCTGCTGAAATATTACGGAAGAATTTTAAGAGACCTTGGGCCTTACGACATCTTAATGCGATTCAATTCAGACTCAGTTCAGGTTTTAGCTGTCATTTTTAGTATGGATCTGACAGCGAGCGATCCTAAACTGAACCTAAACGTCATGGTAACCCCTCTTGTATTTTAAACATTAGTTTGGGTGTACCTAATTCAGTTTAATATAATAATAAAGTTCATTGACATTAAAAGGGCTGTCGACTCAGTGGGTGGTTTCGGTGACACGTATTTTTAAAGATTGAGCTTTGCATGATTGATTACCACTGGGTATACTTCGATTTTTTTAGCATTAGAAATAAGGTAAACAATTTTGGCGTGTCTTTTTATTGAAAAACAGTTTTCAAAAATAAATGACAGCAAGTTTAAATTTAAAATCCCTGGAATATTGTCATTGTTTTGATATGGTTTTATATTTTCCAGTTAACTACCGATTTTTGAAAAGTGGTTTTCACTAAAAAGACCAGCCAAAATTGTTTACCTTCTTTCTACTGCTAAAAAAAATCGAAGTATAAGTACTTATAAATTAATGAGTGAGGCTGAGAGGATGCCCGTCTGGGCCACATGTGCATAATTACTTATTAATGTGGTTTTTATGGCCAGTATTTAACAATTGCTTACGAAACCGTTTTAAAGATGAAATAATGGGCTTACTGGAAATGAGATAGAGCCTGTTCTCACCACTCCTTATCTGTCAGTTATCTATGATGACATCTCTGTCTGTTTCGTAGTAATAAATAGAGACGGAATCATAGATAACTGACAGTTAAAAGGAGTGGTGAAACAGGCCCTTAGTGGCGAACACTTTTTATTATCATCCCCTTACAGTTGCACCTTTTGTTCATTCAATAGAACATATTAATCTATATATATAAAAGGCAAAGTCCTGACTCACTCATTAATTGATCATCGCCCAGCCCAAACCCTTGAACCTAGAAAGCTGAAATTTTGCACACAGATACTTTATACAATGTAGGCATCCACTAAAGAAGGATTTTTGGAAATTCGACCCCTAAAGGGGTTAAATGGGGGTCCAAAGTTTGTATGGGGCGACGTGATTCCTTGGTCCGATCTACTTCAAATTTTGCATAAACATTCTTAAACCGAATTGATGGAACACGTGTTTCGTATTTTCTTGATATTCATGCCCTAATGGGGTCGAAAGTTATTTTGGGGGCGATTTGCTTCGAAGTTGATATCAATACTCCTTGGTGCTTTTCTTTAAAGTAAATTTAATTTTGACACAGTCATGTTTGAAATCTCAATCCATTGACGTAATATTTTTAAACAGGACCAAGTACTCGCAGCTGAAAAACGAGCCGACCGAGAAAGTATGGAGGCGCGTGTACCTTTCTAACAGGACTGACAATAAGATTTTTATAATCACTAACATAGTATAAAATAAAGTCGCTTTCCGCTGTTTGTCTGTCCCTATGTATGCTTGATCTCTAAAACTAACGCAACGGATATGATGCGGTACTTTTTTAGTATATTCGAAATATTACAAACGGGATGTGAACCGCGATTACCTTTTTTGAGCACCCGATATTTCGATGCAAAATTCAAAATTGATGAATTTTCCCGTTTATAATATTTCGAATGAACTTAACTGTGAATCATTAAAAACTCTTACTTTTTTAGTAGATAAAATGTTTCTAGAGAATGGTTTATATATCTATACATACAAATAATGAAGCTAAAGAGCGGCTGAACGGATTTTGATGCATGCTTTATATTAATCTGTTGAGAAAATCACCGGCCAGGTTATAGGCTACTTTTTATCACGGAAAATTGCATAACTCCCGCGGGATTGCGCTGAACATGTCAAAAATCACATCTGCCTAGAGTCACAACGTAAATAAATATTGCTTCAATATCATAGACGTGCACTGGATTTTTTAAAACTCACACGGGATAGGGAATAAATAAAACAAGTCCACTGAAAAGGAAGCCTGTCTTCATAACTATAATTAATAGAGTCATGACATTTGGCACACAAGTAGGGAATCATAACTGCTGAAAATCGATTTCAAGACTTTTCAAAATTCCCACGGGATAAGGAGAAAAAAGGGATAATTATAATTATTACTTTGAAATGTTCTTATCTCCTTAAATATTATTACCAGAATCTCGAAATTTGGCATACCAGTAGATAATTATGATATCTGAAAGCTGATTTCAGGAATTTGCGAATTTCCCGTGGGGTAAGAAAAAGAGTAATTTTACTGACTTGCTAATATAGTTTCTTGGTATTTGGCAGACATTCCTTGACATTACGAACTTAACTTAGGGACCTTTTACATCCCTTTTATATAATGTATTAATTGTATTATTGGTAAGTTAAGTAGAATTTAAGTACTATTTATAAATCTATTTCATTTTGAAAAAATTACTTTCTGCCAAGTTTCTTGCGGCGCATTCTTCTTGGCAATGATGGTCTTTCGGAATGCGCTGGTAGATTCAAAAAAAGACATGTAAAAGAGCCCTTGGCGGCCTATTTGCAAAATAAACTTTTGACTTTTGATGATCAAAGAGGTGCATTACAAAGGAATTTTCCAATTTTGCCACGGGATAAAACGACCGTATAGAAAATATAAACATTGTATTTAGTAGACATGTTCTTTTTTGGTGTCATAAGATTAGATTTTTCGAATTTCCCACAGAACAAAAGGATGGGATAAAAATAATGGAAGTGGGTCCATCCAAGAAACTGTTATTTCTTTGAGGTAGGTAGGTAGTACGAAATCCTTCGTGCTAAAGTACGACTTCCATTTGGCTGTTTTAGTACATTTTCGATGGGAGAGAGGAAAACCTTTTACCGCAAATTGGGATTGTTCATTTTTTTTAACCCCCCCTTTTTATATTTTTTTTAGAAAATATGGAGCACTTTAAGAAACTAATTTGAATATTTCGTCATTTCATGGCTTAATTAAATTAATATAATTTCTTAAAAAAATGAGATACGACTTTTCGTAAATTATATACGGCCGGCTGAAATAGGCAATTTTCCCACAATCCTTTGGAGATTAAAAAAAAAATAGTTGTCATAACTGTTGTGACTGTCATCTCAATGTCAAATATACTGTTTACTTTTGGTTTACCTACAAGCTTATTGTATGTTGCGTTAAATCCTGATCATGGTTATAATGAGTTCAAAATTTATGAATGTGGAAGTATGTGGCATTGTGTTTTGGTACCGACTTACATCGAAATGATCCTCGCAACAATATTGTGTACTTATAAACTTTGATGTATTCAACATTTACTTCGCGACACCATTTTTCTCTTAAATCTTCTCGGATCCGTGCGAACTATTGTTTTGGAGCTGTTTTTAGAGTCATTATTTCAGGTTGGAACGAAGCATTTTCTGTAATTTCCATTATTTCGTTTTAAATCGACCGACAATTTTAAGTTTTCAACAAAACAATATTTACTTTACTGACATTGGGTGACACTGCTAACTAGTTGACATATAAATTTAATAGACAAACTAGATATTTGCCGATTTATTTTTTGGAACTACCAACAGCCGCTCGGTAAAGTCGAATAAAGATCAAATATTTTTTATGCAAAATATCCGTAATCCTTGAGTATTTTTGAACGCCAGTAAGATAAAACAGTTCGCAAGCCCCATACTTCGAAATGGTTTTCAAATCAGGGTATGTTGTAAAAAAATGAACAATCCCAATTATGATTCTGCGCGGACGAAGTCGCGGGCAAAAGCTAGTTTAGAGATAAATTTCGATATAATAATTCTCAAGTCGTAATATTTTTCGTTTTTTACCAAGTCGTGGTTTTTCAGTAAAAAGGTTTTATAAAATATTGTTTAACCGTTGACGTATCGACTATAAACAACTCGACTCACAATCGCTTAACAAAAGTTGGTTCCTCAAAAACGTCCGAGCGGCGTTGTATTGTATACATGTTTATACAGATAACATTCACACATTCGTTCAAATTAACACCTTATCTCGTGGCAGTAATGTTTAATGTCAATTGTATACGATCATTAAAGTAGTCACATGACGTCACGCGCTGGAAACGGCCTAAAGACTGCAGTGGAGTGGTCATACGAAAAAAATTAACATAATTGATAAAAAAAATGAAAGCTTTATTTTTTAATTTTTGTAATTATCTGGATATAATGCGTATCCTTTTTTTTAAAAATGGACAAATCTTTTTTTAAACTTATGTTCTTCTTAATAAGTCTTTTATTCTGTTTTTGCAATCTATTAATTTGTCTGTTTTTATTTTTAATCATTTTTTCATACATATCTAGTTTTTTCTTCATAACTACTTCTCTAGGAGTGTCCAAAATAGATCCAATAGTCAAGGAAGTTGAAGAAGATTGTTGCAGTTTTTCTAAATCTAAAGCATCGTCCTAAAACAAAGAAAAATTATGCATTTATATGAGGTTATTTTTCGACAAGGTTACTGTACTTAGTTAGGTACTAAAATTTGGTAGTTAGGTACTAAAATGTTTTTTCCAAGTACCTGCTGTGAACTTGATTCGCCACACGAAATTAATTCTTGAACTGCATGTGGCACGATCTACAAAAATGTAAGAATAATATTATATCTCTGTGATCCACAAATAATAATACATAATAAAATCACTTGGCGCAATATAAGCTGTATTTATGTTTACTTTATTCTAACTTACATAATTGCTTTCTTCTTCTGGTTCCTGAATCATATTATTATCATTACTTCCATTACTGTATTTCAGCTGTAATTGAGAAAATTTATACACAGTTAATATGTAGGTATATGTCTGAAATTCTGTTTAAGTAACAATATATCAATATAAGTAACTACGTGTAGAAAGAATAGTCTATATTTTTAACTCACACGTAAAGTTGGTTTTGCACTTCTGACGAGTCTTCTGAAACCTTTATCTGTTGTATAAATATCCGACGGAGGAAAGTGATCGGAACACACAACTGACCCTTTACATGGCTTGTAAAAAACTAAATCTCGGTCTTTTTCTATAATCGCTGCCCATACAGAACACCTTATAGGATCCCGTGGAAAACTAAAAGAATAAAAAAAAACATATTTCATATGCGTTTATTGTTATTTGTGTCTTTGAATGAAGGTTTATTATTAAGATGTTTATCTTAGACACCTAAGTAACAAACAATGCATTATACCTTAGCAGGCATACAAAAAATTAACACAGTGGCCTTACTAAATAATAATTACATAACAATTATAAAAATAAATTAATACAAAAACAAAGTTAAATTAATTAGAATTAAAATAGACTATTCAACTCCACAGATTTCTTGTCCGAACACGACTCCGCGGACGCTAGACTATCTGTCTCTTTTGCTCTCGAGGGTTTGATTACGGTGCGAAAGAGACGTAAACGAACTCGTGGCGAGAATATTTTGTTTGAGCAATTGAAACGGAATTTTTCAGCAAAATGCTAAAATACGTCAAGATTGTTATGCAATTTCGTAAGTTTAAAGGTACGCTTACCTGAAATAAGACACGCCATCTTTTTTAAGAGCGGATCTGCTGTCATTTGGACAGTCTTTCACCGAACATTTCGTCATTGCGTGACGTCGTTTACAAAGCGCGGTCGGAACACAACTGAACCGAACCGAAACTCTGCACCATAGACGCGTGTGCATACTTTTGCTTCCGACAATTTTTGACAGTAGTCTATTGTTTATACGTTTATAGATAGGTACGTCAATGTGTTTAACTTGATTAAATATTTGCTGATCCATATTCTTTTGGCTACTTGTTTTGTTAGTTTAGATTTTTTTCGTGTACCTAGGTAAAAATAATTTCCCTAATTTTACAGTTTGTCTATAAAGTCGTGACATTAAAAAGTGGCAATACTGTAGTGTCGTCCCTTTCTAATCTAGAAGTATAAGAAAACGGGACGACGCTACAGTATTGCCACGCATTGCAGCATTGCAGTAATGTCACGACTTTATAAACAAACTGTATATATAGTTAATATACAATGCATTCGTGTGGGCTCAAAAAAAACTTCATTATGTAGGTGTAGGTACTTAGATAATTGGTGTGCTAAGGAATTTATTTTTCAACACAGTTGCTCGTAAATTGAGTCTTATTGCACCGCATTTAAGCTCATAATTCAGCTTATTACGCACAAGTGCCGTAATATTATTACCGCACGAGTGCGGTAATGTAAACTTTTTTTTAATCTCAGCAAATAGTTCAGTTTTGTATAGGAACAAGGAATATTTTCGTGAATATTAAACTATTTTAGGTTAAAGATGATAAATAAAAAGTTAATTTCGACAAAGTATTCATTTTTATCTAAAAAGTGACCATAATTTGCATATTTAAGACAATGATTAATTATTTTATTACTATTTTAATATTAGGCTGTTTAGCAGTCTTGTCAGTGTCTCGTCTCATCCGCGTGCAAAGTGCACAGCGCGCATGCGTGAGTGCTGCGCGCGGATTGGCGCGGAGACATGATATCTGCCGCCATCTTTCACACTCACATATTTTGTTGATTATTTTACCTTGTTATTAGTTTAAAAATTACTAGTTGAAATAATAAAGAAAAACTAAATGTAAATAGTGTCCGTCGCCGGAAATACTAAAATATGTTCGGACAGGTTATGTCAGTAAGAAATCCAAGGTGTTGCCAAATGACAAAGAAAAGTTCAAAAGCCTCCAGTTAAGCAATGTTTGGCAACAAAGGTAAAGTAAAGTTTTTTTATACTTACTTATTAAGAATTTGTTTTTGTTTTTCTTCGCAAATGTGTTGAAAAACGTCGTATGAAACGCGTGTGCATTGATCATTACCACACTCGGCCCATTAACGCGCTCGCTCCGCTCGCGCGTACAATCATGCCTCGTGTGTAATGATCAACATAGCACACTTGTATCATAATGTACTATTATATCATTAAACTCGATTTGTGTTTGTGTACCTAGAGTGAATGTGAAAGAATGTAAAATCTACTTACTTAATATTATAATTTAGTAGGTTGTCTTGTCTTTGGATTTTCGATTAAGTATACGCGATTTTAACCGATTGCCTAATAATACATAGTCACCGGTCTCTCGTTTTAATGACCATAGGACGTAACCTAGTAATGTTTTGACATTTATTGAAAATTTGTACGCGAATAGCTTAGCCACCGCCACCGCAAATAAACTAGCTTTCGATTGAAAAAAAATCATCGAAATCGGTCCATCCGTTTGAGTACGATGCCACAGGCAGACAGACAGATACACACACACATGCACACACACATACACATCGACGTCAGATTTATAACACCCTTCTTTTTGCGTCGAAGGATAAAAATATGCATTCATTCTGGTGTCTGTAAAAAACACATTTTTTATTTATTTAAGCCTTATTAAAAACGGTCTTAGTATTGAGTCTTACTAAGTTAGGTACTTTGGTTTTTTTAAATATATATTTCACGAACAAAATAATTATATTCATTTCAAAAATGCATTCAAATCGAATTTAATCATCATTTTATTAGGCAAGAGAGTTATTATAAATATTTCAATTTTAGTGCAGTTAAAAATAAATTATTGACGAGAATGTTCATTTTTACGACCTACCGAATAGATACTTAAATACCTTGACGTCAGAGTATACGTTGGGCTTAAGGACGACAGAAGAATTTAGGTTAAAATTTATATGTTGCACCAAACATTTATCCGTTTATACGCAGTTTCGTGTCATAAATGTAATAGTTTTCGAGGAATTTAACAAAAGCAACTAAAGGCATTTTGATGAGAAATCGGTAAAAACAAAATAATGCTTTGTCTAAGACAATCTTGATATTATTATTATTATAACACTAGCTGTTGCAAGCGACTTCGTCTGCAAAGAATTCGTTTATCGCTCTCCCGCGAGAACTACGCAATTTTCCGGGATAAAAAGTAGCCTATGTGCTATTCCAGACTTTTCTCTATCTATATGCCGAATTTCATCCAGATCCGTTGGGCCGTTCTGGCGTGATTGAGTAACAAACAAACATCCATCCATCCATCCATACTTTCACATTTATAATATTAGTTAGATGATTCCTAAGATTTTCGCCCATTCTCGATGGGCTTTTACCTGCGCGGGAAGAGATGCAACTGATACGAGTACATCCCGTTTTTTCTTTACTCCCAGACGAGCGTGGAAGAAGACATTTTTCATCCAATTAAGAATGAACTATGCTGTTTTCTCAATCGGAATTGTAGCTATTTCCGTCTCGTTAATGGTTGCACAATGTTGATTGGAAAAAATCTTGCTAAGCACTTACACTGCAAAAGGAATGTGCAGATTTAGAATGTAATACATACTTGCATACGTCACGCCTCTTTCCCACAGGGGTAGGCAGAGATGTCTTTGTTCCACTTGCTACGATACGATCCTGGGGGGCTACTCCGAAATTCGATTTTCGAAGTTCGTATCATACCGTCCCTCTCACTGTAAAATCTATTAGTATGAGCGGAACGGCACGAAACGAACTTCGAAAATCGAATTTCGGAGTATAAGACCAGACTTAAGTGCCTCTTTCGCTTCATCCTTCTTCATACAGCTCGTCTGTTTCGGGTAGGTCCTGACCTGTAGGCTTATTGTCTAACTCGCTCGCAATGGCCATCGTGTTCATTTTGACAGTTCTTGTATGAATGTGACAGCTAGCTGATTCCGATGCCAATTGTCAGCCCATACATGAACTGTCAAAATGAACACGATGGCGATCGCGAGCGAGTTAGACAATAAGCCTGCTGGAGGGTTACCATGACGTCTTAATGCGATTCAGTTTAGGTTCGCTTGCTGTCAGATCCATTCTAAAAATGACAGCTAAAACCTGAACTGAGTCGGAATTAAGACGTCATGGTAAGGCCCCTGGAACCTTTTTTTAACACGTCTCCTATTTGGTCCCGGAACGTCCGTCTAGGCCTTCCCCTGCCAACGCATCCATTCACACTCCTCATATAAATATTTAGTTAATCTACTAATGAAATGCACACGTAATGCTTTGCTAGGTACTTGTGTGTAAGGCCGTGGCCGTACCGGCAGCGTTTGGGCGATAGTGATTGGATAGTCAACACCAATTCAAAACAATTCAATTTAGCAATTCAAACAATTCAAATTCAATTTAACGCTTTGGTAAGCAAATAAGTCCCTCCAAGTTCATATAAAATTGAAATATAATATAAAATAGTCACTGTAAAATTACTATAAAATTTCGTGAGATATTAATCATTTTGCATAACAATGATTCACTGTGTGGGAAGTCAGATTAAGCAATTGGTTTGTTTACAATCACGTTAAAATGGATTAGAATGGAATAGTACTGATGTGCAAGTTGCGGAAAGTTTCCTAAAAGTTGTCATAGTTCCAACATTACACTCGTGAACTCAGTTTTAAGCATACCTATTACAATTTTTAACGTTAGCAAAAAGTTAAAATGCTTATGCTGGTCTGGGAGCAAAGAAAAAACAATTACACAAACGGATAACTCACGTATAAAAGAGTGATGCTCGACATGTTGCGGACGGGTCTATATTTTGTCCCATAAAATTGAAGTTCCGAATTGGTTTGCAATAATTTTCGTTATAGGTATAAAGCGTTTTATTTCAGAAAGAGTAAGATTTTTTTGATACCTTATGACAGTAAACTAACCTAACCTACTACATGTTGGCGACTTTTCAAAATTGCTGAAAAATGCACGATTTCATGTGTTGTTACCAAAAAAATTATGACAAACGATTACTATGACCAATTAAAACTATGGGACAAAAAGGGATCCGTAGCATGTCGAGCATTACTCGACGTGAGTTATAAGTTTGTGAAATTAAAATAAATAAATAAATAATTGTTTTTTCTTTGCTCCCAGACCAGCAGAAGCATTTTAACTTTTTGCAAACGTTCAAAATTGTAATATGCCTAAACTGTGTTCACGTGTGTAATCCATTACAAACAGTAAACAACCGGCTTCAGAAACACAGATTACGGTAGTAAAGTCAGAGATATTGCAACTCGATTTATGTACTTCACCTTTGAAACGGTTGGTTTATATTTAGTTCGTGTAAACCTACTAACAACGTCACTTTAAACACTATAAAAGGAGGAGGTTCCTATTAAAGTATTTAAAAAAACCACAAGCGCAAGATGGTATTTTTGTTTAAAAAAAACCTGGTTGTCTGTAGTCGGTTAACGGACGATAGTTTTACGTGATAACGACATAAAGAAACATTGATGGAAACTGCTAGCTCTGACGTCACGCGGAACGCGACAACGTGACACTTTTTCGTGCGAGCAGCCAGTGTTCATCGATTCATAAGACGTTATCACGTCAAAATAAAGTTTCCTACAAACTTGTTCAAACAGTCCTGGATTTACACATTTGCCGCCCTAAAGCTATTCAATTTTTGCCGCCCCACTCGTGTCCGCAGCCTTACTTTTTTTTCTTTAATTTTATATTTGCGCCAATTTTGCTGCCCTAAGCTTCAGCTTTTTTAGCTTCTATGGTAAATCCGGCCCTGTGTTCAGATTAGAAAATGTTATTGTCACAACTACAAAGTAGTTTCATTAAACTATTAACGTAAATATGTCGAAACAGTGTTAGTACGGCAGTAGCATTACCATTTGGTACATAAGCAAGCACGTCCTAAAATCTATCACAGATAAAGGAAAATTGTCAAAAAAAACATCTTACATCAAATTCACTGAACATTAATGCTAATTCCATAAGTATCGAAACTTTTCCCCTGTTAAAATTTAGATCGCGAAATGCAAGCTCCATAAAAGGCCCTCGCCTGTAAAATTACGCAGAAGTCGGACCGAGCTGCGCGGAAACTTTGCCAAATTGCGTACCTAATTGAGGGAACCTCCTCGATCCAAGACGGTATTAGCTGTACGATCACAAAAACAAAACGTTAAAGGGATTACGCATAATAAATAACGCAAACGCTTTTAATCTGATTAAGATGCAAATGAAAACCGATGTAAGTTTTCAATGTTTCGTATGTCCGAATGGAAAATTCGCATCCTCATCTATCTTACATACATACATACACAAACATATTTATATCTTACACGGGACAGAGCCTTAGGTAGGTAACAATAGTTACAGACCACGTTTAGAAAGATTGTGGGCGTTTTTCCCGGCATTTGCCACGGCTCAGTGAGCCTGGGGTCCGCTTTGACAACCTAATCCCGAGATTTTGCGTAGGCACTAGTTTTTACAGAAGCGACTACCATCTGACCTTCCAACCCAGAAGGGTAACTAAGCCTTATTGGGATTGGTCCAGTTTCCTCACGATGTTGTCCTTCACCGAAAAGCTCATGGTAAATTTCAAATGTAATTTCGCGCATAAATTCCGAAAAACTCAAGGTGCGAGCCCGGGATTCGAACCCGCGACCCCTGCTTGAGAGGCCACAGGTCAAACCACAAGGCTACCACGGCTTTTTTTTCGCCTACGAGTATAACATTTTTTATTCAATTTTTGACAGGCAAAAATCTTAGAAGACTTGTATGTTATAGGCCAGTGTTTTTCAAAGTGTGGGTCGCGAGACCTATCCAGGGGGGTCGCGAGGCTCAGCTCCGGGAAAGTATTGTGACTAGATGGAATGATTTTATTTTTAATAAAACAACAATCAACCTTAGACATTGTATTTAATTTTTTTACGATTATAAAAATATTGTTTTTATCCAGTGCGAAGCATGAGCTTGTTTGTTCCGAACAAATTTGTCAAAACGTGGTTCCTGTCGCGACACGCAGACGATTAAACCAGTTTCCAAATTGTTTTTATGTCTAACATTGATGAAAAGTACAGGTCACACAAATAAGAAGTAGGTAGCAAATGGTATCAAAATATTATTAAGGGCTTCTTTTGCTAGATTGGGATATTCAACCATTCTTTTCACCCAGAACGCGCCGATTGATACGGATACAAACTCCAATTTTAGCATTCTATCAGCTGCAAGTTCCAATAGTCTTTCTTTCACATCGATGATCTTTTTAGATACTTTTCCACTTCGTCGCAAAATAATCTCCAAATAACAGCTGCCTTTTATTATTAGGTTGCGAAACAATAAGTACCTTCTGAATACTTGTGATAAAATATAGGTTGCGTTCCAAAACGCATGAATATTTGATTGATAGAAGGGTGTGTTCCAAATCTGTTTTTCTGGTTTTGGGGGGTCGCGATGGAATTTTGATGGTCATTAAGGGCCGTGACGCCAAAAAGTTTGAAAAACACTGTTATAGGCGATGCGGCTAACAAGCTTCTAATTTGATTCCCTTTTCCACATACCTACACTTGGAAAACACGGCTTATAGGTCATGATACCTTAGGCTATAATAAGTACCCTGTAAGGGATAACGAAAAGGTCCTCCGTTGGGGGAGAAAAGTTCTCGAGTGGCGACCGCGAACCGGAAGACGCAGTGTTGGCAAGCCTCCCACTAGGTGGACTGACGACATCGTAAAAGTTGCGGAAAACCGGTGGATGCAGGTGGCGACTTGTCGTTCAGTATGGTGTGCTAAGGGGGAGGCCTTTGTTCAACAGTGGACGTCTTCAGGCTGATGATGATGATGATGAAGGGATAAAGACGTGATTAATAATAAGAATAAAACCTTTATCATTCTAATCATTTATTATTAGTCTTTAGAGTCATGTCATACTACCTATATTGTGCCTAAACGCAATGTTGATGTTGAATGGAAACGGTTGTGCAACACAAATTGAACGTTTTGACGTCATCTTGTCTGACGTACTGACCGCAAAAGAAAACATATCTATTCTTTGGAAAAAATCTGCTACTGTGCCACTGTGCTTGAGATTTCGATTTATTTTTGTACAAAAAAAAATATAATTATCTACCTAGGTCCTGTATTTAAACATACTAAAAATTTAGAAACTTGACGCATTTTTTTTAGTAGGTACTGTGTTTGTAGTGTTCTAGAAAAAATATTGTCAGCCTTTATAAAATATGCGTTAAGAATGCTGAGCTAAAACTTGGCTAAAATCGGCTCAAGTCGACTTATTTTTTTATAATATTAAAAAACGAGAAAAAGTTTCGTAAAAAACTAGAATCTGGGGCAAAAGAACTTACCTCAGCCTAGTTCTAGTCCACTATCCATTGACGCAGCAAATTACCGTGGCATCACGTCCTTATTAATTTCAATTTTCGAATGCGTTCCGTGTTCCATTTAGCGAAGCCATCGATCAACATTCGACGTTCGATCGGTGATGTCTAGCGGAAGCTTCGTATAAAACGGAACGTGTATCGTCGCGATGCGAAAATGGAACACAGCGGATATAATTAAAACTAGACGGACAAATCGTTGGCGCTGAATAAAGAAGTCCACTATCTAATGCTGCCGTATCATAGGATGTTTAGGCTGCTTTCCCACCAGAGTTCTACGAGGTAGGTACATAAGTACCTACTTAGCTTGCGGAGGATTTTCCCTTGAAGCAGAGGCCACGTAGTGCTTATATTCGCTTTGGCCCATAACAGGAAATGGAACGTTTTTAGTAGGTAATATTTTAAGTACCTACGGCTAAATAAAAAAGATCTAAAGACGATTTGAAAATTAGTCCAATATAAAAAGATACCTATTATCTTATTTTCATGGAAACGTCACCCTGTCTA
The DNA here is from genome assembly GCA_963854515.1 of Pandemis heparana. NCBI lineage: Eukaryota > Metazoa > Arthropoda > Insecta > Lepidoptera > Tortricidae > Pandemis > Pandemis heparana. The sequence goes on along the minus strand of OY978011.1, from coordinate 3,657,953 downwards.
CGACCGCAGCAATTTGTTTTGTCTTTCTCTTAATGAAATCACAGGCACGTAAGCAAAATTAAATTATTAACATAAACGATTCTAGTTTACACATCCTGAGATGTATAGTTAGGACCTACATAGGTCGAAAAGTAGGAACATAATTTGGTAAAGGTAACATTTCTGAACGAAGGAAAGCGAATTTTCTTTTCAAATGTGACAACTTAAATTATATTTGCATCCTGAAACTTAACATGCGCTTGATCATGCATATTTATTCCAGAGACAAGGAAATAATATAAACTGGATTAACGATGTTGATGTTTGGCAGGATATAACCACTAAAGTGGCGTTTTAAAGTCAGACAAATTTCACGCGCCATTTTACTTGTCGGATGAATCAATGTTATGCGGAACGATTTCGAACTCGAACAAAGAAATGCTCTTCAACGATTAAAGAAATGTTTAAAACCGTTCAAGAAAAGATTATTCTGTTTCTATGTTAGCTTTAACGAGCAATTACCCTAAAAAATTATAGGTTCTTTGACTCTTAATAAACTTGACTCAATGTCAGCGAAATGCCGGGCGCAATTTATTTTTGCAGTCGAAATAGTCGCAATTTTGAATGTTATTCAGCTTTAGTGCGACGCCATCTTGAAAACAAAAGTGTTTATTATTTTCTTTATCGTTGTTATTTTGCGGGATCGATCAATTTCTATTATAATTAAAGATGTAGCTCAATAAAAATAACTTAAGCCAAAAATTCCACTTTTAACACAAATTTTTTTGCTGACTGTACTTTTTGTTAACACTACTTGCATTGTCATCTATCCTGAACATGTATACCAAATTTCAAGTCAATCGGCCAAACGGTTGAAGAGTTGCCTTCCGTGGAGACGGTCCTATGGGTCACCAGGATTTCACTTCAAGATTATTATAATGTCACCAGACTTACTTAAGTATGTCAAAGTTCATATCAATCCGATCCCTAAAAATGGATCAAAGTTCACTTGCAAGATTTGATTAACATTACAGACAACGGGACAGGTGAAACTAAATAAAAGCTTGTAAAAGCGAAATAGTTTTTTTCAAGCCCAACCTTTGTGATTTTTTTGTTTATTGGGACGCAATTTTGTCGCGACGCCGTCGCACGCGCAGAAAATGAAAAACGAGCCGCGGGTGCGCCCGCAAATAGCGCGCCAATGTCGAGGTGATCGCTCCTGCATTGTCTTTCATTGTGAGATGAGCACTGGAGAAATTTATTTACTAGATTTTGAATACCTACCAAGAAAGCACAATACACAGTTTTATTACAGTGTCAGTATAACTCACATCATAACAACTGACCGAACTGAGCCAAATTTTCCTACAAAAAATACCTTACCACATCGCATGAGAGTTCAACTTTGCTTCGTAATATATCTTGTTAGTTACGCCGTCAGTCAGATAACAGCTTTAAGATCCATTTCAGTCGCAACTCATTCCAGAGAGCTTCAAGAAACATGTTATTCTAATAAGTCTGCCAAAACCGTCAGTCGCTTCGAGACTTTTACTAAAACTCACATAGTCCACCAAATTGGGGTGATCCAAGAGAATGTAGTTACATTCCGTTGTTTTACGAGGGAATTTAATTCATTTGAGTTAAGAATTTCGGTGGGTATTACGGGATGATAAAAACTTTAGAAGTAACTTAATCCAGGGACATGTCATCAACGGGAAAATAGACCGCGATTACCTTTAACAATGTGTCTTATGTTATTAACCGCGAATCTTTTGTTAAATCTAATCGTGACAAACGTTAATTTAAAATAAATATAAATAAACTGCCTTCTTTGAAAAAGGTAGTATCCCAAATCAATAAATCATAATTTACCATAAACTAAACTGACTGTCATGAAGCACAAGTAAATTGTCTTAGAAAAAAATTATCGATTTTGACTATTTTGAGACACTCAAGCGTTTTTAAGAAGTGCTGACAAATTGAGACCGTGGCCAGTTTTCGAATTCAAAAGTCCCGTCTTTTTGGGATCGTGTCTGGTTTTGTTTTGTCATATTGTAGAAAATATCTTCGCTGTAATACAAAAGTCTTCGATCCACTGAGATGAGTAGGCAGTACTCGTACATACTTACGCTGCAAATAGCCGCCGCCAATGCACAATGTCGAGGTGATCGTATCTTGTATTGTCTGCGGCCACGCAACACGTTTTAACGTGGAAATACGAGAAATATTGCCATTTCTTGCTTAAGTACGAACGTTTGTTCTCGAGTCTTGGATGTTTACTATGTATTCAAGTAGGTATGTTTATCCGTTGTATAGTACCCATATTACAAGCTTTGCTTGGTTTGGGACTAGGTCAATTGGTGGCAATGGTCCGAATATATTTATTTATTTTAAATTAATTTTATAATAAGGAAACTCTTTAATTTAAGAATCTATTAGCCTTAGTCCTCCTTGAACACGCGGATTTACATTATTTTTGTCAAAATTGTAAATTACACATATTTCAGTAGTTTTCGATATAAAAACAACCCCAGTAAAAATACCAATATCAAATGCATAATCGAAAATATAATTCGTTCCAAATAAAGGGACGTGTTTTGTTCAGATATTGTGTAACATACAATACGACATAATAAATAATCGGTATGAGTTTCGGACTACATAATTTTCAGTATTATTTTCTTTCCAAAATGACAGTTTGTTATTGAAAACATTTCTTTGTCTCCTATTTGTGACGGATTACTTGTCACCGTCTAACAATTCGCAACGAACACAGAAATATATAGTCATATAATTAGATCAGTGTAAAAATAGAGTCTATTTAAAAGTGCGTTTTAGGTCGCTTAGGTACGCACCTCGACCGGTCGTCGACCCCGATGCTTAATGAATGACTAACACTGTTTTAACAACTTCAAACATTAAAAAAAAAAACATGAGCACTTTCCCTGTTTTGATATAAAATTCATCGTCACTTCGCTACGTTGGTAGCTTCGATTTAGCTATTTAATTTTCTCCAACTCATTTAGTTTGGTGAGAGCAAATTTGGTCCTGCATTATGACAAGGTTTTTATTGTGTGTTCTGCGTTTCTTCTAGTTTTTGTAGTGTCATTATTTTTTTCTGCAGTCGTTAATGATAAAATTTTAAAGCATTTTCCTTATGTAGGTATCTTCAACTAATTAAGATTGACATATAAATACGGGTTCTTTCATGTTTAAGAGTACCTGACAAACGAAAATAATTTTTACTACCACTAACGCTATCTATCGAGAAAAGGAGGAAAACTGTGTCAATGTCCGACACAAGAGAGGGCGCTTTCTTCGCCACATTTTGGATGCAAATTCCTTCTTCAAGTACATAGGTATTTATTAGAAAGGATCTTTACGAAAAATTTCAGCTTTTTGGTTCTAAGAACTTGGAAGATGAACGAAGATGATAACTTCATTTTTTATGAACTTTCTGAACTTTCATGTAGATGAGGAAATTGTGGTCATACCTCAATGGAGAAATTGTGCGTGGATTACACTTAGTCCGTAGGTAATAGTACTACCGGTACATATTTACCACGTTATTTACGAATTTTCCTGTAGCAATCGTCTCGTGATTTTGTAAACATGCCTGCATTTAGCTACTGCTACCGTTATTTAGGTCAATATAATAACAACAATGTAGGTACTGGTAATTCACTCATATTATTAGTTTGTTCTTATTGCAGTTCTTAGAACAGATTTTTCTATGACGAATTTTTTTCTTCAAAATTATCTTAACTAGAACATTATGAATATGTTTTATTATTCACGCTTTGCATGACTTTATCATAAAAATCTATCGTATTTTTTTTGAACAACTACTTACCTATACATTCAACTTTAGGTTATTACGAAGCCTTTTCTAATTCGCAAATCGACGTTTGAAATGTAGAAAATCCTTAATTCGTAACGGAAGTCTGGTGTTTTAGTACTGATTTATATCCAGGCACTAAATATAATTTAATGGAAGTGTCACTGAACGATGCGTAATTGTACACCGTTTTAATGTCCGACCTAAATCCAAAACGCCAGGTTAAAGCAGTTCAGATTTATGAGACGATTTCTGGAAACTGGCGGTCATTGCCGTTTTGCGAAAAAAAAGTTTATGGAACTCTGGCGGTGGGTTGAAAGCCGCTTCGGCTTTTATTGCAGCACGGCTAGCACGAGTGAGCGAGGGCTGTGTCGTGTCGCGCGCCAGATGGACTCACCGTCCTTTTTTTACTGTTCGTTTTAGAAAGAGTCGTGCGACACAGCTCTTTTGTGCTTTTGCGCTGTATTCTTAGTCATATTGCTTAAAATTAGTACTTACTGACTTTATAGCGTCATTTAGGATTTAGGTCTAAACTCTGAACACAATCTTCGTTTTGTCAGCATTTACAGATCCCTCAGTCAGGGAAATGGAAGAGTAAATGACAATAAAACATTATATACTACTAGTCCACTGCCTGGACATAGGCCTCTCGGCTACTCTCATCTAGCCATTGTCAGCCATCTTTGCGAAGATCATCGCTCCACCTAGTCTGAGGGCGTCCTACACTACGCTGCTACTCTCATCCAGCTCTTGTCCGAGATCTTTTTTTTCTTGCGAAGATCATCGCTCCGCCATCGCTCCACTGAGGGCTTCAGGGCGTCTTACACTACGCTTGCCAATCCGCGGTCTCCACTCAAAAGCTAGTTCGTCCCATCGGTTGTCGGTTCTTCGACTGATGTGGCAAGCCCACCACCAAGAACAAATTTATTTATTTTCTTTATTTTAATGAAGAAAAACTTTGAAATGTTTCGCTAAACATGCCAGTGTTATATTGACTCAACGCTTGAAACGAAAAGGTTCTCCCCAATCAACTCAACACATAATAATTGGTGCTAAATGAGTCTGATCTCCGTGTTGCAATCGACGACGAGACAGACAGACGGTGGGTGGGCTATAACCATTAATCCGCGCTTGTTGTATTATGCAAGTGATAGCCGAGAATAAGCCGACGGACAATAATAACTGGGTCCAGATAAGATTATGAGATCTTCGCCTGTTGTCATTAAAAAATCTATATTTCGCTCGATAATTGGGTCATGAACAGAACTGCTAGCAAAAGTGCGCGCGAGAAAAACTATACCCGTGTTTTATTACTGTTCGTTCTAGAAAGGGATGGGTGTCTATCTCGCGCACGACACAACTCTCACGCGCGCTCTTGTGCTAGCCGTGCTGAGTTGATTACGCTCTTCATCATCATCATCAGCTAAAAGGCGTCCATCCAGTGTTGCCACAACTGAGTTCCCAAAACGTACATATACAGCGCTGAAAAGGTACATTTTGGGATAAAAAGGATTAGCATAAGCATTTTTTTACTCAACTCTTAACACAGGTTCTGTCGCTCTCAGTTTTGCCACAACTGTTTGGCGGCGGTTTAATAAATGTTACACATAGTTTTGGATTTGAACAAAAGGTACGTAAACTGGACCCCATTACACATGACACATTGGAGGCTAAAAAGGTACGTCAAATGTGTAAAATGTACGCTAACGGCAACACTGCGTCCATCGCTGAACATAGGCCTCCCGCAAAGAGCGCTATAAGGATCGCTCTTGTGCGGATTTCGTCCAGCGGATCATCCAGGTCATCAGTCCATTGCTGGGGGGGCTTTCCCACGTTGTTGTTGATAGTATATGCTGCAATAAGTATTTATTTACGTTGCGACTCTAGGCAGCTACGACCTTTCTCATGTTTATCGCTATCCTGCGAGAACTAGGCAATTTTCCGGGATAAAAAGTAGGCTATGTTTTAATCTAAGGTAGGTACCAGCTATCTTCGTTCCAAATTTTAGCCAAATCCGTCCAGTCGTTTCAGCGTAGGTAAAGAAGAAACAAACATATACTCACTCACATCGTCTCAAACTTTCGCATTGATAATATTAGTAGTTGCTAGTAACATCAACACAACACGTGGCAAACTGGCCGGCATCAAAACATACCTGGAATGTCTCGTCTTTTAAAAGCATCTATAAAGCATGTCTGTTATAACGAGTCCCTTATAAAATAGATCGCGGCTGTTGGCGAAGCTCTCTTCCTCATCCAGAACCTTGGCATGCCGCTCGCAGCATCGCAATAAACTTTTAGCAACAAAGGAAATATTTTAATCGTAGAATAACATTCGAAATATTATAGACGGGATATGAACCGCGATTTAATGAGCTCCCGATATTCTTTATTGTCTACCCGTGATCATGATGAATGCAACTGCGTCGAAATATCGGGAGCTTAATAAAGGTAATCGCTGTTCATATCTCGACTATAATATTTCGAATGATCGTATAAGTGCCGGCACGTAAGTTTAGCGATGACCTTGTATGCGCAGTAGTATAAAATACGGTATCCGTGGGTGCGCAGATCCCCTCCGCGTGACTCGTCATCGCTAGACTTACGTGCCGGCACGTATAACCGTGAATCATTGAAAACTCTTATCGTAGAATAACAGTCTGTAATCAAAATGACTGAGGAGGTTTCGACCAAGCCTTATATGTGCTAGCATGGGGCCCGATTTTTGAAAACATAATTATCACTCGAAATTACACGTACCGCTCGAAAGCTGTATAAATCTTGTACATACATATATGAATCTCCACGGAATCTAACCGCGTTAATGATTCTGCAGAAAGGTGTCATCCGAATTCTGGCAGGTATTAAGCAAAGGCAGACTTGTAATAAATTGTTCGCAGAACTTGATATCATGACCCTATTTTCGTTGTACTTGTGCCATCATCATCTTCCTAGCATTTTTCCCGGCATTTGCCACGGCTCTGTGAGCCTGGAGTCCGCTTTGACAACCTAATCCCAAGATTTGGCCTGTTTAGGCACTAGTTTTTATAGAAGCGAGTACCATCTGACCTTCCATCCAACCCAGAAGGGTAACTAAGCTTTATTGGGATTGGTCCGGTTTCCTCATGATGTTTCCCTTCACCGAAAAGCTCATGGTAATTTTCAAATGTAATTTCGCACATAAATTCCGAAAAACTCAGCGGTGCGAGCCCGGGATTCGAACCGCGACACTCTGCTTGAGAGGCCACAGGTCAAACTACTAGGCTACCACGGCTATTTTTTTTCGTTGTACTTTTCGTTGTACCTAGTTGTTCCAAGTTATTTTATTATGTATACGCGCACAAATACTAGTACTTACGGTCGAATGGGCGTTCAGGGCAAGAACACTACGTGCGCTTTCATCGGGCCTCTTTATTGTTATTTATTGGGCTACAATAGTACCATTCTTCGCCAAACAAAGTCATTGAGCGACGTACACACGCACATTGTTAGGCGTAGCTTAATCCAGCCTCTATTTACCGTTAGCATCTTGATTTTTTATTTGGTTCGAGACTTTACGGCACGTTGCTCTATGCATTATTGTGCAGTAAGCTTATTGTCTAACTCGCTCGCAATCGCCATCATTTTCATTTGACAGTTCATGTATGGGCTGACAATTGGCATCGGAATCAGCTAGCTGTCACATTCATACAAGAACTGTCAAAATGAACACGATGGCGATTGCGAGCGAGTTAGACAATAAGCCTACAGTACTCAATGAGACTACTTTAATAGAAAGGAAGCTATTAATAAATTCTACAATCAAAACGACCTTCTGAAACTATCGCTCTACCTACTATAAAATACAGCTGAGTCTGGTTGACAGTTACACCCATACATACATAAATCACGTCTTTTTCCTTTACGGGCTAGACAGAGCCTAAAGACCTAAAGGCCACGTTTAGCCTGATTGTAGGCGTATAGGTGGAAAGGGGAATCAAAATAGTGATGGGTTGCTAGCCGCATCGCCTGTAACATGATTCCTGAGATTGTCGCCCATTCCCTCGATGGGCTTTTACCATCTGCGCGGGAAGAGAAGGAACTGGTACATTCTATGTTTTTTCTTTACTCGCAGACCAGATTTATCCCTTTCTGGGTAGATATAGAACCTAAAGTAACTGACCCATAAATTCCACAATATTTAGGTAGAGTTGACGTCGAAGATTTACATAGTTCACTTTTGTAATTTATCTAATAAATCACAATAAGGGTGGACCGATTTCAATACTGTTTTTGTTTTCATTCGAAAGCCAGTTTCTTTTCGGTTGTTCCAAGCTATGTTTAATAAAAATCGCTCCAGCACTAAGAGTATCGACTCTTTTCCTTGAGCGTGGGAGGTTTTTTTTTTATTAAAAGTCATTACTATTTGATCTGAGCCTCTCTTCCTATTCGGCATCACTCTTGACAGAGTGGTCGTAGTCATCACTTCAGGTATTGGTGGCAAGCTTCACAACACGCCGCCACTCCTCTCTGATGGCCGCCTTCCTCGTGCATTCATGCAGTGATGACGAGCCATTTACTGCCGCTTTTATTTGGTCAGTCCACCTCATTGGCGATCTTCCTCGTGGCCTGGTACCCTCAACCTTTCCTTGGACCACAAGTCGCTCAATAGCCACCTCCCCTCGGCGGCATACGTGACCAAAAAAGGTAAGGATACGAGACTGTACCAAAGATGACAAACGCTGCTTGATGCCGAGTTCTCGAAGTATAGACTCGTTGGTACGGAATTCAGTCCACGATACTCCGAGCATTCTCCTCCAGCACCACATCTCTAGGGCGTCTATCTTCTTCTTCTCCAATTCCCGCAGGGTCCACGTTTCTGCAGCGTACAAGAATATGGGGAATACAAGTGCCCGAACTAGCCGGATTTTTGTGGCTCTATATATGTTGCGATTCCTCCATATTTTCCTCAATTTGTCCATTGCAGACCTGGAAATTGCCATACGCCTCTTCACTTCGTCGATACATCCACCATTGTTCGAAATTAAGGCTCCCAGATAAATGTATGATTGCACCACATCACAATTAGCAATTTGTGTAATTTCTGGAGAATTGTTATTCATGCGGTCGACAATCATCATTTTTGTTTTATTCCGGTTTATCTTAAGTCCGAACTCAAGGCCTAAGGATCTGAGCCTACGTGTTGAATATTTAATCGTCGACTTAAGAAAGATCAGTAGAAGGCAGTCGTCGCCGCAACGTCTGTCGATTCCGTGATCCGGTTTTCAACGTTTAACACTTTCACCTAAATAAAGCTTTCGTTTGTATCGTGTTTGTAAAAAAACCGGCCAAGTGCGAGTCGGACTCGCGCACGAAGGGTTGCGTACCAGAAGAAAGGCTAAAAGCTGGTGCCATTAAACACTTGTTTTATTAAGTTTTAATTCCGTCGTCAACATTTTGACTACTCTGTTGTATGGGAGCCCCCCTTAATTATTATTATTATTTTGATTTTAGTATTTGTTGTTGTAGCCACAATAAAAATACATAATCTGTGCAAATTTCAACTGTCTAGCTATTACGGTTCCTGAGATCTAGCTCGGCGAGTGGTAGCCATGAAGAAGGGCTAAATTATCACGTTTTTGTATCGGAGCCCCCTTAATTATTATTATTAGGTATTTTGTTTTTAGTGTTTGTTGTTATAGCGGCATCAGAAATACACAATCTGTGAAAATTTCAAATGTCTAGCTATTACGGTTCTTGAGATAAAGCCTGGTGACAGACGGACGGACGGACAGCGAAGTCTTAGTAATAGGGTCCCGTTTTTACCCTTTGGGTACGGAACCTTAAAAAGCAACACAGTTCTGCTTATTTTCAAACAAGGATTATAACGACCACTGAAATTAATTTCTATTTTTAAAATCAGCGTGTCTTTTGATATTAAATAATTATTCGTAACAATATCGCAGTGCTTTAACTGTGTTCAAAATTCCTACTAATATTATGAATGCACAAGAACCTCTGTCTGTCTGTCGGTCTGTTACCTTTTCACGCTTAACCACTGAACCGACTTTATATAGTTTTTGTCCTGGAAAATGGCATAGTTCCCGCGGGATAGCGATCAGCGAATTCTGCGCAGACGGAGTCGACGGCAATAGTCAGTATTGCATAAAATACTAGTACCTACTACTCGTACGTAGTAATGCCTACTAGTTACGGTACTACAGAACTATTCGACTCCTATGTAAACTGGGTTAATCCTCTATTTTACTACAAGATTTATAACGTATACATATTTTATTACAACTAATTTAATAACTAAATCCCCAGTGGTAACACGAGCAACATTGACGGACAAAAAAATAGGAATATGTTGCATTCGGTATATTTTTAGCTTTAATTGCGTGTAGGGCGTCGCATGTCAAATAATTATTTCAATGTAAATTATTAAGACATTCATAATGTAAATAATTTAGAGTGATTACGGCCTTAGCTATAAATCAGTGCGCTGTTTACTGTCATCGGTTATTGGCAGCTATTAAAAGGGTATACTTGTCAATCAATTTAATCGAAACATACGTTTTTATTACTAGTAGAACATTAGTTAGTTTCCTGTATAACATCACCAGTAGGCTTAGTGTATTTTCGGTCACAAAATACGTCTCGAATGCGTTTGCGTTAAAATGTCAAATACTATGAGATCCATGAGCATATGAGCATGTACCGCTAAAACTGCTGCCGAAAAAACTGTGCATTGCACTAACAAAACTTTTATGCCAATCTTGTGTCCATTTCTTTGTATTTGAAGACTTGTTTAAAAGTTTAATTGTCGTCAACAGGCCACGAAAATGTCAAGTAAGATTTAAAATTAACCTACAAGTGAACTTAATTCGGTAAATTAATGGTGGAAAACTTACTAATGAAAATAGAGCATCCTGCCAGTTGCGAACTCAATTGACCCGCGTATTCGTGCTAATTTGACCGTTTAAAAGTTGCAACACGTCAAAAGCTGCTAAAAATACATATCATAGTGTACCAACATGCGATTTAATAAATCGCCAGCCGCTTTCATTTCATTCAATGTTCAACTTTATTTGCTCAGCTTTAGATCCGAGAATGGTTCGCTGCGCACAGTGGAGCATAGTGAAGTATTAGTTCGATATAAACCCGACGGAAACTGGCGAGTTCGTAATCCATGGGATAGATGTCGCTGTCTGCATTAACCTAGATATACCGCTAGGGCTGCCACCCACTATACTTCGATTTTTTTAGCATTAGAAAGAAGGTAAACAATTTTGGCATGTCTTTTTATTGAAAACCACTTTTTAAAAATCGGTAATTGGAAAATATAAAACCATATCAAAACAATGACAATATTCCAGGGATTTTAAATTTAAACTTGCTGTTATTTTTTTTTAACTGTTTTGCAATAAAAAGACGCCAAAATTGTTTACCTTCTTTCTAATGCTAAAAAAATCGAAGTATAGTAGTTATAGCATAGTGAAGAATTAAATTTAAGTCACAACATGTGACTTAAATTTAATTCTTCACTATGCTTTAAACCCAAGTACGCGCATGGTCTACAGCTGAAAGTAGTTGGAGTCATATTTTGGTGGACCAAAAACTTTCGTAACAAACAGTCGCGTACGCTTCACATGTAACTAATATAAATTTATTACACTAAATTAAAAATTAAAAAACACGCATTAATCGAGTAACCATACGTAACTAAAAAACAATTTTAAGGCAAAAATGCCTTACATTATTGTTACAAAACAGCTGATTGATACTTTTGAAACTACTCGACCGATTTTTACCAAACATGGCTAAAGAATTTAAAACTGGCTTTCGAATGCAAAAACCATCCGTTTGAGAGCTACAATGCTATAGACAGATACACACACACACACACACACACACACAGACAGAGAGAGAGATATGTTTTTCTTTACTTCCGCCAGCATGGAAGAAATGCCAGCATGGCCCTACAGCCAGTAGAAACTCCGTAATTCGATTTTGAAGTTCGTTTCTTGCTGTTTCCCTTACACTAATAGTAGTTAATATGAGAGTGAGTGAACCGTACCGAAACGAAGTTCGAAAATTGATTGTTAGCGCAATGTCAAAGCTTGGCAACCCTACGCGCCGCGAAAACATACGCGCGTCACAACTTACGCAGCTGACGGAATATAATTTACGCGCACTCGCCCAGTGGTGCGTGCTCCAATGTTATTATACAAAATTTTAATTAAAAGAACTGATTCTAACCTTGAGTATCACTACATAGTATAAAACAAAGTCGCTTTCTGCTGTATGTCCTTAAGTATGCATAGAACTTTAAAACTACGCAACGGATTTTGATGCGGTTTTTTATATAGATAGAGTGATTAGAGAGGAAGGTTTATAATTATGTGTATGTTTATAAAAGTACACAGATCTTTCCGTCCACATGGCATGGAAGATCCCGTCTCATGCTAGTGATCTATGAGTATGCCTGTGATTCATCGGCGCCCACGCACATAAATGGTAACAGTTTATTGACAGGGAAACTTTACACATAAAAAAAGTCCTGAAACTGACGCACCTTCAGCAATAAATCAAAATAAACAGTTCATTTTGCTAATAGACCGCAAAGGGCTTTTACTTGTATATTTATTATTACATATATATATATTGTTTTATGTGAATAGGAAGGCAAACGAGCAAGTGGGTCACCTGATGGTAAGCGATCACCACTGCCCATAGACACCCGCAACCCCGGAGGGATTGCAAATGCGTTGCCAACCTAGAGGACTTAGATGAAATGCCTCTTGTGCCCGTAATTTCCCCGGCTGTCTTACTCTCCACACCGGAACACAGCAGTGCAAGCACTGCTGCTTAGCGGCAGGATTAGCGAGTAAGATGGTGGTAGCGATCCGGACGGACCTTGCACAAGGCCCTACCACCCGCAAGTAATATTAATATATATATATTTATTAGTTTTTTTTTCATAACAAAATTTACATATAAATGGGACAAATGAATGACGAAATATTATTATTATTACTTATAAGCCATTTTATTCCGAATTCGCTACAAGTTTAGTAAGTACATGTTGTTGTTGTTGTTATACATATATGACGAAATAAGTGATGTATTAAAGCTGTCTGAAAATTATTGTAAAATGTAGCGTTCAGACATATTTTTCGGGATATAGACAGTGGTTACTTTTAACAATCTTCTTGAATCACTTTTGTAGATTTAATTAGCTAGTATCGCGGCGTATATCCCATAGAAATATGTTTAACGCAAGATATAAACTTGCCTATTATTTTATTATTTTTAAACATATTAAGACATCGTTTCGTATTGGCGGTCGCGCGACTGCGAAAAGCACTCTCAAAGCAAACTTTGAGAGTTGTTTTGCCGGCACAAATTCGAGCGGCTGATTTTTATGTTGAATCGATGGTGTAATAGCATAGCAATCATTTGCGTATATTTAAGATCGGCTATGCTTATACCACCATGAGCATAATATATTATTCACCTTCAAAATAACCTCTATCACTGGGAAAATGACCCACTGGGGGATTTCAAAAATACAGTCGGTAGGTACATTACTTCATTTTAAAGGATAAACAAATAGACCGAAGACTAATTCAATGATATAAATAAACGATGTTAAAATCATCCAAGTAGTTGACGCCGTAGCAAGGAACCAACTGGACTGGACTATCTGGACATATGTACGTAAAACATACAGGCATATTTTTACTTTAAAAACAACCGTCATTTTGGGGTCAGACGAGTAACAAATACTGCAAATATGTGTGTAAAATGAGCACCTATTCAGTACACGCCAGGTAGGCAGTGCCTACAAATTGTGGTGTTTCCTGCCGCTGCCGAACGCTGCCTACCCTGTCGACACCCAATGCACGCTACCGGCTGACATATTTTTCATTCCTCAAAGATTTTTTCGAAACATACTAAACAGAAAATATTAGAATTGAACATTTAACAACGAAAATTCTCTTTAATCCCGCGACGACACAATGACACGGTTTATAATGATTCTCTTATTAATAGATCACTACACTTGTTTGTTATGTCATATTAAAGAACACATAAATTTTATATTATTGCTTATCGTAAATCTTTCGCTTCTTGTTACATAAAGTCCGCGAGTTCAGAAGGGTCCCGTATTTACGAATTAATGTCAAATCAGATACATAATTAAAACTGCACGGCTAACGCGAGAGCGGGAGAGCTCTGTCATGCGCATATAATAGACAACCCGTCCCTTTCTATAACGTACAGTAAGAAAAAGACGGATTAAGCACTCTGTATAGATATAAACTGAAAATACTGCGGGAAATATTTATATCCGTCTACGCGCCCATTATTTTCCACAATATATGAACATGATTACCAATTTGTCAGTCCATTGGTCACATTAAAAGCTTATTCTGGGATTTAGGAATCGTTTGGTTGTACAGGAAATTTACATCTGTATTATGTTCTCCGAAGTCTAGTGACTTCTTAGTACGAGATTCGTTTATATGCGCCTCTATTCGTAAAAGTAGTGTACGATCACATTTTCGCTGGTTGTGAGGAGCTGTAAAGAAAACAATTGCAAATTCATGGTATGCGTGTGGTACTTACAAGTGCCGGCACGTAAGTAAGCGATGACCGATGCGGGGTAGTCGAAAATAAGGTATCGCGGGGGAGTCGCGGGGGAGTGCGGGTGTCGCGGGCGGGCGTACACAACGTTCGACTTACGTGCCGCCACCTGTATTCAATGCACTTTGGATTGTCATTTACAAATGTGTTCTCACACATGTGGATTTACGTTTGTGTGAACATGCCAGCATACGTTTCTAATCATCGTTTTAATATGTGGCGTAATTCTAGGTCTCATTAGTTTGAATTGTAGGACGACAAGTACGACACTAAGGACAGTGATCACGTCCACCCTCCGATTTATCATTATAATTGTACTCTGTTACATAAAGGAGGATTTATATACCACAAAATATGAATAACGTTGTTTATAGTCTGCTATTTAGTTTAGATATCCATTCATTGGACACTTTCAAAGTTAACGATCCTAGCGGCATCTAGACATCGACTACATAAACTACGACGCACGAGTAGCCAGCGCCAGTGACGTCACAACGTTCTACATCGCGCTACTGAAGTTTCTTAACGCGGATGCATAAATACAACTTCCATCTCTCTCATGGGTTTGATAGTTGAACCGGCCGAGTGAAAGAGACAGCAAGACAAACCCGAATGGCATTCTAATCTTTCTTCTCTGTGATATTAGTGTAGATATGTTGTCAATATTTTCTTGAACGGAACCCTAATTATTTAAACGAACCAGAGCGTTCCAAATCCGATTTTAATTATGAAACACGATAAACGCTTTTCCTGTCACGCGTGACGCGCAACGCGTTCAATATTCATGCAACCCCGTTGGAAACATTGCGTTGCGTGTCAAGTTGCGTAAAAACATAAACTATGGATATGACTGCGTACCTATAATACGGATGTGCCACGATATTTAGGACCTGTTTATCTTAGTGTTTAGTAAGTTTAAGTAAGTTTAGTTAACTCAAGTGTCTGGTATCTATGATTAAGGTATGATGATACAAATTAATTAAATGATCTATTAATAATAATCTAATCGTAAATGACATAAAATACTTTTTATTTTTTATTTATCTATGATGACGTCCCTGTCTCACTGACTGACGTGACTGTCCCTGTGTCTGTCTACCCGTGATCATGATGCATGCAACTGTATCGAAATATCGGGAGCTCAATAAAGGTAATCGCGGTTCACATCCCGTTTATAATATTTCGGACGTCCCTGTCTGTTTCGTAGTAATAAATAGAGACGGAATCATAGATAACTAACACTTAGATAACTGCAATGGAACTTAAAAAAGCCGGTAAGTTCCGGTCATGGCACATCACTATTTCTGAGATGTAAAAAACATACAACACATGAAATGTCATTTTAGTCTGCCTTATAAAAAAATTGACTACATATATCTGACAGCTATCTCATTTGCATTATACGGCCAAGTTACAACAAATATAGGTAAGTGGCTCAACAAACCCGGTTAGCGACTGTACCTACCTACTAATTAAAAAAAATTGTTTCATTGCAGGTAAGCCGCCATGACACTCCCACACAAGACGGTATATTCACTGGAACTCCGCACAGGATAAAACACAGCGAACGGTAAGATGAATAAAAACTAGCACCTTCTTTAAAAAAATTCGTAAGTCATGTAGAGTCACTATTACGTACTATAGAGTTAGGACATGCTAGTTTACGTACTGGCAGGTTTACGCTGGCTGGTTTACGGTTAAGTCCAAGTTTCATAAATCGAACACTCGTTCGATTATTTTGAGTATTTTGTTTGGAACTTGAGAACGGCCTCAGATCAGCTTGGACCATAAACCAAACCCCCTTACCCCCCCTTATGTTAGTGACGTTGAAACTCATAAACTGAATAAATCCGAGTAATAACGTAATGTTTGCATATTTAACTCAAAGTAGTTAAGCCTTGAGCTCTCTAGTTTGGTTTGGCACACTGTACGTGATCCGTACTAGGTATCTAAGCTACATCAACCCGTTTGAACCCGTTCAACTTAGGTACGTTGTCACGTGTTTTACCAAAATTGAAGACCATGTATGCAGGTACCCATAACTTATCATTTAGGTAACTAACGCATGGCAAAAATTACCTTCCATGCTGGTCTGGAAGCAAAGAAAAAACATAGAATGTACCAGTTGCTTCTCTTCCCGCGCAGATGGTGAAAGCCCATCGAGGGAACGGGTGAAAACCTAAGTTCGTATAAATCATGGTATAGGCCAGTAGTTCCCAAAGAGGTCCAGGTGGACCCCCAGGGGTCCACGGAAGACTCGACGGGGGTCTACGTTGGGCGTGACCAAAAATGGGGGTCCATAATCGCAAGCGGGGGTGCATGAAAATTGAATAAAATTTGTGAGAATTGATTGGTTCTTGTGCTGTGAGTCATTGTAGATTTCAAGAAAGTAAAGTAGGATGGAGTCACTCGCAGCACAAAAATATAATATATTTGAAAATTTGTTTAGTCGACTTTATTTTCAAATAATTAACCCTATCAAGCAATCAATTCTAACCAATTTTTTCGAAAACTGTTAATTTATCGTTGAAACTCAGCAACAACGCAAGTTTCCATAGATTATAGAGCTAATCTTCATTTTTTTTCGAGATTTAGTTTAGAAATTAGTGGTAATGTAGCTAGCTGCAGGGGGTCCACCGGATCAAGCAAAATTTTGAAAGTGGTCTATGGAACAAAAGAGTTTGGGAACCTCTGGTATAGGCGATGTGGCTAGCAACTCATCACTATTTTGATTCCCCTTTCCACCTGCCCACAATCATGCTTAACGTAGCATTAGGTCTTGTTACTTTAGGCTCTACCCCTTAAGTAAGGGATAAGGGCGTGATTTATGTATACTTAGGTATACGTATGTAAAAATTAGTACCGTGATGCTACTTGGAGTAGGTTTTACGCTCTAAAGAGCACGCTAAGGCAAGGAACTGTTCAATTATTCATCCACATATATTTACGTTAGTACGTTGCCTATTCAGAGTTGGTTGACCTTCTCACCTCTACAGACTATACGACCCAGATCTAAATGTGTAACAACGCCATCTGCTAGACATTTGTTTATTTACCAAACAAACTCAACGCGGAACACATTCCGCTCAAAAAATTACCGATAAATAAAAAAATACTCAGACATAACCTAAAAATATTGTGGGGATAACCTAAAAATATGCCAATACGTTTTATTAAACTTCATGTTTACACGACGAAATTTGCTAACGCCCGCTACCAGGAACTCTGGGAACTAGTGATGCGCTGGCTCGATAGTGTACTCTATCGATAAGCGGGTAAAATAGCTAATCGGTTTGTAATCTCGAGGAGAATTTATCGCCGCAGTGTAAGAGCCGGGTATTTATATTAAGTGGGGGAGCTGTCAGCAACCAACGCCGACGCTGAACTGGGATGGCGGCATACAATATAGTTTTAAAAGTTTTAATCGAATGACTTATAATCGCCCATTATAAAAGTAACAGGTTAATAAGCATGTATAGTCGTTATCGGATACATCGGAGCTGTCTAAGGGTGAAGCCAGACTAGCGTAATTTTTGAGTTGTGCATTCGTGCAATTCAGTCGCATAATTTTGACTGCGTGACTGCGTACAAAAGTCCAACTCATATTGCGTCGCCGCGTGAACGAAACTGGAGCCTTACCATGACGTCCTAATTCCGACTGAGATCAAGTTTTAGCTGTCACTTTTAGTATGAATCTGGCAGCGAGCGAACCTAAACTGAATCGTATTAAGACGTCATGGAAGGGCCCCAGTAGTTTCGTGTGAAACGGTAGGTAGCAGAATATAATGCGACTCACGTCTCAAAAATTGCGCTCACACTAAGGGCACAAAACATCTGAACTTGACCGTATGGTAAAGTGTAATGCGTGTTCAGTGTTTGAGCACTTACTTCTGATGCATCTGGCTGTGATTGTACGCGAGATACACTACACTATGACTTGACATACGGTAACCTGTGATCATGGACAAAAGCAAGCCTATCTGGAAGTTTTAAAAATGAAGACTGGAATTCCTTGTGTTAAGTCCACCTAACCATAAGTATCATAACCGGGAGTGCCGGCAGAAGTGAAAACTACACACGCACACTTGCGCAAATGAAAAGAAAAACTTTTCTACACGAGATTTGAACTGGTCACCTGAGAGAACGCACTGTTATTCCACACCTTATACCACTAGGCCAAACGCTCATACGTTAAAGCGACGAAATCAACTTACACTTCAAAAATCTAACGCGACTCTAGCTTCATTCGTATTTCAAAATAAGCTCTTAAAAGATTCTGATATCCTGGTACTTAAACTCTCCCTCAGCGCCGCTAAAGATGTTTTCACTTCAATAACATAAAGTATCTGATATATTTTATTGATTTTATCTGTAACAACATTTATACGCAATAAATAATAGTTTGAGTTGGTCATGAATCATAATATTCATAATTACATCTGGGAAGAAAAGAGAACACAAATTACCTGCCCAAAACATTTGAATACTCACTATAACCTACGAGGTAAATAGGTTACCAACTGAGATCAAATCTAAGATCTAGATTGTTCTCTTCACAATCATAACAGGATAGAAATGAAGATACTAAAATAAACAAACACGACGTTTTAATTTTACTGCAGCTAAAATGCCCGTTGTTAATGTAGCAATCATAAAATTGTGAGTTCTGAAATTGAGCCAATTCGCATTTACATTGCAAGAAAAATGCTATTGCAAAAGGAGACGAATGTTGTACACTTTGTACAGAAATTGGAAGGTGTTAAAGGGGATGAACAACCTATCGAAATCAACAGGCCATTCAGTTTCAGAGTCGACAGTGGCACGATTAAACGGGCCGTTTATGTCACTTTAAGCGCTTTTAAATAGCTGCAGGATTACAAAGAGAATCATGAAGGAAGGCATTCTTAAACCAAAAGTGAATAATGAGGAAGCAAAATCTCACAGGATTTATGTTAAAGGCCGCACTTAGCGCTCTCGGCTAGATCGTCCAACTAATAATAATCGTGCACGTGAAATGTTTTGGCTGGTGCTTTTTGTTCGCGCCGGTTATTTCAGTTTTCCAGTAGGATTTTAAATAAGAACAGCTCTGGCCGTATCCGCCGTGCAGCGGCCTGCGATTCGAATTAAAAGTAGCAAAATATCACAAACGTACCAATTCTTCAGGATATATGACACGATATCGTCTACATAAAAGGACAATTGATATTTCGGTTTTTATCCTTGGATATGTGCCATGTGCTAGTGAAAAGTGATTTGTGCGATTGATGTATCTCAAAGGCTTGAAGCTTAGTGGTGTGGGTGAATTAATAATTCGTAAGCATGACGGAATTCTTCGGGTCCTGGAACAAGTCCCTGGAAGGGGACGACGGGGATATAGAAACCGTGGAAACTGTAGAAACGGTTACCACCACCACTACGAAAACGAAGAGGACTGTGCCACCAGTAAGTCGGATTTAAGTTTTTGTGATTTTCCGAAACAATGGTGTCTTTGAGAATTCTATTAGTCTAAAGTGAAGTGCGATCATTTAGTATAACTAGTTAAATTCTGATCTTCACCACCTTTAGTTTATCCCCTTGAGACGGCATTGATCGCGTCCAATGGTGTATTTTTGCCTCCACATATTTTGCCGAGCGACCAGCGCATTTGGATTTCGTAAATAAAACGAAATAATTGAATGCGACTGAGATTAATTACTGACTTAGCTTTTCAATTACCATGGCTTCGCGAATAAAATTAGATACAAAGTGCGCTGTTACCAATGAAGTTTCCGATCAAAGATTTTTTTTATTAGGGATACAATTTTCATCATAAACAGAACCAGTCAGTTCTGTCATAATCTATGCGAATATTTAATTTTACTAGGTAGATTTCACGCTTTGCACGTAGACGCTATCGTCAAAAATACTCCTGTAGCATTGTTGAGGTATTTATTTTGGAAATCTCCAGTGGTGTGTCACGGGCGGCTGTCATTATGCAATGATATGAACCAACTCTCAAGGTGAAGGCGACCGTCTCCCGTCAACTTCTGAATAAACTCTGTGATGTCTAAAAATAACGAAATACGCTGGCAAATCGGTGTTTTGATATGAATTTACCTCTGTTGCCAAATGTTAGCAGGGAAAAGATTCGGCGCCCGTTGGGAATCCTTTTTATTTTAACGTCGTACACCTACAAAAACATTTTGTGTAAAACAGTCGTGTCCTTTATTTAAAATGGACCCTTGAAAAATATTCCTCTACACATCAAAACCAGCGTGTTATTATTTATTATCAACTTCCTTCATTTTCTACGTCGCGACACAGCGATAACATTCACCGATAACGATCAAAAACCGTGAATGTCGCATCACTACGTCGATTTTTATCACGCGTGAAATGTTAATTTGCTTGAAACCTTCTTGGCACACGCAGCGTAGCAAATTTGCTTGTTTGTTTCATTCCCTTCACGCATCACGTAAACGAAATGCTTCGTGAAGAGATAATTACGCTTCAACATCCTTCATTCACTTTCCTAGCAAAAAAATAATAAGTAATTCGTATTTTTTCATCTCGACCATTTAATACCTTGGGGCCAACTTTTGGGAGCACATCTCACTTGAACGAAATTACTAATCAAAAGTGGTAAAACCCTGTTTATTTCTTCAAAACTACAGTTTGAATCAAATTTTTAACTACTTAATTCACGAGATTGATGAGAGCTGTAATTTTTTCTTCTGAGCTAATTGTATGTATTTCAAATTCAGCGTGATTTTTCACCACTTAGGTACGTATGGATAACAGATTTTTATGAAATATGGTACCATAGCATTCTGATGAGATTTACAAAGTTATTGGAAACGCGCGCATGATTTCTTCTGTTATGGAAAAAAGAAGACTAACACGGAGAGTCCGATTAAAATCTTGGGCATAAGCTGTAAGAGAACCTGGATTTGCCTTTACATTTTTTTCATTTGGAACAAGCCAATAGAAATGCAGTCTTAACCTGCTCCTAAATATTTTTTGTTACTTGCCGTTATTGTTAAATGAATCAACTAGCAAAATAATCTTGTAGTTTTATATCAGCTATTGTGAGTTTTTGTTGAGTGTCATTGCCCTCTTGGAGTGAGTGAGATGAGATCATCGAATCTGTCTACATTCCTTGTATGGTAACCAGCTCACTTTGTAATTACATTCTAGGCTTTACAAGGGAATGGATTAAAATCCTACTAATACTAATATTATAAATGCGAATGTTTGTGAGGATGTAACGTTTTTAGAGAGTGTGTATATTTGTTTGTGAAATGACTGGACGGGTTTGGATAAAATTTGGAAGGGAGATATAAATTTTTATATACTGTTAAGGGTGTATAAAGAATAACACTATTTAATCGAAACGGTTTTATTTCAACCCCGTTACAACTCGAAAAGACCCAACTTTTACAGTATCAAACACTGGGTTTTATACCCTTCCCCCACCATGTGAATCTCCCTACTCCCTAGCGTCATCTGCTGTCAGTTTATTCAGCTATTAATTAATCACTTTATGAATTAGTCAGAAATCGGGTAGGCGTATAAACATCGATTGGGTAGATGACGCTACGGATCATAACAACCTCATTAATTTATTAAACTTAGTCTAACAATACTTACGAGTAATATGAAAAATATAGATGATTCGTTTCCTCGGTTCGTTTCTTTTTTAAATAGAATTGTGTAGTAATCGTTTAAAAAACAATAGAACCGCCAACATTTTCGAAGATTTACTAATCAGTCGTCACCATGCGTTAGGATTTCTTATTCCTACCAGTATGCTTAGTGTAGGTTTTCGGTTACAAAATACGTCTCGAACGCGTTTGCGTTAAAATATCAAATACTATGAGAATAGTTTGTTGCCGTTTCGATCCGCAAGTGGCGCTGCTAATTCTTCCATAGTAATTCAGACGTTTACGTGAACGCGTTCGAGACGTTTTTGTATGCGAAAACTTACACTAGAGGCTCTGTACGGCCGAGTGTAGAGGAGAGTATGCTTAGTGTAGGTTTTCGGCCACAAAATACGTCTGTGAGAACAATTTGTTGCCGTTTCGATCCGCAAGTGGCGCTGCCAATTTTTCCATAGTAATTGAGACGGTTGCGTGAACGCGTTCGAGACGTTTTTTATGCGAAAAGTTACACTAGAGGCTACGTTAGTCAAAATCCACGTAAACCCGGGTACACATATTCTTCATCGTCCAAAACTTACTCCAAATCCTTAACAGTTCATTCTGCAAGGCTGTGGAATCGGTTACCTACAATACCTACCTACCTTAGGCATTCTGCCTCCGTGGCGTCGTTCAAGGAGGACTAGAGGAAGATGTGGTTCACACCAATATCTCCTTAAATCTAACTAATATTATAAATGCGAAAGTATGGATGGATGGATGGATTGATGGATGTTTGTTTGTTACTCAATCACGCCAGAACGGCCCAACGGATCTGGATGAAATTCGGCACATAGACAGAGAAAAGTCTGGAATAGCACATAGGCTACTTTTTATCCCGGAAAATTGCGTAGTTTCCGCGGGATAGCGATAAACGAATTCTTTGCAGACGAAGTCGCTGGCAACAGCTAGTATTGTATAAGTGTACTCTTATTGTATGTATTTTGTATTTATGCATGTATGTAATGATATATGTATAGTAGGTAGGTAGTTTATTTTATGAATTGTTTATTGTATTTAAAGATTGTACGCTCTATTGTGGATTTCACTACCTACCTGTAATTTTAGGGGCTGTCTCACCACTCCGTAACTGTCAGTTATCTATGATGACGTCTCTGTCTGTTTGGTAGTAATAAATAGAGACGGAATCATAGATAACTGACAGTTAAGGAGTGGTGAAAAAAAGCCGTGGTAGCCTAGTGGTTTGGTCTGTGGCCTCTCAAGCAGAGGGGCGTGGGTTTGAATCCCGGGCTCGCACCTCTGAGTTTTTCGGAATTTATGTGCGATATCTCATTTGAAATTTACCATGAGCTTTTCGGTGAAGGAAAAACATCGTGAGGAAACCTGCACACAACTGCGAAACAATTCAATGGTGTGTGTGAAGTTCCCAATCCGCACTGGGCCCGCGTGGGAACTATAGCCCAAGCCCTCTCATTCTGAGAGGAGGCCTGTGCCCAGCAGTGGGACGTATATAGGCTGGAGATGATGATGATGAAGGAGTGGTGAAACAGGCCCTTAAACTCGCTCTTTGTTGGTCCCTTGTGCTACCCGCTTGTAATGTGGACAATGTGGTTAATAAATAATAATAAATAAATTTCATGGGACAAATTACACCAATTGACCCAGTCCCAAACTAAGCAAAGCTTGTGCTATGGGTACCAGGCAACGGATAAACATACTTATATAATGTAGATAAATACATACTTAAATACATACAACATCCACATAATTTCTACACAGCTTCGAAAGCATTTGTACACAACTTCGCTTGGTCAAACTTTTGTATAGAGATTGAGAGAGATTGACAGATTTCTACACAACTCTATCCTTAGTTAATTCCACTACGCTATACCCCATCTCTATTGTTTTGAGAAGTACCTTCTCTCTGATATTCATACTAAGTTCCTTGGTACGGAATGAATGGTCCTTTGTTACAACAGACAATAGCGTAATATCGTGAACCAAATACTATGTTACGATAAGTAATATACCTTTGCTTGCATATGCATATGTACCTAACGTAAACAAAGAGATTAGGTAAGTCTCCCGGAGTAGTACCTAAGCCACGTAGTGACTTTGATTTCCAGGCAACTTTAAAAATTAATTGCAATGACGAAATCATTCATTTTTATTTGCGTTAACTGCTTCAAATCGGTGTCTTCTTCAATCGCCTTTGCGTCTACATACCAAACATTCACCGCATGTGGACAATATCGTGTTTATAGTGATTGTAAAACTATCAAAGTGGCCCCAAAATTACATATCAAAGTCACCTCGTTTTACCCAAAGGAATTCAGTAAAGTAAAAACAATATTTTCGAACTGGCACTAGCATGTCTACCGTATGTCTATCGGTCTCTTCCATGGTCTGGAAGCTAGATAAAAAACATATAATTTACCAGTTGCTTCTCTTCCCGCCCAGATGGTAACAGCCCGTCTAAGGAACAAGTGAAAATCGTAGGAATCATGATAGGCGATGCGACTTGCAACCCATCACTATTTTGAATCATCTTTCCAGCTATACGCTTACAATCTAACTAATATTATAAATGCGAAAGTATGGATGGATAGATGGATGGATGGATGGATGGATGGATGGATGGATGGATGGATGGATGGATGGATGGATGGATGGATGGATGTTTGTTTGTTTGTTACTCAATCACGCCAAAACGGGCAACGGATCTGGATGAAATTTGGCACATAGATAGAGAAAAGTCTGGAATAGCACATAGGCTACATTTTATCCCAGAAAATTGCGTAGTTCCCGCGGGATAGCGATAAACGAATTCTTTGCAGACGAAGTCGCGGGCAACAGCTAGTCATGCTATAAACGTGGCCTTTAGGTCTTGTGACCTTAGGCTCTGTCTACCCCGTAAGGGATAAAGACGTGATTTATGTATGCATGTATGTATGTAAGGTAGGTACTACTTAGGGATCTTCAAAAAACGAGCTTACTCTTTTCTTAACAATTTTTTAGTAATGTAATCCTCATTTCTACGTTATTTCCATGACTGGCGGTGCGGTGATTGCTTTCCATCTGGTAACCCGCTTGCTCGTCTTATAATAAACCAGCGACCCATCCCGGCTTCTCACGGGTCAATCAGTGTTTCTCTACTTTATTATGCATGTATTATATGTATATTATATACTAGCTGTTGCCAGCGACTTCGTCTGCAAATAATTCGTTTATCGCTGTCCCGCGGGAATTACGCAATTTTCCGGGATAAAAAGTAGCCTATGCGCTATTCCAGACTTTTCTCTATCTATGTGTCGAATTTCATCTAGATCCGTTGGGCCGTTCAGGCGTGATTGGAGTAACAAACAAACATCCATCCATCCATCCATACTTTCGCATTTATAATATTAGTTAGATTCATATTATAAACCTTCCTCTTGAATCACTCTATAAAAAAAACCCGCATCAAAATCCGTTGCGTAGTTTTAAACATCTAAGCATACATAGGGACAGACAGACAGCGGAAAGCCACTTTTGTTTTATACTATGTAGCGATTACTACTATCCCATTTAAAAGGTTCACCCGAGCAAAGCTGCGGGTCAAAACTAGTGATTAACTATAATACTAAATGTACATTCGCGCTAAACAGCTGCATCCCGTTCTAAAATTGTCAGAGTCTGGAAAACCACTGTGAAGTGACTCACGCGCATGCGCGATCTCACACAACAATAATTACGTTTGGTAGTTTATTAGGTGCACCGTTTTGGTAAAAACATGTTTTTATTTACAAGCTATAAATCTATTCCATGCTGGTCTGGGTGTAAAGAAAAAACAGAATGTACCAGTTGCTTCTCTTCCGGCGCAGATGGGAAAAGCCCATCGAGGGAATGGGCAATCTTAGGACTCACGTTAAAGGCGATGCGGCTAGCAACCCGTCACTATTTTGATACCCCTTTCCAACTATACGCCCACAATCATGCTAAATGCCTTGAGGTCTTGTTACCTTGGGCTCTGTCTACCACGTAAGGGATAAAGACGTGATTTATGTATGTATGTATGTATTACAACAACATAGACAGACTATAGAAGTTAGGTTCGCAACAGATTCGAGACTACAGTATGCTTAGTGTAAGTTTTCGGTCACAGAACACGTCTCGACCGCGTTTGCGTTAAAATGTCAATTACTATGGGAACAGTTTGTTGCCGTTTCGATCCGCAAGTGGCGCTGTCTATTTTCCCATAGTAATTGAAACGTTAACGCGAACGTGTTCGAGACGTTTGTCGTGCCTAAAACATACACTAGAGGCTCAGAGGAAGAAAACAAATTTATGTGGACCTATGTTCCGGCAACATACAAGTCTCTATAATAATATTATACTCTCTATGTATCTATATGAAGCCTGGGGACCAATAGGAAGCTACGACCTTTCACATGTTTATGTATGTATGTAAAACTCTTTATTGTACATAAAACACATGAAAACACAAAAACACATGCGTGGTTTATCGCTATAGCACGGGAATTATGCAACTTTTCGGGATAAAATAGCCTATGATTTATTAATCTAGTCTAGGGTAGGGTACCATATCTGCGTTCCAAAGTTGATCTAAAACCGTACAGTCGTTACAGCGTGAAGAAGGAACCAACATACACACTCACTTCCTCACATCCTAAATTTTTGCATTTATAATATTAATAGGATATAGTATTTTATGCAACAGTTGTATTAGAGGGGTCAAAAAAGGCGAGTGGTGTGGGTTACGATGTGAGCGTAGCGTAGTAGTGTTTGACTTGCTAATACAACGTTGCATACAATAATTTTTTTCTACGACTAAGTAGATACCTACTTACTAAATTAAAGTAATACGTTCTCCAAAAATGAAGAAGTCCAGTGTTCATCGCCATGAAATTCTCGAAGGCTTTATCATTGCCGAGATTTTTTAGGCAACAAAGTTTCCATCACTTCCTGGGCCGCCGCGGATATTTCTTCCGGTGTTAACTTAATTTCGTTTTCATCGATGCTTTTTTGTGATACGTTACAAAATTTTGTTAAAACTTTTGCAATCAAAATAACAAACAAGACAAGAGCGGGAAACATGAAAACGACAAATGACAAAATTGGAAGTTTGTTTATAGTAAACTTTGTTTTTAATTAACGTTTACTTTTTTTATAGCCTTGCCTTCTCGGCGCATTTAGCCAAAACGTTTACCAACTTGCCAGTGACGTTATTAAAATATCTTGTTTGTTATGTTGGCAGCTATGCATTTAGTTCAGTTCTATAAAAAACCGTATGAATTAAAGCTATAAAAAGCCTGAAAATAATTGCACAGTCCAGAGTAAAAAAAAAAAATCGCTAACTCGGGGTTAGGTTTGACAGTTCCATACATTTTGACACTACTTAGCCCCGGGTTAGCATCTAACACGGGGTTAAGTCGTTAACCCTGGTCCGTGCAATTCACCCTTTCACACTAGCCCTACCACCCGCTGAAATATAGCGGAAAACACAGTATTTATTATTTCTTTGTTAACTCTACATAAACTGTAATGGTAATCGCGGTTCACATTCCGTTTATAATATTTCGAATGAACTTAATCGTGAATCATTGAAAACTCTTATTCTACATAAACTGTTTTAGTGGAATCGGCTGATGGAATAAACAAGACTTATCTACATTTGCATTATGCACGTCTATAAACAAACAAATCCTAATGACAATCGTGACTCACGATCGACAAAGCTTAAGTCTGACAAAGGGGCACTAAGCCAACCGGAGGTGTCATGCTACGCAATAATGACTTAAACAAAACACGTCTATAAATCACACAAATCAGAACAAATAGTCATTTTACAGGATATCGTCATAAGAGAGTGTTACGTCGCGCCCTGTAAATAATAATAATAATAATAATAATAATAATAATAATGATTTATTGTACAAAGTTACAAAGGTACTTATACATAAGAATATAAGCTAGTTTGGTACAACTGAGTCGCGGATGATTGCCAAGATTCTGACCCCTAAACTAGGTAAAAGATACCTGTATCTTAGGGACTAGGTAGAGAGTTACTCCGACATTTAGAGACTTAACAAGAGATAAGGACGGAGTTCCTATGTAACATCGGTACAAAAATGTAAATTTAATCTAGAGAAAAAGAAAATAATAACAATAAAAGAAAGAACACCAGCATATATATACAAAGCAATGTGAGAGCGATATACACCTTGTAATCCTAATTAGTATTTTATAGTAAACTTTCTGTGTCACTATATTGGAGATGTTGCAACCAGATGGTTGCATGGTTGCTGGACTTTCATTTTGACCTCTTGTTTGGTGAGTTGATAGATACCAATTTGGTTGTGTAGTTTATTATAGAGACGTGCGCTTTGAACGACAGTCTGACGTCGGGTGAACGCCGAACGGCAAGGGATCGATTTAACCACCGGATGACCCGAGCGCCTTTGAAGAATAGTGTCAACATTGTTGTAGTTGAGGTCATGTTCCTTATTAATAATCCCTCGTATACGGGAGCTAAAAAAAGTACTGCATTTACGCACAAACTCTGCTGATTTCAATAAAAATACAACATCCGTGTCTTATTAAGCATACGAGGGGTTAATGAACAAAAAACTTCGATACAAGCGGGTAGCACGATAAATGTTTACTAAGTCAGTGTAAATTATCACACAAAAAAACGTCTCGAATGCGTTCACATAAATGTTTCCATTACTATGGAAAAAATGGAAGCGCTACTTGCGGATTCAATTCCGATTCAGCTGTAGTTTAGGTTCGCTCGCTGTCAGATCCATACTCTATGACGTTTAAAACCTGAACCTAGTCGGAATTGAACCGCATTAAGACATCATGGTAACCCCTGTTATCACAGCATTTGATATTTAAAAATAAACCCGTTCGAGGTGTATTTTGCTACCGAAAACTTCTTCTTCTTCTTCTTCTTCCTCTTCTTCTTCTTCAGCCTAAATTAACCCATTGTTGGGCGTAGGCCTCCTCATCAACACGCCATCCGGTTCGGTCCCGGGCTTTGTGCAACCAGTTCTTCCCGCACACTTTGGCTATATCGTAATACTATTCATTAGAGGGGCGAATATTCAGTTTTTTCGGCGTTTTTTTTTCGTCATTATCGTCTCAGCATATAACATAAGAGATGATGCTGAAACTTAACTTTTTATGACAACGAAACCCAGTATCGATGCTGCATTTAGCTTATCCAAAGTTGTTGCGGCTTGTCCTTCTGTTAGGATAATAATTGTGGGACGACAATGACGCATGAACCGAGCGGTCGAAACGCTTGAATATTGGCCCAGAGAGCTATGTAGTTGGCGAATCGATGACGAATCCTGTCGGTTAAGTGCTCTAAGTATACACAATTTACATTCACGGCTTCACACATTCCCACTGTCAAGTTCCCACGTGATTTCACGCTTTCCCGGGTCTTTCACTGATCGATAATCATCATCATTCATGACACGAGCTGTAATGACGCCGGCGTCATTTGTCTCATTGAAGTTTGCGGTGAAAAGTGCCTTAAATACAGAGAAAGTTTAGTAATAAAGAGAGCATTTTGAAGTCGCTTGTTTGGCTCATTTACCTTAATGATAGTATGGATACAACCAGGAGCTTTACCTTAGTTTAACTGCATTTTGGCTTGCACTGTGGTGATTGGATGTGGGTAGCACAAAACCTATCTTGGAGATGGATCCTAAGACATCTTTCGGTTGATACTGATGATGATGAGTAGCTTTACTGGAGGTTTAGATTGCTTAGCCCTAATTCTTTTCAAAATTCTGCTTTACGTTATGAAACGTGAGCAAATCAGAACTTTCTAAAATAGGTAGGTTGCGTTTGATGAAAACTCAATTGAAGAAGTAGAAAAGTTGAAAGTAGCATTTTCGACTAACAACTCTATGAGTATCTGTCAGTTAAGTGCTTATCTGAGGATTGAAAAATCAGCCCTTAATTACTTTATGTTTTTTAGCAAGTGGAATAAATTACGACTTCCAAAGTACCTGTCTAAGTGATCGGGAAATGGGAAAGTACGCAATCTTCGCAGTCTTTAGTCTATGTGAACAAATAATTCAGTAAAAATAGCTCAAAACGTGGCAAAATATATGGAGAACATTTATCTATTGGGATGGATACCTTATGGGGTGAAGTCAAAATTTATCAACTCTCCCCCCTCCTCCGGGGTGCACGTCCCGTCCCCCCCCCCAGGCCCCCCAGGCCCCCCGAAATGTCCCGAAACGCTGTTTTTTGAACTTTTTGAGAAAACTGTTCGCGATACAGAAAAAGTGTGCAGGAATGAAATAATGTACAATAAATTTACTATAAATCTACCATACACATGAAAGCGTTATCTCTTATGGTTTTGACGCAAGAAGACGCTGAAAATAATTATTTTTTTGTTTTTTTATTACAACTTCAGTTTTCTCAGAAAATACTCATTTTACAACTAAAAAATTTTTACAATTAAAAAAAACCGTGTTTCGGGACACTTTGGGGGGCGTGGTGGGGGGACGCGCCCCCCGGAGGAGGGGGAGAGTTGATAAATTTTGACTTCACCCCATAAGGTATCCATCCCAATAGATAAATGTTCTCCATATATTTTGCCAGATTTCCCATACAATGGATTCTTATTTGCTTGAGCTAAAAGTGTAAAGTGCGTGCGAAGCGAGCCTTACTCCGAAATTAAAGATTCGAATTTTGCACGGGAATTTTGCATATTGCTATCCCTCTCATTTATTAGTGTTTGATAGGAGAGTGAGAACGATAGTATAACACGAACTTCCAATTTAGAAGTAGACCCCAAGTGTAAAGTATGAACTCTAACTTTGTCTTTACCTTAGCGCTAGTTAACATGCGCGTTGCAGTTTAATTTGAACCATAACTGTCTTTCTATTTTAATTTCATGTGCGATATGGAGTTCCGCTCGCGACAGGCTCGCTCACTCGGGTATATAGTTACTATAACGTACAACAGGGTTACTGTAAATAGTTCGCAGACGACTACCCGGCTTAAGCAGACAAATGTAGCGAGAGCTTGCGCGCTTGCGCGAGACAATGTTTGTAAACAAAACAAACACCTGTGTGGGAGGTGATAGCATGTCAATAGCGTATGCATGTAGTGCGTACTCATATTGATTTCACATTATTCTAAGTATAGTGCATGGATTGGAATCTTAAGGGGTCAACGTTCGCGCGCCCTCAAACTGTTTACTATTTGTTGGGGCGCTCCAGAAATATCAACTCGTCACGTCGCGTCGATGACGAGATTGAGAAATTATTCGTCATTGGCAAATGGAAAACGTACTTTATTGAGCGCTTGGCGCTGTCGGCAGTTTACATTGTCGTGACGTAATTAATAAGCATAATAAAAAGAGCTCGAATCCTGGCGATATACCTGCGCATGAGCGAAATACGAACCAAATTGGCGGGAGCGGTGGGGGACGCTACTATACCAGATGCGCAAACGCATCCCTCCACTAGCCACCCAGAGCTCTTTTTACGTGCGTTGACTTATATACTTACCATGTAAAAAAGCCGTGGTAGCTTAGTGGTTTGACCTGTAGCCTCTCAAGCAGAGGGTCGCGGGTTCGAATCCCGTGCTCGCACCTCTGAGTTTTTCGGAATTTATGTGCGAAATTACATTTGAAATTTACTGTGAGCTTTTCAGTGAAGCAAAACATCGTGAGGAAACCGGACCAATCCTAATAAGGCTTAGTTACCTTTCTGGGTTGGAAGGTCAGATGGAAGTCGCTTCTGTAAAAACTATTGCCTACGCCAAATCTTGGGATTAGGTTGTCAAAGCGGACCCCAGGCTCACTGAGCTGTATGGAGGCTGGGCCGAATTTTGGATCGATGCCCTTACGCCTTAAATTTAAGCGTGAACCGTATTTGTAACTCTATTTACCCGTACACCCAAACCTTTTCCTGTAACTGTCAACACTCCGTCAGTCTGCAGACGGACCGTTGACAGCCGCCAAAAGTGCTAATTGTCCAACAAACAAAAATGCAAACACTATAAGCAACTCAATGGTGCCTACGCTACAACACGGCTGGTGCTATTTTCATAACTCGCTCACTGTTTCTCTATTTCAGTTTAGTTTCTGAGAACGTTACAATGTCTTAATTGCTTGTATGTAGCTGCAGCAAATCGGATCAGCTAAAACTGCTACTCTGCTAAAACACGGATACCTTCCAAATCGGGTATCTAATCTTTATAAAAGAAGCCACAAAAATAAGACTAAAGCATTAAAATCTCAGAGGAATTTGAGTCGTGTGTTGGTAAAAACAAAGCTGGAAGCCGAATCGCGCGTGTTGTTAAATACTTACTACGTTTTTGATGAGGATGTTTAAAATAGATTCTAATGCCGTGCTCGAGATAGGTACATTTTGGGAAATGAAATAAAACTATGCGGTTAAAAATAAAACTAAGCAAGGTTGAATCGAAATACCCGCGGAGCAGTGAGCTCTTGAGTCACATCCTTAGATGAGTAAACAAAGAACATTATCTTTGAAAGCCATATGCTGTATGAAGTGCTTATGGGATTTGCTCATGGAGCTCCGAATTACCGTATTAAGTAATGGTAATGCATTTACTTGATCGACTATACCTATAATTTGATTTTTTTAGCATTAGAAAAAACAATTTTGGCATGTCTTTTTATTGAAAAAAAGTTTAAAAAATCAAATAACCAGAAGTTTAAATTTAAAATCCCTGGAATATTGTTATTGTTTTGATATGGTTTTATATTTTCCATTTACCGATTTTTAAAAACTGGTTTTCAATAAAAAGACATACCAAAATTGTTTAATTTCTTTCTAATGCTAAAAAAATCGAAGTATAATAGTTAAAGTCTTCGCTAATAATAACTCTTTGAATTCCGGTAATTATATATATAATCCGGAAACGGAAGGACTTCCTTCCGTTTCCAAAGCATATTTAGTTAAGTATACAAATATAACTTCTACGTGTTTGCTTTGGCCTAGAGACTTTTTTCCTCAACCCAAACATACAATAACGCCCATTGCCAATGCCATCTTAATGCTATTGCAATTTATTAATTATTTTAGTAATTATATACAGGTAGTTTCTTATGAGCAAACTAATTAAGGAAAAAGAACTGCCCAACCCGACAACCCAGGATAGATTGTCCTGGCGCCGCAAAATCAGGAGAGCCGACCCTACCTAACGTAGGAAAGTGCAAAGAATAAGAACAAGAAGAGATACAGGTAGTTTCTTGGCCTCTTGCATTTGCTGCATTTTTGGTTAGCACGATGGCTCCTCCTAGCTCCAGGTCAGAATCGACTCAGTTTACCTATAGGTACGCCTGGGCGAAGTAGCTTCCTTGGTTGAAAAAGTGCAAGGTCCAATCCAACCTCTAAGACAGCGTTTCCCAACCTTGTTCAGCAACGGACGCCTAGTAAATAAAGCATACGTTTCACATAAAATAAACAGCAAAAAAAATCGGAGTAGGTATTTATTTTAGTTATTACAGATACAAAATCAAGAGAGTTATTTATTAGCATTTATGTATGGTCCAGAGATGACCCCGCGGACCCCCATACATATACCCACGGACCCCCAGGGGTCCGCGGACCACAGGTTGGGAAGCACTGCTCTAAGAGACTCCAGTAACTTAAAGCAATGTGTTTATTTTTTCTTGTCTATCTTCTTCCCTCCATATCTCATGAAATATTGATCCCAGAGAAAATGGGCCACCGTTTACGAGTCATCTACTAAAAACTAAAAAAGGGACCTTTACAAAACCCACCCGTTAGCTTTACGTAAGCTTAGTACCTACGTACTTTTATTCCCTACAACTATGCCAAAATTCGCTTATTAACGAGTTTTTTCCCCTGGGTTTCCTTCGTTGGGTGGCCTATGTAGCTAAGACTCCTACGACACCTAATTTTGTTCGAAATGTTTTGAACGTGAAACGGATGAATTCTTTTGTATTTCATTCTGAATTATTCAGTAATTGTTGTATTACATATGTTATAAATAAATTATCCTGAAACACTACTGATACAATACGAGTTACAGCAGGAAACAAACAAGGAAAAAGAATGTGCCATTAAACTATTTTGCATCGTGCTGTATGTGCAATTGTGCATCTTTCTGAAGATGAGTCAAAGCGATGGCTTTGTTTTTGAACAAAGACCCAGAATACTGCGCATGAGCACCAGCATTCGTTAAAGATGTTATTAATACCTCTTTTATTAAAATTGTTGGCAAATACTCAGGTTTCTTAGGGCATTTTGCGCTACATTTAATTGTCACTAGCAAGAGGAAGCGACAGGAGGATTTCCATTGAAGTGATTGGTCTGATTCTGCAATTTCGCTCCGCTCCGGTTTTACGGAAGCGCACCCTAAAGCCTCACCCAGATTGCAGAGCCCTATAGAGAGAGCACTATAGGCTATGTAAGTTTTAGGGCCTTTTTCACCACTCTCTGTTAAGTTCGAGCTATCTTAAGTGTCAGTTATCTATGACGACGTTCTCTGTTTCGTAGTAATAAATAGAGACGGAATCATAGATAACTGACAGTTAAGATAACTGGAACTTAACAGAGAGTGGTGAAACAGGCCCTAAAACGAGAAAAGCATCTCGAAAACGCTCGCATAAACACCTTAATTTTATTACTATTGAAAAATTTACAGCGCCACTTGCGGATCGAAACGGCAACAAACTGTTCTCATAGTAGAGCCGTTTTCGAAACCCATGTCATGACTGTGTACATACATAGTTAAGGGCCTTAATTAAAACAATAATTGATTCCTTTGTGTTACGACATTTTCACCATTATTGCAATGGAATACGCACATAACGAGATATTTAACGAGAGGTACCTAATTTATGACCGAAAACTGACACTATAATCTTAACATATTTTGACATTTCAACGCGAATGCGTTCGAGAAGTTTCTTGCGACAAAAACTTACACTTAACAACGCGACATTGTTACTTGTCAAAATTTATGTAATTTCTTACGGATCTCCGTTGTATGGCAAGGCAAGAAGTTTTGGCTCTATCACTTCTTTAAACTGCGTTTTTATTATTAAGGAATTAATTAAAAAATCCTTTGAAATCCAACGTGGGGACGCGTTTCCGGTCGATTTCAAATGACGTGTTGAAATTAGTGTCAAAATTTATAAATATGTGTTTCATTGAAACATTAGCTTGGCGTCTCGTATTAATTTAAATTTAATGAGGGCGATGAACTTTCCGTGTTTTGTTTACGTTGCGTAGAATTTAGTACCTACTGCATAGTTTTTGTTACTTGTTCCGCCAGGTTTAGGTTAGGTTAGGTTAGGTTATATTTGTTACGGTATGGTATAACCATAAGATAACAAATAGAAAGTAATAACAAATTAAATTATAATTAAATTAAAAACTTACACCTTAGTGTGTGTGTAGCATTCTTACCATACCGTCAAGAAAAAAAACATAGGTAGGTACCTCAGATCATAGAATTCCTTTCTATGATCTGAGGTAGGTACGCGTTTTGGCAATTACGTCTATCTGGCACTCCTCAGTGCAAGCGTGTAATAGTAGATTGATAAACTAGGGTTGAAAAATACCCATTTCACCTGAGATATTTCTGGCACCCGAACGAAGTGAGGGTGCCAATAGTTCGAGGGTGAAATGGGTAATTTCATCCGAGTTGAACACTCTACTTTTCATTTCGAATATGAGGAAATTAAAATTTCACTTACGTCGCATGGTCGCATTTAATATTTGTTACGTTTGTCATTCTCTTCCCGCTCTTTTTTCTATTGCGCGATTTGCGCGCATTGCGCATTTCTTCTGCGCACCAATGGCGGCCGGCTAGTTATTTTTTAAACTTGCAGACACGGAGGTCGCTATCAATTAATTGTCGACTTAAATATTTCAAGCTAAAAAAATTACCGAACGTAATAATTTCCACTAATTCTCGTTGTATACGCTTGCATAAGCTTATATATAGCGGGAATGTTATTTTAAGATTATTTTGCCTTTTACAGTTAAAAAGGAACTATTCGTATAGATTATTATTTTAAACATAGATTACATGGCTGTATACGTATTTCCATTGCTATATACCTCATTTGGATTAGCTAGAAAAAAAAATTACTTTCAACCCAAGGGTCGCGATGAGTCACTTTCAACCCTATATCCAGATAATCAATGACCTACTTTCAGAGTATGAGAGATGAAAAGAAAATTGCTGTTTAATCTGCAAACAGATACAGTTATTAGCGCGTGCGTGCGTTAATCTCACACCATGCTCTAATTACAGACGTAATAAACACTTCGTGTAACTACAATCAAGTTTTGTAAAGTGGAGAAATATCTCCAGTTACCAAGTCGTGTTTTGGCTTTATACTGATTTGGAAAGGTTAAAGAAAAAAAATACTTTCTTTGGAATTTCTTGCGGCGCAACTTGGTCGTAGGTACAATTGGTCGAGTTTTTAGCCAATGTTGCCAGCTCGATTGAACTTATAAAATTGTAACTAAGTAATGTCTTGTAGCTTCAAGAGACGAGCCAGTATGTCAGTGGTCGAAGTGACTTGAAATTTGATAGAGCTCTGACCACAACATAATAATTCAGTAGGTAGGTACCACAAAAAAAATCGTTTTTTTACCTCCGACGCAAAAAGGGGTATTATAAGTTTGACGTCGATGTCTTTGTGTGTGTGTCTGTCTGTGGCATCGTAGCTCTCAAACGGATGGACCGGTTTCGATGCGGTTTTTTACACTCGAAAGCCAGTTTACCTGCGGTGGTTCTTAGGCTCTTAGCCATGTCTGTTAAAAATCTGTACAGCAACTTTTCTCCAAAATAATGTAAGGCATTTTTGGCATAAAATTCAATTATTTGATTGTGACGTGTGATTACTCGATTAATGGCGTGGGGAGGTTTTAATTTTTTTTAAGTTTATGTTATTAGCAAAATAGTTATTTAACTTTAAAAACAGAATTCAAGCTTTGTGGGTGTGACTGTCGTATAATGACGTTGTTAACGTACCGGCCGCACGCAACGGGACAATCCCACTTCGTCACACCACTAACAAACCTCGATAAAGCTTGATGTTTGATTTGTTTTGTTATGGCTTTATATTTTCCAGTATCCTATTTTTTTAAGTGATTTTCGATAAAAAGACATGTCATTGTTTACCTTTCTTTACCAATGCTAAATAACGAAACATACAGGATTTTACGTAATGACATTCATGCAGTGCGAGTTATATGTAATGGTTATAAGTGATGTTATTTTAGTGGCCTAATAAAATAATGTTAGTATTTAAGTATATAACAGATTGTCAAGTTTTATTGTACGTCAGAACCAAGAATTGTCGATTCGCGTGTCCGCTAGTGTTTAACCGGTCTCGCCAAAAATCGGAAGTTGAGTGAAATTTTGGAAACCGGTTTATCTGTAGGAGCAGGGTGCAGTGGGCAGGTTCCAAAGACGATGTATTCGGATTTAGTATTTTATTAATTACAGCGAACCAAAACAAACGTATCGACATGGATGGCGGAAGAGACGAGAAGAAGACAAGAACCATGGTGTTGCCATAATAAACACAGTACATAAGGCATGCCATGCAATAGAGTTAATGCATACATGCCCATTCATTATCAAACTTAATATTATCAGCCTCCGAAAACAGTCGCATCAAAAGTTACCGGCTGCAGCTGTTTCATTTGGTCATGCGAATTAGGTTATAGTTCATTTTTTTTTCCTGAGATTACCTATGATGGCACAAAACGGAAGTGTTTTTTTGTTTTGTGCCATTGCTGGCTATGATGGCACAAAACGGAAGTTTTTCCGTTTTGTTCCATTGGTGGCTATGATGGTACAAATCGGAAGTTTTTTCCGTGGCAGGATCGTGGTGGCAGAATCCAAGTGGTACACAACGGAATATATTCATAAAATAATGTAACGTACCTACCTACCTAATAAATAAAAAGGTATGACACGTAGAAGTTAGATAGAGACAGCACTTGTCCTTTTAACGTATAACGTGGTCAAAGCCTTTTCTTTACAGTAGTCTGTCCTGTTAAACGAGATTAAGAATGACTTTAATGTGTTGTAGTAGTTAGGTAAGTTAATGCTGCCTAAATAGGCATAATCCATACCTGATGTGAAACTCGGTGGAACCGGTGTGACCCAGGTATAGGTACATGGTAGCGAATAAAGTTGCCTTGCTTGCTTTTACATACAGCTCAACGTCGCGTATATCGTCACATTATATCCCAAGGGAGAAGGGATACCAAACTCGATAGGTAACTGAACACTGACAATTGGGTCCTAAGTGAAAAAGGGGTTAAGTCTGAAAGAAATGAGTCACTATTTTCTTTTCTTGTGTAAAAGGGGTTAAATCTAAAATAGCTATGTAGAACATTCTGAAAATTCCCGTTTTCAGTATAACCTTTATTTTATGGAATCCTCTATTAAAACTAAACTATTACTATTGATTATCTAGCTAATTTAAATGGTACCATTTAAATATAAATGGTAACAACTGTTTTATAAAGTAATTTCGCGGAACCCTGGTGACTTTTTCTTTATAAATACGAAGGTTTGCGAGCTGGTGTCTGTGTGTTCGTTACTGTTTCACACAGTATACCTACTTATAAAAGTTTAAACTCACACTCGCGAGTAACCGATCACTTTTAAACCACGAGCCGCTCGCGCGAGTGTAAAGCCCCTTTGCTACACGGTTGCATTGCATGCAATTTTGCCCTTTTTTAGCAGCGCTTAAACCACCAGTGCGGAACCAGGTTCCGTTGGTCAATTGCACTTTAGAAAGGCCCAAGGTACCGTTAACTAGGTTTGAATGTAACTTATCCAGATTCTAATATGTTGACGCCATGTTAAATATTGCTGTACCTACCTATCCGCGCTCCTACGCTACCTTTTCTTTATATGTATTACCTCATGTTCTTGCCATCCACTATAATTTTTAAGTGTCAACAATGACATTTGGGAGGAGAGGTGAGGTGAGGTAGATGGGGGTGACTTTTTGACACTTCAAACTGATAGTGAGGAGCTCTAAGATACTACGCAAGTTTGCCCAGTCGGTTTTTAAATTTTAATGAAGACAATAACACTATCAGAAACTAACGATAATGGATTCTTCTGGATTCTCTTACTATTACAAACGAATGATTCATAGGAAAGTCAAGCTTCCCAATGCCTTGGCAGTCGGTGAGTAGCAATCATCAAACATCAATCCTGTTTGTCTATGCAGCAATCAATTATCAACTAACGGGCGTCTCGATTATACTGATCAAGTATCTTGACGTTTCTATTGCATGAATAATCATAGAAGCATCGTGTAATAGACCAGGAACTAGTTTAATCTGCATTATACATATTCCGACTTTCTGAATGACTATACATTTTGTATTTACGCAAATTGCGGATATGCAAAATGCGAAGCGATACGCATTTCCGCATAATTAACGTACATAATAGATCAACATGTAGCATTGTATTGTAGGCATAGTCTGTTTTTATTAACACAAAAATCTTTAATTCACGCAGTACTGTATTCAGTTTTTTAGCGATAGTTAGCTAGCGCACTTAAAAATTCGCGCCATGCCTTGCCGCCATTTATAGTGTAGAGAGCTCGCTTGAATGTCCGGTAAATGTACGATAATAACCGGTAAATAAATCCTAATTTCTACGCAGCAGGTAGGTACTTTGAATTTTGCCCGCATACACAGAAACTAGAAAGTGACGTGCGGCTCTCACGTCGATGCGAGATCCCGTGTGAATGCACAAATATCTTGGCTTAAACCAACAAGAGAACAACAATAGCGTATACTTGTTTGCAATAGAACGATGGAAAGCCAAAGCTTTTCTCACTTTCACACTATAAATACTGCCTCGATTATTTCTTAATTAAGTATTGCTTCCGCATCATGACGATAATATAAATAAAGTTTGTGTTATCACTTATTGGTTTATTTCCTTACAACATTTTTGAAACTAATTCAAATTTTGTTACCAAAGCTTCCCTTGTTCAAGAAGCCTAACATTTTCGCTTTCCTCGGCTGCAATTCTTTCCCTCACTACTGCCATTTCTTTATCTCGGATCACTTTCTTCCTTTTTTCTTCTTCGAGATGCGCTTGTTCCATGCGGTTGTAAAGTGCTTGCTTTCCTTGAGCATAAAAGAATCCAGCAATAAGTAAACCAAATCTTACGCCTCGGATTAGAGGCGATACTTGTATCGGTGGCCCAAAAGGTAGCGCTGTCATGATTTTGCGTTCAAGATCTCACTCCCATTATATCCATCATATTTCAGTCATGCTCAATGTCAGAAATACATTTTTTTTCTATTTCACAATTCCACCAGCCAGTGCTGAATATTTAGACACGCACAGGTCGTTCACCTTAGTCGCATATTTTGCGAATCGGCAACATGCGTTGAGTGGTACATCCCTAGCGACTAGTGACTAGGTCAAGACCGTAACAATTTATTTATTTATTTGCCGGAATCACATTTGTTGGTAGGAAGGCCAGTGGCCGAGTGGGCAGCTAAGAATACCGCCTGTCTCTGTTGCCGCGACCACCAATTATAGTGGGTTGGCGATCCGCCAGTTCGCCCGGCGTAGTCGCGTGGTCAACAGAAACAAAACGATTATCGATTTGGATCAATCATTCGATCACTTCTTTCTTCCGTATTGTTATTTAGAGCAGAACGATATCTATTGGCAAAATCACCTTTCAAATTGTAACAACTAAACAGCTCAGTACACTGACAAATTGAAATAGTTCTTAGATTTAGACGCCATGAAATAAGTAATAAAACAAACCGATGTTTTTTCTGCGCCATTCCAGACCAATCTTCATGTTAAACGAAATTTACGTTTTGCTTGCTTCTAAAATACTCTTCCACGTACGTCTTAACGAGTCGCAATTAATTGTGAAATTAATTTAACTGACCCAAGTAACTGATGCGGTGCCAGTGACCAGAAACCCTTGCCAACAAACTAGCTCAATAATGTTGAAATCCTAAATTTAAGCTTACTCATGTTCACGCTTATTCATGGTTTGCAGGCGTAATCGACAAGAAAGTACAGTTTATTGGACATGAGTTTAGGATTGCTCGGCATCGACTTTGAACACATTAACACGTAATAAAACTGCTTGATAATGGTTTCGAATGATGGATGCTTTCCATTTTAGCGTGTGTATAACGATGTTAGGCAAAAGTGTTAGTTATATTCATCTGTGTTATTATTGTGTCTCAGTTGAGGAACGCGAATTTCATAATTTCGTTTTATTCTGCATTACGCATCCACACAAGTGATTATTTTTTGTTACAATTTTCATGGAGTGGAAGTTATAAATTGAAATTTAAAAAGTTTATCAATTCTTACGTACAATTAGAACTTTGAATTTGCTGAGTAGAAGTGTCACGTGCCATTGTGCTAACAGCCAGTTTTTTAGACAGTGTAACAGCAGCTTTTAAACAGTTAATTGAGTCATATTCATTGTCTCACGGCTCTCGCGGCATCATTTTAAAGCTCTCGAAATGAAAGATAGATAGCCCATTCAGCCTATTGTTCATAATAGCTTGTTCGCAGACCGTTTATAAATTGCTTGCAACAAAGTAGACGGAGTTGGTGTGCTGGAGTTTAAGATAAAATTATTGATGGTGCTTGATGTAATGTTTCTTTAGATGACTCAATCAATATTTCAAAACCGAATATGTACAAATGTAGAGATTGGGATTTCGACTTTTATCTTTTTAAACAAAGTTTTTCGTAATTGTATTACTATGGTTTTTTCCCCAGTTTCTCAGTCTAAGGCCTTACAGTTTTTATGGGACTAAAATATATAGCCTGTTGTATAAAAAGGGATAAGTACTTTTTTCCCAAAACGATACTATCATCTGTCTGTCTATCCAGTTATCCGAATATACGTTACTTGCACGAATTTTTAAATCATACTAAAGTTTACTACCCTATGGATAGTTTTACTGCAAAATTTTCAAATCACGCTAAAGTTTACTACCCAATGGATAGACACTTTCATTGCAAACGAAACGTGACTACAAAAGCCTTAAACAAATAACCTTTGCCGCGTGAGTTATTGTCGTCTTAAGCAAGCCGTTAGAAGGGTACCTAGTTATTGAGACTGTAGGATTGTGTAGCCCGTGTCTTAAAATTAAAAGTAACTTATGACTTTACTGCTTTATCTGGGGAGATTAGTGTCGCCTGCACCATACTGTATTGCCAATGTTTATCCGTTGTCGGGTAGCAATCAGGGGGGGCTACTGCGAAATTCGATTTTCGAAGTTCGTACTATGCCGTCCCTCTCGCTCTAAAATGAATGTCTTAGTGTGAGCGGAATGACGAATTTCGGAGTATGAGGCCAGTTGCACGGGTAGCTAGATCGCATAGAAGGACATGGCCATACTTTTCCGATTGCCACTGTAAGTTCTATGGAACAAATTGATTCCTGACCCACGGTAATACGATCTCACTGTAAACGTTACAATGATTTTCCTTATCAATTCAATGGAACATCACCACGACATTTACTGTGACAAGGTGCCTCAGTAGGTCAGGATTCAGTTAGTTTGATAGT
The DNA here is from genome assembly GCA_963854515.1 of Pandemis heparana. Lineage (NCBI taxonomy): Eukaryota > Metazoa > Arthropoda > Insecta > Lepidoptera > Tortricidae > Pandemis > Pandemis heparana. The sequence goes on along the minus strand of OY978011.1, from coordinate 3,615,266 downwards.
ACCATTCGGATTCAAATACAATTGGAAACATTCCGAAGTTCGATGACGCCGAGAAACATTGGAAACATACTCAGACTACATAGACGATTGTCTTGATATGAAATGCGGCATCAGGATTTCATTGGTTACTATGCTTCCCATCATATAATGACTCAACATAGCATATTGCACCAGTCCCCGCATTGTTCGATTGATAGCATTATATTCTAGGTCACAATCACAACGAAGATCGTGAGTTCAATAACAGCAAGGCAATAGGTGCGGCATTATATTATGTATATGGTATTGCGTAATCTCTACATTAGGACGGCAGCATGGAGACATGAAATGTCATGACCTCGTTTCATTTCATTCACTTGAATCATGGATAACCATAATGTTCCAGCCAATTAGCATATAGGTAAATAGCATTTAAAAATTAATTGTACCTAGTTAGCGGTCCTAAAGTACTTAAGTACCTCATTTTAGATTAGATCATAACAAAAATGTTAATGTTTTATTAGTTACCATTATTCTGATATACATATTATGTTTGTCTATTTTAAGTAGGTACGTGTTATGTGAATACTCAGCGTGAAAAAATTAATATTCGCATTGTAAGAATAAGTATTCTAATGTATTTATTATTTTGTTTGTAATTAACGAATAAACTCTAAAGCAATTGGATCAATTTTAAAAATTCTTTCTCCGCTAGAATTAATATAAATTAGATATCCCTGAGTAGCATAGGTAATAGGTAGTAGGTAAGTATATTACCATCACGCCTCTTCCCATAGGGGCTTCCCTTGCTTCGATCAGGGGCCTTACCATGACGTCTTAATGCGATTCAGTTTAGGTTCGCTCGCTGTCAGATTCATACTAAAAGTGACAGCTAAAACTTGAAATGAGTCGGAATTAGGACGTCATGGTACGGCCCCTGACCTGACAAACCTCTTTCGCTTCATCAATAAAATTTCTTCATAAGTACATGCTCGTTGGTGCGAGACAGTGCGAGACAGTATTTATTAAAAAAACAATAGGTAGGTACATGTATTGTGTTTGAAATACAGGTTATACCTACGTAAATTAATACACGGTTCTACTCTTGACCGTGGTATTAAAGTTCAATTAAAATAAATAGGTAACCCTATTTTTTTTGTGTCATAATTATAGACAAATTCATTTTATTCAGAAATTATATTAGGTATATTTGGAAACTATTAAGAAATGCACATAAAAATACAGTAAACTGAAATAAAATGTCATAATGCATATTTACACAATAAATTAAATTGACGATATTTACCTTGCGTGCTTAAACAATGCCTGATAATACTTTTTACTGCAATAAAATGCCTCTTTTGTTTTTACCCAACCAAAATAACAATGCATAATGCAATTTCCATTATGGAAACTAACTGATAAAAACCGGTACCGATAACCCGCTACATTCACATCTCTAGCCCCCCCCCTCTTGCTAAGTGATTCGTTATCTCTTTCGCACATTTGTTGAAAGTTATCGTCTTGCTCGTTCTTTCAAGTTAGTCATAACTTGTCACTCAAGGAAGGTGCTTGTTGCTTCAATTATTCTACCGTTCCGCTGTGAAAACAATAATTTACAAGTTTTAAATGTAAGAAACCTGACAAGTGCTAACCTAAGTTGTTCCTCAGTTCGTTGCTATAATTTAAGCCATATAAAGCATGTACGTTAGCTCATCAATTAAAATAGTGGGTGTGGTAGAAGTAAGAAGTGTCAAAATCGATGTTTTGTCTGGTAGTTTTGGTGCCGCATCAATTTTTACGTAATATTGTCAACATACGGCGCCTTTATGTTGTAGATTAGGCTGTGCAGAGTGTTGATATATGTGTTTTTGGTGCAGAAATCGTCGTCAACGAAGACTACGACCATGACGACGCCGGCGAAGCTGTTTGGACGAGAGTTGTCCAATTATGATGAAGTGGATGTGGACGAGTTATTGTCGAAGCTATCGCAGGAGGAGCTTACCATGCTCGCCAAGGAAGTTGATCCTGATGTAAGTACTCTGTGTGTTAAAAAGTTACTAGCCAGTGGCGTAATTATAGCGTCTGGGGCCCTTGGCAAATACGATGCGGGAAGAGTGCATCTTCCCTTCTGTGCTCTAGGCCAAGCCAAGACCCCGTAGAGCTAGGGGCCATTTGTCAGGTCGGCCACTCTACAGTTACTCTGCTAGCTCATTGAGGGACTGGGTGAAAATCTTAGGAATCATGTTATTGGCGATGCGGCTAGCAACCCATCACTATTTTGATTTCCTTATAGCCTACTGTGTACTGTAACGGTGGGACGAATTTTCGTATTTGAGTAAGCAGCAAGACAGTGCCCTTAGAAGGCTGTACAGTAATATACATTTATCCTCAAAAGGATTGAATACTTATTTTTACAAAGAAAACATCAAGTGAACAAAAAGATAATCTTGCCAAAAACCTACAAATTGTAACCGCTCCAACAAGACAAAAGGTAGTTCGTTTAATGGCTCTAATCAGTTGGTTACTCAATTTATTGCGTTTCTCACCTTGAAGTGTGAATCGTGAAGTCACTGAAATGTACTGTAAATGCAAATTTACGAAACAAACACGAAATGAAATATATCTTTAAATTGTTTACATTTGTAAACGGCTATAAACTGTATATTCTATACTACCTGAGTGAATGAGGCCTAATTAGGATAAATAATGAATTAATGCTATCCATCAATACATTTTAATAGCTACTGCCTGCATTCTTTGTAAGCTTTGTTATTAGGTACCTATGTACTTTTTTTTATTCTGGCAAAGTGCACTTGTGCCAGCTTTATTGCTTTATCGGTGGCATCTTTGGTAAAATTCCTCAAATACGCCCCTTCCCACTTCTTTAGAACATCATGCCTGTTGGCAAAGGCTACCTTCCATTTTCCATTGGTTTGTCTCTAGCGACCCTTCTCTATCTTTATAACTTAAACTACACAAAATTGGAGAAAGTACAAGAATACTATTTTAATGACCCGTAATTAAAATACTCCAAATTGTCAGTGAATGATCACAATAAAATTGTAGGGTATAGGGTAATAATTTATAGCAATAACTAATAAGTTACCGTAACCTGTCTGCTCTAGTAACCACCCAGTTTGCTTAATGTAACAAAGTGACTGTTAATTCCCTTCTTAATTTGCATTATGTGCTTTCGAGCATGACTGTACGTTAGATAAAAGATTGTAACTATAAATGAAGCTTAAGTACGTACGTACGTTAGTTCGTAGCGTAGAAATAATATTGGAAAAAATAAAAAAGTGGAACAGGGGCCAAGCCGCGGGCAGCAGCTTATAATATACTTTCTTCTGCCCGCGACTTAAACTCCGTTGCGTAGTTTTAAAGATCTAAGCATACCACAGGTACCTACAGACAGCGGAAAGCCACTATGTAGTGAAGTACCTATAGATAATTGTAAAAATACTTTTAAGTATGCTGAAATTATATTCAAAAATCACAAAACAAGCACATGGGGTTGCATCTTAAGCACTACATCTGTTTTGAAAAGTCGGACTTATTACAATACAATGTGTGACGACTACTACTAACAAAGACTTCTAACTACTGTACTAAGACTAATTATGTAAAAGGATGTCTCAATAATTCTATAATGGTTCAATTACTTAAGATTCACATGTTACGGCAATTAGTGCCAACCTTGTTGTGACCTTACTGCGGGCACGGAGTTTAAACAATTTCTCATAGTTATTATAATTGGAGGATTGCCACAATGGCATTGCACAATTACAAGATAACTAGTTTGAATATAACAGAAATTATAACAACATTCAATTTGTAGAATTTATTTGAGTAGCTGACAAACAGCCCCTATATGAATCAATTGGAATGCCATTTGGTTTGTCTTTCTGTCTCACTCACTCTTATGAATTCTTATGAATCGATCAATGATACCAGAAATCCGAATGGCATTCTATAACCTTACAGACTGCAATATTCATACAAAACAAAAAGTTTCTGTACAAAATTTAAATGATACAAGCTTTTTTTTTTTACTGTTTCTGCGAGCGAAATGGGTCCTAAATTAAAAAACGTTACCTTACTCAAATTCATTCAGATGAGCAAGTTCTATAAAAACTGGCCAAGTGCGAGTCGGACTCGCGCACGAAGGGTTTCGTATCAGAAATACTCTGTTGTATGGGAGCCCCCCTTAATTATTATTATTATTTTGATTTTAGTATTTGTTGTTATAGCGGCAACAGAAATACACAATCTGTGAAAATTTCAACTGTCTAGCTATTACGGTTCTTGAGATACAGCCTGGTTACAGACGGACGGATGGACGGACAGCGAAGTCTTAGTAATAGGGTCCCGTTTTTACCCTTTGGGTACGGAACCCTAAAAACAAAGTAACGAAGATGTCATCTTTATACTTATACCTCACACTTGATTATGAAACAAGGCCAAAGCAATAAACCAGAAGTCTGCGACACATAGGTACTGTTTTATCATTTGTAAGGCGCCCACACCCCACTTACTCTTATCAACACTGATAAACTGCATTAATTATTGACCAGGTAAAGAAGTAACATAATCTTCTCCTTAATACAATGGTTAAGTTGTTTTTGTCACTGGACGGAAAGATAAAGCGTTATCAGCTTGGCGATAATGAATTAGAAATTGGATGCAGGTAAATTAATTTACACAGTTCTTTGCAAAAGTAATGCAAGTTTACTGCGGAAATAATCAAGTGATAACATGCCTAATAATAATAAATTCCAGATGCACTTTTAATACCGAAATCTGTTTAGCAGTTTTGTCGTTATAATGAGAATCTTCGCGCACTATCATACCATGATCGTAACCGTCCTGGAGACGCATTCATTCACGGGTTGTTACGCATTTGTACACCATCGGGACCTTACTAAACTGTTACACACCGTACGTACACCGTTTCTTCTTCCACAATCTAACGAATATTATAAATGCGAAAGTATGGATGCATGGATGGATGGATGTTTGTTTGTTACTCAATCACGCCAGAACGGCCCAACGAATCTGGATGAAATTCGGCACATAGATAGAGAAAAGTCTGGAATAGCACATAGGCTACTTTTTATTCCGGAAAATTCCCGCGGGATAGCGATAAACGAATTTTTTGCAGACGAAGTCGCAGGCTGTTGCTAGTAAACAGATAAATCTGTTGTGTGATGGTGTGTCTCAATGGTGTACAAACGCGTCCCGCCGCCTACAAACACAGGTGTAGCAATGACGCGTATACTTTCATAAAGAATACTGTGCTTTTTCTAATGCGTACAACAAATACGAATATACATTATTGAACAACACAAATCAGTACAATAAAGCCGGCTACTCACACGCCTGCCGCAGGGGCAATTGCGGGTGGTAGGGCCTTGTGCAAGGTCCGTCCGTCCGTCTAAGCAGCAGTGCTTGCACTGCTGTGTTCCGGTGTAGAAAGTAAGACAGCCGGGCAAATTACGGGCACAAGAGGCATTTCAACTAAGTCCTCTAGGTTGGCAACGCATCTGCAATCCCTCCGGGGTTGCGGGTGTCTATGGGCAGTGGTGATCGCTTACCATCAGGTGACCCACTTGCTCGTTTTCCTTCCTAATCACATAAAAAAAAAAATAACCGGTAGCATGGCGGTCAGGGCAATTTCGGCTGTTCTAAAATTGCCCCTGCTTGCCTATACACATTACAATTAAGGAGGCAATACTGGTCCTGCTTGCCGCAGGCAAAAATAAAAAGACAAGGTAGACAATAGGCGGCGCAGTGGGCTGCAACAAAATGACCGAATGGCCTAGTGGTTAGAGAACCTGACTATGAAGCTTGAGGTCCCGGGTTCGATCCCCGGTCGGGGCAGATATTTGTATCAAAATACGAATGTTTGTTCTCGAGTCTTGGATGTTTAATATGTATTTAAGTATGTATTTATCTATATAAGTATGTTTATCCGTTGTCTAGTGCCCATATCACAAGCTTTGCTTAGTTTGGGGCTAGGTCAATTGGTGTCAATTGTCCCAAGATATTTATTTATTTATTTATTTATTTTAAAATAACATTTTTGCTAGTGTCGGAATTATATCGGTCCTAAAATGATGTTGTCCAATGATTATGGCATTGGGGCATCCAAAAAAAGCGTATACTGTTCCCTTAACTGGCAAGAGACTGACAACTCTCTTGGGTTGGGGTTGCTGGTTGTCTTGGGTGGCGATGACACGCTTGCTGCTTTTCCTCCTTCAAAAACTAATAATAATAATACTTCTCATAATGTTCCAGGACAATTTCCTCCCACCGTCGCAGCGAAACAACTACGACTGCGAGAAGGACCCCACAGGGCCCCTGAATCGCAAAAAGCTGATAGAACACATCAACAAGCAGGCCCTCGAGACGCCGGACCGGCCCGAGGTCAAACCCTTCGTCGCTGGCGTCGTTAGAGGGAAGAAGGTGAGAGATACCATAGCGTAATGATTTGTATTTGTGGGCACACTTTGTGCCCTGAACCTCAAGCTTAGAGCACAATCAACAAGCAGGCCCTTGAGACGCCGGACCGGCCCGAGGTCAAACCCTTCGTCGCTGGCGTCGTTAGAGGGAAGAAGGTGAGAGATACCATAGCGTAATGATTTGTATTAGTGGGCACACTTTGTGCCCTGAACCTCAAGCTGATACAGCACATCAACAAGCAAGCCCTCGAGAAGCCGGACCGGCCCGAGGTCAAACCCTTCGTCGCTGGCGTCGTTAGAGGGAAGAAGGTGAGAGACAAAGGCATTAACTCGTTAATCCGTTAATCGTTAATTAAAGACGTGATTTGTGTTTGTTTTTAAAAGTTAAGTTAAGCACGTTATCTGTTTCAGTGGCTGCCGCCGCCGCCGCCAGAGCGCATGCGCGACGCGGACGAGCAGATCTCCATCGACCTCGGCGACGAGTATGAACAGGCCTTGGGTACCGCCTCGCAGGAGGAGATCATCGATTTGGCCGGTACGTACTTAATATTTCTATAGAGTTACCGCTTAAAAGAGTCCTTGCGGGCGCGGCTGCGGGGAGCTCTCTCGGTGCGGTCGGTTAGTGCGCCTAACGCCCGCCCCTCGGGCTATGGCTCACAACTTTAAGCAAGTATACCAGTGGTTGCGAACCTAGGGGTAATTACCCCCGCTGGGGGTAAATCTGCTTTTTTGTGGGGGCAACGAATCTAACTAATATTATAAATGCGAAAGTATGGATTGATGTTTGTTTGTTACTCATTCACGCCAGAACGGCCCAATGGATCTGGATGAAATTTGGTACATAGATAGAGAAAAGTTTGGAATAGCACAAAGGCTACTTTTTATCCCGGAAAATTGCGTAGTTCCCGAGGGATAGCGATAAACGAAATTCTTTGCAGACGAAGTCGCTGGCAACAGCTAGTAACCTAATAATTAAGACCTAATCTATTAAAAGCAATACCAACCATCACACTAACTATTTTAGGTAAGGTAGTACTTTAAGTAAGGTTGGGGTAAAATCGGTTTTCCTAATAGGTCATTGGGGTAATAATATTGAAAAGTTTAGGAACCACTGAAGTATACTAAGACCCTCATACCCACTGTCTTATGGCAGAACTCCATGAAACAGTCACAAAAATAATAGAGTATTCTATCTATTGTCGATTCTACATATAAAGTCATGTCATAATAGAACTTCGTCATACTCGGACCACGCCTTACCCAAATTTTTTTAAACTACAACTATGCGCCACGTCCTTGTATGTTCTATATACAGGTCACCGGTCGTTCCCGTCCATATAACATGAATAATATGACATACGGGCATATCCCAGTGATATTACGATTCGGCACAGTTCTCAAGGTTGACACGCAAAGACAGTAGTTTCATTGTATATTAATGTAATTGACACAGTTTTAAGCGAATTCTGAGAGATTTATTGAAATGTCTACGACTCTATGTGAACTTGGCATAGAATGAATTTGTATAATACTTCCTCAACAATATGAATTATTTTTTTCCTCATGGCAATCTAGTTTCCTCCAGTGGCTTGGCTTTATGTTAAGTTATTCGATGCACAATAATTTTAATGTTTTTTTTTTCTCCATTAAATTCAAATTTCGAATAATAAAATTAAACAAGGCAGCAAAATATTTGAAAAAAAAACTGATAAAGTCGGTTTAAAACTGAAAACTCTGGCAGCATAGAATTATTACTTTTTTTTTAGTTCTTCTTTTATGCAGTAGATCTTCAAACGTTGCTGGCCAGTGCCATAACTATCGTCATTCGCCATTTCCGTGGCATATGTAACAATTCTCCCGCTAACCCGTTCCGACAATGTCACCATCTTGATCTCAGAAAAAAAATCTAGCAATATTGCAAAAAATGCCAGTTTATTACTGGCTGGCATTCGTCCAGTGGCATACCGAATCTAACGTCGTCATGTCTTTGCGGCGAAAACAACTTTTAAAAAGCTTTCGTATTCGAATTCTGATGTGCAAATGTAGAATTAAAATCTAGTGCAATAAGAGCCAGTTCGAGTATTCATATTTTCGCAGTTTGTGCTGTTTTGGAGTTGGCTTTAGGTGTTTTATAGTTGTTTGTTTGGTTCAGGTACATGTCGCCTTTGCTGCTATCAGTTAGACAGTAAATTTAGTCTATCCTTGTGCGAGTGTATTTTGATTTTTTATAGCCTGCTTTGGCAGTGTGTTCTGTCTTTATAGGCCGGTTGACAGATTACTTATTTTGGTGTTGATTCGTTGTTTATTTTGATGCTAAGAATTCTTTTGACAATGCGGTATCATTTTCGAAGTCCGTAACGTAAAGGCATGCTCGTATAAAGTGAATGACGTTGATGTTGGTAGGTACTAATTTAGAGTAAGTAAGGGAAATTCTCGTACTACCGTAGAACCCTATCGCAATAAGGTGACATATCACTCGAGTTTGAGTGACGATGGCCTGGCAATTGCGATACGGTTCTATAGGTGAAAAACTTAAGTAAATTACCTGTTGTAGTCGTAGTGTACAGAACTGATAAGGGACGTAAGTCATTTTTCTAATTTGTAACGTCAATTTGTCTATTCGCACACATTACTCACACATACAGCAGGTCATTTGCTTAAGTTTTTTTTTGGTACGTGAGCACATTTCCCTCACTGTACATAAATCACGTCTTTATCCGTTACGGGTTAGACAGAGCCTAAGGTACCAAGTCCCTAAAGTCGCGTTTAACATGATTGGGGGTGTTATAGGTGGAATGGGGAATCAAAATAGTGATGGTAACATTCATGTAATATTGACGCAACTTAAAGGCTTATTACACTAGCCAATTTAAATAAGGGTGTTGTAAGAGTTAGAGAGTAAGGGTCCCTAACTAGGGCGACCGCGCGGGCCCGGCAGCCTTGCTCCCTTACGATCAAGTAGTGTAATAAGTAATAATGCTTAGGGCAGTTAAGCATCCGAGAGGGGGCAGAGACTGAGGGAGAGGGGAGAGAGTGAGGGAGCCAGTATTCAGTGCAGTGTAAATAATCGACGTCTTGTAAGGGGCCACGCCCTCCTTACCGGGCCCTAAATACACACGGTGTACCTGTTTTAACCTGCAAACTGTTTGCATTGCAGCCATCCTGGGCTTCCACTCGATGATGAACCAGGACCAGTACCACGCGTCGCTGCTCAACAAGGGGCAGCCGGTCGGGCTCGGCTGGGACGGCATCACCAAGGCCACCAAACCCAAGGTAAGCAATGACTTAAGAGCGTGCATCGCTACTGAACTGGCAACGTCGCATTTTTGGTGATTTTTTGCGATTATTTCACAGAAAATGAATGAAAGTTTCAAATGTCCGTCTGTAGTGCACTTCGTTTTGAGTGTATTAATGTGTCCAATGCAATGATTAATTGTGATGGACTTTTATTTTCGTATTAAAGGGATAAAATACTATCTCGTTTAATAAGAAAATAAAAGTCCATCACGATCAATTACTGCATTAGACACATTAATACACTAAAAATGAAGTGCACTACAGACGCATATTTGAAACTTTCATTCATTTTCTGTGAAATAATCGCAAAAAATCACCAAAAATGCGACGTTGCCAGCTCAGTAGGGATGCACGCTCTTAACTATAACCTCTGGGCCCCGTGGAAAAATTAGATAATAGTTATTTGTGTCACAAGGGAGCAAAATGATGTATTTACGGCGAAGGCGCTACATTGAATCCAGAATGTAGCGAAGGACTCTACAATAGAATCCTGAGCGTAGCGAGGGATTCTAAAGTAGAATCTAGAGCGTAATGAGGGATTCAAGTGTTAACGCCCAAGATGAAAATAATTTTGCTCCCACTGGCTCATACAACTTTTCACACCAAACATTAACAAACTTGGAAAATAATTCTAAATATAATTAAAGAGCTACCAGCATTGAGAATGGCGTGGTTTTACAATTATCAATTTCAAAAAATTTCATTGGCAAAAAAAAAACACTTAAAAAAGCCTTGAACAGAAAAGTTGCACTTTGATCCCTTTCGACAGAGAGCAAAGCTTACTTTTCTGAATGAGAGGTATAAAAACATAGTTACTTATATTATATTTCTTTGTGTTTAATACATAATATTGTGTGTGATATGTTTCAGATTTACCCGATGGATCCCCCCAACGACACTGATCCCGAAAGCACTATCCAGGGCATACAAACCAACGACCAGAAACTCACTGATCTCAATTGGAATAATATTAAGGTAAGTCGATGCCACTTCGTAACGGTTGCCTGCTTTCCCGTCACCGAATGAAAGTGGGCGGTTACCGAACACTACAAATGAAATCGTAGGCGCACAACCTTTAGATTTTTTAATGGGTGTGGTTTTCTTGATGGTAACTAATAGATTTTTTTTTTATTATTTTTATAGGGTTCTATTATATCTATGTTTATATGTACCGAATAGTAAAGGATTTTTTTCACACAATTTTTTTTCTGCGTTGGATTTTGCCTCTTTTCTTGTTTTGTTTAATTATGCCAGATATCAGAAATGCTTAAAAATATGAGATGTCAACAAAAAAAAACTTCAAATGTACAAAAATTATTGACGACCGGAGTAGAGAACCTGATTATGTAGCTCGAGGTCCCGGGTTTGATGCCCGATCGTGGCAGTAATTATTTATGTTACAAGCTTTGCTTAGCTTGAGAACAGGGGGGTGACCACGACGTCTTCATGTGATTCAGTTTAATCGCTTGCTGTCAGATCCATACTAAAAATGTCAGCTAAAACCTGAACTGAGTCGGAATTAAGACGTCATGGTAAGACCCCTGGTCAATTGGTATCAATCGTCCCAAGATTTTTACTTATACTGATAGTAGGTAATAAGACGTTCCGGCGTGAGACGCGACGGTTCTGACTGAAAATCAGTGCTGCAGGTGTCTAACACATCAGCGTAATGCTGAGCCAGCGACCGTTTCACTTTTGCGGAGGCACAACGCTGATGATCTAATTTTCATGTCTTTTTTGGTGTTTCTTTTTTATAAAATTGTGTGTATGCTCTTATATTTGTGTGTCTTGCAAAATGAATAAATGTCTTTTAAAATTTCCAGAACATAAGCGACGAGAAATTCGACAAACTGTTCGAGAGCCTCAAAACCAACACACACCTCGAAGTCCTCAACCTGGTGAACGTGGGTCTGACGGACCGCGCGGCCGGCCTGCTGGCGGCCGCGCTCGAGGCCAACACCACGCTGCGCGTCGTCAACGTGGAGACCAACTTCATCAGCCCCACGGGCGTCGTGCAGCTCGTGAAGGCGCTGCTCACCAACAACACTGTTGAGGAGTTCCGCGCCTCTAATCAGGTAAGAGAGGGGCAGGGTAGGAAAAGGACGGTAGGGAGAGAGGGGGGTAAGAAGAGAGATGAATAGGTCAGGTAAGAACGGTAGGTAGAGAGGGGGTAAGAAGAGAGATGAATAGGTCAGGTAAGAACGGTAGGTAGAGAGGGGGTAAGAAGAGAGATGAATAGGTCAGGTAAGAACGGTAGGTAGAGAGGGGGTAAGAAGAGAGATGAATAGGTCAGGTAAGAACGGTAGGTAGAGAGGGGGTAAGAAGAGAGATGAATAGGTCAGGTAAGAACGGTAGGTAGAGAGGGGGTAAGAAGAGAGATGAATAGGTCAGGTAAGAACGGTAGGTAGAGAGGGGGTAAGAAGAGAGATGAATAGGTCAGGTAAGAACGGTAGGTAGAGAGGTTGTAAGAAGAGAGATGAATAGGTCAGGTAAGAACGGTAGGTAGAGAGGGGGCAAGAAGAGAGATGAATAGGTCAGGTAAGAACGGTAGGTAGAGAGAGGGGAGTAGAGTAGGGAAAGAGAGATAGGGAGAGAGGGGGTTAAGAAGAGAGATGAGTAGGTCAGGGAAGAACGGCAAGGAGGGAGACTGGAGTAGAGTTGGGAAAGAGCGATAGGGGGAGAGAGAGGGACGGACCGCATCACTGGCCTGGCGGACCTCCCTTTGGTAGGGAGAGAGCGATAAGAAGAGAGGGGTAGGAAGAGAGAACACTAAACTTGGGTACGTTCACGAAGCTTATTATCCGTGCAATTAACACAAACACTATCAGACTTCACAAAATTGCGTGTCAGCGTTAGCAAGCTTCGTGCGTTTCGTGCTTTCATCTGTCATCTCAACGCAACATTATGTGCGCACTAGTTACTCGAGACATTTTTTTATATTATGTGATTTTTTCTTCTTCGAACGTCACCTGATTTGTGAACCCTCGGTCCCTACAGCGGTCGCAAGTGCTCGGCAACAAGATAGAGATGGAGATCACGGCGCTGGTGGAGCAGAACCCGACGCTGCTGCGGCTCGGGCTGCACCTGGAGTACAGCGACGCGCGCCACCGCGTGGCCAGCCATCTGCAGCGGAACATCGACCGGAGTGAGTACCCGACGAGCTGGGCCAGCTGGCTAGCTCGTAGGACCTGTGCCTCAAAGGCATGGGTTAGACACGTCGGTACGGCAACACGCGGCCTGCTAATGTTTTGTAAATTAGTTATACATATACAGGGTGTATCAGATACCCCCTAACAATAATCCACTGGGGTATATAACCTATAGAAGCTAAAAAAAATTTTTTGAAAAAAATGGAGTAATTTTTTTTTTCTATAGGAATGGTAGTATTAACTACAGGTAATCATTCCTATAGAAAATATAAAAAAAATACTCCATTTTTTTTCAAAATATTTTTTTTAGCTTCTATAGCTATGGTTATATACATCATCTCATCTCATCTCCAGCCTATATACGTCCCACTGCTGGGCACAGGCCTCCTCTCAGAATGAGAGGGCTTGGGCTATAGTTCCCACGCGGGCCCAGTGCGGATTGGGAACTTCACACACACCATTGAATTGCTTCGCAGTTGTGTGCAGGTTTCCTCGCGATGTTTTTCCTTCACCGAAAAGCTCATGGTAAATTTCAAATGAGATATCGCACATAAATTCCGAAAAACTCAGAGGTGCGAGCCCGGGATTCGAACCCACGACCCTCTGCTTGAGAGGCCACAGGTCAAACCACTGGATTTATACCCCAGTGGATTATTGTTAGGGGGTGTCTGATACACCCTGTATAGGTATGTTGGGCTTCTAGGGTTAAATATCACAAGTGTCGCCTATAAGGTCTTTTCATTCTTAACTGTCCTTTTTGGTAAACAAAATTCTAGTCTCAATGTACAAATTTTTGTAAAGAATAAGGTGTATTTATGTTATCAAATAAACCTGAGGCGATATTTTGTACATAATTTTGCTGATATTTTATCTCCAGTTTCTTTATTTACGATGAGATGGTTAAAAAACAACAAAAATTAGACGTTTTGAGGTTAGAATTTTGTTTACCAAAAGACAGTTAAGAATGAAAAGACCTTATATAGGTACATTGGGCTTCTAGGGTTAAATATCACAAGTGTCGCCTATAGTTTATTTTGCCACCGCAAAGCTTAGGTTGCCGACCGCTGGGTTAGACGGTCAATATTGTCCTGACGCTGGTTAGTATGTCAATATAGGATCGTGGATTTCGATACGGCCGGATCCGTTGATACGCATCAATATCACGAAATATTGATGCGTACATAGTGTGAATGGGGGTTACAATACAGAGTTAAAGTAAGGCCAAGGTTACAAGATAAAGAAAGTAAAAACATATTCACGAGTTCAAACGTTGACAACTACGGTACTGACCGCTTTCCTGTACCACATTACAGCTGTCATTGCCCACTGACGCCATTATTGCGTACGAAAGTTAGGATATAATAATCGCAATGTAAGGGTGCGACCAAACCGCCGCGTAAACGCAGCGACGTGTCGTATGCGTCACGTTTTCTCACCGTTTCTTCATACATTTTGTTGCGATTTCGTTACGTCACCGTTTTTTAAGCGGCGGTGTGGTCGCACCATAAGGGTGCGACCAAACCGCCGCGTTTACGCAGTGACGTGTCGTATGCGTCACGTTTTCTCAACGTTTCTTCATACATTTTGTTGCGATTTTGTAACGTCACCGTTTTTTAAGCAGCGGTGTGGTCGCACCTCAACTCGGTAACGTTTCGATTTGCTTACGTATTTTATCAGGTCTCGTTGGTTTTACTTTAGATGGGAAACTTATCTGTCAAGTGCTTTAAGGGCTCTTTTATAGCCCATTGGATTTATAGGGATAGAGTACTATTTGTACTGTCCCATAATGAGACAGGGAGATGGAATACCCTAAGTATTAGAGATAGCAAGTTCTAGTTGTTTTCTTAGGTTTTTTGACGTGGGTTAGGGGGCTTAGCTTTATAGACGCTTCGATGTGGGATGGAAAATATTTAATAATTTTCGACCAGGAAAAGGGTTGAGAGTGGTTATGGGAAAAATGAAGTGTGATATATAAATATGAAATGAGTGGCTGTATCTTAGTTATTTGAGTAAATTTAATTCTGATATTAATTTCAAATGCACTATGAAAATTTGGTAAATATTGCTTGATATGTTTAAAAAGAAGCTTAACTATAACTGATTTCTATACAGTTTTTATTTAGTGTAAAAGCTGAAAATGTCTGCACTTTGCTTGCAAATATTAATAATTGTTCTATATTTTCACAACTATGTCTACATCAAATTTCACTCGCAATGTGTATCAAACTCGCATATCGTAAACATTCATGATATGGCATTGTGAATAAACATATCACGTCACTAGATATATATTTAGACACATTTCAGACACTGTTTAGTATGAGTGATGGCTGAAATACTTCAATATATGAGTTGAGTAGGAAAACATTACAGCAAAAGAAGTCTACTAGTTATTTCAGTGATGCATAATGATAGGCATTAAAACACGAGTGCGGTTTATGAAACGAACTGAAGGCGAGTTTCGTAAAGAGACAAGAGTGTTTGAATGCCTAATTATGTTCATTCGCATAAATAACTTTATCTACATGCATATCATAAGTTTTCTACAATATTAGTTTTCAAAGCAAAAAGGTTAGGTAACTTATTTTCTGTTCTTCGAAAGTTTGAAACAAGTGAAATGAAGTTTATATATTTTTGCTAACACTGCTGGGCACAGGCCTCCTCACACAATGAAAGGGCTTAAAATGTATGGAACAAGAATTTCACATGGAATAATATACCTATATATCGACTAATTCGATTAGGTATCTCAACCTCAAAGTAGGTACGTTTTTGTTTTTAAAAACATCTTCGAAATTTAAATGTATTTAAAGTATCAATATGCAACCATAGATACAGGTTTCTTAATATAGCCCATTTGCTTATCGTTTCTGAACGTAGGTATTGTAGAAAACTTGTGATATGGATGTAGAAAAAAAAAACCTTTTTTTTCTTCAATGAGTGAACAGAACGAAGGTAAAAACGGTGTGCAATCTACGAGCTGTTACTAAACGGCAGTACCATCGAACAAGTTGATTCCTGACTCACAATAGAACGTTTTCACAGTTAACTCTGACGTTTACTGTGAAAAGGTCCAGGCCAGGAATCACTTTGTTTGATAGTACATTAATGCAACAATTGGGATGCAGATGGCGTTCGCGAGCGGGCCACATTCCACCGCCGACTGCGCTAGTAATGTTCAGTTTCACCCCACATTAATACCTTGTATGGCGACTCATTAACAGTAGTTGCGAGGGAAGATTGCGATGAGTAACGATATACCTACCTTTTACCTATTTGGCTATATATCGGGTGTCGCGTTATAGCCGGTCGCGGAGTGGGGATAAAGTGACAGGCGCTCGGCAGAGCAGCCAATATGGCGGCCGTAGCTCGCATCAGCTGACCGTGTCGCATTTACATTGTCACTTATTCGTGTGTTTTGTTTTCAATTATAATTATCATTAAAATTTTCCAAATAATGTTAAGATTAATTCTGATCCAAGCTATGTTTTTTACATTTATACAGGTACCTATGAAATATCTCGAGATATGTTTGTGTTTAGTATCAAAGAAAGAATATTTGACGCATAGTTAGTAGTTTTGAATTATGTAATTGGACGATATAGCACAAATTGAGAGTGAATTTTTTGTATTTGTGGGACATATCGTACAATATTTATTTATACAGCATATGTACCTACAATAACTCTGATTCACACAGTTCGTTTTCGCTTCTGATAAACGGAAGCTGGACGGTTTTAAATTTTGTCAACTTTGTCAAAACTCAATATCAATGCGACAGATTTATAAGTAAAAATCGTTATTCATCGTTACCTTGCCAATTCAAGCCGACATCCACTCAAACGTCAACTAAACACCTCAGTCCCATCCTAGTGTGAGTAGACCGGCGGCCATAGCATGCGCTTCGTATCGATAAATATCAAATATCGATATTCGTGATCAGATTGCCGAATACAGAAGCGCGCAAGCGCCTCCCTAAGCCTGAAGCTGCCGCGTGGCCGGCCCCCGGCAGTTGGTATCGACTCCAGCTTTTTCAACATGACTCCACCAAGCGCCGAAGCTGTCACGCCAACCGACATCAAAACCATAGTCACGGAAAACGTTGAAAGCTCCGTCACAGTAGAAGCGAAACCAACAGAAATAGACACCTCAGAGAGAACGATACCGGTCGCATTAGAACCGGAAATACCAGAACAACCGTCAACGAACGGCCAAGCGGAGACGTTCGTGAGAGCTGAGCTACCAGATTTTAACCCCAACCCTCACTCGTGAGTAAACGCGTGTAAAGTCACTCACACACGCGTGCCCCCACTACAAACTGGAATAATACGACGTTTCTGGCGTGTTGTTTAGCTAGAAATTTTTATTATTCCCGGTTGCCCCACACGTGTACACTAGCCCATATAGTCACAGTATGTGTTTCCATTCCAGTACGGAAAGACCTAACGCTGCGACTTCAGTTCAGATTCTTTAACCAACTGCAAAAGGGGGCGCGTAGCCAATAGAGCTCGAAAGGTCAGGCCCGCCCGGGCGTCTTGTTAGCACGGCGGCCAATAACATACTTCGCTTACCAAACAGCTTATTTGAGTGTCAACACTTACTCGTGGTGCAGTTTTATATTACTAAATAGGATCACGCTCTATGGCATGGTTTTATTATATTATCAAATAGGAATTGGTTACTAAGGTCACATTTTCTTGTCCCTTTAAAGTTTAACATTTTTCTACTGCAATAGTTGCAACATTCCATTTGAGAAGCCACTTTTACAGTTTACTATGTTAAAGAAATGGATAAAAATGTTTGAGAACATTTGGAAGTGATAAAACTGCACCCACTGAAATTTTGGCGAAATATGTCACTCGAAACAGTGATATATTTGATCTTTCGTGTTTTACTACTTTTACTCTACTTATATACTTTTCTTTGAATAATCTCTACAAGATGTATGTCTAAAATTATTTACTTTCAAACGAAACACCTAAATAGTCAGTATTTACAACTAATGCCGTGTTCTGTTTTATAATATTCTAACAGTTAACATTTGATTTTTAGCCGAGAGGGGAGCGTAGAACCGAATGATAATAATTAGAAATCGGCCGCAAAAATCGGTAAAATTCCAGTGTACTTTGCGCGAATGCTGTAAAGGCCGACAGAGTGTTTTTATTTTTCGGGAAATAACGGTTTTTTACAGCGCAAAGCTTCAGCTAATCAACAGATCCGCTTAGTAGGCCTGGACAACGCTAAGGGATTCCAATGAGACAGGATAGACATATTTTTCAATCATTGTCTTCCCGAATGCCTTGCACTAAACACCGATGCAAAGTCACTAAGGTCGATGACTAAATAGAAACAGAAAAGTTTTATAAAAAAAATGATGGCTAACTTTAATCTGTCACGGTCCATTTTCTTGTCTGTTCGAAAATAAGCGGTTAATATGTAAAAGAGAAAAGTTAAAAGTATTTAACGACTTTAATTTGAATTCATAAATTAATTGCTCTACTCTACTACAATTGTACTTATGACACGTTAAATCGTCCGATCGCCACAGAAATACAGTCGTCTATTTCTAGCTTAGCAGCTGTCTCTTTTTGGCTGCTGCCCATGCTATGTGAAAGGATTAATTTTTATACTCGGATAGACAATGAAATGGATAATTCTGAACAGGTTAACCAGCATGTGTGTGATATTAACGGAATGTAGAATGCAGTGATACTTACTAAGGTCTATACAGATAAAAATTGTGGGATCATGAAAGACGGGCCTTTTTCACCACTCTTAAGTTCTAGTTAACTATGATGACGTCTCTGTCTGTTTCTTAGTAATAAATAGAGACGGAATCATAAATAACAGAGTGGTGAAACAGGCCCTTAATCGACTAAGTAAATCGGTAGGCTTATTGTCTAACTCGCTCGCAATCGCCATCGTGTTCATTTTGACAGTTCTTGTATGAATGTGACAGCTAGCTGATTCCGATGCCAATTGTCAACCCATACATGAACTGTCAAAATGAACACGATGGCGATTGCGAGCGAGTTAGACAATAAGCCTACTGGTTATACAAAAAATTTACCTAACTGAAAACTGAATGTTTTGTCGAAAAATTGTTTTGGTTCGCAATTTTTGTCTGTAGATTTCAAATAGATTGACCAGAGCATGTCTTAACATACCGCATACTCCGGTTTTGTTTGTCACACAACCTTTGAAATATTGAATATAATATCTGATTGAACCTGAATTTTAGTAATGACTTTCACTACGTTAATTTTTTTTGGATTTGTAACAAAATATCGATGACGATATTTTTTAAACTATAGAATGAATAAAAGCAATTACCATGCTAATCCGCGATCATACGTGCACTGCAGTTAAGTCTATGCGACGTGTTAGCGTTTTGAAAAATAATTTTACCCCTCTTTTTTGATCTGTTTGATTAATCTTACGCAAATAGGCCGCCAAGGGCTATTTTACTTGTCTTTTTTTTTAAACTACCAAAATTAATTGTAAGTAGTGAAAGTCAGTACCTTGTATGTTTATTGTAAATAAATCCCCTTATGTTTGTTGGTGTGTATGCATTTCAGTACGCCAGCAACGTCGGAGCAAGAACAGCGCGTAGATCCTTGAATCCTCGCGTATGGTGAGTACACAAACAAAATAATGTCATTATCAATATGTATTCAGCCATAAGATACTTTATCAAAAGCTATAGTACATAACGAGTACCACAGAGGCCGGGAAGTAAGGGATTGCCGGCCGGAAACAGACGGCCGAGCGTCAGCGAGGCTGGATATTTGAGGCTGGCAACCCCTTTTCCCGCCGAGGAGTGTATAGTGCTTTTCTCAAACATGCAATTAAATAAATTATGTACCTCCAAGAAATTAAAGTTTTGTTTCTAGAGAAACTAAAAGTAAACTAGGCAAAATAAAACTGCGAAATTATAACAAGCCTCGTTTTTTGTTTTTTTCTAATAAAGGTAGTGACATACAAGGTATTTCAAGGCTGTGCTTTGAACTACTTAATTCATTTCTGTTTTCTATGGACACTTCTCATAATATCAATTATGGGATCGAGGTAAATAATAATACCCTGTCCTGATGAACGTAATTTTCAATGGGTAATAATTTGTTTATTATCATTTCACAAAAAAAACACAAACTTCGTCATTTGACAATTCTTTATTATCTGCTAAAACCATTTCTTTCCGGAGATAATATATAAGTATGCTAACCCAACGCGAGCTACACGAATACGTCTTTTTCTAAGTTGATGACATGATAAGACAATAAAGGTTTGCCAAACGACTTGGTGAAATGATGCATTCGACAAATGTATGGTGAAACGATTGGGTCCCGTAATAACTATTTATCTTTGCATCTAGTTTTACATGTAAACCTTGCATTGAGCTTTATGGGTTCCTTATTCATGTTATGCATCGTGTGCGCATGACTGTTCCTCTGTATATAAACAAGTATACTCTTGCACATGATACAATTAAACCGACGATCGCGATTTCCTTCGATTGCACGGTCACGCTACGCACGTGGGTACATATTTGCTCCGCATCAACATGTAGGCTGTCGTTTCCACAGCAGTGCACGCACACGCTACGCACGAAATGACCAATGGACCCACGAGGGTGACGTGTATAGCATGTCCCTGCACAGTGTGCATAGCAGTGGGATATCGGAGTTAAAAAAACAGGAGATTATCGAAATATTGAGGGGTGCATCATTAAGTTGAGAGTACTGGCGTCATAATTATCTTTAACTACATAATCAATGTCGCATTGAAATATCAAGTTTATTAAACCAGGGGTTCCCATATGGTCCGTGCGGAAAAGGCCTCTCGATTCACAAACACGCATCAAGAGCTACACTTTATTCTTGATAATAGCATCGCAGGCAAATTGTAAAAGGAGTTATAGAGTGTAAAACATTGAAAACCTCTGAATCAAACAATGATTTTGGTTAGATTGATAAAGTTTCTTTTGCCTGTAGTTGAGACAAGCCTACAACCTCAAAAACTACGGGCATAAGAGAGGGATAGCATTTCGTTCGCCGCGTGCAGTGACAACGATTGAATTGAATTTCAATTCGCGGGACACTTCATTTGCTAGGATTAAAAAATTAATCATCTAAAATTGTTTCAATTTTATATGAACTTTCATAACAACATCATTTTTAAAGATGTTTTGTTATCTTATATCTTGTGTAGTCATGTGACAGCTGGTTCAGATAGAAAAATTCGAAGGCTTACTCACCTGCTATGGGTGGTGTAGGGCAGCATGCATCACGGAATGTTGAGGATCCGGGTTCGATTCCAGGCCATAGCTTTACTTTTTGGATTTTTCTATGTGTTCTAGCTTTCAGTGTCGTTTAAAAAGTTAAAGTTATTCTCAATGTAATTTGGAGCAACTCATAGGAATTCATTTTAAACTAGAGCTCACGGGCATCTCGCTTTCCGTCACTCTCTTGCATTTCATCTGTCATGCCATAAGTCCAGAATTGCAAGAAAAATCCTACAAGGTTCATTAAATTGCCAGGTGATGCGAACGGGTTAGAAGTCCGACCCTGGATTTGCTCTAACTTGTCATATCCCTGATTGGACATATTCCTTATTCGACACTTTCCTGACTCGTCAAATTCCTGATACGTCATTGTTTAGTAACCGTAGTACGAAGTATAACTACTTCGCGCGTGTTCGCGATTTCTTTCGACTTTACCAGTTCTTAAGGCGATGTCAACAGCAAATGACCTTAAGCAGCGCCACTCTTCACACATACGGTTCGCGTGCCTGTGAGTGAAAGAGAAGAAACTATTCCGGGAGCTTTGCGCGCGTCTAAAACCTTGCAAATAAGACACAAATAAGAAGAAATAAAAAAAGTATGGATTATTTGTGAAATATGACTCGTTAGCTGTTTAGGTATGAATATGCTGACTTCATGTTTTTAATTGCAGACCCATACGTCGAAAAAATATAGACATAGAACCGTTTAATAATGATTTTAAGATCAATATTTGCAATTATTTTCTATTGAGCCGATTTTGTTCAATTATGTATCGAGTCCGTCTAGCGTGTTTGAAATATGATGAAAATTATCATTATATTTTTTTGTATTTTTTTGTGTGTAGTTTTTCTTTAAAAAGTGCTTAAATAACATCAATTTCAACAAAATTAGGTGTTGTCAGCCTCTTAACCGGTGGTCCACAGACTGGTGGTTCCGGGGACCACTGGTGGTGCCTGGAAGCGTCTAAAGTGGTCCGCGGGGCCAATGTAATAAATAATTAGATACATAAAAACGAGTCGACACAACGCATAAAGGTGCGATTCCGTCCGTTGCGACCGATCGAAGCCATACATTAGATAATATGTAGTTTGGTACTAGGTGATCCATGGTTAGACAGTTTTTTTTTTTCAAATGGTCTCATGTCTACATGTTAAGAACTACTGGACTAAACAATGACGAGTGAGGGATAGACGAATCAGGAATTAGACGAGTTAGGAATATGACCAATCAGGAAAATGTTTTTAAGGAACATGACCAATCAGAAATTTCACGAGTTCCTGCAGGATTTTTCTTACATACTTTAGATGCAAGAGATATGGATAAGTAATTATTATCATTTCAAGTGTTGTAATAGTTTGTTTTTCAACAGTCGGGCGCTTGCGTCGCTTGACACTGTTTACGCGCAGCCGAAGCTACGTCGTCGGCTGGATCCCCTGAGCACCCGCGCTTGCTGGCGTCGCATAGGCCTCCGTTGACTGTGTGAGACAATTATTGGCTAAAAACACTGTGTTTTAGACTTATCCTGGAATACTTCAGTAGGCGGTTGGATTATTTTTAATTAAACTAACCTAAATTCTACCGCTACTGGCTCGTGGTCCCACTGTTATATCCCCTTATTAGAAAAATGATGAATGACACTCAACCGTAAGGTCGGCGGAACCCCACTTTGGCGGGGCTCCTATTTCTATTCGGTTTTCCTGGCATTTGAAGATGCCTGACGAACCTAGCCTAATTTTATTATCTTTAGTGAGGATTTTTATAACAGTGTCACCACGAGCGGTACGCTAGTTCTAGTTAAAGCTCCTCGAAATTAAGTTTTCAGGGGAGAGTTATGACAAATGCTCGTTATGGAATTGGACACCCCTGCAAATGTTTTTGAGAATGACGTATTGTGCTTGACATATCCCGTACATTGAACGATGTTTAAAATGCACGAAAAATTACGATGATAAATCTTTACAGGAGCGTTCAATTAAACTAATCGAACCACTTGCTGGAATATTCTGTTTCCTCTGGCCACTGCTCTGGTGAAGTCCGTTGGCCGTTCTAAAAACAAATGACACGAACTACATATTTATGTGAACGAAAAGATGGAAAACAAAAATAACTCAAGTTTTTTTGCTTACGACACTGTCACTAGCCTGTACGGTCAATGCAGTATTTTTCGTCTCATCGCGTACTGTTGGATGCTAAAATCGTAGACCTTTTTTATGTAATTTTGTAAAGGTAAGAAGAATTATTTTGAACGACATGATAATGTTGTTTCGCTTATTGCAATGATTGTAATTAAAACTCGTCGCAACGCGTTTCTCTGTAAAATTTTGAAATGTTATGTAATGAAAACACAATGATTTTAGCGCTTTATTATATTCAATGAAATTTTAATAAATAATTGTCCTGCACAATCGCGTACGGTCGAACAGATTGAGTAACTGAGCGATTGACGACTGTATGATGTGAGCTGACAAGAGTTGGGATTTCATAAACTGGTCAAAACCGTTTTGACAATAACCGGTATTCCCAACACGTGATGGCAGGCCCATCACTAGGCATAAACAGATATCAAGAAATCTTAACTCCTGTCCACGTGTGCGTGAATTAGCGTACGTTTTAATATTAATTCTTATTCTAGTGTGCTAATAAATTGTATTAATTTTATGACGATAAATTGTATTATATTTAGATGTATTGACATTCCATTCATGCGGCACTTTGTTCATTTGATACGACTTTTAAATTTAAAAAAATCGATTGAACGTTTATCCGTAAAATGGTGCTGTTGTATAATGAAACTGATATAACGACATATTTGTCCAATGAACTTACTCTTAAGAATAAATTTACATCTTTAAAGTTAATATTGTAAATTGACTATGTGCCGCATTAATGGAAGTCATTCGACAAAGCACGAGGTGTCATCGTACTGTGTAGTGCCTTAGCTGAAACGTTGATACCAAAGCAACACTACCAAAAGATTGCCACATACAAAATAAAATTTCCCACGTGTCACTCATTTGAAAGATCAATCGCTTATTTTTGAGCCTGGACGTTACCTTATTTTTGAGCCAAAGGCGAGGGCGATAAACATGCGACCTTAGGATTTCTTTATCACCGCCCGAGGTGTGCACACATTTTTGTGTCTTCCCCTGGCTAGGAAGTGGAAATTTCCGCTCGCATAGCTGGTGTCCAATTGCTACTTAGGGTCCGGGGCGACGTAAACAAAAGATTTAGAGTAGCGTTGGGCTATATTTTATTGTAGATTGTGGGATGAACGTTGTGTTGCCTTGGCATTAACGGAACGAGGCCCATGCTAAGCTTACACAAAGGTTCATTTAGCTCGCGCCGAAAACGATCATGCTATATCTTCAAGTATGATAGTCCTGTTACGCTTTTATGTATAGCATTCTTGTACTTGTCTAAAAACAAATGCGCGCGAGAGCTGCGTCACGCGCGAGTTTGATTACGTCTTTTTCTTACTGTTCGGTCTAGAAAGGGACGGGTAATCTATCTCGCGCGCGACACTGCTAGTAGCCTTGCTGCCGTGGTAGCCAAGTATTGTGTAGTTTTACAAGGCCTTAGATGTACTGAGTAGCTTTCGTAAAAACCAATTGCTTTGAAAAAAAAAAGTTTGCTTATTTAAAATGTAACTTTATGTATATTTGAAAAGTGAATCTACTGGGGGAGCCGAGTGTCCATAACATTGTGATAAACATCATGTTTTTCCATTTTAAAATACTGCTTCGATTTGTTTTGTTTAAGTTGGGAACAAAGCGGTTGTCAGGGAAGTAACTGGAGTCGGAGTTGATACATTTACTTATGATCACATTGATTGTTTGGTACAGTTAGGTTTTTTTCAAAGATAATACTGAAATAACGAGCTATTACTTCAATGGCCTACATCTTTTAAATGGACATTGGGAATACAGATTAGAAGGGCCAGTTTAAAAGTTAATTAAACGTGTCGGTATCGAAATGCCTTTCAGTTTGTTCTTGCTGATATTGTGCCTTTTATTTGTTGCTTAGGGCAAAGGCATGCTTCCCATGAAAGACGATAATTAAATACGGGACAGTGCCAAAAAATTCAAACAATTTTCCTCCATGCAAGAAGGCTTCTCTAGATTTTTACAGGACGAAAAATATTAGTAATTAATGAATTATTGTATTAATTTACTGATAATTGGAATGGCGTTCATGCAAGGGAGGTTTTATGACGACAGCCTTGTGGCAAATATCAGGCATACAAATATCCGTTTTATTGTTCCCACCTTAAAGTTTAATGTAAGAGAGATTATTTGTATATGAATTTAGATTTTTTAAATATTATTTTATTAAAACTTCATGAAATTATTAATATAAATTGTATTTTATTGTAATTTTAGGATTATTTGTTCAGTTCAGGAGCATTTTGGTCCAAATCTTGACTAGTAGAGTCGCAGTTCTGTAGTTTGTGACATGTAAAAAGTCCAATAAAGTACATAAACATCCATTTGCTGTTTTAATAAACACCCATATATAACCATTTTTTTAAATTATTCTGTAAGCGATTATTGGAATAACTTAAAAAAAAGTATAAGGGCAATTTAAAAATTTGCGTTGCTTTTTTTTTTACGAAATATGAGGCATATTGTTTCAATAAAACAAAATTGGTCACTCAAAGCTTTATTTCTAAAGGATATGCCGATTTCGATACAATTTTTAAATTGTTATTATTTCTCTTATAACTACAGAATTTTTATTGTCATTATGGAAGACGAGGAGCATACATTAGCATTCAAAGGCGAAATATAATATATATGTAGGTATAATAATACTTGAAAATAATAAAGAAAAACTATAATCACAAAATGCAATGTTAATTCACGAATTTAAACAGTCGAGAATCAACACTTCAATTCTATATACCTGTAGGCTTATTGTCTAACTCGCTCGTAATCGCCATCTTGTTCATTTTGACAGTTCATGTATGGGCTGACAATTGGCATCGGAATCAGCTAGCTGTCACATTCATACATGAACTGTCAAAATGAACACGATGGCGATTGCGAGCGAGTTAGATAATAAGCCTACTTGTGTGACGGAAAAAAGGTTAAACATCACGTACATTAAGAAAAGTATAAGTATGTAATATTGTACAGGGTGTATCAGATACCCCCTAACAATAATCCACTGGGGTATATAACCATAGCTATAGAAGGTAAACAAAATATTTTAAAAAAAATTGGAGTATTTTTTTTTATATTTTCTATAGGAATGATTACAGTTAATACCTATAGAAAATAAAAAATAAAATTTACTCCAATTTTTTTTAAATATTATTTTTAGCTTCTATAGCTATGGTTATATACTTCAGTGGATTATTGTTAGGGGGTATCTGATACACCCTGTATACGAATACATAATATAAATACTCGAATTTATTATAATGCTAAAAAGCACACATCAATAATTAATATTAAGTACACGTAATATTGTTAGTTATTAATTAGACCCATGCAAATGTCGCTTATTACTAGGGCCCGTAATTTGGAGTGCGGCTTTTGACAAGTCAAGAGAGAGAACATCAATAAATCGAGTTTTAGCATTTATTTAACTTGCAACGTATGTATGTTGTTTTTTGTTTGTGTCTTTATATGATAGTACTTACCTGAAACGTTCCGATGATCATACACTCTTTTCAGCGGTTTTTTCATTTTCGGTTTTCTTTTATAAGATTTTTTTAAGAATAAAGTAGGTGGTATAATGATATATCGACTTTAACTCTCTAAATACTGCTTCAAACGGTAAGTATTAAATTCTAGTTCTAATCTACCTTTTAGTGATCAACATGGAATGTGCAATACCTATATATAAAGTGCAATGCTAAGGCCCGCTAAGTATAAACTCGCAAGTTCGATACGATATGAGCTACCATAATAACGCATTAAGCTTCCTATGTCTGCTTTTAAAGCCTACAGAGGCTTGGCAAGCGCTTCTCACAAAGGGCAGTTTTCCTGTGAACTGTGTCAACACTTCATACAGTCAGTCAGTGTGTCAGTTTGATCAACACTCGACCGAATCGGCGTCGTTCCATACAAGCTCCTTCCTGTTGAAACGGCCGGCAACGCACCTGTAATTCTCTGTCTTGCAGGTGTTCCTGGGCGATGGTGATCACTTTCCATCAGGTGACCGGTCGTTTGCCCCCTCTTAGATAAAAAAAAGCTCACCCAAACCAAATGGTTTTAAGGCCGCCATCTCACAACACAACACAGTCATATCAGTGGCCATCTCACAACATAGCCATCTCTGTGGCTAGACGAACAGCCATCTCTGTGACCAAACAACACCGTATATTGTGTACCCTGCTGACGCGCTCGAGCTTGTGAACGCTGGCCAAGGCTTGGCAAACGTGTATTCGTTTAAATGGTTAAAAAAACATTCTAAATTATAGTGTACAATTTTCTGCAGGGCCGACAACGCACTGGCTTCGCGTAAAGCGCTGCTGGTGTCTTGTCTATGGACAGTGGTGATCACTTAACATCAGGTGACCCACTAGTTAGTTTGTCTGGCCTCTCTAACATAAACATTTTTTTTAATTCGCAATAAGGACTTTTATAACTAAGTACACAGGTAAACTAGCCCAAAACAAGAGAGGTCTATTCGAATCGAAAGTTTAAAAGAAAAACAAAGAAGCAAAACAAAAGCTTTATAAAAATATTAATGTTATTTTATTTTTACATTTTAGAGATCTCGCACTTAACTAAGCCTCACTTAAAAAAATAAGCGGTGCCTCTGAAATTTAAGAACCAATTTTAAGCCGCGGGCATATAGAAAACGGTAGCAGTCGATTTTGCTTAAAACTTACATTTTTGAGAAGCAAATGACAAATCTCTCGAGTCCTTTTTTTGTTCCATAGTTTTCATTTGGTCATAATTCATAACATTGGTTAGTCATTTTTATTCATAACACCTGAAATCGTGCATTGGCCAGAACTTTTGGAAAAGTTATCAGAATGCAGTAGGTTAGGTTTGAGTAGTTTACTATCAACTCTAAAAAATACAGTTTCAGAAATAAAAAACTTCATGACTTACGAAAATTATGGCAACCTATACATTCGGAACTTAAATTTTATGGAACAAAATGTAGACGCCAAATTTATGCTTACAGCGACCGCTTTCAGTATACCTTCGTTCACACTTTACCCAATAAAATTTTATTTGATTTCAACCAGCTTCTTCTATTTGGAGGGATATAACGAACGATGAGCTCAACACAAATATTAGTAAAAATATTATTTACAGACGTCGCTGTATAAAATCTTACTAAGCATTAAAATATTGCACATAACCTAAAAATATTATTTAAATAACACTCCTTAAAAACCGCAATTGAATCTTGACAATACATATAGTAACGACAATAACAAATATGTACAAAAAGCGCTAAAAACATATTGGTTGAAAAAAAATACGAGATTTATTTATTTTCATTTACATAATAACATTGCCCGGATTGCCAGGATAAAACTTTAGGAGACAAATTGGTTTTCTGTGATATTGTGTCCTCATTGGTCGTTGTATCCTACATTAAGTCGCAAGAAAAGGCCACAACGAAATAAATCTAATAACACGTGCAAAGAATTAAGCTTTAAGACTTAAATTTTACAGCCGAAATCATCACTTTGTTTCAAGGCTTAAAAAAATAACTTAATTCACTTTACGTGCCGGCACGTAAGTCTAGCGATGTCGAGTCATTTGGAGGGGGTTCTGCGCACCCACGGATACCGTATTTTATACTTCTGCGCATACAAGGTCATCGCTAGACTTACGTGCCGGCACCTTATACAACGTGTTCTTTTTGATTTCAGTTAAATTTGAACATTCTTCGTGTCAAAAAAGTTAATAGTTGTAATGATATTAAACAATTTACGCAGTTTAATCATTTCAATATTTGTCTGCAGCATGACCGTGAGCTGCAATAGAGCGTCGCCTTAATCCTAAGTATTTTTTTATCAATTTCAACTTCCCGAAAAACATATCTTGTCAAGTAGACAGAAGGACGCTCAGACGGAGAGTAAAGGTTCTATCTTTTTTGAGGTACGAAATATATATAAAAAAAACACATTGTATTAGAAATTAATCCCGTGAACTTAAACAACTATGACTGGCACATTTTTGGTCGAATTTACGATTAGTTCCTGATTCATCGAATTATTGTTTCGTCGAATTATAGCTTAGCCGGATTATGCTTTCGTCGAATCGAGAACTAATCGAATCTACTTAAGTCAACGGCGAAACGCTATATCTACAAGCAAATCTAAAACTAAATAAAAATGTACTAGTTATTTATTAATTCAAGCCGAACTTTTGAGAAATAACTTGTTATATGATTAAAAGTAATAAGTACAGGGATCTAAGGGAGCGTTGAAACGCAAATTACAAAATATAATATGAAATTCGAGATCACAAAGATGCGGTCAAAGGGTTCAATGGCATGCGTAGACAACCACCTGACCTATAGTCCATTCCAGTCCATTTTAACACTTTTGTAAACAAACAACTTCCCCCAATACTTTTGATATATTTAAACTTTCTGTCAAAAATCGCTGGTTATGGTTAATGTTACTGTTAAAGTTGGTGCTACGCAGGCTTAGTTTTAAAAGTCATTTAGGCCTGCCTTTGACTCTGTTTCAAGCATCTAAAGTTCTAGTAGTTCGAATTTCAAAATAGGTGCCTTCAAAACACTTGGCATTTCCAATTTAAAGTGACCCAGTTGTCAAAAAATAGCGCGATAAAATGACCAAAGCAAATCAGGCTCCTGTTTTAGAGTCTGTCTAACCAAAGCTGAACCCACTAGTTATTTGATTGGCAACATTTTGTCTTTAAGTGTGCCTATCTGAGGTGTCATGTTGTATGTCAAATTGACATTTCTCTAAGAAAATTGCAGCTGTGTGAGTGATCCTGTGTTACCCGGTCACGATTTTTTGAAATTGCCGCGCTTTTACAGGTTCAGCTTTGGTGAGACAGACTCTATCAACAAGTGTTCTTTTTACACTACAAACTCGATGAGAATCTGCGCCGGTTGACTTCATATTGAACAAGCATCGCATTTCATTTGTTAATACACTGTACTTTTTGTTACCTGAATAAACTATTATTATTATTTCGAATTGTCAATGGTCACTGACGAAACTGTTTTTTTTTTAATTGACGAGTTGGTGAAATAGGCGCCCGATTGTGAAAAACACTTTATATTGAAAATGCCCATCAGTGAAATTTTAAGCCAAACATTAGGAAATAGGTCCTTTTGAAACACTCCTACGTAATACTGGAAAGCTTTGTTTACACAGCATCTTCCCGCCGCCAGCTGAGCAATTCGTCTAGTAGATTCTCTAAGTACGGGTTGCCGCCTAGTCGTGCGACCTGCGAGAAAAAACGATATTTCAATAAATTTGTTAGATTAGATTAAATTATTCATTCATCCAATAAAAATTACATCATAAATTGTACATTGGTCAAGTTAGGAGAGTTTAGATTGAAATCGCCAAGAGTAAATTTTCTACTTATTACAAAAATGTAATAAGTTCTGAATCGGTAATATAATTTGAACTTTCCATCCACAGAATATTGCTTGAAGTCCATTGTACAAGTATATAAACACCATCTAGCGTGAATTAGCCAAAAGATAAGTCTGAAAATGTCAGTTGTCGGGTCTCTTTTTTTCCCATAATATTCATTGGTCATAATAATCGTTAGCCACAATTTTTTTGGCCATAACACGTGAAATCGTGCATTTTTCTGAAATATTGGAAATATCGTCAGAATGTAGTAAGTTAGGTTAGGTTAGTTTGCTATCAATTCTGAAAAAAATATTTACTGCTTCAGAAATAAAACGCTTTATGACTAACGAAAATTATGATATGCCATACATTCGAAACTTAAATTTTATGGGACAAAATATAGATCCAATTTTGCAATTGCACAACAAATGTCGTTAAAATAACTGCGTTGCAAAATGAACACTACTGAATGGGATTTAGGTTTATGTGATTGAAAATCTAACAGCGGAACACTCGAGAAAATCTGTTTCTGGCTGAATCATTCCGCTACAGGAACCGTCAAATTCAATTTGACGTTATACATGCAATTTTTCGCATATAGGTGGCACGGTTCTCTTACGTTTGCCCGAATTTCATATGCCATAAATGTATTGTTTGACATAATGATCATTTGCCATAACTCTTGTCTCTTTAACTATTAATTGTTCAGGATTGTTATAAAACAAACCTAACCTAACCTTCTACAGGATTGCTATTTCAATGCTCCTGAAAAAATTACGGTTAGGTACAGAGAAAAAAAGAGTTATGGCAAATGATCATTATGGCAAACATTGTTATGGCATATAAAATTCAGGCAAATGTAAGGCTCCGAGGTGGCACGCGTGTCTCGTTCACAGCCACTTCTACTATATCTTTTTTTCTATGCTTGCCATCACATCGTCACTGACCTCGTCTCTCGCGTCAGCGTCGAGGCGCGTGAGCGCGTCGCGCGTGTACTGGAAGCTGCCGATCCTCTCCAGCAGACTGATGCAGTACCGCTTCACCTCGACATCGCGAGTCCTTTGCCGTAGAATATCTAATTTGCGAGTTAAGGACAATACATCGCAGACCAAATAGGAGACGTTTTGGAAAAAGGTCAGTAGGCTTATTGTCTAACTCGCTCGCAATCGCCATCGTGTTCATTTTGACAGTTCATGTATGGGCTGACAATTGGCATCGGAATCAGCTAGCTGTCACTTCCATACAAGAACTGTCAAAATGAACACGATGGCGATTGCGAGCGAGTTAGACAATAAGCCTACAGGTCAGGAGTAGGTACCCGAAACCGACGAGCATGTATGAAGAGATTGATGAATGCAGATGAAGCGAAAGAGGTATGTCAGGATCGTAGCAAGTAGAACAAAGTAGTCTCTGCCTACCCCTGTGGGAAAGAGGCGTGACGGTATGTATGTTATAAAGGATACGTAGTACTTGGTTGTCGCCGTCCTGATTGCGTATCGCATGTATGATGGGGAAACTGAACTTCCCCTCAGTCAGATCCTCGCAGAAGCTTTTATTCTCCGAATACTGAAAAAAATGTGACGAGTAAAATCTCACACACTCC
The DNA here is from genome assembly GCA_963854515.1 of Pandemis heparana. NCBI lineage: Eukaryota > Metazoa > Arthropoda > Insecta > Lepidoptera > Tortricidae > Pandemis > Pandemis heparana. The sequence continues at coordinate 3,582,955 of OY978011.1, read as the reverse complement.
TTTGAACAACGAGTATAACTAGCACTGGTAAATACTGCGTATAGTTGCCGGCAAACATCTAGAGTAGTGTTTTTCAAACTTTTTGGCGTCACGCGGCCCTTAATGACCATCAAAATTCCTTCGCGACCCCCCAAAACCCAATTTGTACGATTAACCTTGGAACCCAACTCTTATTTTAACAGATTTGGAACGCACCCTTCTAATATTCAATCATTCATGCGTTTTGGAACGCAACCTATATTTATCATAAGTATTCAGAAGGTACTTATTGTTTCGCAACCTAACTAGTACTTACCCCTTTTTAAATATTAAAAGGCAGCTGTTATTTTGGAGATTATTTTGCGACGAAATGGAAAAGTATCTAAAAAGATAATCGATGCCTACGTCTGGATTAACATCAACATCTGGAAGTGAGCCTAAAAAGAAGAAGAATAGAAAATAAATGAGATTATGTGGAAATGAGCAGCCAGAGTAACAGTAAATAGTATATTAAAGTGTAAATATTTAAAAAACACACACGACGTACACACGTCAGCCTCTAGGTACAATCATAATAGTTATGTCTAAACAAACCGTTCTATGTTGCTTAGACAACCGTTTGAACATGTATGGATTACATCAAGCCAGTACACTAGGCGCTATACAGCCTCTAATACGCCCCCTTAATCTATTACATGTTACAAACATACACACATACAGACAAGTTATAAAACACTTCAGTACTTGCCTGTACTCTTCACATTATTATTCAAACAAAACAAAACATACAAAACCTAAACCTAACAAATGAATAACCGCATAACTATCAAGAAAAATAAATTAATCTAATACCTACACAAAACAATTCAAACATAAAACAATTATAACAACTATACGTCCGCCCCCTTATTAGAATAATTTATCAAAGATAACTGTCCTAAAAACTCTTTCAGTTTTGGGCTATGCACGGACTTGGTTAAAATGTCAGCTATCATTTTATCGGTTGACATGTACCTGATCTCCACTTTATTACTCAGAACACATTCCCGTATAAAATGATACTTTATGTCAATATGCTTTGTTCTGTTATGCATCATTTTGTTGGTTGCAATTTTGTGCGCAGACTGGTTGTCGTTGTAGATTACAACCGCTTTACTATTCACAGTTAAAAGAAGACTGTCCAGTAAACTACGTAGGTAAAGTGCTTCCTTTGAAGCTTGACTAAGTCCTACGTATTCCGCTTGTGTGGAGGACAACGATACAGTAGCCTGCTTCCTACTCTCCCATGTCACGACATTCTTACCTACTTTAAATATTAGACCAGTGAAAGATTTTCTATCTAGCGCTCCACCCCAATCTGCGTCTACATAGCCTCGTAAATCTAAATCCCCCGACTTTTTAAAGGTAAGACAGAGGTTAGACGTACCCTTCAAATACCTAAGGACTCGCTTTGCGCATTTAAAGTGTGTTTCATCGTAACACGAATTAAACTGCGAAAGTGCACTTACTGCATGCGCTATGTCCGGCCGCGTATTACAGGCTAAATAATTTAGACATCCTATCAAACTTTGATATGGCAGATGACAGTTCGAATCAGCTGACTTTTCTAGCTTGATTCCCACCTCCATTGGAGTACTAACCGGCTTCGCATCAGTCATGTTAAAATCGTTCAATATATTAAATATGAACTGCTCCTGATCAAGATGAATAACATCTTTATCCCGCCTTAGTCGCATTCCTAAAACATGTCTAGCCGCGCCTAAATCTTTCACTTTGAACTTTTCAAGCAATCCTGTTTTTAATTTTTGCTTCTCAAGTTCACAATTCCCAAATACGAAAATGTCATCAACATAAATCACTACCACTAGCCTCTTATTATTTATAAGGTGCTTCTGGTACAAACATGGTTCTTGTATCGACTGTTTAAAACCTAACGCTAGCATCTCTTTGTCCAATTCGTTGAACCAAGCATTCGATGCTTGTTTCAACCCGTACAATGATCGCTGAAGCTTGCATACTTTGGTTTCTTGACCTTTGGCTACTGCTCCTTTAGGCTGGAGCATATAAATGTCTTCTTTAATCTTTCCATATAAGAAAGCAGTAGTTACGTCCCATTGATCAATAAACCAATCGTATTCAACCGCTAATGAAAATAACATTCGCAATGTAGAGCTTCTAACTACAGGAGAATAAGTTTCACCATAGTCAATGCCACGTACCTGCGTAAAACCTTTGGCTACCAATCTAGCTTTGTACTTGGTTACCTTGCCATCGCTGTCTTTCTTGACTTTGAACACCCATTTGCATTGTATCGGCTTCTTATCAACTGGACGGTCGACTAACTTCCATGTTTGATTCTCTTTTAGTGATTGTAGCTCGTCGTCCATCGCCTTCTGCCACAAATCACTATCAGGCCTCGCCAACGCTTCTTCTACAGTCAATGGATCGTCATCTATCACGCTTTCCATGGCGTACATGACGTTACAGCCATAACGATCGACTGGCTTACGCTCCCTTTGAGGATACCTCCTTTCAATCGGTTGAGGTAACGTCACTTCCTCTTCAGCAACTTCCTCTTCAGGTACTCTCTGCTCTGGTGTACTCGGGACCTCTGGTAGTACCTCCTGGTTGACAACGTCGCTTGACGAACTGTTGTCATGCGCCTCCGAAGTTCCAGCTCCACTGTTGCTGTCATTGCGTACACTAGACTGAACAATCGACTCTGAATCCAGGCTTAAGCGTACGACAGAATCGTCAATTTTCACATCTTGAAGAAAAACATTTTCCAAAAATTTGACATTTCTCGCTGTAGTAATTTGCCTTGTCTTCGGATTCATTAAACGATATCCTTTCTGATTATCCGGATACCCAATAAATATCGTCGGTTCCGTTTTCATATCTAGTTTGCGTCGCTTCTGTTTTGGTTTCAAACTAAAAGCCAAACAACCAAAGATTTTCAGATGACTCACATCTACATCTTTTCCACTCCAAAGCTTCTCAGGTACAGCATCGTTCAAAGCTTTCGTTGGACTTCTGTTCTTCAAGTATACAACTGTACTTACAGCCTCTGCCCAATACTTTTTGCTCAATTTTGCTTCCGATAACAATGTCCTCGCCTTCTCAATAATGGTGCGGTTAGCTCTTTCCGCCACAGAATTTTGTTCTGGTGTGTAGGGTACGGTCGTCTGGTGTTTAATTCCTGCAGACTTCAGAAAATTATTAAATTGACCATTACAGTATTCCGTTCCACAGTCAGATCTAAGGCATTTTATTGACCTACTCGTCTCCTTCTCAACTTCCGCCTTGTATTCACGGAACTTATCGAAAGTTTGACTTTTATTTTTCAAAAAATAAACATGCGTCTTCCGAGTATAATCGTCAATAAATAGTAGGACATACCTCGAACCTCCGAACGAAGGCTCTTCCATCGGTCCACAAAGATCGGAATGCACGAGCTGTAAAATCTCGTTCGCTCTCGTACCTGTGTTTTTAAAGGGACTCTTGCATGTCTTTCCCTCAATACACGCAATACATGGTTCTGTCAAATCACAACTTCGAAATTCCATTCCCGTAACAAGGTTTTTCAATTTATTCATGTATTTTTCACTTAAATGCGCCAGTCGTTTATGCCAAATGTTCGAAATATTTTCATTTTGTTTTGACAATGTCAAATTGACGACGTTGTTTTTGTTTTCTTCCAACTCGTAAATTCCGTCAACTTCATGACATCTTGCAATAGGTCGATTCTGTTTTTGAATCGTGCAACCTCCTTTGTCAAAATTAATGGAATAATTCTTCTTGGTCAAATCGCTAACTGAGATTAAGTTCGTTAAATCGGGAACATGTAGAACATTATTTAAAGATAATTTCTGCTTCTCGCTGACTTGAGGCTCAGCGTTCCCTCGTCCTTGCACGCGTAGCTTTTCACCATTCGCTACCGAAATTTTCATGTTGCCGTTCTCGGGACTGTAAGACAACAACCTGCTCTTATCATGAGTCATGTGATTTGAGCATCCACTGTCGAGATACCACTTGTCTTTGTTAATCGCCTCCTTTGCATTCAGGCAGACATTCGCGGTTCTCTTCCGCTCTTCGCATTCGGACGCTTTGTGTCCTTGCTTATGGCACTTATAGCACTTGTAAACAAACTTCTGCTTACGATCATCGGGTTTAGTGCGAGATCTGGCATCGTTCTGTGCTCTTCTTGTAACTAGGGCTTGTTCGTGGTTTGTGTTCATTTTGCTCTGTCTACTTCCTTCTTGCATCAATTTCGTTTTTATTTGCTCCAACGTGATCTCGGAACCGCTGTTGTCTACAGCCATGATGAGGGGGCCGTACTCAGGGGTCAATCCACCGAGCAAAATCGATATGATCCAGTCCTCTTGAATCGGTGAATCAATATCCGACAGTTGCTGTGCAAGAAACGTAACTCTTGAAATGTAGCTTTCAATACAGTCAAAATTTTCTAACCTGCTACTAAATAGCTCTCGTTGAATGGAGATTCGTCTTCCCCAACCTTTGTCTTCGTAAGCTCTTTGCAGATTACTCCAGACATCTTTGGCAGATTTGGCATTGTAGACGTGAGTAAAGCACTCCGGTTCCAACAACAAACAAATCGTTGTTCTTGCTTTCCTGTCCACATCTTCGTTTACCACATCTTTCGAAATTACTTCCCACCAGTTTTTATTTTCTAAGTAATTCCTCACCAAGAATTTCCAGTTCGGGTAATCAGACGAACCCTTCAATTTTCTTATTCCGCTTATGCCAACCGAACAGCTGTTTTCATCTGACATTATGTCACGGAGAAAATTTTCACAAGCTTCAAACCACTTCTATTTTTACTTCAATAACTTTTTACGTTATTCCTGGACTGCTGGGGTCCTGGGCCCATAACCAAATGAGATTATGTGGAAATGAGCAGCCAGAGTAACAGTAAATAGTATATTAAAGTGTAAATATTTAAAAAACACACACGACGTACACACGTCAGCCTCTAGGTACAATCATAATAGTTATGTCTAAACAAACCGTTCTATGTTGCTTAGACAACCGTTTGAACATGTATGGATTACATCAAGCCAGTACACTAGGCGCTATACAGCCTCTAATAAAAATATGACTAAAACTATTTAAAATACGGTTTTTCTGTTACGGACGACAAACCACAATGTGTTATTTGTCTAAGATTGATTGATTAAAATGTACATCCTTGAAAACAAAATCATTCCATCTAGTCACAATACTTTCAGCTGAGCCTCGCGAGCCCCCTGGATAGGTCTCGCGACCCCCCGGGGGGTCGAGACCCACACTTTGAAAAACACTGATCTAGAGCATGACCTTGAATGCGGGGAAGTGAATTTAGCGCCTCTGGTATAAAAGTACATGCGCGAACTTACCCCTTCCACGTCGTTCTTGCTCAAGATGTTTGTCGGCAACTATATCTGCACAACACCCATAGGGAAAATCCGCGTAGGAGTCATCCATAAAGTACGTCATACGTTAAGGAGGGGGACGACGAAGTGTGACAGGGGGTGGGAGGGGTCCTGAGTTTCGTGACGTGACGTCACATTTCAAAATCCAACAGGTACATCTAATTTCATTGTCATTTAAAATTAACTGTCGCGAATTATAAATTAATGTAATAATATATCAGCATGTTTTTTATACACTAATACTCGACGGATACACATGCGTATGGGCGTAGCACGTCCTCAAACTCGGTGGAGCGAGGATCTTCGCAAGGCGGCTGGCAAGAGCTGGATGAGAGTGGCCGAGGATCGTGCTCAATGGCGTGCCATGGGAGAGGCCTATTTCCAGCAGTGGACGAATATAGGCTGATGATGGGTACACATGGTGGGTACCACCCAACGGCTACCGGCGGCAAGGTAAGCCGAGGCGGAGATGGAGAGATGACTTGGACGCGGAACTGACTGAAGTGACCGAGTGGCAGGATATATAGCTCTGGATAGGTAGAGGGGAGGCCTTTTCCCACACAAATATAGGCTAATATAATATATATTTTTTAACACTAGCGAGATTGCAACAGCGTTTTGTTTTGCCGCGACAATGCCGGGCTCTGAAAATAAGTATCGTTCTTCATTTAGTAACGGTAATACTTAAAGATTATTTCCACATAATGCGTTGTCATGGGTGCTCCTTTGTTATAAAATCTGAGGTTCACCTTTGTGATTAGTATAAAAGATCGCAAATAATTTAAAAATTTCAAACTTATTTGCATAAGCAATATTAGTATAGGCATTAGGATTTCAGTACTAATTAGTTGTATATAAATCATTAATCATGCGTGTGCGCTGCATGTAAATAAATTATTTAAAATTAATTAATTGTTGTTAAAACTAACACTTAGCTTGTAAGATCTTACTAACGCAATTGTATGAGTCACCTAAACAGGTTGTAACTTGAAATAAATGATTTATTATTATTACTAGCTGTTGCCAGCGACTTCGTCTGCAAAGAATTCGTTTATCGCTATCCCGCGGGAACTACGCAATTTTCCGGGATAAAAAGTAGCCTATGTGCTATTCCAGGCTTTTCTCTATCTATGTGCCGAATTTCATCAAGATCCGTTGGGCCGTTCTGGCGTGATTGAGTAACAAACAAACAAACATCCATCCATTCATCCATCCATCCATACTTTCGCATTTATAATATTAGTTAGATAAAAATCATAATAATCAGATTATTCGATTTTAACGAATTTATTTGATTTAAATCAGGTTTATTGTGTTTTTTTTTTAATTTCTTGTCTTTCTTGTCTTTTGGAATTTAATTGAGGACGACTACTGAATTCAATAAATGTTTAATATCTCACCTCTTGCAAACACAGGTTGCAGTAGTCATCCCGGATTTGGAAGTAGAGACCCAAGATGGCGGAGAGCTTGCTAAAGTCCGATTTGTTCTCGCTAAACAATTGCATCAGACGGATCGCCAGCATGAAAAGACCGCCGGTTTCTGTAAGGAACAGTTGTAAAGGAAGGTTGAAGTTGTGTTTGCACACACGTTCCGACATTGCAGATGGTACCACACGCCACTCTTCGTAATGTTTCATAACAAGCGATTAAGTTTTTCGGTGAGTTGGTCGGGAGCCCCGGGCCCTATTTTATAAAGCTAAAAGGTACAATTTATAAGCGGAAGTCTACCTAACACATAGGGTCAGAAAGAGACTTCCGCTTGTAAATTGTGACTTGTAGCTTTATAAAATAGGGCCCCGGTGGTTCAATTGGTAGGACGCTTCGCGCGTATAGCCTTAAGGCGATAACAGCCGCGAAACTAGCGCCACTTCGGAAATGTTTTTATATTTCCTAAATTAGATCAATTTTTAATAATTTCCGAACGTTAGATACTAGTGAAACACCTATAATATGTATTAAAACAGTGTATACAATTTGTCGTTCGGTAGTTGTTCCAAAAAACTTGCACAAAACTAAAACTGCATTAAAGTCGATCCACCCGTTTGAGAGCTACGACGCCACAGACAGACACACAATACAGACATCGTCGTTAAACTTATAACACCCCTCTTTTGCGTTGGGGGTTAAAAAAAAATAGAAAATATAAATGTTATTTATCGTAAATTTTAATTGAAAAATTAAGTCACCTACACATTTTTTTGGACGCGGGTTCAAAGCCCTTCAGCCAGTGCTGTGACAAAGTGTTCCAATCAAACAAGGCAAAAAAAAACACGCACACATGTTTTATTAGTACGGCGTTCTAAGAATTGAATGCTGGTCATACCCAAAAATAAATTGATTCAAATCAATTCGGTGTCCGGCTTTGTATTAACGATTCACACAATACAATGTTTGTTGCCAGTATCAATGATATCATTGGCATTGAAACAGTAATTCAAACTTTATTAATTTCTTTTGTGTAATTCCTAGCTTAGATATGCACGAAAATTCCCGCATGTCGCTTTACATTGCGGCGCTGGGTCGACTACATCTAACTCGTTAGCATCACGGCCTAGCAATGTAATTAAACTTGCATGACCTTTCTTGCTCCCCTCCTTATAATTTTTGTATCTGGGAGATCCAAATAGTGGAGCCTAGTGAACATCACGGTCTAAACTGGGCTTATGTATTTTTGAGAAAATAACATAATTGGTAATTCAACGAAAATAAGTACTATCATTTACTTTCACTACTATCCTGAAGAGGGCGGATTGCGCAGTTGTGTAATTAATTATGTAGTAGTAATTAATTATGTTTTGTTAAAAAAACATTATTAATACAACATTTATTTGCTGCCTGTGCTTGCATTTTCATTCAATCTACAATTACGTATACCAAAATTAAAGCACTAAAAGTGGGCGAAAAATGTTTTGCAAGTCTTAACTGAAGACAACTTTAATTTAGACTGTTTTTTTATTACGTTTTCATTGTATTGTTTGCTTTGCGTGTGAATAAATAATGAACACAAAATATTTACCTTGCTACTCCGCTACTTACGTGCAAGATAACCACGTTGTACGACGTTGGTTCGCATGTACATCGGTTGTGCTCTAATTTTGAAAATGATCCCGTAGATGGATCGAAACGCGCGTCAGTGTTTGTGTGGTGTTGGGATTAATTAAGTTTGTGCGTTTTGTGTGGCAGTAGTGGAGGGAGGGCTTGCAAGGTAAATATTTTGTGTTCATTGAAATGGACCTCCGCAAGGTAACGCCTGATTCAATAAAATATGTGAATAAATATTCTTTTCTCAAGCATGCTCGGAAATGTACGCGTTAATGTCGCGAAATGAAGCCAAGAAGTTTCACATTTACGGCCTAGGCCAAGAAGTAATGTGGTGCGGTCGAAATGAAGCCAAGAAGTTTCACATTTACGGCCTAGGCCAAGAAGTAATGTGGCGCGGTCGGCGGGCGGGTGCGCTCGGCGCGGTGCGGCGGCGCGGGGCGGGGCGCGGGGAACATGGCGCGAGCAATAGTTTGTTCAAATGGCACGTTTCAAAAATTAAAAATGCGGCTAATTAAACAATTTTTACTTGATTTCCTCGCATTGCTTGAGAAAAGCACTATACAATCCTCGGCCGGAAACAGGGATTGCAGGACTCGCTTTATCCGGCCTCGTCTACGACTCGGCCGTGTACCCCAATCTCGTCCTGCAATCCCTTACTTCACGGCCTCTGCAATAATGTACTATTTTTTGTATTGAAGCTACTCACTTTTCACAGTCATTTCCTTGTACTCCTCTTCAGAAGGGCAGTGGAAGTTGTCCCGCCAGTAAATCTCCATGCCTTGACCCCTATGTAGCTCTAGGAGTTGTTCAGTGTACACTGCAGTCGCCTAAAACACGGCCGAACTGTACTTACGAGCAAAATAACGGCACACTTTTGTATGGGTGTCCCGTCATTTTTGCACGTCATTGCACCATGTCAGATTTTGGAGTAAGGTGTCTTCCATGTACCTACTTATTGACGTCATTCGTACAGGAGACCAAATAGCAAGACACCTAATTTCGTGTTATGCCTGCGGGACAATGGGTCAATTTATGGTTGACTCAGGGAAGCATTTTTATTTTTATTTATCATTTTATAGCACTACGGTCTGTTTCAATAACGAAGGGTTGTGTGACAGATCCATAGAATGTAACTGTTAGCGTTCACGAAAGTTTTGACAGCAAAATAAATACTAAATTGAATTAATTACAAATTAATCAATACTTGGTACTGAGCATTGATAACGTTCTAAAAAGGATCACGGCGATGTTTTTTGCGTTCACATAATTTTCACGTACAAATTTTCAATATATGTCACTATTGACGAGACGTTGCTAGGTTACGTTCTATGGTCATTAAAACTAGAGAGGTGACTGTGTATAATTGGGTAATCGGTTAAAATCGCGTGTAATCGAAAATCCAAAGACAACCTACAAAAATATGAAGTGAGTATTTTACATTATTTCACACACACTACACAATACCAATCGATTGTATTGGTAATAAATAGATTCCTTAAAACTTCAATTACATTATGAAGTTAAATAATATTTTATACAACCTATTTTGTTGAAAAAACACAACTTGGCAAAAAGCGTAAAATAGGAATTATAGTTATTACATATTAGGAGATTGACTTGAGTATCATTATATCGAAATAGCATTTATGTAATAAATTAATATGCAGTCGTTATTTTTATGGAATCGATTGTTATTAGTACTAAGATATAATCGATAATCGTTTTATGTGAAACGTGTCACAAAGAAGCCTCACCTCTAGATTTGTCAATGTTAATGTCACATACAACCCTTCCTTATTGAAACCGAGTGTAAGGCACTAACCCTTTTAATATTGAATCAATAATTTAATTTAAATGAATAATCTTTGCAAGGGGTGTTCAGTCTTACAAACCACCTGAAACATTCCAGAAAAAATCTAAGAGATCTTGTCTGATGTTGTTGTTGTTTGATGTTGTCTTATTGGTTGTTTGGTAGAGATCGCTATTAAGCGATACGACCGCCTATTGAATACTTTGTTTTTTGTTTCTGTATTGTTTTGTACTGATTTGTGGTATTCAATAAAGTGTATTTGTATTGTATTGTTGTATATGTCACTTACCATCGGATGCCCCAACTCCAACGTCTTCTCAAGCGCTATGATCATGACGTAGTTAGCCGCGTTGATGGTGCTGGCTACACCATAGATGGAGTGAGCCACAGGGATACCCCGTCGCAGTATCGAGTTGTCCTGGATGTCATCTACCCTGTGAATTGCATTCAGCGTCAACACTCGCACAAAAATTCGAAATATTATAAACGGGATGTGAACCGCGATTTACAACATTTCATATTTCTGAACCTATAATATTAATGGTTCTCTGTGTTTTGTTTGAAAAGATGAACATGCTGACAGTTTAATTTTTTCGCTAGGGCTTGTATATAATTTATTAATTTGTGCTTATTCTAAAAGGGCGTAAGTCCGATACTATCACAGAATACACACTTATCCCTTTGTCTTCTCTCTATAGAAAAAAAAAACTGACGTCAATTTCAAATTGTCAATGTCAGGCCCTATTCTCCAATATTCGATTTTCGAGGGTCGCTTCGTGCTGTTCCGCTCATACAAATAGTCATTATCTTGAGAGTGAGAGTGAAAGTATGCAACAAACTTCGAAAATAGAATTTCAGAGTTGCCCCCCTTGTACTTTGAAGTTGTCAAAAATACAAAATTATGATCACTTATTTTTTCTCGTGAAAAAAAGCAAAGGCGTTTCACCTATCCTGTGGTAGTTTTGGTAAAATTAGGACATATTTTTAATGAATTTTTATTTTTTATAATAAGCGATACTAAAATTATATAAACATATTGCAGTGATCAGGAGGACAAATGCTTTCGAACCATTATATACATTTTCAGGTGTTATAAAAATGAAATGTTGTCAATTACCTTTATTGAGCACCCGATATTTCGATACAGTTGCATGCGCGGTTCACATCCCGTTTATAATATTTCGAATGAACTTAACCGTGAATCATTAAAAACTCTCGCACAAAAAGTGCACAAAACGTGTGGTAGGCCACACAACGAAGACCAAAAACAGTCTATCAGGGGAAAATGAGCTTGTAAAGCTTATAATCATGGGCAAAAGAGCTGTTGTGAGCAGGAAGAAATCCTGGCTGCGAAATATCAGGGAATGGACTGGAATCACAAGTGCAGCGGAGCTTTTCACCCTGGCCAGAGAAAGTGAAGTATGCAGAGCTGACTGCCAACCTTCACTAGTTGGAGAGGCACCATAAGAACGTTTAGAAATAATGTCAAATAGATTGTTATTTGCCGCTCTATTCCATAAAAAAACAACAAGTTTACGTTTTCACATTAAAGTTAATCACTGGTTTATCGCTTTGTGAGCGACGCGCTTTGACCTATGTAACTATGCGTCACGGTGTAGTTCGATAAGGTAACAGTTACCGGTAAACCATAGACTCTAGAGCAGCGTTTTAAAGTGGATTTTAATTCCAAAATAAAAGTTTTTGAATTTGAATTTAACCCTTTTCAGCCACGGACCCCAAAGAAATCAGTTTGGCGCATAAGTCGTCCTGTTTGTATTTTGTCCCGTTCTCAGTTCGTCCCGTTCGCAATTAGTCCCGTTTGCAATTCGTACCGCAAACGCACCTCATCCCGTTCGCAATTCGTTACGTTAGCAATTCATCCCGTTAACAAATCGTCCCGCTAAAAGCTTCAAAAGTGTACACAAGTACTTACGGTTGTCTATATCGATGATTAGCTAAAGGGACGAACCGTGAATGGGACAAGGTGCAGCGGGACGAATTGCAAACGGGACTATTCCGAACGGAACGGCATGCGCCTAAACCTACTTATTTGGGCGACCGTAGGTACTACTTAATATCTGTGGTATTAAATAATTTATTGGAACCCTGGTGACTTTTCTACGGAACCCATTTTGTAATACCTCTATAGCATTGTGTAAAGTGGTGAAGGTATAAAAAAATATATACCATTGCGCATGTATGCATGGTGACATTAAATTCGCTTACTCATTCAAGGTGGTCACTCAATAAGTTAGCCAGCAAGTATGTGTAGACGTAAAGAAACAAATATTTTCATAGATATTAACGTTTACATTTCTACCTCAATAAAAGCGACGGAGATTACCAGATAAGGAAATTAAGCAGCCCTACTTAATACTGCGTCCACAGTTAAGTTACGTACACACGGCAAAATAATTCGGTAAGCATAGGCACGCACACAAACGTCGTCTATGTGTTGAGTACCGACATGAACATTACGTAGAATCCACATGTGAATGTGTGAGTGAGTTCGATCGTATATCTACCCTCTCAGTACAGTTTTTTTTAGTAATAAGATAAATAAGTAATGTCGCTGTAAATTACCTATTTATTATATAAACAACAACAATAACTATAAAATAACAATGAAGAAAGTTGCAACAATTTTAGTTAGGTAGTTTATAATAAACTAAGTTAAAAATAATTACAAATTAAACTAAAAAATCCCCTTGGTATCGTGCCTGGCTCAAAGGTTTAAAAATTCAATATCTCCGGTTTAAGTTAATTCTACAGAAATAATGTAAAAGTATTGTTTTATTTTTACATTTTCCTAAAAACATTTTACATTATTATCTTACATTGGATATTGTCATCGCAAGTGTAAGGCAAGAGAAGGCAGACCGGATCGTCTTACTTTGTCCTTGAATCTTTAAATTTATGCAATCTGACGCATTGAACTATTATTACCAGCGTAGTAGCTACCATCTCACTGATTCAACTTGTTATATTTTTATTTCTCATCAAGTCTGGTCTGAGATTCAATTCCAACATTTCCAACCAATATTCCTTACAACCAGCATCGCCATTTAAATAACATCCAAAAATGTCATTTCTTCTAGGATTCGAACTCGGTTTACTGGAGAGCGAGTGCACAAATCAAGTATCCGACTTGCCTTTGTGACCGCTGAGCCACCGAGACATTTAATATAGTCGGTGAATTTATGAATTACTACGTCCAAACTGTGACTACTGCATTTGCAATGTGTAAATAGTTGTTTCAAGAGCTTTGAAATAAGGTTGAAATTTGCTAGACGATGCACATTTTATTAATTGCCGTCTAACAATATAAAGTATATTCTACCCTCAAATTATTAGTAATATGAATTTGTCAACGCTAGCCGCCATTCGTTACGCCTTGTTTTACAAGTGGTTTTACAACAACGAACTGTTTAATTTTGCCTTTGAAATACCTTGTGATTTGCAAAATATGGATAGTCATCATCTTTTTTGAAAAGAGCAGAAATTATTGTTCTTTACGAACAAAATATTTCTATAAGGATCGCATTTCTATAAGTTTATTGATATCGGTAAGTAGACAAAATGTCTGATAAAATAATGACTTCTTATTTTACATCAAATTTCTTCATGGTGTTAAAAACAATGATTTATTATTGTATCCGTAATGTATTCAAATAACTTTCTTTGACGAAGAATGTTTTTTATTAAACTTCATTTATTTTGCAGCGGAAGACTTCAATTATGGATTCACCGCTATGCAGACTTCGGGCACGATAAGAATATTCCTTCTGTGTCAAAACAAGAAGTCTCATCTTCACGCCATTTGACATAAGTAGTTGCCGCACACGCTAAAGGGACCTATTTCACATCAACGAGAGACAATGTTACCTACGTTGTGTGCGACTTCATCTGCATGTTGCAGGATAGCATTGTCGTAACTCGTAAACCAGCAAAAAAAAAATGCTTCAACGGATCAGCCAGCATAGAAGAAACAGAATGAACTTTGATCGTGAATATTTATAATTTTGATTCGAATAGGTAATAATGTAGTGATTTTTAGTGATGAAAAACCATTTACGTCTGAAAAAGATGGACGAAAAATTTTGTGGCGAAAAGTGCTTGGATGTCATCCATGGGATTTGTGAGTTAATGGGTTGGGGGTCGTAATAACAGTGCTAAAAAAAAGTGATGTGTGACCTATTTCGTGCATAACAATGTTATTGTGTCATAGTCAAAGACTGGCTGAGCACCCAACAAGATTCCTTAACTGTTATTAACTGGGGATCCCAGTCTGGATCTGATATAAAATCCAAAGCAAATTTAGGTAGCTTAGTCACTTGAAAGTGGAGATTTAATCCAGTGTGCAATGATGTTATTGTTAATGGCTATCATTTAACATGTCGATTCATTTCACCACTGACTTTATTTCTCGACAAATAAAACGTTTCGTTCATCTTTCTCAGACTTAAGTAAACTTAATAAATCGGAAATTCTTATAAATGATTCTCTTTTCAAAACCCTTGTTAATTCGAATAAATTACATCTTAAAAATAGCCCTTTTGTGGTGTGCATTCAATTTACCATTTGTATTGTAATTTTAAATTATGTTTGTAACAGAAATTTTTAATTAACCTAAAATCATACTGGTCACTATAGTGTGTGTTGTTTTACGAATAAATGTTGTCCTTCTTCTGTTATATTATAAGGAAAAGCATGCAGTTTTATTTTGCTAATTTAATTAGTTATAGTCTTATGGTAATAATAAATACTTAAATGTTGTAATAAACAATTTGAAACAATGATTTTATTTTCTTATTTTGTTCTTTTACTTTCTTTATTTCTTGTTTGAAGTAGTCATGATTTGGTTTTGAGATAGTTATAAATTGAAAAAAAAATACAAAATAGACAAACTTGTGCAAGATTCGAACCGAGATCTTTAACATTCATAGTCCCAATCAGTACGACTGAGCCACCGCGCTCATATTATTCATGACGAAATTATTCTTCCATTGAGCAAAATCGTTTGAATAACAATAACCTATACAATAAGAGATATGTGAAGGTAGTCAGAGAACACAATCAGCACACATAGGTCATGTTAGTGTGAATACTCGTGTGGATACAAAACCATTTTGTTGTGTGTGTAATTAAGGCAGCGGATAGGTGCGGATGTGTGTATAGAATGACACACATGGACAACTAGGGTGCATACCGAATAGTTTTGCTGTGTGTACGTAATGTCCTTAACGTCTATTTTCATGTCATTTTACGAGTATTTACCGTTAATAACTCTTTAAAAAGAGAATAATTAAGTAATCTATTTTAATCAAATTGCCATGGAACCATTTCACGAGTCAGCATCAGAAGTTGATAAACAGTTGAACTCAAAATAATCTACACACGACTCAATAGCCAAGGTAAAGAGGGTGTGCAGATCATTTTGAGCCCTTGAATTCATAAAAATAATCTTCAAACTCGCACCACTGCTGACATCAGGGGCCTTACCATGAGGTCCTAATTCCGACGCAGTTCAAGTTTTAGCTGTCACTTTTAGTATGAATCTGACAGCGAGCGGACCTAAACTGAATCGCATTAAGACGTCATGGTACGGCCCCAGTTCTTAATACTCAGCGGCAAAAGCATACTTAATGCTTGATTAGAAAAAAAATTAAAATAGTTACCTACTGACACTTTTTTTGTGTTCCGCTAAATATGCCGCTGAATGTATAAAATACAGATGGAAATATAATCTCCTCTTTTGAGAGGGGTGTTATAAGTTTGACGTAAATCCATCTCTCTCTTTCTCAAACGGATTAACCGATTTCGATGTGTTTATTTCATTGAAAAGCAAGTTTGCTGTGGATCACAGCTATGTTTGGTAAAACTCGGTCCTGTAGTTTGAAGAGTATCAGCTTTTTTCAAAATTATGTAAGGCATTTTTTGGCATTAAAATTAAAATTAAATTATTTTTTTCTTTTCCATTTTAATGGTTGTTTCTTTTTAATTTTTATTAGTTATTTGCGTTGTTTTTTTATCTCAACAATCACATTTCGTGACCGCAGCAACGACACGGCAATTTGTGACGTTAGGTACCAATATTTACAGCCTGCACATGTCCATAAAACGTGGACAAAGTAAAGGAATCTTTCAACCGTTAGCTGATAGTTCTCCATGATATAACACCAGTATTAGCAGAGCCTTGGCTCCCAAGCAAAATGAGGCAGTGTGAGGCTTATATTTGTTACTTTAGACAGACAGAGATAAAAATACATTCTGTTATTAATATTTATTGTTATAGCGGCAACAGAAATACATCATCTGTTAAAATTTCAACAATTTCACAGTTCTTGAACAGCCTCGTGACAAACGGACAGTGGAGTCTTAGTGGTATGGTCCCGTTTTTACCCTTTGGGTATGGAATTCTAGAAACGGCCATTAATTACCTCGATATATTTTCATCAACAGTTTCCCCTTACTGTCTATGAGAGACTATTTGAGTTGATTGCGATTAACCGATACGCTTTATGTCGATGACTCATTCGGAATACCCATATGTTCCTAATGGGTGACGTAATGGTTCCAGAAATGTTACGTGACGGGAATATAATGGACGCACGTTTAAAAATGTTTACTAAGAATCTGTATGATAACGATAGATATGTACTTGTTTCTTTAGTTTTAAAATAAACGTGATGTTAGCTGCGCTACTAAAGAAGACGGATTGAGGTCGTATAGAATCGGCTCATCGCCGCTTTTTTTAAATCGGTGCAGTGGTTTAGGCGTGAACGCGTACCAGACAGACAGACAGACAGACAGAGTTACGTCCGCATCACTACATAGTATAAAATAAAGTCGCTGTCTGTCTGTCCCTATGTAGGTATGCTTAGATCTTTAAAACTACGCGACGGATTTTGATCAAAATTCGTCCAGTCGTTTTAGCGTGAAGAAGGAACTAACATACACACTCACATTGTCACATCGTCAGTCACAAACTTTTGCATTTATAATATTAGTAGGATTATTTAGTGGGGATAGTGATGGCACTGTCAATTTTATTGTCATAGCAATTGAGAGGTTTTTACGCGAACGTGTTCGAGACGTTATGTTTGTGTCAAACTTACACTAGGTGCTCAGCTAATACTTTTTTTTTAGCCACCACAATAAGGTATTTTTATCACTCCAGGTTTTATTTAATGTCATTCGTCATTAACTTTCTATTGTGACCTGTTTGTAATTAGATATTTTTTTTTTACTTCTGACTGCATGTTTCTTTTGAATATTCATGTTTTATCATAAGTTATTAGGTACCTAAGTAGTTTCCGACCGAAGTTACGGTTTCGGTTTCAGTTTTGGCTAAAAACAGCCAGCCGAACCTTTCGGCCGCGCCGAAACTTACAATATCGAACTTTCATGTTAAACTTGCCCTTTTTAGGGTAGTTTCATCTAGACCCAAGCAGTGTTGTTATGGATATCCATATCCGTAACCGAAACTATCGGATATCCGAAATAAAAATATATCCGTAACCGTAACCGAATCCGAAAAAAAGTTTTGGATAGTTTCGGATAGGGCGGAGTCTAACTAAATACTACAACTCGTACGAATTAACTGTGCACTCCGCTGGAATGCGACACCTCTCCCGCTACCTAATGACGTCACAGCGCGAGGTGCACAGCTAATTCGTACGGGTAAATATGACACGTCGTGACAAGTTTTTGTTTTTGCCCGGCCGGCAACTTTAGAGCAGTGTTGTTATGGATATCCATATCCGTAACCGAAACTATCGGATAATCCGAAATAATTTAATATCCATAACCGTAACCGAAACCGATATTATATTTTACTAATATCCATAACATCCCTGGACCAAGCGGCCATTTTAGTTTTGTGCAAGTTTTTTGGGACAACTACAGAACGACAAATTGTATACACTGATTTAATTACATAATTATAGGTAGTATCATAGTATCTAACCTTCAGAAATTATTGAAAATTGATCTACTACAATACCTACAATACAATAACTCTAATCTAGGAGATATAAAAACATTTCCTAAGTGGCGCTAGTTTTGCGGCTGGTGTCGCCTTAAATAACTATTAGGGTGCGACCAAACCGCCGCGTATACGCAGTGACGTGTCGTATGCGTCACGTTTTCTCACCGTTTCTTCATACATTTTGTTGCGATTCCGTAACGTCACCGTTTTTTAAGCCACGGTGTGGTCGCACCCTTACTCAATGGACATCGTAATTTTCTTGTGTACTAGAATTTTGAAAAGTTATTGGCATTCTTAAGAGATTCTTTGCGGGTGGTAGGGCCTTGTGCAAGGTCCGTCCGGATCGCTACCACCATCTTACTCGCTAATCCTGTCGCTAAGCAGCAGTGCTTGCACTGCTGTGTTCCGGTGTGGAGAGTAAGACAGCCGGGGAAATTACGGGCACAAGAGGCATTTCATCTAAGTCCTCTAGGTTGGCAACGCATTTGCAATCCCTCCAGGGTTGCGGGTGTCTTTGGGCAGTGGTGATCGCTTACCATCAGGTGACCCACTTGCTCGTTTGCCTTCCAATTCACATAAAAAAAAAAAAAAAAAATTCTTAAGAGACTTCATCCATACCATACTAATATTGTAAACGCGAAAGTGTCTGTCTGTTACGTATTTACGTTTAAACCGTAGAACCGATTTAGTTGGAATTTGGTATAAAGATAGATTCAGTTATAAAAAAAATACAAGGAAAGAAAGAAAGAAAGAAAGAAAGAAGACATTTATTCATTTTGCCAGACACACAAATATAAGAGCATGTACACACAATTTTATAAAAAAAAAAAACAACAATAAAAAAACCAGACATGAAAATTTGATCATCAGCGTTGTGTGTGTCTTCGCAAAAGTGAAACGGTCGCTGGCTCAGCATTACGCTGAGGTGTTAGACACCTGCAGCACTGATTTTCAGCCAGAACCGTCTGTGACTCAAGAAACGATACACAGTGTAGATTAAATAAATGAATAATATACTAAATAAACCATAAATTTTTAAGTAAGAAGTGAAGTAATAAATAGATAGAACCCGACTTATGTGTAACTAGAAAATACATATATTTATTAAATAATTTTCAATAAACAAAAAACGAAGTGTAAACAAAATTGTTCAAAAACAACAAGCTGGCATACCAATGTGCAAAGTGCTGGAGGACTATTGTAAGGATTTTTGGAGCGTCAATAAGTGAACCTTCAGCTTGCGCTTGAAGGTGTAACTACTTGACGCTCCCTGGATTGGGGGAGGAATATCATTCCAGCACTTGGACGCCGCAAACTAGAAACTGCCTCGGAATGCCGCAGTCCGGTGCTTAGGCACGAGAACCATTGCGCTTCTGCGCTCACTCCTCGACCAAACCATCTTGTTAAAGAGGTATGATGGGGTCTCGTGACGTTTCACACCGAACAGCAAAGTGGCGAGGTGCATGCGCCTGCGCGCAGGCATGTTCAGCAAGTTGGCGGCGTTCAGGTATGGGGTGATATGGGAGCGGGGAGGGACGCGGAAACAAAAACGAGCACATGCGTTTTGTACTCGCTGTAAAAGCCTCTTAGAGCGACCAAGAATGCAACCGTCATAAATAACATCGCAATAGTTTAATCTGGACAGTATAAGCGATTCACAAAGGTCAACACGCAAATCGACACTAAGGTAATCGCGTATATTGTACAGAACTTTGAGGCGGTAGAAGCAGTTACTCACAACTTTCAAAATGTGGCTTTCAAAGTTCAGCTTGCCGTCCATTAGGAGGCCAAGGTTATTGGCTTCTACCACCCGCTCTATTGGGTCACCCATGACGGCAACATTCCCGGTAGCCAGAGCAGCAAGAGTATTCCGAATTTGATGCCTCGATCCAAAAACGATATACTTCGACTTGCTGGGATTGAGAACCAAACAGTTCTTCTCCGACCAAGCCGAAACACGATCCAGATCTGCATTGATTGAGTCCACAGCTGAAGATGTCTCTGAGGGCGCGCAGGAGACATACAATTGCAGATCGTCTGCGTAAAGATGGTATCTACTGCTCCTTATACCGTTGATAATATCTGAACTGTACAATATAAAGAGCAGAGGTCCAAGTATCGAACCCTGCGGCACTCCCCGTGTCACAGGGCAAAGAGAGGACCGCAGAGCACCACCATCCACCCCACGCAATACGACTGTCTGCGCCCGGTCAGTCAAATAGCTGCTAAACCATTTTATCGCCGGGGCATCAAATCCGTAATAAGACATCTTAGATAATAGCAAGGGGATGCTAATACAATCAAAAGCCCTGGAGAAATCTAAAAGGAAGGTCATAGGATTATTTTTATCCCGGAAAATCACAGTTCCCGCGTGATATCAATAAGTAAATTCTGCACAGATGGAGTCGCGGACAACAGCTAGTAATTGAATGAAGTAATTTAAGCCATATTTATTATCAATGTTATTATGAGATACCTATTAAAAACCACATTATTTAATACCTAATGTAAATTGCGAACTTGCAAATTTTACTTGATAGTGACCCATTGTTTTTGTTTGTTAGTATATTTTTAATTCAACAAAATATAGGTCACTATGTAGTTGTTTCACATTTAAATTTATTATGGACTAGCTTCTGCCCGCGACTTCGTCTGCGTAAAATTTCCGGAATAAAAAGTAGCCTATGTTTAAATCTAGGGTACCAGCTATATTCTTTCCAAATTTTATCCAAATGCGTCCAGTCGTTTTAGCGTGAAGAAGGAACAAACATACACACTCACTCACTCACATCGTCACATCGTCACAAACTTTCGCATTTATAATATTAGAAGGATTCTGGACATGTTTTCTGCGTCAACAAACTGAGAATTATAATTCTAGACAACATACAGAACATACTCAGTGGAATTTATTGAATTATTAGTGAAGAATATCAATTACACTATTCACATTATGCACCACAACATTATGCTGAGTGGAGTCCGTTTTACACCATATCGGTACTTTCATATATCTGCCTACAGTATTGAATGTGTGAAAACAAATGTTTCTCTCTCTCTCTCTCACACACACACACACTTATTGCCAGGGTATGTGCCACACAGAAACATTGCTTAGCCTAGTTAAAAATACTACACAAGTTATACACATATTTGCTTACATTTTTAAGACAAAAACTAAAATGTAATCTATTACATAAAATAAGCTAATATTTTTTTTACTCAACCAATGAATCATTTTTTTTTATGTAACCAATAAATCCTTTTTTTTTTTATACACACACAGCCAGTTTTCGTCTTGCGCGATTGTTATTGATAGTTAAGTAAGCAACTATTTAAGACGGTATAAGTTGGTGGTTAATGCAAAACTAGATATTTTTAAATTTAGAAAATATAGACAAAAAAAAAAATTTTTTCTCTTTTGTGCTACATCCTGACACAAACAAAACCTTTTTTGAAACAATTGCTGTTGCTGTCAGAAAGGCAAAAAACATAGTTTTTTTTATTTATATCACAGAGGAACAGGTAAGTAAAACAATAGAGAAATGATACTCACAACAAACTGGAGTTATGGAGCATCTGCACAATCTCTCCAACTGCTTTTAGCTTTTCGTCAGAGATTTTAAGCCAGTTGTTGAAGGCCGAAGTGAGTTTTGTTCGGATCTGCTTGCCCGGAACTTGCAGGATGTACGAGTAAGGCATGAGGATTTTCTAAATAAAAAAAAAACAATTCATAAGACACTTGAAGTCCACCAATGAGACTGGCAGTCACAAAAGGTGCATGTAAGCCTGCAAAAAATAGGTATACTGAAAAAAAAAAACTAGTTGACAACTTTATGCCCATCACAGTAATTTAAATTTGAAGAACTTGATAATACAGAAATAAAAGTATACATATACCTAATACCTGCAATGTTGTTAAGCGTAATAGCAAGTGAACAAACGTTTTTTTGTTAACATATTCCAAAATAAAAATTAACTAATAATTAAAAGCAGATAACATTACTCACAGAAAGCTCTACTCGTTGTGAAAAAGTGCTAAATGCTATAAGTATTTATTTGTTGATGCCTACTTTCAACACGAAACCGATCAGAGAAAAAACTTAACAGAATCATGAAATAGCTACAAACATAATATGTGTTGCATGGTCGCTTGACATGTGGTATATGGCATAGGTAGAGCGCCGTACATGAATCAGAGAGTACTATGGTGCCATGTTTTGTTTTGCTACACAAAAAAGGAATGCTTATTCAAATGCAGATCGTTTTCCTTATCGCGAGTTTCATCAGCATCGATTCCGATCTGTGACTTTACAGTTTCCGCTAAAGCTATTATATCATCTAAACCGGCACTGTTTACAAAAGAAAACAAGTCTAACACACCAATTAATAAATTATCATACGCTGTAAATACACGTTAACTCATTAATTCGCACATTTATAGTAAAACAAAGGCGGCAAATTGGAAAGCACTATGAGAAAACGGAGGCTAATCCTGCTTACCTCATCGTGGGCTTTCTCACCGCTTTTAGTGAAGACTTGAGACATTTTTGTTACCTTTTTTTAGTAACTATACTATTTCCATAACACGTGAATTTAATAAATCGATTTTACCGGACTGCGGCACAATACGCTCCGCCCAGTAGAACAAGCCAATGACAATGACAAATGACAAATGAAATGACAGTCAATTGACAGCTCAGCTGTAAAGTGACAAGTGACAGCAGTCAGAATACGTATTTGAGTCGTTGTTTAAACTGATGTTACGTAACTTAAATCATTTAAAAAAGAACTTTTAATTAGGGCGGTTTATCAGATAAGTTCTATTCAACGACTAACTACGATCAGGTAAGATAAGTGCATATCAGGAGACTGAAAAAATTGGTCCTAATTAAATGAAACTAAATCTACCTAAACAAAAAATGTTATTGTCCAATGAAATCTTATGAAATCTGACTTCCTCACTTGGGCCGTGTCAACTAACAAATTTTTTGAACAAAATAACTAAGACGACCCCAACCGTAACCGGACAAAAACGGGAAAATTACAATGCACATAAGACTTAAGTAGCCGTATGGGCTTACGGGATTAAATCCTTTTGCCTTTACTACATGAACAAGACAAAAAAAAAACATTCATCCGAATCCAATCCAACTGTCAAACAAAAACAGAATTTGACGTGCTTGTTGACTGATTTTACTTCCCAACTTTTCTAGTATTTCTAGTTTTCCGGAATAATCAATTAAAAAATAACATTCGTAACCAAATTACATTGTTTATCATCTTGAAAAGTTATATGAATTGCATTTAGGACCAAGTATGGAAAAAAAGTGGAATACCCTTATTACGCAGATAAAACTCTGATTATGTCTGCGCGTAATTATTTATCGGCGCGAGAAAAGAGTATAAATAAGTTTATTGATTCGCTGCCGGTCATTAATTCGCAGAAGTTTAACTACCGTTCGCAGGAGCTACCTGCTTTATCCGCTAACAAAAACAATCTTGTGAATCGAAATTTGAATTATTCGTATGAGGTACCGTACGGATTGAGTAGCGCTGAAAGGACTGCGTCGCCGTTCTCAGATTTCTTTTCGGAAAGTGAAACTGGTACGTACTAACATCTTTATTTCTACAGTACCTAGCTCTCCAAGCTTCCGTAAATAAGTAATGACCTAGAATCAAGGTTCAATGTGTTATCTAGGTCCTAGATAAGATAACACATTGAACACGGCGATATAAAATTTAAAACTGTCAAAGTTTTTACGTAGCACTTTCCGAATTTGTTTCCAGAGATTTCCTTTCTAACATCATTTATTATTTGTGTTTTAGGTACTCCTGATTTTCGTAGTGAAGAAAGTGACAGTAGTTCAGGATCTGCGCTTCGGAGAAGCACTGCAGAGGCCACCAGGACACTTTTATCAGAGTGGGAAAGGATTGAACGGACCTTGTACAATGAAGAGGGAGAAAAAAGCTCTCGGCCGCAGATTATTGAGGAGTGTAAGCAGTGGAGACAGCTGCATCCACAACTTAGGTATTTCTAAACAATATAAAAAGTAACTATAAATTTATATATAGAGACAGTAGTATTTTAACTTTTAAGTGAGAGAATTGATTTGTCTGTTTGTCTGAATCTATTGTACCAGTCAAATTTACTTTTGAAATCCTATAATTTTATAATTTGTATCATTTCCAGGGTTGTTGGCAAAGCAATACCATTACCAGACAAAAGGCTGTGCTGCAGAACAATTGAGCATGAAGAGGTAATAGCGATGAACTACAGCGATTATGAAGAGTTCAGTGAGAGTGAGGAACGCCTCTCACAGAGCAGCACGGATGTCACTCCACAGAATTCACCAAGAGTATCCATAGAAGACTTGTGCGAACCAAAGTTAATGAGGGAAAAAGTGTCATTTTACCCCATGTTTGCGGAAGATCATGAGCTCCCCGATACATTCTGTTCCCTGCTACAAATAACACCAATACACATACATAGCCCACTACATAAGAAAAGGCAGAATCCTTTTATAAAGTCTGAGATTGCATCGTCGCGTTGGATGAGAAATTCAAGGCCTGATTCGTCAGTGAACTATGATAGGAACAGTGCAAAGTCTTTCGTTTCTTTGGACCCGAGGACTTATGGGAATTTGGCTTCGAGTGCCACTGAAAAGAACAGTGTGAACGGCAGAGTTATCACAGCGAGGAGTCGTGAACCAGGTAAACTAGAACCATTGTATACACCAGAGCTACATCAGGAAGTCCATAGGTTACCAAGCGCTTTTTCTATGCAGCATAATGCAAGGAAGGTGTCGTTGCCTCCTTTGCTTTTGGAGGAAGAGAAACGCAAAGTTAGTTCCGCTAAGAAGCACAATATTAAATCACGTAGAGCCTCTAAGAATGGTTTCCAGTTGGACAGGGTAAAGCAACATTAATTTTCGGTCCTATGAACTGTTACCTACTGAACTATGACAGTTGTGCAGAATGGGATTTGAAATTACCATGGGACCTGATAATTCTCGAGAAGCTTAACAATGTACTGTGTGATGTGTGTTGCGAAAGACACTGTTTATGTGAAGATTTATAAGATATTTGGCTAATATTATAGACTGAAGTGGACACCTGTGCTGTGCAGTAGATATATTGGCACAGTTTGGCTTGTGATTATACTATGCACATAGGGAAAACTTTGACTAGTCTTGGATGGAGGATAGATGGAGGTAGGTGTGAACAGTATCATTATATTTTGTTTAAAATATCAAATCTTTCTAGTCAAGTTTCTGGTATTAAGGTTTGAGATTGGACTGTCTGAGATATGTTAAAACAAGTAATTATGTTTTATTTATTTGTGTTTTAACATGAATGAGTGCAAGTCTTATAATTTTTTGTTACCATATTGAGAAAATATGTTGAAATGGAATATATATTTTTAGAATTAAACGAATTTAGTTTATTTATCCATCCATATTAATATTTACTACTAGTACCTACCTAGTATTATGTACCTATTTATTTATGGAACTATTTTGCCTTGAAATCCTAATGAGCGCTGCATTAAAGTGAATATGTTTATGAAGTGCTCAAATTAGCGAAGGGAAAATAAAAGCAACATGTCAAATACAAATACAGAATTTATTTTGATATTTACATTATTTGCATTTTATTAACAATCAACATCAACAATATTAAATAATTTGTCCTTGTGGTGTGATACATTTCGAACAGTCATACAGCATCACACTCGTGGCGTGGGGGCGAGTGTGACGCTTCGTCACAGCCAGTTAGGAGGTTGTGACGCTGCGTCACACTTCCCTACACCTAGCGTTGGGCGAGTGTGACGCTTCGTCACAGCCTTAGTCGTGGGCGAATGTGACGCTTGCGTCACACGCCACCATAGATTATCGAGCGTGACGCTGCGATAGACGGCGGTGGTATTCTGTAAACGATCGACTAGAAGCGGTGAAAACATGGGGCTATGTTATGCTGAGAACAATTTGAGCAACTGCTGAGAAAGCTGTGAGCTTCTAGTGTTGGGTTGCCATAATAATCACGCCCCGCTGGTATTGAGGATTTCAGAAACAACGTACCTAAAAACTTATATCAGGTGCCATTGACAAATGAAGTCATATACTTGTAATTCGTTAGATTAGACGCGAATATAACAAGAATCCGTCAAAATGTACATCTTAAAATTGGCGAATTGTTGTTAAATCGTTCTACTGATATTGCTTTTAAAATTAGGTATAAGTAAGTATACATTATACATGAGCACTTAGGGAGTTCCTAACTAAATTTGTCAATGCTAAAAGTGATACAACTGATGTCTTGTAACGTTGCCTCTAAACAAGGTAACGAGCTTGATGTTGTGGCAACCCACAGCGTAAAGTGGCACCATTTCGCGCCAATATTAGTACCTCGCTCTAGCACTACAAACAGTTTTCTACTTTCAAAGTTGTCCAATCAATATAAAAGTTCTCGGTGAGATAATCGTTT
The DNA here is from genome assembly GCA_963854515.1 of Pandemis heparana. Classification (NCBI taxonomy): domain Eukaryota; kingdom Metazoa; phylum Arthropoda; class Insecta; order Lepidoptera; family Tortricidae; genus Pandemis; species Pandemis heparana. The sequence goes on along the minus strand of OY978011.1, from coordinate 3,556,215 downwards.
AGAGCGGCGATAGAGCTATTTTCGTTTGCAGTGCTAACCGGGGTAGCGGCAGAATTGGCAGAACAGTCGTTGCGACAGAGCAATCTGTTGTGTTGCTATTTTTATTTAATTTACACAGTATAAATTTAAATTGTTACAATTATTTACCTCACAGCCATCATTATAATATTGATACTACGTTAATAAAGAGAGGACTATGTGTAACAACACGATAAGATGGCATCAGCTTACAAAAGGGTCTAGCGAACATTCGTAGTTATTAGAGAGTGTAAGATTTATTTATATACGTATATAATACATGAAAAATTCACCATTCCGTTTCTAAAAACGTTAACAACCTCAAGCTATTAGCAATAGTCAACAATGTTGTTAATTCTAAGAGTAATGCACACAGAACATGGATTACTAGTTCCGAATAGGCATTTTAGTGATTTGTAATTCGTTCGAACTAGTTCCTAATGTTTGATTTTTAGGGGGGTTACACAGGAGCGAACATCGCTTAGTTGGTAGGACTAACCTGACTATCTACGGCTAATTCCAACGTGAAAGATTTGGGATTAGCCGCACATAGGCTGAAACATGCGCTACGTAGTGTATACCTTAAGTGATATGTGACAATATGTTGGCTCGTTTCTAACCCCGCTAAGATCCTCGGTGTTTATAATGTGTTAGATACAAATGGATGAATTGAAATGAAGGGAACCGCAAACTAACTGACCACCAATGAAATGCTGACGGACGTAACATCACCGAACGTAACATTGCGATATAGTTTGTGCGTCTGCAACAATCAACCATCTAACGGTGCAGAACTTGCTCGAAATAAGATTATATTAAAAATATTACATAATTGCATTAACACGGTTAAATAAGTAAGACAACTTAATCGCGATCAAATTGTTATTATAACAGTAATTGTCTAGAGTTCGACACGTTTTTGACGAGAGCGTTCAGCTCAGAATGTCACTGAATTTTCAATGTACAAATTTCTTGTATTTCCTTCTTCTTTTAATAGTGTCTGGCGATCTTTTTACTCACTGGTATTTCTGGCTTTGGCTTTCCAGTAAGTACGCTGATTTTATTCACTGTCATACGGAGTTCAAATTTCAGTGATATCTTGCGCTTCTTTACGTCAACAAGTATCTTTGACCTTTTTGCCGTGGACAAAAAGGATGTAGTAGGCACTGTTATGTAGTGTCTCTCACTAGTTTCCCGGTATATATAAACTTGACAGACCGAGACTAATCGACACTGTTACTGGATTTGCTACCGTTGGCCTTTCTACCCAAAACGTCATTTTTTGGAGTAGTTTCTATAACTTTAATACAGTGTCTTATCTCAGCATCATTCTTAACTGGTTCCTACCTATCCAAAATTACCGTTTGGGGCGGTTTACATTTCTGAAACTTAATTTCCATTACGTATCCGACTCCTTTTATGGCAAAACTTACCAACTAAGGAATGCGGGTTACCAGTATCAGTGCCTATTAGAAAATAAGTTTATGGCAACACTAACGGTTCGAGCATTGTGTGACGCACTTATAACTATAATACGGGACAGGCGAAGCATGCCCGCTGTTCATCAGTGCATTAAGGATCGCTGTTAACCCACTAAAGTTATTATATTTTTACAGAATGTCGTCAACGTAGCTATACATCGTCGACTTGCTAGTTAGGCTATTAGAAGTTGTTTACAAATTAACAATGATGTAAAGACGATATCTTCTCAGTATGTTTGATATTTCAATTAAATAGGTAATTTTTAAAGTAATTTGTACACTCTGTTACGGAACTAGCCTTACTCGGGGATAAATTTTCTTGTAAGTATTCGAATACATAGTAGGCACTATGTATTTTTGAAATTGATTCAGGTGAAATTTGCATATTTGTTATGGGATATAGCTTGCATTAAGTATTAGTTACGAATTCCAGAAGTTGAGGGTAACAGCGACCCTCGACGCTAGCGCTGCCTAGCGGACGGCTACGCACACGCATACGGCACACTACTCACACGGCGAGCGACGCGCTCCGCTGAAGGACACGGCTATATTCTCTCTCGATAAGGCGATTATACAAATTTAAACACTATGTTAAATTGCACACTGACCCACCTCTATAAACTTTTAATTGCGATAAATATTCGTAATGCTGTATAAAAATATTAAAGGAAAAAATCGTCATGTTATATTAATCTTATTTAACATTCATATTAATCCAAAATAATAGCGTGTATTTTACATTTTTACATTGAGACGTCCGAACACTATTTCCTAAGTGACATAGACATGAAGCCTAATTTACAACAATCTACACACGATAGTATTGAATATAAACTTTTTAATGTAGTCATAGCCTTCTATTTTAATGCAAAGGAGATGTACTTTGAAAAATCCTTACGTAACATACAAAATTACATTTGACTATATACAACAATCTAGCTAAATCGTTTTAAAAATGTATCGAATGTAGCACGCTGTACTCTACACATTACCCTAGTTTGGCGTCTAGGAGGGCTCCGTAGCATGCATGGACACTAACGACCAGATAACAAGCTCCGTTACAGCTAATCCACATTACCAACTATTGAATACATCCGTCAGGGCGTCGCTGCCCTTAAAGTACAAGTAGTTCTCAAGACGGACCGATTTGATTTAAAATTTTAATAATTTAATGTGCACAACCTTTTCAAAACTTTATCTAAGTACATTCTGTGGCCGACACGTGCTTGCGAGTTGAGTGAGTTCTTGCCCACGCGCATTGCAATGTTGGTAGGCAGGGTGACTTACAGACGAACTTACGGTATCAAGAGCCGGGGTAACCCTACGAATGGACCACTAGGGTAAAATCTTTCCTTTAAATACTCAAACAAATCGTAACACGAGTCTGTTATCACTATGCTGTCCAATTTTACTCGATATAGCGGCGGGTACATAGTTAACACTTGACTTCGAAAAGACTCGGGATTTGTATTGTTTTTCAACATCCCAAAAGACTTTGTACTTTATTGATGTGTGTTTTTCCGTAGGATTATGTAGCGGAATTATAAAATATATGGCAGTATGTTTGCATTCAATTCCTTAAAGAACTAAGAATCAGTATGTCGACCGAGTTAGTCAAAACCGTCCACACGTATTTGGATACTCACAAGTCACATCACACGTACTACCTAATAGCAATAAGGCCGGCTTTGCCTATTCTATTTGAACGATGAAATGATTTCTATACTACCACGAATTTGCCAGGCTAAGAGTTATCGCCATTTTGAACCTGCCAATCGGAATAATTTTTCTTAAGAAAAAAATCCAAATGAAAATAAACATGCTTAACACAGTTTAAAGTTAAGTTCAGGCACTATAATCATCCATGTTGCAGATTATACATATTTTACTAACGGACCTATGACTCCAGTTGATTGCGACCGTTGCACCTTCCATAAACCAATGCAATAGAAAGATACAACTGAACTATCTGCTCTAGATTAAATTAATACAGTTACAATTCGAGGATACTCAATGCCTAAAGACTATAAGTAGTAGTCACTGGAATACGGATGAGTTTCTTTTATAAATTGGATAAAGTAACAGTGCACGTCTGTTGTTACTGAATGGAAGGAGCCATTAATGCATGGGGCATCAGAGCTTCGCATGATTGCAAACATAAATTTGAATACTTAGCTGATATTAGTATTATGTATGTGTTAGAAAGTTTATTTTGGGTTAGTAGACTGAATAGTTTAGGTATGTCTCCACTCTTTGGTCTGGCAAATTTGTGGCATGATACATGATACGACTGTGGGCAACTATGCACAGGATGTTTGATGAAAATTAGTATAATATTCTCAACTAACTATACTCACTATCAGGTAATTGAGGTATTTTTAATTATTATAAATTTAGTGCTATTTGCGTGCAAGTGACGCCGTGGCGGACTTAAGGTTCGTTCATTTCGCTATCTACATCATAAGGTTCATCAAACATCTTGTCCTTTGGTTTCGACTTGCACGTTGTCTCGTTTGTTCTATAGAAATGATTCTATTACTGGCGAGGCGATTGTAACTACAAGTAATTACCTAGAAGTTCTAAAAAGGAACTCTAATCAACTGCACTGATGTCCAAAATTGATAGGTAATTCGATCTCTGAATTGTGTAGTCGATTAAAGTTGTCTTATCTAATACATTAAAGGGCATTAAACTATGAAGAGTCCACAATCGTCAAAGCACCCGGAGTTAACACTAAATACATCGCAGGCTTCAGAAGCCAGTAACAACGACGTGTCGAAAATAATATCACACATTTACAGCAAAATTACACTTTGCACTGACGTCCGCGCACCGGCAGGCGCGCGCGCCACTGTCTGTCGGTTATCTGAATGTGCAGCGCCTCCAGCCACGTCCACCCGTCCCCCGCCCAATAGGAAAAAAAAAACAAAATAAAATAATGACTGAATAAAATTTTATTAAAAAAATAAACAAAATGTGACTAAAGTGAGTAACTAATTACAAACTAAAATGATCTAACCCAAATACCCAAAACCCTACGCCAAAACAGGTCGTAAGGTGAACCAAATGTCTTAACTGGTGGACATTTTACATGTATAAAAAAATGAAACAAAACTAAGCTAAGCGATGGAACTGTATGCAGACTACCACCATAGGTGCATTTCAAGTTTTGAAAAGTTGTGTCTTAAAACTAAGTATAAATATAATATAAATAATAGATTAAATGAGTATCCGTATAAAAAAATTATAAACTAAAACAATAACTTTAGGCTTTATCATACATTACACTTTCAGTGTGAAAATGTATGAAATGTCCTTAAGAGTATTCGATCAGTCGATGAGAATTAAAAATGCTTAAAGTTACACTTTAGTCCAAGGAGCGTCCCGAATGAGTATAGAAAGATATGAGAAAAAAATTAACTACAGAGAAAGAAAGAAATAAACCTACACTAATAGTAGAAAGATATCAAATAAAACATGCAGGTCCTAGACTAAAACCTGTCCTGAAATCACACGGTAGTGCAATTAAAAGTTTTAAAGGTTCATTTAATATTGAGCATAATATCGCTAAAAATTAATGTAATATTTACTTATACAATTCTAGACACTTACTTTAATTCATTTTTCAAAACCGTAAACAAAACTATAAACCAACTGACCACACTCTTAGAAATGGACTGTGTAGTGTTTTTCTACAAACCAAAAAATAATTTAAAGCGTTATGTTCAATTGGTAATAAAATCTTCGTTTATTGACATTTCCGTTAGGTACAACACTCGTACAAGCATAATGTCTCATATGATGTTAGTATATAAGTTCAGGGCATTTAGCATCCTGGAAATATGTAGACCAATTCCAAAAACTTTTAAAAATCAACAATATTAACAGTTACCAACAACAAATATCAACAAATATCAACAGTTTATTTTATTTATGTTGTGTCAGAGATTAAAATAAGAAACTATTCGTTGTTTTCAAGCAAACGCTTTAGCATAAATCAATTATTTTTGTCGAACAATGTAAAGAATTTGTGTGCGCTAATGAGATAGAGTTTGATTTGATCGAAGACAGTGCCAACGCTTGTGCTGTGCTAAAAATGCATAGGAACCAGAGTATGGTTTTCCTGGTGAATCTTCTAAAGTGCATTTGAAGAGTGAAAATTGCTGTGCAGTGTCCAAAGTGTCCAACATAACTGTTACCTAGCCAATCACAAATGATAAAAAACGAACATAACTTGCAGATAAAAGAGTTATAATCTTTTGTTGAAGGTTTCGCCACAAAAGCTTTGAATTTTGGCTTCAATAATCAAGTTTCCAGAAGATAAAACCAAAGATTTTGCGCAACCTAGGTAAAATAGTATAACTCAATAACTGAAATTGATTGTTTGGGGGGTCGTGGAGTGGCGACGGGCCCTACCGCCTACTGGCCGGGATGGAGCCCGGTTTATATGTAGGAGTAGGGTCCGTCGGTAAGGGCGCTGCACAGCAGTAGTCAGGAGGCGTCGTCCTTGCCGCTGGCGGCAGAGCCCGCGCGCCGCGACGAGCGGTACTCCACGCCCGGGTCGAACTGCATTAGGACGAATACCTGCACACATTCCACAACGTTAACACCGCGGATACAGTTTCGCAAATCATTCGTGATGAGGGCCAGAGGCCGGTCCGATCTTATTCCGTTTGACAGAAATAAATGGTAAGTGCGATTGTGATTCCGATTGCGTTAAACTACATTGACGAAAGTTTCTGCTTGAAACAGAAGATAAATTTCAGATGTTGCATAAATAGGTAATTTTTTGCAAGTAAATGTAATTTCACACCCATAATTAAAAATAGGATATGATAACTTGAATGATTTGGATGGTAATAATGTTTATGATGCTGCAAATGATGCAGATGATATTCTATACCTGATCAGTTGGCAGTAAGCTAAAGTCATCCGGCGGATTCGTGATGACGTATCGCTTGCTGCTCGCGTCGCAAGACGACGAGGTGTCTCTGAAACGGTAGAGGCCGATGCACAGCATGCCATAATTCCGTAGCGCAGCTACGAACAGGTCCCCATACTTGCCGTTCTCACCAAACTGAGCTAGTGGCCCGTCGTACAAGGAAATCTGGCCTACTCTACACCGGTCCCTGTAAAAGTAAAACGTTATTGTATTTTAAGTGAAGATGACATGCTTTTCTTGTACTTTTTGGGGAAACCATAGAACTGTACTCGTATTAAAATCTTTCCTATCAGACGGGTAAAAATTCAAGTTGTATTTAGTTTAACAGAAGTGAAAACAGTTTGATTATGGACAGTATTAAAAACCTGATCTTAAAAAGAGATATTCCGAGATATGTGCCGACAGAATTTTATGTTGACGGGAAATGTAATATATTTTTGGCTGATTTCACTGAAGAATTTTTGGTGTACGTAGACTGGTGGAGTGGAATTAAGCTGATAAATTACCGATTCGCTAAGCTCTCGGGCGTGGAGTATCCGCCTCGGAGACCAGCTCCTTCGGCTAGGATCAACTCCAACTCCGGCGTTGCGCCGCCCGTGATCAGCGACCGGATCAGGGTTAAGGCATTCTGGTTGAAATACGTCTGAAACCAAAAGATTAATTAAATTGGCCGCAGCGAGATATAAACTTGGGTTGGGACTAATTGAAAAAAAAAAACCCCACGTATGTTATATCTGTCTCCTGATCTGTAGATTTACCCCCTTATTCATAAACGCTCTATAGGCTTCTGCTAACTTAGTAATTGTTTGTCCTTATCTGTGAAAGGTAAATGTCTATTTGACAGATAAGGACAAACGATTACTAAGTTAGCAGAAGTCTATAGAGCGTTTATAAATAAGGGGGTTATTCCCTGCCAATACTCGTACATCGTACACCGCAACTACTATAACATCATTTTCATCCGTTACTCTCTTTCCCGAAGCATGCCATGTCACATTAAGAGAGAGACCAGTTTTCATGGCATCGCATTCTGCTTAACTTTTCTTTCTAGGATGCGTTTAAGTACGATGTAAGAAACTCGGGTTTGAAAAAGCAGTAAAAATCTCACCGTGGACATTAGCGAGTCGAGCACGCTGACGGCAAAGGCAGTCCCGCACGCGAACGGCTGCGTCAGATACAACTCCGTGTCAGGGTCGTCGTCGTCGTCCTGATCCAGAAACTGCACGTTGCTGTCGTTCACGAGCTCTGTGACACAGAATTCAAGACATGCTGTAGTGGAGGAAGCTAGTTGGAAAACAGAGTCTATCAGGAAAACACTGAGGATAAGGCATAGAATATATATAACATACAATTAAACTTTTAACTTGCGCGTAATGGAACCGTCTGTATAATGAAATGACATATGATTGATCGGGACTTAAAAGTGAAAACGTACCAGTAATCATAGGCACATTGGCACCATACACCGATCCTCGCCGCTGTAGCAGCACCGGCGCAGGTGGCGCACCCGGCGGCGGCTGCGCATTGGTGCTACCGTTCGTCCCCACCCCCCCGCTCAGCACCCCTATCGTGTCGTCGAAAGTCATCGCCTTGATGTTCAACGAAGCCAGGATAGCTTCCTTGTCGGCCAGCGTCGGATCGTCGTTCGACGGAACCTTTGCTGAGAGTATACAGCACATGTCGCAAAGGTTCACGTTCACTGCACGCAAGTCGGCTCGGCTTAGCGGTGAACCCTGTTTAAGATACAAAGAAGAAAATTAATGAGGGGAGAAGAATACTTTCACATCTTAGTGCATTGTTTTTATCTTATTTGGATCATTGCCCGGAGGAGTTAATACATATATATAACGTGTAACGACGTCGTCATACAATAAGATAATTTTAGACTGCTTATATCATAAGATCACAAATATAATATCATGTGTGTGAGAAAATTTACAGTATGATCGAATAAGATTGTAATATTTGTAACCAATGAAACAACCGTAAAACCTAGAAACTTACATTCAAAACAGAAATCTTGGGGAGGTTCTGCAACATCTTCCATTCTCTTCTGATGTAGTCTACACTGCCGACTATCACCACATGTTTCAGTTCGTGATAGTGGAAGTTTGAGGCTCGGAGCGGCATCACAAGGTTCCGAAGTCCTATGAGGGGCGAGTCAGGGTCCGCGAACAAACAGACCACTACGTGGCCGTTGAGTACTGTCATCGCCGCTTGATTTCTATCCTGCATGTGAAAACATAATTTTAGTACCCAAGCTGCTTGATGACCCGCCGGGTGTATCAAGCTTTCTTGGAATGAAGCAATGAAGCAAATACTTTGAGACGTTAAGTTTAAGTTCCTTGATTGGCTTTCGTAGAACCTTAGTTCTCTGCTTCCACTTACTAATAGCTAAATTGTGATCCTAACAAAAAGATTCACGTACTAATATACAATCCTCTAGATTCTTCGCGGGGCTCCAGTGGAACATGCCCGTGGAATCGTATTTCATTTCAGTCTTCTCGAAGTCGAAATCCTTCGACTGGTCGTCCGCCAGGCCTGCTGGCAGACTAACGCCATTGCTGTTCTGGTTGCCGCCACTGCTCCGACTCGTCGGCCTGGCGAATAAAAAATTAACAATTTTGCAACGGTACTGGTCGATGATTTAATACGGGAATTCTCATGTTCAAAGATGATTGGTGAATCGAAACGCCATTTTCGGATTAATTTACAGCGCTGGCGTAACAAGTATTCACATAATGGATGTGCTTGTGACTGTAAGTGATTATTATGTTTTATTATGATAGTGTTATTTAGATGTGAGTGGCGTTTTATTTTAATAATGGCAGTACAAAAATCGAGCACAGAAAAAAAGGGCGTTATAGAATAAGAAACGCAACGTTTCTGTGGAACCAAAACAAATACTGTTCTTCAACCTTTCCAAGAGAGACTTAATGATAATCTTCCTTGATTTTTGCCTGAGCTGTTTAAACTGAGAAAAATGGCTTGCCCTTTTTATTTTGTTCAGAAAATACGTGAGATAGGTAGATTTGGAACAAAACAAACCACTTAGGTTAGTTACGTATGTATTTGTAGCAAAGTCTTGACATGCTTCGATGATATTCGAATTTATACCTTCACGAGCTATCTCGGGCGCTCATAATTATTAATGAGCCTCAAAAATGCCAAGAATATTGCAGCTATCCTGCTTGATTTAGTTAGCCCCTCCGTAAATTGAGTTATATTAATCTGTGTTCGGTCATTGTAAATTGTAATTGTGGTGTGAGAAATATTAAAATTAGATTTAGTTGTGATTAAAATATATTTATTTATCAAAATGATTATAGTGGAAGCGATTAGTAAAACGCTAACTACGTGTTAAAGTTAAGGGATTATTTTACAAAAATCTTGTTTTTCATAGAGTATGCGTGCAAATAAGTAACATTTTTGGAGTACGCAGCAAAATCAGGTTACAAATTTTAATTAGTTTAGTTTATTATTCATTAAATATAAAAAAATACATTGGTTGACATAATATGTCAGGAAAATTTAAAATAATAATTATTGATTAGTTTTGATGATAGACTATTTCCCACAAAATCTTTTCCAATGTATCTAAGTCGTAAAATTACATATTTCCACGCGTTTCAAAAGAAATAAAATAAGTTCAATATTAATTATTAGGTACTGAAACCTTACAAATAAAAGACTTAGGAAATTCATAATATGAAGGACAACTTCTACCAAATTTTAATAACTTTGACAGTAAACATAAATAATACCACGAAGTTATAGGAAAAAGTGGAGACGAATGCATTCTACGTTGATGATTTGTCAATTTATAGTTTTGTGTTAAAATAATGGGGGACCTAGTATAGGTAAGGAGAGGGCTAGGTGTGAGCGAGATAAGTGAGATAGAATTTTGATCTCCACTTTAACTACAACTTTATCAACACATGCTTCGTACAGAAAAATTGTGCCGTGCTATATGTAAGTGCATTTGTACAGAAAATTTTACTGATAGCAGAGAATTCGAATTGGATGCAGCGGGTTTTGTCGATGTTAGATTGATAAACGCATAAAAGTAAGCAATAGAATCTTCTCTTTGGTGGCCTTTGTTGACTACGTGATTAAATTCTTAAGTTTCTGATTAGTTAGAAAGGAAAATATTATAAATCCTTGTTTAATTATATAATAGGTGTAAACTTTGGAGTTTCAAAGGTAGTAATAATAATAATCAGTGAGTAAACATCAGTCCCAAAAATATTTCTCTCAAGGTAGCTTTGCTGATTATCTTGCACAGACAGACATAACAATTGATATAGGTACATCTGTAGCAAATATTTTAGGAACGTTAACAATCCAAGAGTAACTTAACAGACTTATCAGGTCAACCATTCAGAGAATAAGCAAAATATCGCAGACTTGACTGAACCACACGCATTAAATTCGAACACCCTAAATCTAAAGCCACCTACCTACACTTAAAAGTATAAACTACCCTACATATAAATAAAACGTATCCAAAGCAAGCTATCTATATCAACTGTAACAACGGTATCGCATCATTACATAGTCAAAGTCAAACTACTTTAATAAAAGTTCTAGCTGATATATAAGTTTGAATTACATGAGCTTTTTCACTTCGTAGGCAAGGTGGTACGCTTGATAATTCGTGTCCTGTTCCGGGGGGTTCCTGCAACACGCCCAAACAGCTCCGTAGCTTTATGGCTTGATACCAGTAAGTGCGAACGAGTAGATGCATAGTGGAAATCAGTTGACACAAAACCATTAACAAAACGACCTAAGTTATACTATACGAGTAACAGCCACCGTGAACGCTTCCATAGCACCGCCATTTTAACAGCTGCAAGTGACGCTGCTTCGAATTCAAAATGGCTGTATTGTAATAATAAGTCAAATGAGAATTATAACCTGATGCGTTACCTAAGGTGGTAAGTTTCATGATGGTTGAAATCGGAAACGAGCTTTAATAACGTGAATATGTCGTATTTTATAGAATTAATATCGTCAGTAGAAGGGAAATGGTCTCATGGGTCGTGTTGATGCTGATTTGCACTATACATTTAGTATAGACATTTATATAGTGTACACAGTGCACATAGTGCCAAACATAAATCTCGTGAAGACAAAAGAGGAATTTATAGGCGTTGCTAAATATCAGGATCTAAACAAGCTGCCGAGAAGTTAGAAAGTATATACGATGGGCGCAGGGGTTTTTAAATATGTTGATATTAAAATGTTCTTTACTTAAATAAATTAAGTTTGTAGGTACTTTAGTAAGGGTAGTTTTATAAAGCAGATGTTTTACAATTAATACATATACATATACGTAACATGGTTTAATAGATTATATTGGCTTAAGTTTGTAAGCAATTCATAAGGGGCAGCCCTAGGTTCATCCACACATAACCACAACCAATCGAAAGCGCACTGAGTACACACACATACAAAGCACAATCGATCTGGATTCAGGGCTGCCACTGTTGCAAATTGGTGTTAATTTAGTACGTTTTTGTTTACTTACGTATCAGGTGGCGCTCTATTTACGTTGGGCTTGACTTTGTTGACCTGCCGCGTCGTCGTGGTGTTCATAAGCTGGTTGGCCATCGGTGACAGAAGAGCAGTCGGCGCCGCGCTTCTGTGGTTTCTGTTTATTACTGGAAAAGGATTTTCAATGGGAGCATTAGCTATCGATCCGGGTATGTGCTACTTTGTATACAAATGTATAGATAGTATTACGTATGAATTACTCACAACTAATGTCTTCACCTCGCTCTCTCGCAATTTCACCTGGGAAAGCATAAGCAAAAATAAAAAACTTTTGTTGATGCTATCAAAAGTGAATGTAATGTGCAATTTTGGTCTCAAAAGTTTCTCAAAGGTGCTCAATAAATTTCGCTTTCAAGGAGTGCTTATGTTTTACGTTAACAATTTTTCAGTTTCGGGATTCAGGTAATGGAAATAATATTTCAATGTCTACAACAAAAGCGTACCAACAAAGCATTCAAGGGCACAAAAATGTTTAACGGATGCAATGCCTGGCGGAGGGTACAAACCAATGAAACATCCGCTTTAGAGTTAACCAAGAAGCGCAGGTCGATGGGGTTTGCAATATTTAACTTTATTAACGTGATGCAAAAATAATAATAAACATCTTTCGTGAGGAAACGAATTAAAACTCATAAAGTATGGATCACGGTCCTTTAGAAGGATCAATCGCATTTCCGCGGTCTACAAGTTCAGCTGGGATCATGCTTGATGAAAGCTTCATAAATCCGCTTTTTTTTTCGTTAATTTCCTTTAGTGCTCGCTATGAGAATGCGTGATAAAGCAACTAAGTGCAGGGCACCTTTGTGAACGAAGCACATTGCTGGTTGTTCGATGGAGAAGTGGGCCGATGAGAAAACAAATTAAAAATAAAACACTCAGTCTGTCATCCTGAGATGTACCTCGAACATGGACCTTCTTGGGCAACTCTGGCGGCGTGAAGGTGGGGGGAGGATGGTGGTCATCTGCAAAACATCAGCACAAATTCGCATTCCGATACACCAATCAGTCAACAATATAACCTACTGCCACGTCGCAATATTGTACAGCGAGTGACCGAAAATATCATCATAAAATTCAGAGTTACAGTAACCCATTCAGTTTCACTTCAAAAGCGTAAGTGCAAAATTTAAGCTGACAAATCGTAATATCTCTTACAACATTGAGTTCGGAAATGAAACCGAATCCAGTTACACAAAACAGTATTAGTTCATTATTAATGATAGGTTGTTAATACAGTATTATACAGTAACACACAATACAACGGTTAAACAAGACATCCACGTGCAGCATGCAAACGAACTACCACACAGTAAACAAAAATCTCTAGACAAGCTCTATTCTAAATAAACTACTTAACGTGTCAATAGACTTCATGAATTCATAATCCTACATAATGAATTTAAAGCTAATGTAAGAGGAAATGATAAAATGACTAAGGGGCGTAATTCACCAGGAGATGGCACCGAGCGTACTAACGTTGTAATTAATTAGGCTAAAGCAGTTAACGGTTTCCAAGGTTTCAATCATAATGGCAGAAATAATGACTGTTGAGGTGATATACCAGTTACTGGCGGACCAGTGGGCGCCGCTGCGGTCCTGGAGCTATCGGCAGGGCCATCTAACTAAATTAAACATTCCCTATGCAGGGTCTTTACATTAAATATGTTTTCAATTTCGAAAGCAGATAATAAATTACACTTCACAACATCAATATCAGAGGGGCTATTTCGATGCAGTAAATCAGGAAAATACTCCTAGGATAATATTCAGAGATTGATATAATTATAATAACAACAACACCAAAATAAATAAATGACATCACAAATGTCTTTCCATGTTTTAGTTCCGCTAATAGAGAGGCAAACATCTAACTGCTGATGCACATAGAGTAACGAATCAGACAAGACAATGATACAGGACACGAGATCGCTATGTGTTGCCGCGCCGCGCGTCGCCCATAAAACATCACATCGACATTTACATTGAACCTTAAACACATGTGGGTTACGTACTTGCCCGGCCAACCATCTGGACGGCTCGTACGCCCTTCCTGAACGTAGCCACTGAACCGAGAAACAATACGTTTTAAAGCGATTACTTATTAATACTAATTATTGAGTCCAAGTCGTGGGCATTTCACAATGAATGCAAATTATAGGCACTTATGCAGACAGAAATGCAAAGCTGAGGAGCCGTCTTCTTGTAGAGTTTAAGGATGAGAAGGAATTAGATGCGAAACGCTTCTGAAAATTGATTAACAACGTCTCAACAGTCTGCCTTATCTAATGTATGATTGTATCAGTGATAGTCATAGGTGCAGCAGACGGTTAGGCTTTGCTAGAAATCAAAATAATGTCAGTAAATAATAGCATCATAAACATAGCCTACAAACTCGACCGTAGTAGAAGTAAGGGTGGTCCTGACATAACCCTGGTACTGTAAGCGAGTTCATAATTAATACATTGTGAACGTAGCTTTGCTAGCCTAGAGCTGCGTGGGTCATTTAATCGTGATTAGCGTTATACGGGTCTCCAAGATACATTACGTCGGTCATGAGCAATGGTTAGTTGATGCAAACAAACTAAACGTGTTGTGAGGTACGGTAATAGTAATAGCTTTTGTTTTAGCTCCGTACCGTCGAGACAACCTCGATATGAATTAAGATTTTGTTTCACCATCCCAGTCTGCATCATCATCATCCCAACATCTGTAAAAATGCAAAAACTGACACATACGAAGGTACGCTCCTGTCTCTTCTGTTGTGGGATCACTCGGTTATACAGTTTCGTGGGATCAGATTTGAGACACATTTTGTTCTGAATATCTTAAGTTTCATGTTAGCAGGAGCAAATGTGATTCCACCAAAATGGCTGATGATATAATGGAATAGCGACGTCGTTAGGTTCCCGACCTTGCGTTAGTCACTGTCATTAGCACAGACAAGCCGGAACTGTTCTCAAAAGTCTTTCATTGTTTTATTTAGCTCAATCTCGATGAGACGAATGTTTTAGCACTTCATGATTATCTTCACACTCTGACTTTTCTGAGACATGCTTTCGTGGATTTACATTTACAGACACAATAAACTAAGTGTTCTGGGATACATGACGGTGCAAGTTTTGCCGCGTGTGAAATAAAATTCTACATATATTTAATGTTCCTATTTACATGCAATATACTGTCTGCTCTGGGCTTTGAAGTGCATCATATCAATCGCGCTAACTCTAGCTTTTGCACCGAATAAATCATATCGCTTTAGAATAATAATTTTGGTCTCTGGGTTGTTGTTTAAATACTTCATTCCCTGATTCCGAATCTGTTTCAGAGTAAGATGATGGCTGGTTGTATTGTATGATGCACTAAATCCTCTCAATATTGATCCAAATCAGTACATAGCGAGAATCTCAAAAGGCATAGAAAAATGGTGAAGTGTCAGAGTGCTTGATCCTATCGTGGCATTAACCATTCACGAGCGAGCGGACAAACACAATGATCGCTAAATATAGGGTGTGAACGAGCACGGGTCAAGAGAATGCCTTGCAGCCGATCCAGTCTGTGAGGTACAGGACGCAACACCACTAAAGCAACTCAAAAATTATATAGACACGAAAAATAATCGGAAAACGTCAATTTGTGAGGTTAGGTGTGGTGCAAGTTACCTAGGTCGGCTCCAACCTTCCGCTGGTGCGCGGTCACTAAAAGTTCAGCCGAACAATATTCGATTAATGTCTCACAGAAAAAAAGGTAAACAGTGTGAAGTCGATAGCAATTCTGCTGTGTCAACGTGTCTTTATGGTACAGTGTTAGACAATGTGACAATCATCGGAAGAGTCAAGAGAACAGTGTTCTTTTGTGATAATTATCTACAAGACACAGCCCGTGAACATTTATTGTTTCCCAGAAAGAATGTCACAGAATTGATTTGTTAGCTATCAATTAGTCATTTGCGTAAAACGTCTGAACCTACACTTTTCACAGAAGACAAGCTATTCATATCATGGTATTTCAATTTCAATTTGTATAAATGTAAAGAAAGTGATCTTACAGTTTTTGCATTTGCATTTCTTGATGAGCGTTTCATCTTTGATGTCCTCGTGGCAAGCCTTACAGTAAAACCAAGCCCTGGAAAAGAAATATACCATTATTACACCAACGTCACAGGAAACTGATTTCTTTTCTTTATGAGTTGTAATAGAATTTTGCTGTACCTTTTAACCTCATCAGCAGATTGCGCGATGAAAAATCCCTGTGTGTTGGCATGGATCTTGGCGCTGCGTGGGTTGATGGAGATCTTGCTGTCAGCTCCTTCCTCGCCCTTGATCTCGATCGCCAAGAGAAGCAGCTTCAGCTTCGTGAAACACAACCTGGCCAAACGTTTATGACGTAACTATTATTGGGGTCAACTCCGGAATTTTGGCAGTGTGTGTTCAAATTATGCATCGTTCTCAATCGGGATAAGTATTGAATTATAGATTTGGAAGTATAAAAACTTTGATTTCATGCATGTTAATGAAGCAACGGCCAGTCTATTTCAGTACTATGTGAGAAAGTACTACTTACTTTAAAATTGTTTTAAATCTTCAGATTATCATGCGTTCAAGTGAATCAACAAGAAACATGTAGAGGTGTGTTTTACACTGAAATTGTGGTGTAGTGGTGTGTGCAGTGTTGGTAAAGCGAATGTACGACATCGAATCACATCAAGCAAATAGAGGAACCAAGCATTCCATGGTGAGTCTGGGTAAGCGTGCTTTTTTGTTGCTTTATGATAAGATCCAAAACCCAAGGGAACTTAGCAGTTGCTTTTGATTTTTATTGGTTTTGAGCCTTAAAATGAGTAGCTGCTAATGAGAAGTTAATTCGTCTGAACTGTTGTCTGTAACCAAGTGTATATGTGATCTATGCTTCGGGATCATGTCCTATTTGTAATTTACTGCACTGAAATAATGTTGAATGTGGACTAGCCTGATTCTCTAGTTCATTACTACGTATAAAAAAAGAAAACTCTGAATCGAAAAAAGTCTGAATGAAGAGCTACACTATTATTAAAATAACTTATAACAGTAAAACAAAATTAAACTACATATTAAACTTCAAATACATACCACTATAATTCTAATGTTATTTACCCATTCAACATGCACATTAACTGGAAGGAAATTACGTTGTTTAGTTCTAGTTCTCGACAACCTAAACGCACTCGTGATCTAGGGTTACCAAAAATAAGGTAGTGGTGCACATTCAGTTAGCTAGGGTACAAGTGGTCACACATCGTCTACGGTGCAGGGCGGTGCGGGTGAGGGTCGGGGGAAGGGGGGGTCTTACTCGCTCGCCTGAGGGAAGCTCATTCCCGTGAATGAGGTGGACAGTGTCTCCGTGTACATCTCGCAGCCAGTACCCTGCAGGTAATCATTCTGCCAAGCTTGTGTGTCGGGGGACTGCAATCAACCAATAGGAGACGCTCAAGCTCGTGCTATGTTAGTCACAGCCACCTGCGGCTCCACATCGGCAACCCACCGGTCCAGTCCCTCGGTTAAAGTTAGACGGACCAAGACCTAATCAACACAGTATCACTCTTGTTATTCTACTCTATGTCCAGGCTGGAGATGTTACCACCTATATTATTGACATTTTCAGTGCAGTACTCAGGCATATCGAACACTGTGATTTGGGTAAAAACATCGATATTCAAATGACTTTGAAGCTTGCAAACGAAATATTAAGATCAAATAACACTAAAATGATTGAAAAAAGCTATGCGTTTGTAGTTGGTTAGTGACGTCCACCGCAGAGACCTGGGGGATGGAATGTGGAGCTGAACACAATGTACAGTATAGAAAAGTTGAGTGTGTGACGCTGTCCGTGTCACAGTTGGCAAGCTTCTCGTCCGATGCCCACTTACTCAGCGGCCTGTTTGAATGGCATCCCGACAAACGTCGTGCTTAGCGTCTCGGTGTACATCTCCATGCCGGTACCGCGCATGTAGTAATAAGTCCACTTAGCCATGTCTTGGGACTGTGGAAATGCCGCAAAAACCAAGTTAAGGAAGTGCGCTCGGAGATCGCTGCACCGTAGTTCGGAAGTCTCCGAATGCACTTTAAAGTCCAGCGGCTGGAAGAATTTTAGTTTTGATGTTAGGAAAGTTTTTACTTTTGATTAAGAGATGGATAGCGTATTTTAAGAGGTTATGCTAAAAGATTTGAAATTTATAGCGATGCGCTGCAAGTAGATTGCGTTTTCGTGTCTCAGAGTGTACTGAGATAAGCTTAAACCCTTTTTGGTTAGACAAAGCAAAGCAAGCGGAGAGTGGCCTCAAAGAGGTAGCTCTAGCGGACTGTGAACGATTGTTGAAACAGACTCTGAGCTATTTAGTTAAAATGTGAACAGACACACCAAGTGATTTTAAGTCTTTAGGCCACCAAAATTCTTCTACAAAGAATTTGTCAGGAAAGAAAACGGTACAGCATAGGTATTAATTTGGTATTTAACAATTATTTCAAATGAAACCGAACCGCCATCAATGTTTTTAAGTCGGATCATGGTTCTATTGGAAATAACTTACGCCTTGGTTTTCTGCCAATTATATCATTCTCTGTTTTTTTTTAATATATAAATAATATAAATTGGTAATATGTACTTGATTTAGCTAATTTTCTTGCGGATTTTGCCGAAAAAGCATGAAAAAGGTGATCATAACATAAAAGACATGCCTAGGGCGACCAATAAAAACATCAAGTCTTTTACTCATACCATTAAATAACGCTACCTATCTCTTAGCCAAAAATAA
Organism: Pandemis heparana; assembly: GCA_963854515.1. Taxonomy (NCBI): domain Eukaryota; kingdom Metazoa; phylum Arthropoda; class Insecta; order Lepidoptera; family Tortricidae; genus Pandemis; species Pandemis heparana. The sequence goes on along the minus strand of OY978011.1, from coordinate 3,537,431 downwards.
AAAACTTCAATAAAATCAAAATATTTAGTTTTAACTTTACCCGCCACCAGACTATTAGAACCGGATCCCACTATTTTGGTAACGTGTGTTTTGCTGCTGGAGTTTTTGTTAAAATAGACAAAACTGAATGGCTTTATTCGACTGAAATTAGATTTAAATTAATATTTTTCTAACGACCATTCATATATTCCAAGTGGCCTGATCACGCGTCATTTCAACAAGTGGGTTCCGGATCAAGAATAATAATTTAGAAGATTACATTAGTAAGTTCAAAAGTTTCTAACAATAAAAATGTACTGAGAAGCAAAATTAACGGGTCACTTTTCATACAACTTTGAATGTCAAGTGACGCGTTATTATTGTTCGTCAGTGAAACGTAAAGACGTTCCATCGTGAAAGGACGAAAACTTTTGGACTTGCATTATTTATTTGTTAACATATTGGTAGAACGCTAACCGTCTTGAAACTCCTCATGGCGAAGAGATTGGCCATCATGGTGGAGAATCCTGGGGCGAGGCAGCTCTGCGCAATAAAGCCAAGCTTGAGCTCCGCCAGGCAGATGACGTCATCACCCTGTTTCCAGTCCCACGATGGAATGTTCAGAAGGTAAGCCTATAATAACAAAATGAACAAATTAGATAACACTTCAGAAACTGCTAATTAATGCGGAACATATAATAAATGCATGGGTGCATTGGAAGGGGAAAGCCTAGGCGGCCGTTCTGAGCAAATTGAGGATGTTTTGACCAAAGGTCAGGTCAAGAGTAGCCTGAGCCGACGAGCATATATGAAGAGTGATGAATGTGGATGAAGTGAAAGAGTTATGTCAGGATCGTGGCAAGTGGAGCAATGTAGTCGCTGCCCATCCGTGGCGTGACACGTGTATAACTTTAAGACAAGTATAGAAAAAACATTGAAGGAAGAGGAATAGAAACAAAGAAATGCAAAAAAATCTGAAGGATTCGAGATTTATTACTGACCTTATTATGATACTGCATCAGCTGAATAATGACCCTGATGTCGTCGGAGTAGTTTTTGATGGAGATGACCCTCATGATGTTGGCAGCGTCCTCAGCGTCAGGATCCTGGCAATACTTGTTGGCTAGCACCAGGCACGCATCAGCTTCGTGAACCTAAGCAGTAGACCGGTTAACAACTGGACTGATTGTAAAGAAACGCTTGACAGAGGCTTGGAGAGGGAAAAATTATAATTTGATATATTACTAAAATATTTTGAATTTTAAAATCTGGATTCTAGTCAAAATGTGAATTTTGTCTATATTGTGAGAAGTTTAAGTTTGCAAGTATCGTGTAAAATATATTTTTCTAAGTATAATAACAGTGAAAGAAGCATGAAAGAACATGCAAAACAAAACAGGCGGAAATGAACATTGCGATTGCGAAATCTTGTATTTACTTGCGTTTAAAGTAGGTTATCAAATGTTAGGTATTTTACGCAATGCTCACTTCAATAAAGGAAAAAGCAGGTGGGTGTTGGAAGTGAAATTAACTACTTACTGACAAAAAACGTGCAATTCCACAAACAAGCCATGCATCGACATGTAAACTTACCGTAAATTAGACAGTATCGATTATCGACAACTTTACTCGCAACTACAAAACAGGGTTAATTTTGAAACGGAAATCCTTTCTTCAGCAGCCATTAATGCCAATGTTCACCGATGTTTGGAAGTTATCAGTAACCGACAACGATAAAAGAGAGAGTATTCCGGCAAATCGCGCCGTCAATCTGTCAACACCGCATTCAGTCCCGATTAGTTAAGCGTGTGGACGGTGAGGCTAAAGTTGTTGAGTTACACAAGTCGGCGATATCGATTGTTTAGGTTATGAATATACACGAGCCATCGCATACAACACCCATTATTGGTACAGACAGTGAGACACATGGAGCCGGCCGGGCCGGACAGGAGCCGGCGGGACGCCTTGGGATAGGAGTCTTAAGAGCAAGATCCTCGGGTGACTGGTCAAAGGGCAAAGGACCAAGATCGTCTCGCTGTTAACACCCCTTGCACATCATGCGAGAGCCGGCTCGGCAGTTACTAGCGATATAGCCACGCACAGACAGCGCTCATGACACAAGAAGGGATCTGTGGGTACACCGCTCCAACAGAACAACTCGGATTGTCAGTGAACGAGCATCGCTCTACGACTATAGAAAAAACAGTCTGTACATCTTCAAACCGACACCACGCCAGAACACATTTCGCGGATTCTACTTACTTTTACCCTCTGTAGGTCGATTGGATTCATAATGGTGCCTTGAAAGAATTCCACAGTGGTAAAGTGTCTCTTGAACAGGCCTTCGAGCTCCAGGTCTGGCGGTTTCCTGTCATCAACGCTCAGTTAACACTAGGACCAGGACAGTCCGCCGCCTGTCGTGGGCCAACCTTACCATGCATTCTATGTACCAAAATACGCAGTCGTGGGGCGGCACGGAGGCGCCTCCACGCGCACGCAGAGGCGCGACCGTCCCGCCGTGATAAGCCATGATTGCATCAAAAGAATCACAAGATAAATTTACCAAAGTGATAAAATCCTACTGTGACTATGAAACAGCACCTTTGATACAGAAGAAAAAGATCTGTCTTATGCACATAAATAAATAAAATACTGTTCACGAAGACGGTTCAATGATAACGTGGCCGTGCGAACTAATGCCTGCTAGTCGGTGTTACTCTAACCTTGACTCGCTCAAGGTCGACGGCATTCATCATTGTACCCTGAAAAAACTCGACGGTGGTGTAGTGACGCTTCAGCAGACCCTCCAGCTCTAGGTCGGGCTCTTTTCTGTAAGGCGTCGCGTGAACCACATCAGGTATGCGTTTCAGTATTTGCCACTTTATACATAGTCTTTAGTGCTAAATAATGTTTTCTTCCATGGTAGAAAGAGGCTTTTTCTTTTTCATTGTTGCATTTATTTATATTTGGTAGTTGGCATTTTTACGAGGAGTCGTCAGGAAAATCAGTTTTATTTTATCAATTATCTATTTTATTCAGAGTTACTCATTTCCTCGTACCAACGGTAGGTTTTTTTCTTAACTACCGACTTCTTGCAAAAACGCCACAAAATATATATTTAAAATGGGATAGTAACTAGGTCAATTTGTTTTTAAAATTACTGCTGCATCGGTGTAGTTTTGTCATAAAGTCATAGTTCATGAAGTAAATAAATATCACACACATTTGGGTTGATCCTGTATATAGGATTATCTAGAGTATTTTGAAAAAGAGTGAGGTATTTCAGGTAATGCTAGTAGATCAAAATGTCGCATTCATTATTATGAAAACTATGATATACTTAGATGATATAACTATCAGTAAAGAATGTTATGGACTGTAAGATGGGAGCACTGACCTGTGTAAAAAAACAACCTCGACGTCCACATCTTCTCGGTCTTCATGTAGGAAGTCTTTTAAAAAATGGCTCACTGATTCGTATGTTATGTGTCCACAAACAACAATATGCCTGAAAACGTACACACATATTATAACATCATTCTGTACAATTTCTTTGATATTTTGCTGCTACAACAGAATGGCTTGTGAAAAGAACGAAAGAAGCACAAGCGTATTGAAATAACAAGAAGTTTTTGCTTTAATTTAATTTGGCTTCGTAATCGCAGCATTGTGATAAATTGCTGAGTAATTGAAATAAGCTGTGCTCATCTTGATCGTATAATTGCATCAGCGTAAAATTTTAAATCGCTTAAAACAGCAAAATTCAAAAAAGCCTTAATTAGTTTAAGAAAAGAAGACAGAAAAGACAGAAGTATAGCCATTTCATGTTTTATTTAACACCTGGGACCACATTGTCAACGTAGTAAGTAAATACATATAACGAGAAGAAATAGACGCTAGAAGACAGGTCGCAACAGGGTTATATAAAACTATTGATAGAAGCACGAACTACTGATTAAGCAGGCAACGTCTTTATTTTGCTGCTAAGTTTAGACTATTTAACTCAGTTTTTGAAAGTCTCACAACTATTAAAGACCATAAAACTAACAACTTGAAAAACAAAGGCGTTGCGTGTAATATTCTAAATGATCACTATGATGTTGTTCATCAGTTTGTGGCGGATTTGAACTAGTGACTTTCTCGACAGTAAACAGTTTCAACTGATAAACAAACAGCAGTTTTGTTCATAGTAGCGCATCATCCACAAAAAAATAAAACAATGGTCACTAGGAAGCTCAGTTTCGATCAGGATTTGTGACACTATCTAAGAAATTAAAAAAAATATGTAAATAAAAACCACAATAACGACAGGGACACTTGGAAGTGTGTAGGGATTTACTTGCAATGACAAAGAGTGTAGTATTGGGGAACTATTCGAAAGAAATAAGAAGTTGTGGCATAGACAAATTAATTAAAGTGTGTTTTCATACAGGAATGCCAACAATTATGATTATCGTATACTAGTGATAAAAGCTTGCGTCCAGTACAGTCCTCTGTAAAGACTTGAATGCTCATAAGGTCTAGTGACTCGGAAACTCAGATCTGTTTAGGATATGGTATCAATTCTTTATAAGTTCGTCTCGGAAAATACAAGAGTTAGTAAGAAAACAAAATACATCGGGAACGTGAAATAGTTCACAGTGCCAAAATGGTAGCAGTAAATGGATTAAGTATTGCAATTCACGTACAAACAAAAACAAAACAAATATTAGTAGTTTTATTAATCAGATCACAGTTCAAAAAAAATCAACAGTACAGAAAATAAGATAGAAAAGAATTTGCTCACAACTATAACATGCAAACTATATAATTCATCTAAGGTGTGGCAAAGGAACTGATTTAATTTTAATCAATTATATAACAAATTTCTACCTTGTATTGATTGCAAACAACGCAAACAATCTTCAAATTAATAAATCCAAAAATTTGGAATAAATGATTCGTGTGTCGCTGCTAAGATGATGTCACTCATGTCAATGGTAAGTCGACAACTAAACTAATTTTGCGTTAAAAATGTCCTCAATGCACACAGCCTTGCCACGCTCTATGAATTTATGTAAATACAATAAACTAAATTAACCGAGGGGCTCGATTCAAAAGTACATTACAGATTGCAAAACAGTAAAGAGGGTCAACATTAAGAATTAAGAGTACAGTACAGTTACAGATGTCGTGCAGGCAGGGAGTACAGAAGGAGGCGAGCGGATGGCACTCACTAGGTACGGTACGGGAGGCCGCATCAACAGCCCCGGGCCCGGCGAGGCGGAGCCGCTGCCCGGCCGCAGCCCCGGCCCGCCGGGCCCGCGCGCCGCGCGAGGAGCTGTCGACGCCAACACGAGCGACTCCAACAACACACTACGGTACCACTCAACATTTAACTCTTCCTAACTAAGCTTTACGGTTAACATTCCTTAAATACGCTAACAGAACATAATCATGAAACCTATAATGACGAGCGATACCACTAGCCACTATCTGCTTTTCACTATTCAACTGAACTCAAATTCAAAGGTATCTTACAATGAATATCGATTCATAAAAACAAAGACAACTCGCGGGACTCGTGTCCCAAGATAAAGTGAGAACACAGAAGCGTGCTAAGAGAGGAAAAGGAAGATATAGATTTCACAACACGGAACACATTCAACGGAACGGAGTGAAGACAGCGGCTCACCTGCGTCCCCGCTCATTCTTGTGGGTGCCGCCATACTTGGGTCTAGTGCCGATTAAGTCAATTATCTCTGGGATACAACTGGCAAATATCGCCTAAACGCCGACAGACAAAACAAGACATTCACATTCAAGTCGACAAGTGATTGAGGGTGGCGGCGGCTCGGAGCCGCCGGCGCCGGCAGAGGCCGGTCGGGGCGCGGGGCGCGGGCGGCTCCGCTCGCGCGGCGCGGGCCGCGGGCGTGGGCGCGGGGCGGGCACTGGCTGTGTGTGACGTCGGGACGAGCTGGCGAGTGCCGGAGCTAGCGCTACAGCGTGGCGACAGGCATCGTGTGCAAGCGAACAAACCAAACACTACTTCATCGACAGCATTACAATACTTTACATCGGCTCTCTCCAGATCTAGTCTCGTTAGAAGGATTAAAAAGCTTAATGATATCTCGAGTAAAATTTACGAAAAAAGGCATGTAGTAATGCGTCGGTCGACCGCGCGCCTGTCTCCCGAGTGCGGGGAGAGGAGCGCGGCCGCCGGGAGCTAACTCTTCGAGCATGCGCCACGGCACCGAGAGACCGATTCTAGTGAAGGATTAATAAATTTCATTAGCAAACTCCGCATTCATTCAACCAAGTCAGATCGAAACCGTGAGAGGTAAGAAGGCAGGAAGCCGTGTGGAGCGGGGGCGTGTGAGCAGGGTACCTGCGGCGGACGTCCTTGTTGTACCGGCCGCCGTATTTGTTCCGCTGCGCCGCCAGCTCCGTGATCTCGGGGATCCAGCTGGCGAACACAGCCTACGATACACAGCAAACACCGTGAGGTGAGTGACCTCGCGCACCCCCCGCGCGCCCGCCGCCCGCCCCGCCCGACCCGCGGCCGCGTACCCTCGCGCTCGCACAAGGCTGTGTGGCTTGAGTGTCGTCTGTCTGCGTGGTGGCTGTGGCTGTGGGTGTGGATGTGCGGGGCTTGGGTGCCGTGCCGAGCTACGCTAGCGGCGGGAGCTACGTGACCGGCGCAAGCCGTGACGGGACTCGTGACCGGGTGCATGCAAAGCCTAAGGATACATACGCTAACTAATCGATGAACAGAACTTAAAAAGAAATCGGTATAGCCGGTTCCTAAACTAAGACGATGGGCATTCGATATAGACGCTTGGTAGAGCGTGACCACAGGCGGGCCGTCGCGCGCGGCGGCTTGGCGCGGCTCGCTGGCACGGTACGCGGCCGGGCGGCGCCGGCGCCGGTAGCGCGCAGCGACGGCGCGCCCGCCGCCGCGCGCGGGGCCGGCGAGTGGCCACGAGTAGATGACACAATACATCTGACGGCACTGAGCAAGCTTTTGTATAGGTGATGATCTCACATCGTCTCCGAGAGCTCGAGCGAGTCAGACCGCTCGGCAGCCGCGGCTCGCATGCGCTCCGCGGAATGAATCGCCCTCACTTTCGTCGGTCAATTGATATGTCAAACTGATACCTTTTTCCATGTTCACGCTTCAGCTCGCCACTGTACTTGGACCTACTTCCTACCAGCTCTATAATTTCAGGAATGCTACTAGCGAACATTGCCTGCAACAGACCACGGTGTCGATCGAATATCGGGGCCAGTGCTCGCGGACACCATCGCGTGGTGCACGACAATGTCCACCTCGAGTCTCAGTATAACTATTGTGACATATCGTAAAGTGTAGCCGGTAGCGGAGCGAAATAATAAAATAAAAGGAACAAGTGTGTGTCTACCGGTGAGGTGAGCAACTGAACACAGCCAGGCACAGTGAGGCATGCAGAGATCGCGAGGTGGGAGGGGGGGGAGCGGCGCGGGGGCCCGGCGGCCGGACGCCTCCACTCCGGGCAATACGTATCTCGTCTCGTACCACTGTCCCCATATACACATCTCCAATATTTAAGCACGGGAAGAGAGATCCTCCAGCAGCGTACGTGCTATCACATAACAAAGCAAAAGAAAAAACAAAATACACCCATGCAGTTGAAAATCATCGCTCGAAGCTATTTCATGATGCGGTAATCGAGTGATGCTCTTAGTTGAAGCGGCCAAGAAGTTAGAAGATTGCACAGTGAGGGCGGCGAGGCGATGCGGCCGGCCCAGCGGGGCGGCGCGGCCTCCGCGTCACAGAACCGACATGCTCGCTAGAGAAGGTGCACTAGTCAGGCGACAACCATTCACGAGCTGTGCGTCCGTACACTGGTCTAACAAGTCCCATGTGAACTATGGTACATCTCGACAGGATATCTTTAACGTTTCCTTTTGCTTTGTTATTCGTTTAGCTATTTATGCAAGGAATCGCAAGCGCGGCGGAACTTTACGGAGCCGTGTACTACCAGTAATCGGAAGGCAACAAAATGAATGTCGGAAATGACCTCAATGCCATACTACGGAAAACTAAACTTGCCTCTCCTTGCAATGATACACTTTAAAATATTTTGTAATACTGGTCTTTAAATCATTTCAATTAATCATATGTTAAAGTTATAATTGAAAATGAAACTTACCAAGCCGACGAGGAGAAAAAAAACCAAAAAGGTTCTGCCGAGAACAGTGTGGCAAAACACATCACCGTAACCTACTGTGGACATGGTGACTATTAGAAAGTATACGCATGTCCAGTACGATAGTTGCTGCGAGTTTGAAAAATCCAGCGGATCACCGGAGTTTTCCAGCTGAAAGGTACAAAACAGTACACTTCAGGTTACGGCTCTCCAACGTATCATCTTTGGTATTTACATATGAGGGTAGTGTAGTCACTTGTCGTGTTTTCAATTTATAACAAAGATTGATAAATAAATATCTACTTTATCAGACTTTTTCGCTACTCTGTCACAAGGAAGAAGGAACTTTAAAACGTCGCAAAGTTTATTCAGATCTAATTTTAGAGCAATTTGGATACGGTTATTTGAAAATCTTGTTTAAAATAATAATGATCAGTTTACGAAAGATGGAATCAGACCGTAAAAGCCGCCCTATATTGGACTGGCTGAAGCGTCTGTAGAAATTTGATCGACCAAAGAAAATGTGTTTATTCTCTCCATTAGACGATCGTGTTACACCGCCTCCCTATAGAATATAATATACATTTGATTTAATAATAAATCATAATCATGATTCGCATGTTTCAAATTATACCTATCGTTCATCAGAAATTACCCAATTCAACTACTTATTCATTGCGTCACGAAGATGTAGATATGACTTTAATAGCAAATTTCATTTACGTGTGAGAACCTAAACTAAATCTGTATCCGTGCATTTTTGGAATCCACCCAAAAAACTAGCTTTGGTCTTACAAGTTAAACGTGTTCTGGGGCCTTAAAATGACGTTTTAATTCAATTCAGTTTTAGCTGTCATTTTTAGTATGGATCTGACAGCGAGCGAACCTATGGTATTTTCATTCTTACCTGTCCTATTTGGTAAACAAAATTCTAACCTCAAAACGTATCTTTTTTGTTACTTTTTAACTATTTCATCGTAAATAAAGGAACTGGAGATAAAATACCAGCAAAATTATGTACAATATATTGCCTCAGGTTTATTTGAAAACATAATACACCTTATTCTTTACAAAAATTTGCACATTGAGGTTAGAATTTTGTTAGGTAAGAATGAAAATACCATAAACTGAACGGAATTGAACCGCATCAAGACGTCGTGGTAAGGCCCCTGAACTATTAACTACGATGAGCAAGGGCAGTCAATGAGTGCATGTTTGTATGTATATCTAGAGTTGACTAGATCTACTGAAAAAAAAACTCACCAAATGAATAATACCGGCTGCCGTCAACCATACTGATATAAATATTGATACCAACTGCGCCAACCGAATCGAGCTCGATGTTTTTAATATATTGAGGTACTGCAAAATATCAGGCACGGTCATCAAGCGTAGAGCTCGGAGAAATCTTAGCCCTGGAAAAGAAGAATAAGAACAAAGATAAGTGGGTCGAAAAGTACAAATCAACAAGTCTAAGGGTCTGTCTCAGCACTCTTTGTAAAGTTCCTATTATCTAAAGTGTCAATTATCTATGATTCCCTCTCTATTTCTTACTATGAAAAAGACAGAGACGACATCATAGATAACACTTGAGATCACTGTAATTAACAGAGAGTGATGAAACAAGCCCTAAGTCTCCGACCTAAAGAGCTAACAAGATGGCGAAACATGCTTTCAGCCCAAACTCGCCCTCAGCTGCAAACCGCCGCTTCTCAAAGCTAGTACACAATCTACGTCGTCCTAGTGTCACAACGAAACAAACGACGGATTTTGCAAGACGAATTTGTCTCGCAGACATTGCACCATTGTGGTAGCAAGGTAACTAATTTATGTCAGTTAAATAAATGACAATGTCTTACCTATCCACGTTCTATCCAGGTATATTGATACAAAGGATGGTGGTATCGTGAAATAATCTACAAATGAATACATCTCGAGCATGAACCACAGTTTGTCACTAGCTGCTATAAACTGCAACAAAAATATTTACACTTTAACAGGAAGAAATATTGGACCAGATATAATGGATGGAAATAAGTTTGTGTTAAATAACGTCATTATATCATTGTCATCTATATTTTTGACATAGGGCAGGTGCCCCGATTCTGGCCATGGGTCAGTTTCGGCCATTTTCAACTTTACATTGAGTTTTCTTTACAAATTTATGGTCTTAGAGGCCAGTAGGGTTATTGTCTAACTCGCTCGCAATCGCCATCGTGTTCATTTTGACAGTTCATGTATGGGCTGACAATTGGCATCGGAATCAGCTAGCTGTCACATTCATACAATAACTGTCAAAATGAACACGATGGCGATTGCGAGCGAGTTAGACAATAAGCCTACAGAATTGCGGCACCTACCCTACATGAGTATGATCTATTTAAAATTTATGGTCAATTTGATCACTAGAAGCGGGTCTTTGACTTGCAAGATTTGAAATTTAAAAAACATCTAACTAAGATCTAAGATCTTCCCGGCCATAGCTTTACTTTTCGGATTTTTCTATGTGTTCTAATTTTCAGTGTCGTTTAGAAATTAAAATCTAACTAAGAGTTCCTGAGATACAGAACTCGTGGCTCTTTGGATCAAAAAAGACTAACTCTCGTAATTGTTAAACGCTTGTAAAGTTTTCAAATTTGCCATGGCCAGCCACTTATGGACACCAACAATAGCAGAGGCATGCTGCGTTGCCAACCTAGAATGCCATGATACAATACCTCATTTGCTAGTAATTTCACCGACTGTCTTAATCTCCACGGAATACAGCAGTGCAAATCTGAAGCGCCCTTGAACCAAGTCCTACCATTCACAAATTCTTAACTATAGGTAATAGTAGTTAGTAAGGTTACTTACTCGTATAAAAAAGTAGACCATAAAAAATATGTTAAAGGCAAGGTCGATCTGCTGAGTAATATTGTCGCTCCATTTCTGGCATCGCTCCACCTCCTCACTGCAATTGTGAAATGGTTATTTAGTGTTGGTACGTCCAACACGGATTGACAACACACATTTTGACGCCAAATGGGTTAAGCCAACTGCTAAGGTACTCTACTGCCCTGCTACGCCAAAAAGCTTCAATTTTAAGCGTATAAAGTTGTATTTGGTTGATTGACAACCTTTTCGATGCGCGATAACTTCGAAAAGATACTTGATTGTCACATTACATAACTGTTGCACAGGATCAAATTATTAAAATATACGTAATTTGAAAAACTGTAAAGTACAGCGCATCTAAATATATAAGTACTTCTATGTTAAGCCAATGAAACAAGGAAAATAGCGTTGAATTTAATCAATTTTCCGGAGTTGAGGCTCGAGCTTCAAATGCTCATCACTCGAAAGTAAAATTACAGTTCAAATCATTGTAGTCAACTAGTCGAAAATTTAATTTGAGCTCTAGTTTCGTAGAAACGCACATAGATGAGATGACTATTGCCAATGGTATTTTTAAGTTATGTGACAGAAAATTGACAACATTTCATTTTTATAATACCTGAAAATGTATATATGGTTCGAAAGCATTTTGCCTCCTGATCACTGCAATATGTTTATATAATTTTAATATCGCTTATTATAAAAAATAAAAAATAATTAAAAATATGTCCTAATTTTACCAAAACTACCACAGGATAGGTGAAACACCTTTGCCTTTTTCACGAGAAAAAATAAGCGACCATAATTTTGTATATGACAACTTCAAAGTACAAGGGGGGGCAACTCTGAAATTCTATTTTTGAAGTTCGTTGCATACCTTCTCTCTCACTCTCAAGTTAATGATTATATTAGTATGAGCGGAACAGCACGAAGCGAACCTCGAAAATCGAATATCGGAGAATAAGGCCTGACATTGACAATTTGAAATTGACGTCAGATTTTTTTTCTATACAGAAAAGACAAAAGGATAAGTGTCTATTCTGTGATAGTATCGGAGTTACGCCCTTTTAGAATAAGCAAAAATTAATAAATTAATTATAAATTAAATACAAACCCTAGCGAAAAAATTAATCTGTCAGCATGTTCATCTTTTCAAACAGAATACATAGAACCATTAAAATTATAGGCTCAGAAATATGAAATGTTGTCAATCGCTGAGATTTCATTTCAGCATGTCTCTCTTTGCAATAATGCAAGTATAGTTTAGAAAAATCTTTTTTGACGGGTTACATCTAAGTAGGCGGCACACTATGTTTGTCATCAAACTCTTTGAGGTCGCGATCTTAAGTTTTTAAATTTGAAATACCTATAAAGAAGAGCATCGGCCAGTAATTTTCTTACTTTTTAAGGTTCCGTATCTTGGAAAAAAGCGGGATTTTTCACTCAAACCGCGTTGACGTGGTATTGGGATTGTTCATTTTTTTTAACCCCCCCTTTTTATATTTTTTTTAGAAAATATGGAGCACTTTAAAAAACTAATTTGAATATTTTGTCATTTCATGGCTTAATTTAATTAATATAATTGCTAAAAAAAATCAGATACGTCTTTTCGTAAATTATATACGCCCGGCTGAAATAGGCAATTTTCCCACAATCCTTTGAAAATTAAAAAAATATAGTTGTCATAACTGTTGTGACTGTCATCTCAATATCAAATATACTGTTTACCTTTGGTTTACCTACAAGCTTATTGTATGTTGCGTTAAATCCTGATCATGGTTATAATTAGTTGAAAATTTATGAATGTGGAAGTATGTGGCATTGTGTTTGGGTACCTCGCAACAATATTGTGTACTTATAAACTTTGAAGTATTCAACATTTACTTCGCGACCCCACTTTTCTCTTAAATCTTCTCGGATCCGTGCGAACTATTGTTTTGGAGCTGTTTTTAGAGTTATTATTTCAGGTTGGAACGAAGCATTTTCTGTAATTTCCATTATTTCGTTTTAAATCGACCGACAATTTTAAGTTTTCACCAAAACAATATTTACTTTACTGACATTGGGTGACACTGATAACTAGTTGACATATAAATTTAATAGACAAACTAGATATTTGCCGATTTATTTTTTGGAACTACTAACAGCCGCTCGGTAAGGTCAAATAAAGGTCAAAGATTTTTTTTTAAAAATATCCGTAATCCTTGAGTATTTTTGAACACCAGTAAGATAAAACAGTTCGCAAGCCCCATACTTCGAAATGGTTTTCAAATCAGGGTATGTTGTAAAAAAATGAACAATCCCAATTGATAGATTGACACTACGCTATCAAAGCCGTAGTACGTAGTCATTTCAAAGTCGTAGTAGATACAGAGGCTTAGGAGTTACCGAAGATGTCACAGAATAATTTATTTGTGAAGTTAAATCAATTAATTAACAATTAAAAATAAAACATCACAATAAGCGATACTGTAACACATTTTTGCGAAACGTAATTGTGTATGACATCATAAAGAACGAAAATAAAATATATAAAGGTGCGTTACCTTTAATAGGGCTAATATTTATTAGACAGTTGACAATTTACATTTCGTTTGGCTTTTGGCCAAATTATCATTTCATTGTCAGTAAGTGCAATTTAACCGTCCCATTTAATCATTGGCATAACTTTTATGCTCGACACCAAAATTCAACGTCATTTATAGGGTTTCCTTGCGAAAGTTAGCAACGGCCGTATGACTATAAGGCTCAGCTGTCTGTTGTTAATTCCGAATTAGACTTTCAAGAAAAATCCTGCTTGTTTCATTAGGTACCCACAGCAAAGCTATTCGGTAAGCACCTTTGCATGCACGCGCCGCTTTAAACCTGCTTACCGAATAGCTTTGCTGTGTGTACATTGCCAGGCCGCAACGCCTGCAACCTGCAGGATTGTTCTCACAAGTCTGCAACTGGGCTTTACAGGGCAGTATCTTTTGAATCGTAATAGTACCTAGGTACTAATCCTGCAGGTTGCATTACAATACGACTTTAAGGGCCTGTTTCACTTCTCTCTTAAGTGTCAGTTATCTATGATTCCGTCTCTGTTTATTGCTACGAAACAGACAGAGACGATAGATAACATAACTGACACTTAAGAGAGAGGTGAAATAGGCCCCAAGTACTCCAACCCGTTTGCATCACCTGGCAATGTAATGGAAAATGCCGGATTTTTCTTGCAAGCCTAATTTGGAATTAACAGATGGACAGTTGAGCCTTAGTCATAGGTCATGTTACTGTCACTATTGCCACAAAAAAACCTGTAGTGTCTGTAAAGTCGGTTTACGGACGATAGTTTTACGTGATAACGTCATAAAGAAACATTGATGAAAACTGCTAGCTCTGACGTCACGCGGAACGCGACAACGTGACATACTTTTTCGTGAGTGTAGCCGGTGTTCAGTTTCATTGATTTTTATAAGACGTTATAACGTAATAAAATATTTTTTAAAGGGTGCTCTTACTGTTGTTACTGATTATTTTCTGTGCGAGTCCTTCTAAATAGGTATTCTATTTTGCTTTTTGGTATAGCAGGGCAGCATCAGCCGTTTGTGACAAAAAGCTAACATATATAACTATCAGCAAACAGTTTGGATCACATTTATTTAAACTCACGTATTCCTTTATCAGCATTATCACAAGATTATTACAAATTAATAATGCAGCAGCAATATAATAGTAATTTTTGATGCGAGTGCGATAAATGTGCCATTCCCAAGCTGTAAAGTTTTGAGCGAGAGCCCATTAAGGTTTGATTTGGACGAGTTGGGAATGTTCGTTTCGCACAAGCATTATAAGTTGTTTTCAACACATTTGCAAATAAGATATAAACAATATAAACGCGAATTTATAATTTAAAATTATTATTTACGACAAGACTAATTTTAACTCAAGCCAAGATCCTTATAAAATAAGTAACCTATCAAATCTAATATCAAAAAATGAATATCGAACTGTTTGTTTCTTTCGTTATTGTTTTGTTTTTGCGCTAACAGCAAAGCTGAGGATATTTATTTAAATTACAGCATGAACCCCTTGCTAAGCTTTAATGCATACGGTCTTACGCAAATAAATTTTATAAAATTTTGAAAGCAAAAAGCGCTTTTTGAAAATACTAACTTTGCGCTCGCCTATCAGCTACATAGACCTAGGGCCTTACCATGTCTTAATGCAATTCAATTCCGAACCAAAGTTGGATCGCTCGCTGTCAGATCCATACTAGTGTCAAAAACGACAGCTAAAACGTAAAATTGAATCGCGTTAAGACGTCATGGTAAGGCCCCTTAGCACATGTGTTGAAAAGTATTTTACAATGAGTGTAGGAAATAGTTACCTGGATGCGTCAATGAAGTAGATGATGAGCGATGCTATACTCAGGATGAACACCAACACTACCTGGAAAGCAAAAAGTAAAATGAATAATAATAATAATTGTGTCAATGTCAAATTTTGAGTCAATGTCAAAGAATAATTGTGTCAATGTCAGATTTTGATAGCATTTAGAGTTAACGATTTACGAAGATATCTAACAATTAAAAATTCGGTAGGTAAGTGGCACTTAAGAAAGTTTAAGCTTTTTAATTTTAGTGCAGGGTACTTAAGTAATTGGTTAATAAATGATGTACTAGTAATAGTAATAAAAAGTTATAGAACAAGCCGTATGCGGCAAGTTTAAAAGAACTAATGGAAGTCTTAATTGCTAATAATATTGCTCATAATTGTAATAGTGTCGAAATACGTATACACAAAGTAGGTAACCAGATTTCACGGCTACCTCCCTTATTTAGAAAAAGTTACACACTATAAGACAAACAGACAAACATACAGACAGACACTTAATTAAAACGGGAACCTTCCTCTGGGTGCTCAGTTAAATCGCAAAATTTAAGAACTCTTTATGTAGGTAGAATTGTTTAAGTTTCTGTATGTAACATAGGATCTTCCTTGTTGGATTAGTTAGGAGCAAAGAAAAAACATAGAATGTACCAGTTGCTTCTTCTCCCGCGCTGATGGTAAAAGCCCATTGAGGGAATGGGCGAAAATCTTATAGGAATCATGTTATAGGCGATTCGGCTAGCAACCAATTACTATTTTGATTCCCCTTTCCACCTATACGCCCACAATCTTGCTAAACGTGGCCTTTAGGTCTTGGTACCTTAGGCTCTGTCTACCCCGTAAGGGATAAAGACGTGATTTATGTATGTATGTGTACGCACTATTATAAAGATTAAAAAATGTTTTGTCTTAGTAGGCAAGGTCAGATAAAAACAAACAAATGTTAAACTAACAGGCTCAGTAGAAATTTTGTTTAAAGCGTAACAGTTCCATATATTTTGACACGACATTGAGTTTACCTCTAAACCGAGACTTAATTTTACCCAACAAATTACTTACGTTGGATTCCAGTGAATCAGTTAATGAATCATTGCCCAGCAACCAGAAAATTAATTCAATTATCACCCATGAGCACACATGAACAGTAATGTTTACCTAAAACCTACACCATAAGCACCTAATCGAATAAATAAGGGGGCCATTTCTATATTCGAAATTTGGAGGAGTTTTAGGGGAGGCATTATGTAGTCGCCATGGTCGAAATCGGTCATATATCACCTATATCCAGCATGAAGAAAGAAAAATTACAGCTCTAATTAATCTAGTAATAGCTAAATTATTTGTAGCAATAGGTACAGCGTTCCACTTTCGAATGATACTTTTGAGTGATATGCCTTCAAATCAAAGGACAGGTCAAGAGTACCCGAAACCGACAAGCATGTATGAAGAGATTGATGAATGTGAATGAAGCAAATGAGGTATGCCAGGATCGCAGCAAATGGAACAAAGTAGTCTCTGCTTACACCTGTGGGAAAAAGGCGTGACGGTATGTATGTAAGTGCCTTGAAGTCTCGGGTCCATGATTTAATAAATCATTTTAAATCATCTACCTATAGACATAATTGCAATGTTGAGATGTCAACCACGTCCCTATTAACATACAACCATCCATGCAAATTCAGTCCATTTGTATGGATCTTAATGACTTCATCGCTGATAATACTTGCTATGCAGCACGCTAACTTATGCAAAAACGTGTCTGTAATAATTGAATTAACTCATGTCCACTTTGTATGATTGGAATTGAGACGATGATCTAATAGTACATTACATCTGCATTTTGCAATGTCTGTACTGGCTGTTGCCCGTCGTTTATTGCTATCCCGCGGGAATTACGCAGTTTACCGGGATAAAAAGAAGTCTACTTATGTCTTATTCCAGACTGTAATCTCTTTGCTAAATTTCATCCAGATCCGTTCAGCTGTTCTGGCATGAAAGAGTAACATACATCCACCGATCCATCTATACATTTATCCTCTCAAAAATATTTAAATGTTAAAAAATAAAGAATCCGATGTACTTTAAACACAACGTAGCATTTGTAAATCAATAAACTTTCTCATCACAAATAACAAAAACACCGAAAATTTGCAAAAGTATGTGATTTTCTTTACTCCTCACACTTAAAGAAAAAGACAAGGCAACACTTTGAAGACAATAGAGTAGTCGCCTTAATTAGGAAATTCATCTTTGAGCTTACGAACCCCCATTGGTATCAAGATATCAAGTAACAGTAAACATCCCTGACTAATTACTCAGCTTAATAGGTACTCGAGCGCGAACACTTATTTACTTAGCGAAAGTTAATGAATTCCCGCGACATTTTAAGCGGCACTAGATTCTGCCATTAGCGAAGTTCTGTATCGGAAGCGTGCCAACTCGGCAACTACTTAACTAATGAACAATTGCTAACTTCGTCTTGTGATTTAAACTGCGCCATAAGTCATACCATTTCGCATGTGGTGTCTCAGCATTTAGAGGTTAGCTTCTGTCCGTTTCGTTCGCGCAGCCCGGCTAGCACGACAGCGCACAAGAGTCGCGTCGCGCGCGAGATAGATTACCTACCCGTCCCTTTCTAGAACGAACAGTAAGAAAAAGACGGGCAATCTACGTAGAGTAGTGCGCTATCGTGCTAGACGTGCAGAATATGTTAGTGGTAAAGATCTTGCTCGCGAGCTCACGACTTCAAATAGTTACCTAGTGGTTTGTTCTGTACGTTGTCTGCCAGTCAGTCATGTTACTCTTTTATAGGTATATACCTATATGTAATGTAATCCGAGAACTGGTACAGTCGGGTTTGTCTTGCTGTCTTGTTCACCCTTTTACCCATAATATTTGAATCAATGGGCTGTAAACATTTTTGAGGAGGTAAGTATTTGGAGCAAGCTGAAAACTTGTCCTTGAACCCTAGCACAGAACTGTAGACCTGTAGGCGTATTGTCTAACTCGCTCGCAATCGCTATCGTGTTCATTTGACAGTTATTGTATGAATGTGACAGCTAGCTGATTCCGATGCCAATTGTCAGCCCATACATGAACTGTCAAAATGAACACGATGGCGATTGCGAGCGAGTTAGACAATAAGCCTACTGACTAGGGATTAACGGGGCTGAATGAACCCTTATAGGTATTGTATAGATAAAGATAATGTTTAATGTTTTAAGCTACCGCGATTTTCCTCATGTTTATTTAAAGTATCAAAATTTTTTTACGCGGTTAAGTCCCGGAACAAATACCTACTTTAAATTAAATAAGATAATGTTTTTCCCAAAAATAACCTGTTGCCTGTTATAATGTTATCTAAAATATTAATTGACTTAATTTTTCCGTAACAATAGAGTCGTCTACATAACGTTTGCATAAATGCGTTCGAGAGTTTCGAGACGTTCTTGTACACTTAAAACTTACGCTACATCCTCAATTACGACTAGCCTTTCAAAACCGTTCATCTCCGTCATACGCACTCCGTTATTAGATTACAGGGTGGTCGACGAAGGCTAATCCTGTTATAGACATCCAATTATGGGGAGGCTGGTGCCGCGACGTCGGAAGGCCACCCTTGGCAGGATTTAATAAGATGTACGGAATGCTCATTTGAGCCAGCATTCGCTGTTATTATGACGTCACATGGCGATTTGCGTCTAATAAAGTATATTAAAAACAACTTGGAATGTAGGGGCACAAACTGCCAAGCTCAAGGACTGGGCTGGTCACTTTAGCCCTTAGAGGAATAACCAGTTAGAAAATGTAGCCTATAACCTGGCCGGTGATTTTCTTGACAGATTAGTAAAATTTGCATTAAAATCCGTTCAGCCGTTTTCACGTGATGTGCTCGCAAATATTCAGACAAACAGATAAATAGACAAAAATCTAAAAACTGTTGGAACGTGTTCTGTTATCAATTCTAAGTATCCCCAGCCAACTTTTTTTGGAATATCTTCCATGTAACTTGCATGTAACACAGACTTACGAACCTCTTCAGCTTTATTATATGTAGGTATAGAAGATTAACTATCCATATAGCTGCTTGCTCAGCTTAAAATTACCAAGGCGTTAAAATTTATTGGAATGGAGAAATGATGTCATTTTTGCTTGCCATCAGGCGTGACTAAACGCATGCCTATGAATAAAAAACTGGTTGATAATTTCAATCCAAAGGTGACTAGTCATAACCCAAATATTACAGAAAGTCCCTCACCTAAAATCGATTTAGCACAGGTGTATACTTAGAAATAGTAAGGTCAGACCACCAGTGACATCGTGTCTAACCCAACAGCCGCTAATGTTAGTTCCAGACATGCTAAGGTTACCGATGCGGTGACAGTAAAAAAAGTATCGGTAAATAAATAAAGGCTTAGCGTTACAGTACGAGTGGATCAGAACGATGCTGTTAATGAGAAAGAAAGAAAAATACAACCACGTCAAGGTGGTGGGGCTATTGGAACTTAAATAAAGATTTAAGTTCCAATAGTCCCACCACCTTAAAATAAAATTATGTACAATTTAATATTACATTTGTGGAGACACAAAAGGACACATAAAAAAGGTCTCCACTCAGCATGTGTCGCTACACATAAAGTGCAGCAACGCTGGTTTTCTGTGGAGCCTGGAATGGAGCTGCGCGACAGCAAGCGGGTAGGAAGACTTAATAGGAACCGCTGCCTCATTCATTCACAAATCACCTCTTTATCCTGGGTAGTCAGAGCCTAAGTGCCAAAAGCTAAAGGCCACGTTTAGCATGATGGTGGCGTATAGGTGGAAGTAATTAAAATAGTGATGGGTTGCTAGCCACATCAACTACAACATGATTCCTAAGATTTCGCCCATTCGCGAGAAGAGAAGCAACTGGTACCTACATTGTATGTTTTTTCTTTGCTTCCAGACCAGCGTGGAATGACCTAATAGGGACCTAATGAGGCCTAACAGGGAAAAATAAGCTTAAATTTCGTAGTTTAACAATCTTCTCATATAGGTAATCAAGATTTATGAAGCTAAATTGATTAATTATTATACCAACTAAATGGCCTTCAGCTAAAGAAATTCCACTTCAATTAAAGTACTTTCAGTCTATAAAAGATGATTTGTATATTTCATGAAGTTAAATTGTCGAAGGCAGACTATCGCTGCAATCATCCGTTTAATATTTCATGCAAATTGCACGCGCGGTCGTCATTGTCATTTGTTGTCCACCTGTTCGTAGAACGTAACGTAAAACATGGCCGCTATCAACATGTAAACGTTCATCACCGCTATTCACCAAGCTATATCATCGTTATTTTCTTGGAACATTAAACAAGTTTCTGCCACTTTCCTTGTAATTTGACGATGATTTCAACAGTTGTGATTGGCCGACTATGCGCCAAAAAATTGGTAGATTGCTGAGAACCTGGGGCCTTGGCCTTACCATGACGTCTTATCAGCAGTTATCTAAGCTTAAGCTCACCCAGGGATCCAATTTAAGCGCTTAGTTTTACTCATGCTTTTATAAAACGCTGCCCATTTTAATTACACTGCGGTACAATTAAGCATGGTTTTATGTAAAAACTAAGCACATTCTTGTGCCCTAGTTCCCTAATGACAGGCACGGAACGTGTACGATAAATAATGCGACTGGAACAATGTAGGACAAAGGCTGAAAGCCTGAAAGGCTTAGAAAAATAATGCCTTAACTCGAACTGTCGCAAGGTCAACAGGCTGATAGGGTAAAGTCACCAAAAATTGAACGATTAAGCGACTACCTCTCCTTTGAACCCCTTTTTCGAAGTGTTGTAAGCCATGTATGATAGTGATTTTTTTCTGTAACGCTAAGCACATAGTCGACTTTGCATTTCACGACTTCAAACCCTTATATTACAAACGGATGTATACAAAAAAAAATATTTTTGCCAAAATAAGGCAAATTGCCCCAAAGTTGAACGATGCGCCCTATTTATGAACGAATTGACCCCAAAAGATGAACTAATATATTGATAGTAAAGTAATAGTGGATAGGTGGTCATCTTTTCCCGTAATTGAACATTGCCTACTAAACAAATATACACGAATATACGTGTAGTTATGTGTATTTCTGAAACAAATGAAAAAAAAATAAAAAATAACAATGTTCACTTAGATACCCTACCCCAAACATGAACGACAAAATGTTGTTAGTTAAAGTTTTGGGCAAGAAATCTATAAGATGAACCAATTAAATGTTTAATTAAAATTCAATGTTCATGTACTGAAATAGAAACCAAATTTGAACTAGTAACATTTCTTGGTTCAAGTTTTGGGCATGAAATAATAGTTGAACAGTAGCGATTCCCATACAACAATAATATCAAAAATCTTCGCCTTAGGAACAAAATAATTTGTTCAACTTTTAGTTAAAAAATCTGCGATAGGTATACAATTAATTTGAGTCATAAACGGTGTGTCTATCATTTTTATGAGGTTTTATAAATGCATTTGAAAAAATACCACTTTGCCCAATAGTTGAAGACCGTTCAACTATTAGCTCATACCTCTGATTTTGGAACCATTACTTGAACAGCGATTTTATCATTAAATAAAATAAAAAACAAAGTTATTTATTTACGTAAATATTAGAGACATAGTCATGAATACATACCAAGCATAAAAATGTTAATCAATGCATTATTCAATTTAAGAAGGATTCCATATAACCGGCACTTTTGCCGGGAAGCCGAGACGCGGCGACCGTTCACGTTCGTATGCGTGACGCAATTGACATGGAATTATATTTTTCACCTCGGTGAAGTGTTGTCGCATTATGAAAAAATATTCCCAAGCGTCTCAAATGTGCCACGATTTAATTATTACGGTTTTTAGGCCAAACTTTCAACTTCTGGGTGTTGTTCATCTTTTGGTTCCACTACCCTACACAACAAATACTAAAAATCCAATTTTTTTATGTCTATCGGGCTATGTATGTAACCAATATTAAATAACATCACACTGCCTAAATCTTGCTTTGGGGCAGGGCTCTGCTACCACTGTATTATGGTGAACCCTCGGTACGCGAGTTCGACACTCTTGTCCGGTTTTTTATGAATGATGGTTGCTCGAAACAATCGATTGGGTATTTTTAGCATCAACCAGATGAATCATCAAGACGATTGATGGATTCGTATAATTTTTTGCCGGATGTACATGTACACCAACAGATTTCACAATACCTACTCTACTGTTTGAACTGCATGTAATATCGAATGATTAAATTTGCTTCCTGATCCTGACCGACCGTATAACGTTTTCACAGTAAAGTCACAATGATTTCCCTCGTCAGTTTAATGTCGTCACTACGACATTTATTGCAAAAGGGTTCCACAGAGGGTCAGGCATTTAGTTCGATAGTACTGCGATGCTATTACAAATAGATTTTGAAAAATATTATGGCCTTATCTTCCTGTAGGTTTTAAACATCTCTACATAAAACAAAGTCGCTTTCCGCTGTTTGTCCCTATGTATGATGTATGCTTAGATCTTTAAAACTACGCAACGGATTTTGATTACGGGGTAGACAGAGCCTAAGGTAACAAGACCTAATGGCCACGTTTAGCATGATTATGGGCGTATAGGTGGAAAGGGGAATCGAAATAGTGATGTGAAATAGAGGTGTGGTCTGTCTTGTCTGGACAAGGTTTATATGAAACGAAATTAAAAATACTGGAACGAGGGCGTAGCCGCGGGCAGCAGCTAGTTTTAAATAACTTATTGATATTACTGATGATAAAAACGTATATATTATAGCTGTGATAGTTCAAAGGTGAGTTGGAAGAAACCTCTACCTTAATCTTAGGCAACATCTTGTACAGATGTCGTGCTACTCGTGCTAAATCCTTTCCGATGGGAACATCTCGGAAATTTTCGTATTTCTATGGTATTATCTATGGTATATAGGACGACCGGATGGCCTAGTGGTTAGAGAACCTGACTATGAAGCTTGAGACCCCGGGTTCGATCCCCGGTCGGGGCAGATATTTATATGAAAAATACGAATGTTTGTTTTCGAGTCTTGGATGTTTAATATGTATTTAAGTATTTATTTATCTATATAAGTATGTTTATCCGTGCCTGGTACCCATAGCACAAGCTCTGATATTTATTTATTTATTTGTTTATTTATTTGTCATAACTGCTTCAGTCAGACTCATAGGCACGTCGGCATCAAGAAGTCGTGTGTTCACGATGGGAAAGTATTTCGCATGACTTCTGTAATTTCACTAAAATATAACAGAGTTATGGGACATCGGTTCCGTACATTGAAGTCCAATAAACATGTTTATTGTAGATACGTCAATGGTTCAGTATCTTCATTCTTCAGTTCCGTATTCAATATTTACATCTTCAAGATACATAATCTAAGACAATAAAGCGTTACAAAGGGACTAGCAATTCATCCCTGTCGCAATTCCTTATTTTTCACCGGGAACAAGCTCATGAAATATTAAAGACGAGCTATATTTTTTAAAAGGTGTACGGAACGAAAATATAAATAACGAATGGGCTTTCGTGTAGCGTAACAGAAGATAGGACGGTATGACATGCGATCGAATATCGTAGTTCTTATTTCGTGCTGTGAAATGTGACTTTAATAAGGTTAGTGGTATTGAGGTTATGATATTCGTGGAATGCTCGCTTGCTTGACAAAGGTGGAAACAACAGCAGAACTATTTTAGATAACATTAAATTGAAAAACCCCACGCATCAATCATTTTGAAAAAGAGCCCATAGGTACTCTTCAAACTGCTAAACCAATTATTTAAACACATGGTCAAGAACGGGGTCTATATTTTGTTCCATAAAATTGTAATTCCAAATGTATGGTTTGTCATAATTCTCGTTAGTCATAAAGCGTTTTATTTCTGAAACAGTAAATATTTTTTTCAGAATTGATAGTAATAAACTAACTTAACCTAACCTACTACATTCTGGTGGCTTTTCCAAAATTTCTGAAAAATGCACGGTTTGAGAGAGAGAGAGAGAGAGAGAGAGAGAGAGAGAGAAACATTTATTTACACACATTCGATACAGGTAGATTTAAAAATATAAGAAATACAATATACTTAAGAAAAGTACCGATATGGTGTAAAATGGGCCCCACTCAGCATAATGTTGCGGCAGACCGCAACGCTGTTTTTCAACGCGGTTTCATGTGTTATGACCAAAATAATTATGACTAACGATTATTATGACCAAAGAAAATTATGGGACAAAAAGGGACCCGCCAAGAACGATTATGATGATGATTGTGATTAATGTTGTCAAGAATGCCAATTGCAATAAATCAGAGCGCCACTGCGAAGATCATTCAACCGGGCGACAGCGGTACGCGTGAGGCGTGAGGGTGGAGCTACTTTCTCGCCAACACTGTACGCGCTCTTAAGCTTTTATTACCACGCGTGTGGTAGGGCCTTGTGCAAGGTACGTCCGGATAGCTACCACCATCTTACTCGCTAATCCTGCCGCTAAGCAGCAGTGCTTGCACTGCTGTGTTCCGGTGTGGAGAGCAAGACAGCCGGGGAAATTACGGGCACAAGAGGCATTTCATCTTATCCCTCTAGGTTGGCAACGCATCTGCAATCCCTCCGGGGTTGTGGGTGTCTACGGGCAGTGGCGATCGCTTACCATCAGGTGACCCACTTGCTCGTTTGCCTTCCTATTCACATAAAAAAAAAACTCGAAGGCATATTCTTCGCGTCGATTTACCTATATTTACAAAAACTTTCTGATATATTCCGGCACAATTGTAAGAAACCAAGTAGTAGGTTTTTTTCGGGTTAAATTTCGCAAATCAGTGATATTATCCGTTCATCGCCCTATATTTCTGCGCTTTTAATCTCGATGCATCGAAGCACGCGTCGGCAGCCATGTGTGAATACCGTTTGATGTTTAAGCGGCTGAATAAAAATAAATAAACGACAATCTGCAGGGACTGTCCATTGCGATGATGCTGGGAAAGGGCGAGTTATAGTTTCCAGACGGTTGGCTCTCCGTGAAACACCTCGTTATTTGTGCTAAGGAAGAATCAGCTGTGACATAATGTAGGCTAAATGCCGCGAGCTGGCACTGTTGTTTTTAGGGTTCCATACCTCAAAAGGAAAAAACGGAACCCTTATAGGAACACTTTGTTGTCCGTCCGTCCGGAGTCGGAGACGGAGTCTGTCAAGACCCTTTTTCTCAGGAACGCGAGGTATCAAGCTGAAATTTATATCAAATACTCACGTCCACTGCCCCTTGGAGCTGTGAAAAAATCAAACTTCTAAGCCAACGCAATCAAAAGATACAGCCATTTATGCCGCAAATTTCTGCAACTCTCAAGGGAATCAAAACCTACAGGGTACTTCCCGTGAACGCAGAATCTTGAAATTTGGTATGAAGGCACAGATTAATTATAGCACAGATTAAGGAATAATTGCGAAAACCGTAAATATGTATGTATGTCTGTATAGGTACAGGGTGTATCAGATAGCCCCTAACAATATTTTTTTATTTAATATTTTTTTTAGCTTCTATAGCTATGGTTATATACCGCAGTTGATTATTGTTAGGGGCTATCTGATACACCCTGTAGGTATATCAGTGACCAATATAAAGTGACCCAACACTGCGTACATTTTGCTTTGGAGTAGAGCTCTGCTTACACTGGGGTATAGAAATTTATAGATACGGAACCCTCGGTGCGCGAGTCCGACTCGCACTTGGCCGGTTTTTTTAACGTAGGTTAGGTACTACTAGGGTGACGGCACCAGTAATGGACATGACCCAATAATGCACATTAACACTTATTTAAAAGACATTAGGCAAGTCATTTATTTTACAACACAGTCAATTTAAAACCTTAAAATTATTATCTTTAAATTAAGAATGAAGTGTCCATTACTGGTGCTTGTCAGCTTAAGTGTCCAATACTGGTGCCGTCACCCTACTGTTAGCGTTTGAAGGCTTTTACAGCTTACAGTAGAGAGTGAGCGGCCAGGGGGTTACCAAGACGTCTTAATGCGTATCAATTCCGATTCAGTTTAGGTTCACTCGCTGTCAGATCCACACTGAAAATTACAGCTAAAACCTGGGTTATTGTGTAACTCGGTCGCAATCGCCATCGTGTTCATTTTTACAGTTCATGTATGGGCTGACAATTGGCATCGGAATCAGCTAGCTGTCACATTCATACAAGAACTGTCAAAATGAACACGATGGCGATTGCGAGCGAGTTAGACAATAAGCCAACTGAATTGAGTCGGAATCCAGGGCCGTCTTTAAACTATTTGAGGCCCTGGGCACATTAGGATCATGGGGCCCCTATGACCTAAATATCGGTTATCATTTGGTAATCTGGCAGGAACTAGGGGGCCCCATTCGATCGCGGGGCCCTGGGCACGTGCCCATAGTGCCCAGTGGAGAAGAGGGGCCTGTCGGAATTGAATAGCATTAAGACGTCATGCTAAGACCCCTGATGGGCTTCTCAGTAAGCGGAACTGGTGTAGCGTATTGCTATCTAGTAGTAGGTAGGTACTGTAGTTAAGATAGTGCTGTAATTGAAACATAACAAATGTAGTCTACGCGTTTTTTTTTTGTGTAAAGGTGAGTTAAAAGTAATCTTATTAAAGTTCCTTGCGGCCCAAATGATTCTCTGGTAGTTATCTCAGACAGTAAATCACGCCGATCAAATATATCACTACTGATTCTTTATTTATGTAGCCCTGTCATTTTTACAGCGCGACAGTAAACAGACGCGCAATGATGGAATAAACTAGGGAAATGTCTATGGAAGTTGGAAGCATGTTTATTTGGCCGATTGCAACCTACACTCATGTCGAAAATTCCGAAACACAAATCAACCGAGACATTGCACACAGATACCAAACAAGCACACAATTTAACATTACATTTCACGTAAGGCGCACGTGGGCTCTGCGGAGCTTTAAGCAAACTCCTGAGGGAGGCAACGGATGACCCTTGCGCTGACAGCTTTCTCGCACAAAGACTCGCAATTGAGAGATTGCAATGCTGCCTGCGTGATGGGGACCCTACCTAAAGGTCCTAATTTATTTAAATTTTTAGCATTCGTTTTATTTTTATTAAGTTATCTTTAAGGTAGCCATAGTTTATATTTTTATCAATACTTTTGTAATCATTCACAATAGTAGATTGATAAACAAGGGTTGAAATATATCCATTTCACCTGAGATGTTTCTGGCGCACGAACGAAGTGAGGGCGCCAAAAGTTCGAGGGTGAAATGGGTAATTTCATCCGAGTTGAACACTCTTCTTTTCATTTCGAATATGAGAAAATTAAAAGAAGGTATTATGACAAATTTCACTAACGTCACACGGTCGCACTTAATCAAAATCAAAAAAATCAAAATTCTTTATTTCATAACTACATGCATACATTTATGATATAGGGGATGGAGCCGCCCTGTAAGCAAACAATGCCTGTATTGGGAAGCCCCGCTCTTCCGTAGATTATAATAGGTACATACTACAACTAAACTAAACTAAAGTAACTAAGGATTAGAAACTAGATGGGGTGTATATGAGTTGATCTGAAAGTGCATGCGTGTGTGTGTGTGTGTGTGTGTGTGTGTGTGTGTGTGTGTGTGTGCGTGCGTGCGTGCGTGTGTGCGTGCGTGCGTGCGTGCGTGCGTGCGTGCGTGCGTGCGTGCGTGCGTGCGTGCGTGCGTGCGTGCGTGTGTGTGTGTGTTTGTGTAAGAGTGTGTTGTACACTTTATATTGTGTGTACAAAAATTACGAGCAACGTTTTAGGAAATCTTCCATATCGTCGTATGTTTTAGTTTTAAGCCAATCTACAAGTCGCTTCTTACACTCACGATATAACAATGGATAAATTTGCAATTCTCTATTGATCTTATTATAAATAAATACAGAACGACTCCTGAACTGTGACCTGGCAAATGCCGTTCTGGTCCTTTGAGATTTAACCACGCTCACCATACATCTTTTATTTAAGTTATCAGGGTTATAAGGTAAGGTCTTGTGTATTTTTAAGGTACTTTGTAGAATTTATAGTTTTCTAACCGAGAGAACATCACTGATCTGGTATAGTCGTTGAGTCGGAAATCCGATTTTTTTAAAATGCATTACCTTTAATAGTGCCCGCTGTGCACGTTCCAGGTCAATAAACCGACTTTTAGCTGCACCACCCCACACAGGTATGCAGTACATTAAGACAGATTGCACCAAGGTCAAGTATATTTCGTTTAATATATTACGCGATTTTGATTGATTGGTGACAGTTCTTGGTACAATATGTCTCAATGACCTAAATATCCAAAGCAGTTTTCTGACCCTACCGATGACCTGATCTAAGTGAGAATACCAGTTAAGGTGTTCATCTACTATAACACCCAGATATTTCGTTTGGGAAACTTTTTCAATATTAGGACAACTACAGTTATCAAAAATATTGGGGAATATTTGTTACGTTTGTCATTCTCGTCCCGCTCTTTTTTCTATTACGCGATTTACGCGCATTGCGCATTTCTTCTGCGCACTAATGGCTGCCGGCTAGTTTTTTTAAAACTTGCAGACACGGAGGTTGCTATCAATTAATTGTCGACTTCAATATTTCAAGCTAAAAAAATACCGAACGTAATAATTTCTAATTCTCGTTGTAAAGGTACGCTTGCATAAGCTTATTTATAGCGGGAATGTTATTTTAAGATTATTTAGCCTTTTACAATTAAAAAGGAACTATTTGTATAGATGATTATATAAAACATAGATTACATGGCTGAATACGTATTTCCATTCCTATGTACCTTTGGATTAGCTAGATTTTTTTTTTACTTTCAACCCAAGGGTCGCAACCCTATATCCTGATAATCAATGACCTACTTTCAGAGTATGAGAGATGAAAAATAAAATAACTGTTTCCACAAGACAATGTGGTCGTTGTCTGTCACACATTCAGCAGAAAGGAGCCCGTATTAGTAGGTACAATATCTCCTGTAATAGAGTACTTCGTGGAAGCGAAGCGTTCAAATGGCACACAAGACAGACACGAACGTTGCTCTTTGATTGCAGTCGACTCGGAAAAATGCTGTAGATATAAAGACTAAAGACTGTGCCAACAGACAAAAGGCAAAAGTACAATGCAAGGAAGTTGCAAGGAAGTCGAATTTTTGCATAAAGTCGTTACATTGCTGAAATTGCAGTGCTTTGTCCGATCTCATTTGTGTCGTTTGTCTATTTCAAGTTTGACTTCAAAAAAGAGGGTTCTCAATTCATTAAACATTTCAACAATTAATTAAACGGCATTCTGAGTACGCTGGCCCAGCGCTGATGGAACTCGCCGCTGCTCTGGAACGGTATGTGTGCAGCAGTTTAAACCTACTCCGAAATTCGATTTTCGAAGTTCGTTTCGTGCCGTTCCGTCTCACTAATAGTTATTAATTTAAGAGTGAGAGGGACGGTGTGATACGAACTTCGAAAATCGTATTTTGGAGTAGCCCCCCAGCTGCACGCGCCTGTCGCCGCTCCGTCGCGGCGTTTGTAATAAGTTTGTTGTAGACACACAGTAAAATCTCTAATACTGGCACTCCACTTGGAGTATTTATCCAAATATTTGCGTGAGTGAACGAGATGCACTATATTGTTTCTAACGTATGCGACGAAGATGCCAATAGCGCAACGCAAACGCAACGCCAAGTGGAGTGCCAGTGTAAGAAATTTGTGTGGAGGGAGCTTAACTCGACCACAATAAGTAGCGCAGTACCTAAGTGTGCTATCTGTTAGAAGCACTTTTTGCCTTTGCTCTTCAAGCGTTTGAGTGGAGCTAAAACGCTCTCAGCGACTGCCTTCTTATTGATTTTGTCTCTAGAACTGGAAGAGATTGGAAACGTTTCAAATTACAATATAACAAATACTGTCTGGATTTTTTATACCAAATGATTATTAATATATCCCTATAAGGAGTCTCTACTAGTTAATCTGTAGGTATTAGGTACTAGGCATTACAAGTTGGATAAATTACAAAATGTTTCACTAAAAAGTGAGAAAAAAAAATGTTTTAATAATAAAGTAGAACCGCCTTCAAATGCAGCCTGAGTTTGCTGCCTAATAAACGATTAAATAAAAAACACCACGGATGGTTGAAAATAAAACGACCTCCATGGCTATTTTCAGGGTCGGTCTGTTTCCGCACCTCGTAAATTGATGAGGCAGCGAAAGTGGTTATTTTGCTGCCGGTGCGATAAAATATAAATTTATGGCCTGCCCTGCCTTTTAAGGCCCTTATTGTGATATTTGTACGCAAATAACGACTTTTCCGTCGATGGTCCCCAGTTTTGATAAATCTGTACAAGAATTACATGTCAAAAAATTTCATAAAATTCCATTAATGCGTCGCGTATACAGTTTGTCTACTTTAACCCTTGCTATCCTAGGCTCTGCCGACCCCGTAAGAAATAAAGATGTGATTAATGTGTGTGTGTCTTGTTTTTGTTTTAAAAAAACAAGCACCATATCACTGTATAGATTCTAAATTAAAATAGTTTTCGAAAACTCTTAACTGTTTATTCATATGTCGAACGCAAAAACCTTATTTATTTACTTGTAATGGCCAGCAATATATTACGAGCGGTTAAACGCACACGACCACTTTATGACTATGTTTAAACTGTAAGTATATTTTATATATTTTAATATAGCCAATAAAACTCCGCCGATGACGTAAAATATCCGTTCGGGAGAGATTTTTCTTTATTATGATTAGTTTCGTGTCATATTTTTACTGGATCATAATTTTCGGAGATTAAATGGGAGATCGTACGCGGCCAAATGATCATCATGTACGTATTTATGATGCTTCTACGGTATCTCAAAGAATTTTTCCAACGGATAGCTTAATATCGGTTCAATTTTTGAATCGTGGCATTTTTTTAGTACTTATCCACTTTAGAGACACTAAAGGCCACTCTTAGCATGATTGAGGGCAATACGCCGATTGGGCGTATAGGTGGAAAGGGGAATCAAAATAGTGATGGGTTGCTAGCCATATCGCCTTTAACACGATTCCTAAGATTTTTGCCCATTCTCTCGATGGGATTTTACCATCTGCACGAGAAGAGAAGCAAATGGTACAATTCTATGTTTTTTCTTTCCTCTCAAACCGGCATGGAAGAATAAATTGCTGATAGGTGATCGACTAGTTGGCCATAATCCACTCCTGATGCAGGATCTGTAAATCAAAGCTCCTCCACCAAAAGTAGCTAAACTCTACAAAATACAAATCTGAAGGCTACTCCTGTAATAATTACTCCGGACTATCTTTCTCGCAAACGTCAATGACGTCAGAGGGCATTGACACTCTAAATTTTATGTCTTCTCCCGTTTGATGGAAAAGCGGTGTGTTAACAGATGCCAACAAGGTCGGCGATGGCTGTTAGTGGCATGATAATTCATGTCCAGTGGCCTTGCTATAACGTCTTAACGCGATTCAATTCCGATTCAGTTTAGTTTCGCTCGCTGTCAGATCCATACTAAAAATGACAGCTAAAACTTGAACTGAGTCTGAATTGATTAGCATAAGACGTCATGGTAGGGTCCCAGCTCGCAGATTAGGGCTTCACATAGTCAAATAAACAGAAAAGACTCAATGTGTTAATTCAAAACAGCCTGTTACGTTGTACACTATACTATCACTACATAGTATAAAACAAAGTCGCTTTCTCTATCCCTATGTCCCTATTATGCTTAAATCTTTAAAACTACGCAACGGATTTTGATGCGGTTTTTTTCAATAGATAGAGTGAATCAAGAGGAAGGTTTAAAATATGTATAGACATGCATAATATACCGTGCGAAGCCGGGGCGGGTCGCTAGTACTTAATAGACCTTAGGTATAGCTAATCAATCGGCAAACGTAGCATAGGACGTCCTCAAGTCGGTGGAGCGAGGATCTTCGCAAGGCGGCTGGCAAGAGCTGGATGAGTGGCCGAGGATCGTGCTCAGTGGCGTGCCATGGGAGAGGCCTATGTCCAGCAGTGGATGAACATAGGCTGATGGTGATGATGATAGCTAATCAATACTCATACGTATATACCGTCACGCCTCTTATCTATGGGAATAGGGGTAGGCAGAAACTACTTTGTTCCACTTGCCGCTTAAGCCTTAAGCTAAGCATTGGCCTTTGGTTTCGTTGCCTTGAGCTCTGTCTACCCCGTAAGGGAAGGAGACGTAATTTGTGTATGTATGTATGTAAGTATGTATATTTGTTACTTGTGTCAAAGTAGTCCGACGTTGGTTGTGAAAAGGTGTCATCATCTTCCTAGCGTTTCTTCCAGCATTTGCCACGGCTCAGTGAGCTTGGGGTCCGCTTTGACAACCAATCCCAAGATTTGGCGTAGGCACTAGTTTTTACAGAAGCGACTGCCATCTGACCTTCCAACCCAGGAGGGTAATTAAGCCTTATTGGGATTGGTCCGTTTTCCTCCCGTTTTCCTTCACCGAAAAGCTCATGGTAAATTTCAAATAAAATTTCCCACATAAATTCCGAAAAACTTAGTGGTGCGAGCCCGGGATTCGAACCCGCGACCCTCGGCTTGAGAGGCCACAGGTGAAACCACTAGGCTACCACGGCTTTTTTGCCAAAAAAAGAGTATCACGCCGAAAACCGGACAGTTGTTGGTAAATATTACACGAAGCTTTTAAAAGCTTTATCGTTTGAATCACGAGGGGCATATAGCGATAAAAGGGGCACAATGGTCAATAACGGACGGGGAAGTAACGAGGATGTTAATGCCTCAGCCCCGGGTAATGCCGGTAATCCGCTGACGGATTGATGGCTGTTATTGAGGGATTTTGATGATTTTTAGTGTATAACCATAGAATAGATAATAACAGGGTAGAACGGAATCTCTTTTGACCGCGTCCAAAACGCCGCCATTTATATACCTACTTCCCCCTTCACGTCGTTACACCCCTCTGTCGTCCAGGCGTAGTGCTAGGGTTGCTTACCGTTAAATATTATACTTACGTCTAAAGATAATATCGCTAAAATATAAGTTTTTATTTACTTTGAAATCATTATTTTATTCTAGTTTTACGTACTACTACGTACCTACATATCGACGGCAACAACGTACAAGGTGCAAAGTGCTAAAAAGTTCGAACTACGAACATAACAGCATAATAATCTAGAAGACGATACCTATCGTTTAGTATAAAAACTATATTAAAATTCCCCTTAGTATAGATTTTACGAATGACGCATAGAGTTCCATCTATGTTAAAAACCACTGTACTAACACGAATACTATTCGAAGTGCCACATTGAACCTTACAGGATGAACGCCATCTCACTCACTCAAGTACTCAGAGTGCTATGTACCACATCGCACTCTGTTCGCGGACAGATCGGTAACCCAACGGCCCCAAACGCTTTGATTGTTTTCAAGAAATATTAAAATATTTCTATGTAGCTTTTATCAGAATTTAGGTATGGTGTTAAGATATTTTTATTTAATTCGTTCGATCCATCAGTTTACTTAAAATATAAATTTCATATCATGTCTTAAAAACGTGCGAAGTGGTTGGAATCACTAAAATCGGGAGCAAAAAGGTCGGACAGTTTGCGCCTAACCAGATTCAAATAAATTGGCCACAATAAATAGAGATATACGTAAGTATATTCTGCATTTCTGTTATTTTTTTGGTATTTCTTATAAAAAACAGTGTACATTGTTCGATCTGACACATAGAACTACATACGTAGAAATCGATATTGAAGCGGACTACGTATGCAGAGCTACCTGCTACTTGGAACTATTTACGTCATTAAACTCATAAAGGCTGAGGTTCTATCAGTCACCTAGAACTATTTACATCAAAAAAACATTTTAGGTTAGATTTGAATAATTCTATCTGCCATTGCAAATGCCAATTGAAATTTAAAAAAGATCATAAAATTCATCTTAATTTGGGATTTTGTTACTCTATTGCTATGTTTTACCTTAATAACTATCTAAGTTTAAGATTTTTTTACCTCTGCATTCAGTTTTGAGCACATCTAATCCTTATTTTTATTACTGTTTATTTTGCACTGCTGACACCTATACTCGTACTTACTTATTAAAACATGTCGATAAATTCACGAGCCATAAGCTTATAAATTATAATCTGTATTACGAGTGTGTTGTTTTTAATATGCATGATATTTATATGCCTTTCAGAAGAGTCACTGTTAGGGACGGACGATCCGTGGTGCGAGGAATTATAAGAGCATTGTCATGTGCATTTAAAGTGCCAGAAGATACAATTTATTTATTTATAAAAATATAAAAGTACTCTCTCTCTCTCTCTCTCTCTCTCTTCTCTTCCTCAACCATAATCCACCCAATGCTGAGTGTAGGCATAGAATAAGTAAGAACATAGTAGAACGGAATCTACCGCTCCGGCCGGACTCAAGGTCACGATTTACAGTACTTGTTAAACGAGCGGCTCAGTCAGGCTGCCACGGCCGGCGTCGCCGCACGCGCGTTTGGCATTTTTGCGCATTCCGTCCCGTAGGTACTCATCTTGGAAACAATAATTACAATGGTGTCAAGTTATTGTGGTGTATTTGGGTGTATGAATAATGCAAAAACGATATATACCGAAGCTCACCCAAGCACCCAACTGAATAAACTACTACTAGTTTTACGTGAGCCTGTATGTATTTTATTTTATATTTGACGGTAAGTAATACTTACTTAAATCATCTTAAATGGCTTCATTTGGTATGGCACTTGTAATAAATTCTTCCTTAATATAATATGTAGGTACGTACCTAATGATTTATAAATTTCATATTTTGTAAAACTAGAATAAAATAATGATTTCAAAGTAAATAAAAACTTATATTTTAGCGATATATATTGCACCAAATAAACTTTTTCCTTTCTTTCTTTCTTTTATATTATCTTTAGACGTAAGTATAATATTTAACGGTAAGCAGCCCTAGCAATACGCCTGGACGACAGAGGGGCGTAACGACGTGAAGGGGGAAGTAGGTATATAAATGGCGGCGTTTTGGACGCGGTCAAAAGAGATTCCCTTCTACCCTGTTATTATCTATTCTATGGTGTAGGTCTCTTTCAATGCACGCCACTCGTTTTAATCTTGCGCCTTTCGCATTCAATCCTTCCCTGCCACTTTGACAAGGTCATCGGTCCAACGCATCGGTTGCCTGCCCACATTTCGGTGTCCCACTCTGCCCCACCCCTCTACCCCACCTGTTGTCTAGTCTGCGGTATATAATATATGGCCTGCCCACTTCCACTTTCTGCTAGCGATCACATGTCAATATAAAAGTACATCATGTAGTTAATACGAGTTGCGGATACCTCGTTTCTTGGCTACTTTAAACCTTTTCTCCTCTGGCTCTGTCTAGCCCGTAAATGAAAAAACGTAATTTACGTTTGTATGTTTATGTAAGTTCACGAATATTCGCCGCATCGAGAAATGAAACGCCTGGCTGAAAATTGAAAGGCGTCACTGTTACTCCAGTTCGCGTTTCTTTTCAACACGCTTTAGTAATTCCTCATCTTGTAATCCTCGGAGTCCAGCTGGTGTCAAGTATTTGGCTGTAACCCCGCATCCCAAATGCCTATATGCGTTTTCTGGGGTATTCCTTAGTAGTCCAAGCTTCGTATCTCTATAAAAGTATGGACTAGACGTAGCATTAGCATAATATATATCTCTCTACTCTCTTCTTCAATCATAATCCACCCAAACTGAGTGTAGATTTCTTCTAATGCACGCCATTCCTTCCGATCTTGTGCTTTTTGCATCCAATTCCACCCGGCCACCTTGATAAGGTCATATTATCGGTTACCTTCTGACATTCCTGTGTTTTCCCACATTTTTGTGATCCACTCTGGAATTTCATATAAGCGCCCGTCTACCCCATCTGTGGTCCTGTCTGCGGCATATAATATCCTGCCTACTTCCACTTTTTATTGGTGGTCACAGATAAGTCAATCAGTGTAGTTATGCTCCGTATTTCTGTAGGTATTCTTGATTCCATCCTGGAGAGAAAAACGTTCGTGAGGTATGCAGTTGGCTCGCTGATCATCCTCCCTAAGCAGTGTTGACATTTTCACGCAACTTGTGCACTGCCACATGTTCCGGTGGAATGACTGTGACTGTGACGCCGTACTGCAACTACTTCAATTACTTGCTAAGCCTGCCGCTAAAGACGTGTTTGGCTTGCGCTTCTGTATTTCGACATGGAGAGTTGGACAACCGGTGAAATTACTGGCACATTAGGTATTGCATCTTAGATATTCCATGCTGGTCTGAGAGTAAAGATAAAACATACTCGTAAAATGTACCAGCTGCTTCTCTTCCTGCGCATATGGTAAAATCCCATCGAAGGGATGGGCGAAAATCTTAGGAATCATGTTATATGCGATGCGGTGAAATAACAACGTTACAAGGTTCGTCATGTAGAATTCTACATGACGAACCTTGTAACGTTGTTATTAAAGATAAAGAGTCGAAGGGATGGGCGAAAATCTTAGGAATCATGTTATATGCGATGCGGTGAGATAACAACGTTACAAGGCTAAATTGTATTGTATTTTACTAAATAAATAACTCATCTAATGTACTTTTAATTTTATTTGGAACTATCTACATTGTCCGGTAAGCTCTTAAACTGATGTAGAGTAAGGTTATATCTACAAAATGTGTCAAACTTTTGTTTTGCATACATATTTAATAAATTTATAGCATACAAAATAAAAGATAAAGAGTGTAATTAACGGTCGCGTTATTCAATTTTGAAAAAAGAAACTAAATTAGTGACCTAAAATTTATTACCGGATCCTCACATAGAATCTTTTACTGAAAGATAAACATTTTTTTTACGAAGTATTGAATTCGAGGTGTCGGATAGACCTGTATACATACATTTTGAATCCTAGCACAATGTTCTAAGTGCCATATAGAACTTCGTACGTAAATTTTATAGAAAATTATACCAGAGTATATAATCCCAAGTGGTAGATGGAACAGTATACACAGTTGTGAGCAAGTGATTTTACCTAAATTGTAGGGACTATCTGCATTTTCTCAAAAACTTCAAATAAATTGGGCTATTTGATTACAAAAACAGCAATGAAATTAAATTCTAATCCCACATGCCAAATTTTAGATTATTATCTTTCGTAAAAAAAAAGTTATGAAGATTTATACTTTCTTTTTGCTCTCCTGTAAAGTTGTCCTTATTCTAGTAGAACCATATACGTTGTTGCCGTCGATATTATAGATAGGTACTTCTAAGTAAGAAGTTATTACAAGTGCCATACCAAATGAAGCCCTTTAAGATGATTTAAGTAAGTATTACTTACCGACAAATATAAAATAAAATACATACAGGCTCACGTAAAACTAGTAGTAGTTTAAGTGCCAAACGCGCGTGCGGCGACGCCTGACGGGCAGCCTGACTGAGTCGCTCGCTTAGCGAGTACTGTAATATCGTGACATTGAGTTCGGCCGGAGCGGGAGATTCCGTTCTACTATGTTCTTAGTTACTTATTCTATGGTATAACTTCTCTTTTTTTATATAGCCCCATCGATCGATGCGATGATTTCGCCAATGTCAATGTAATAAACAGTATTCAAAAATCTTGTGACGAAAATGTCGGCAACGTTGTACGGTACAACACGGTCAAAAGACCCCCCCTGTCGGGCTCTTAGCCAACGGATAATGATATCCCTCAGAATCTGCGGGGAAATCATTAACCGATGCCCAGGGTGCACCGGACCAACAGCTCTTCCTCTCGGGCGGATCCAAAAATGAACCGCAGCTCTTGACCACACGCGGAGGTAACCCGACTCGCACCCCCGGCCGGTGATTTGTTTAGGATTACTTTGTCCTAGTGATGGGTAGACTACCTATGATTTTTGCCGACTAACCGACTAGTCCGCTCCAGAAATGCCGAATAGTCGGCAATGCCGATCATTCTAGGCGTTCGTCAATTACGTTATCGATATCGCAGCCATTTAGGTAAAATCGTCTTCCTTCGGCTAATTGACAGTCTTTGCGCATATAGTAGGCGGCAAAGAAGTAAAACTTGGAGGGGATAAGCGCAGTATGAAAAACAACATCATTTTCATACTGCGCTTATCCCCTCCAAGTTTTACTTATTTGCCGCCTACTATAGTTGTGGCGCTTTTGCAACTATTTCTAAGTAAATTCTTACGTTGTTTACAAACATTGCTATGGAAACATTTAATTTAGTCACCGTTCATTTATGCGCCGTTTTTGTTTAAAAATAACAACTGATTATATGTATAAAATTTCCTATATTGCTTACATATTAGGGCCAAATTGTAGTTTGCATAGGTAGAGAATATAACAAATTAGAGTGGCAATACGAGCTATTCAAGTGTGGCAATAATACATCAGTCTTTTTCGTCTCATACTAACACAAATTTTTCCCGATATTTTTTGACACGTGCCCAGTTTTTTAAATTTCCGGCTAAGGAAAGAAACGATTTGTCGCAGACGTGGGCACTGGTGCCTCCTCTATAAACAAAGAACACATAGCTTTTTATAAACGTAGGTTGTTTATCGTCCGTCTCTTTTGTTACAATTCTGCTCTTACGACCGTGACAACCGAAAACACCCGATCTGTTGACAATGAATTAAACCCTCTGAAGCCAGCACGCCCACACATTTCACGCGTGGCTACGTTTTTCCAGACCTTTAATAATTTTGAAACCCAATCGTTTCGCCTCAATACGCGTTTTAAATTTGAAATTACTGCGTAGATAAATAATTAGAACTGTAACTTTTTAAGCATATGCAAAGACATATTATCTAATAACGTCATACGTTTAAAAAACATGTCCTACGGTGACAAGTGTTAGTTTTTTTTTTGACGTGACAACGTCTTATAAATTGGTTTGCCGGGTGACACTTCAAGAAACTGCGTTACGCTCCGCTCACGTTATGCGCTCACAATGAGAGCGAGTGAGAGGCACGCGGGCATGGTTAGCCCGCCTAAGAGCGAGAGAGACAGACATAAAAAGTGAAAGGCACGCGTCCCTTCCACTCGAGCACAGTTAGCCCGCCTAAGAGCGAGAGAGACAGAGCGAGAGAGAGAGAGTGAGAGAGATAGGCATTTATTATTATTAGGCATTATTTTACCACTCAAAGTCGTTGTCACGTAAAACTTTCGCCCGTATACCGACTTTACAGGCAACCAATTTTTTGTTTTCAACTTCAGTAACGGGGTAATATGGCAGTCAAACCTTCAAAATTTCAATAAAATATCTCATAGAGTTTCCGAGTTAGTAAAAATGCCTGTAACAGATGGACCAGGGGCTCTATTTAGAAAGCAAGCTAATTGTATTTCAAATTCAACGCAATTTTTCACCACTATCGTCGCATTCTCACAATGTGCTTACAAAAATCGGGTCTCGGGTTCCGCGTTCGCCAATTTCACATCGAAACCCTAAGCCAGAGCCATAGGCGTTTTTCGGCGGCATCAATTATACACAACGGCACGATGTCGCCCGGCGTCGCTGGTAAATATAGCGCGGCAAATTTAGACCACTCACGGTGTTAGCGGAGCAGAGTAATAGGCGGGCAGACGCGGCACTTTGTTGCTGAATTAAAATAAGTAGTATTTATTCAATTACATAATGAGGGTCCTTAAGGCGCTGTCAACAGTAAATGACCTTGAGCAGCGCCACTCTTCACACATACGGTTCGCATGCCTGTGAGTGAAAGAGAAGAAACTATTCCGGCAGCTTGGCGCGCGTCTAAAATCTTGCAAATACGACACTAATAAGAAGAAATAAAAAAAGTATGGATTATTTGTGAAATAGGACTCGTTAGCCGTGTAGGTATGAATATGTTGACTTCATGTTTTTAATTGCAGACCCATACGTCGAAAAAATAAAGACATAGAACCGTTTAATGATGATTTTAAGACCAATCTTTGCAATTATTTTCTATCGAGCCGATTTTGTTCAATTATGTATCGAGTCCGTCTAGCGTGTTTGAAATATGATGAAAATTAACATTATATTTTTTTTGTATTTTTTTTGCGTGTAGTTTTTCTTAAAAAAAGTGCTTAAATAACATCAATTTCAACAAAATTAGGTGTTGTCAGCCTCTTAAAAAGCGAGTGTAGTTTTTGAAACGAGCCTTGGTGAGTTTCAAAATAAGAACACACGAGTGTTTTAAGGTAATAACACTAAAGTATAGATTTTTGTACTGTAAAGTTATTACGAAAAAAGCCGTGCTAGCCTAGTGGTTTGATCTGTGGCCTCTCAAGCAGAGGGTCGTGGGTTCGAATCCCGGGCTCGCACCTCTGACTTTTTCGGAATTTATGTGCGATATCTCATTTGAAATTTACCATGAGCTTTTCGGTGAAGGAAAAACATCGTGAAGAAACCTGCACACAACTGCGAAGCAATTCAATGGTGTGTGTGAAGTTCCCAATCCGCACTGGGCCCGCGTGGGAACTATAGCCCAAGCCCTCTCATTCTGAGAGGAGGCCTGTGCCCAGCAGTGGGACGTATATAGGCTGGAGATGATGAACGTTATTACAGTACTTAGATATAGATTTTTGACGTCATAACGTCTTATAAATCGGTGAACGCCGGTCGCACTCGCGAAAAAGCATGACTCGCGTAATGTTACTGACGTCAGTGTGTCGCAAATAGTAATATACCCCGTAAGGAATAAAGACGAGATTTTGTCTGTGTGTGTGTGCATGTGTAAAATACTGAATGAATATAATTTACTGCTTAAACTTTATTTTTCTTAGACATTTACACTTTACAGTGTTATTATGAAAACTTAGACAATCATTGAACATATGTACGTTCACAGGAAACTGTAATTTTAAGCGTTGGTACGTTCTTTAAGCTTAAGTGAAATTTCATCACATTGGGTTAACATATCTTATACGCTAATAAATATTCGCACCGAAATTTGCAGTCCATAAATAGTGCCCGTATTATTAGAACATTATCACAAACACGAACCCAGTTCGGGTGAAACTTTGCCTATCAACAGTCTAAGTAACGCCACGAATACATAAAGCTTTTAATACGTTATGTAAATAAGCTTCAAAAGGCTAAAGTTTCAGGCCCCGGTGGGCAAAGTTGGCAGATGACGTCAAACATCCCCGAGAGAATTTGCCGAGTGACGTCACCTCTATGCCTGGAAACTACACGCTGTATAAACTACACCTATGAAGTTGATACATTCAGTGAGCTCTTAGAATGCTATTCTGGTTTGTCTTGCTGTCTCACTCACTCGGCCGATTCAAGTATCAAACCTTATAAGAGTGAGTAAGACAGCAAGACAAACCCGAATAGCATTATAAGAGGTCACGGACTGTACGCAAGTTTTATTCAAGCAATGACTACTGACTATTTTCACCCGTGTAGGGAAGATAGCTGGTAGCGTTAGTTGTGATCTATGGTTTCTCAAGCAGAGGTTTGTGGGATCGAAGCTGGGCTCGCAGCTCTGAGTTTTTTGGAATTTATTTGCGAAATCTGGATGAGGACGACGTTAGACCGTACTTTTATGAGGCCTAAGTTAAACAGTGGACGGCTTTATGCTGATGAGGATGATGATGATTTCAAATGAAATTTTAATATTATATGGCTGGACTATGGTTTCCCAAGCATTCCTCTTGCTACCCCAATTCACTGACCGTCGTTCAGAAGCTATACGTGGCCACATAAATTATATGTTTAAACCCCCCCAATGCAGGCCACAGCTGCTGAATCTGATGAGAGGTCTACCCATTCATGAATATTGAGCTCGTTAAAAAAGGTCCCGTCCCGAAACAAACCCGAAGGATCAATGGGACTCATTAATGAAATTGAAAAACAAGATTAAGACGGGCGTTTTGTAAAATTATGTTTTTGATTTAGGAAAATTTTTACTCGTGGCTATATCCGCCGCAGTGTTTGTAAAAGGATAACCATTTTTGTTGCTTTTGGCAAACAAGCAGCAACGATATTGCAAGTTGACTCACTTCTATTAGTGGGATTGATGAAACCATAGGAATAGGACGTCCACTATTGGACATAGGCCTCCCTCATAGACCCCTAATTGCCTCGGCTGGAAGCGGCTTGCATCCACCGTGAACCCGCGATTTTAACCAGCTGGCTTATTAGGTACGTAACTCGCTCGCGATCACCATCGTGTTCATTTTGACAGTTCATGTATGGGCTGACAATTGGCATCGGAATCAGCTAGCTGTCACATTCATACAAGAACTGTCAAAACGAACACGATGGCGATTGCGAGCGAGTTACGTAATAAGCTAGCAGATCATCCATCCACCTTAGTGGACGTCCTACGCTGCGCTTGCCGATCCGCAGTCTCCACTCGAGATCCTTCGGCCCCAACGACCATCTGTTCTCAGTGCTATATGGCCTGTCCATTGCCACTTCAACGAGCAAAAGTTGCATTACTAGAATTATGTTATTATATTGATCACACAAACTTATTCCTTAAAAAACATAATGAGATTTTATTGAATCAGGCAATAATAATAATGATAATTATAATGAGATTAATAGACTTAGCCACGCAAACTAAACATTTGGTGTCGATTTCACCACAATATCTGCTTCTGCAGCTCTAGTGGTGTCCTATTTGATCTGTGTAAGCCAATCAGAGTGCAGCAAACGGTTTGTCAATTTGTTGAAATGAAAACTTCTTTATAGCGGCGTTGGGCACTTTTTGGGTTGGGTAAAAAATGTTAAACTCGCGTCAGGCGCAAGACGGAGGGCGATATCAGTATCCTCTAACTCCTCTAAGAGCTTATTTTGAAATACGAATGGAGCTAGTCGCGTTCGATTTTTGAAGAGAACGTTGATTTCGTCGCTTTAACGTATGTGCGTTTGGCCTACTGGTATAAGGTGTGGAATAACAGTGTGTTCTCTCAGGTGACCGCAGTTCAAATCTAGTGTATTTTTTTCTTTATATTTTTTTTTATTTTTGCGTGAGAATGCGCGTGTGTAGTTTTCACTTCTGCCGGCACTCCCGGAGTACTTACTACCTGGTGTTTTTTTTTCTAAATAATTTGTATTACATATCCACTCTATTAATAAAATTATCTATGACTTACATGTCACCCTGGAGTGGCAGAAAAGTGTAGAAATAAAATAATCCAAAGGGAACTCCCGCTCAGTTTTGGTGAATTAAAAGGAGTGTCCCCTCTCCAAACACATGCATTTATTCTCTTTGGCCTAGAGTAAAATTCCTGTGTGACAAGTAGGAAAAGCCGAGGCGTAAAGATGAACGGTTACTAGGCCGTTGGTATTTGGCACAGAATGATTGGGGCTGGAATCATTGTCATTGCAAAAAGTATTTATCTTTAGAAAACAGTCACGAGCAATAATGGGTCACGTATAAAAATGAGTGATGGGTAATGGGAAAGCGATGGGGAATGGGTTCCAGACTGGTCTGGGAGCAAAGAAAAAACATAGAATGTACCATCAGCCAAATATATGGTCTACCACCCTAAGGTTAAAATTCCTTTGCACGTCAGAATATATAACGTCGATAAGACAGGCTGTCAACTAGAAAGTTCGACTTTAGCGACATTATCATTTGATAGGAAGTTGGATGAAAAGTGGTAGACCACATATTTGGGCGACCGTACCATCTGCTTCTCTTCCCGCGCAGATGCTAAAAGCCAAGCCTATGGGCGAAGATCTTCGTAATCATGTTATACCCCCTTATTCATAAACGCACTATAGGCCTCTGCTAACTTAGTAATCGTTTGTCCTTAT
This sequence comes from Pandemis heparana, assembly GCA_963854515.1. Taxonomy (NCBI): domain Eukaryota; kingdom Metazoa; phylum Arthropoda; class Insecta; order Lepidoptera; family Tortricidae; genus Pandemis; species Pandemis heparana. Next base: position 3,493,191 of record OY978011.1, on the reverse strand, counting down.
CTGTCACTTTGACATTTACCTTTCACAGATAAGGACAAACGATTACTAACTTAGCAGAGGCCTATAGTGCGTTTATGAATAAGGGGGATAGACGTTGCGGCTAGCAACCCGTCACTATTTTGATTCCTCTTTCAACCTGTTTGCCCACAATCATTCTTAACGTGACCTTTAGCCTTTCAGGTCAGTTCAGTTCAGTTTCTTTATTTGCTTTTAAAAGATACAATTATCATGCAAAATTGTGTACAATAAAATAAACTTAACCTAAATCATTCACACGTAAAGTCAGAAGATCATGCCAGTAGTGTATAATTGGGGGACCTGGATCAAACGAGATCCAGGATCCCCCAATCATACGTTATATTGATTACTGATCATGAATCAATACATTAATATATGTCAATCGAATTATCTGTTGAGCATATAATTACAGTACAATCCGATAATCAAATACTAGTTCAATCAAAAACTACTTCAATTAAATTCTATTTCTAATAGGTACACTCTGATATCGTTGGTTATGGAGCAAACATATATATTAAGTCACCATTTTTATACAATCATATTATCATTCAAATACTTACGATATTAAATTCTTTGTTAGCAATAGAGAAAATGCAAGCTAGTGCATTCGTGATAATGGCGTGTTGTTTGACGAATCATTGAGACGTAGTATAAACAACGGCTCAGGTGAGACCGAGTTTTTAAGCTGTCATCTTTCACTAGCGATGCTATAATATGAAACAGGGATTCAATTTTGTTATTTTTTTATTTAATCAATAATTCTTTGTTTATAAATTTATTGTAAGAAGAGAATACTTAATGTGAGGTTTCGATATGTTTCACTATAAATTGCTTAATATAATTCAATAATCTGATTTTGACGTACGAAACGGGTAAGATATTAAATAGGTAATATGTTATCATTATTGTGTAACATCAGTGATGCATATTTCATGAGAAACCGTTGTCCATTCTACTAGGTATTCAATTTGGATTGAAAGCTCAATCAGAAAAGTATCCAGCCTACCCTAGAGCAGAATCCGCTGCACACCACTGTGCAACAGACCTACCTCGCTCACCAGTTACTATGCTGACTATGTTATATTACGTGTCTTACGCAGAAACTTATTTATTTTATTTGATTCTTGAATAGTAATTTAATTACGTAATTCTAAATTGAAGTCTAAATTTATTTATTCAGCGTTCAGACTCGTAATTATATAAGATTATTAACGCTATAGTTAAGTATCTGAATTATTATAAATAAAACATATCATATTACATTAACTCCTTTATTTTTAATAAGTAGACAATATAGTAGTACATTATTATACTTAACTAACACATTTTAGTTATTCTCAAATCCATATCATCCTGAATTTTACTTATGATATCTTTAGTTGCGCTATATACGTCATCAAATAATATACCCTTCACAACATATTGGGCGCAGATTTCTGCTTCACAAGTACACATTGAATGTTCAGATTTCGGTGCGTTCTCGGCGTCATAAATTTCTATTTTAATTATTTTTGTCGCACGTTTTACAGTTCTTTTTATGTATGAAGAATATGGTAGTTCGGTTCTGGTTCTCTTGCGAGAAGCGCCATCATGAGTGGTAGATCTTTGTTCTGCTCCATGCGTAGCACGCTGATCCGCTGGTACAAAATTAAAGAGATCTTCTGTATCCTGTAAAGAAAAGACATTCAAAATTTTTGAATCAAATAATTGTCAGTAACATTGGCGTTTGATAACAATTAATCGTAATTTATCGATAATTAACAAAAGAATTCTTATCATGACTAAACGACATTAAAATTTATAAATCGAGTATTACAATAAAGCTTGCATTGGATTACTATATAAATAAATATCAGAGACAATTGATGTCGATTAACCTGAGTCTAAAGTAAGGTAAGCTTACGTTATAGGTGCTGGCCAACGAATAAACATACTTATATAGATAGATATATACTTAAATACTAAACACTTTACTTATATATTAAACACTCGAAGCTCAAGAACAAACTTTCATATTTTTCATACATAATATCTGTCTCAAGCTTTGTCGCCTGATTCTCTAACCACTCAGCTATCCAGTCGTCGGTATGGATATTGATTATTATTAAATAATAACAAGTATAATAAAATAGGTACACACTCACCGACATTACTGAACTGCTCACCAGTGTATTGCAAAAATACTAATCGTTAAAATGTTCTAATTTCTTGTTATTTATATTATTTTTTAAGTATAAAAAAGAAACCATAAGGTTTAATATCGCATAGTAAAATCGTTTTATCGTTAATATGAGACCTAACCATATATGAAAGATGTCTATGCTAAATGAGTCTCAATGATTTGCAATGTCGACATTTGCATCCACATACACTGAATTTGGAGGTAAGTATGTCTGTTTGTTGATCTCGTATATGAAAACTAACAAACGTTTTTTTATTTTATTTCGCACAATAGGTTATATAAACTAAAACCAATTGTGAAGTTAGTGAATCAGTTAGTAAATCCGTATCGGCCAAGCAAAACCACAGTATTAAACTATACAAAATCATCGCTTCCCATTTAAGACTAAGCGTTAACGCAGAAGTTTAAGATTACACCGCTTAAAAGGGTTACTGCTGATACATGATGAGACCTATTTTAAAGTCACGCGGATACTTTCCGTATAAGGAAGATATTCACGTGGATTAGAGAGTACTTAAGCGGTTGATACCGAATCTAGTGCATCATTCATCTCCTCTGCAAAGTAAAGAACCAGCCATCACCTCATCTCCTAAGCTGAAGGATCATCATCAAAAAAAATGTAAGTGTCTATCTTATTAACTAAATGTATTTATTAAATTATGCAACCATCATTACGATTGAATAGTCGAGTCGTTTGTAACATAACACCGACTATAAAGCGAGGTTGCGGATTTCTGGACTGATGGATATTTATTTATTATTTATCTATTCGAATAGATACCTAGAAAAGTTAATTACTTTTCTAGCTTCAATTATGCTGTCTAATAATTTAAATGTTGATGTTTTTATACATTGGAGTCATTAATATTATCAATAAAATTATTCGTCATTCGAATAGTAGTGTAAATATTGGAATTTGATAGAGTTATGCTAACTAATTCTGGCTTCAATATAAATGATGCTGTTTATTGAATAGAGTAATTTAACTTAATATCATCAATAAAATTATGAGTCATTCGAATAGCGGTAAAGAATAATAGTTTAATGATGCTATGTTATTATGCGTCATTCTTATGGTACCTTTTTCAGTACCTTTTGTATAAATACGCTTATTTTTACAAAAGTTAAATATCAAACTCTTATAATTGAAGTATGACACATAGCCCTCATACCGTAATATTCCTCTGTTTCTCTCTATCCATGAGGCTTGCAACCGTTCTTTCTTAGTTAAATTATAAAATGGATAAGGCGGTTTAATCAACAACACAATGACACCTTTTTTGCAAATAATTGCTATTTCTTTAGGTATAAATGTATGAATCTGAATCTGAATCTGAATCTGATGGCATCAATCTATAGTAACAATTAAAACCCTGATCGATGATTAATACAGAAGCTTACCAGCATTTGGCAAACTTCGTCGTTGCTGCATGTAAAGAGTACAGAACCTGTACTCCCTCACGTTCGTAAGCAAGTACTGCTGATCTACAGGCTATTACGAAATTATTTTATTCATAATGTTAATCGTTCGAATTCATGTAACCAGCAGCTTAAGTCTTTTAACACAAAATATAGTATTGTATTTAAAAGCATACGAGATCCAGGACCCCCTCCAATTATACATTATAATGATCACTGATCGTGAATCAATATATTTATACATGCCAATCGAATTATCTGTTGAGCATATAATTACAGTACAATCCGATAATCAAAAGCTAGTTCAATCAAAAACTACTTAACTTCAATTAAATTCTAGTTCTAATACACTCTGAGCCAGAACCGCCACAAACACCATCGATCACAAATACTAGTCTTGTTTTATTTATGAACTTTCAATATTGAAATAAAATGCTGCAATAATAATTAAAACCATTTATTTAACTATTAATAAGATTGTTATATTCTATGTATAACTGTCTAATACGCTTAAATTTTTTAAAGCATACCTTTTTTTTTGTTTAATACATTTAATATACGGATTGCCGACATTATTAAACATTTTATGCAATTCTTCAAAATTAAATATAAGATCACAATCAGAAGAAATTAAGATGCGCCAATCATCATTCAAATTAGTATTCGTCATTCAATTTCTTTATTCGAGAGATCGTTCATACTAACAATCATCTATTCAAAACATGTATTCAACATTCAACTTCGTCGTTCGAAAGATCGCAGTACAGTATTTATAGAATACTTCGCCATTACAATAACGTATAACTATTATAGGAGTCCACTGATAGAGACTCCTCAATTCTATTGATAATATTTCGCACAGTCTGGTAAGTATCATCCGTCAAGACGTTTTACCGAGTATTGAGCACACAATCCGACTTCGCACTTACAGATTTGATCACTGTGATCAAATTTATCAGCATCAAATATTTCTATTCTGATTATTTTAGTAGCGAGACCCCGGTTTGGTTTTTTGATGTATGAGTAAAGCATAGAATTTCTGGTTTTCTTTTACGAGCTAATCCCATCATTCGTGGTTCGCCCGAATGTTCTCGCGGCTGACTCGATGGAATAAAATTGAAGAGATGATCTTCCGTATCGTGAAAACCCGAATAAGCAATAATATTAATGTGAGTTTTATGTATAAGAGAGTTTATGGTTCGATTAAGACGTAGAATACTTTTTATCTGGAAATTACATAGTTGGAGCCTTTAGTAATAATTATGACTAATATTTAATTGAGAAATGGAAATAATAATTATAGCTTATTCACTAGAAAAAGTTAAATTGTTTCACTTTACTTACCAACATTTTCAGTGATAGAGAACCGCTCGCTTAGAAAATAAGTTATGAATTATTTCAGTGAATTTTTTTATAATTTATATTAATCGGAATGCTGGTCGTCAGAGTTCAAAATCGCTAATTTATTTCAAAGAGAGCTAACATTCCTTATAAGAAAAAATAATTAGGCTGCGTCGGCAGTAAGATAACGCCGACTGTGTTTACAACTATGCTGCAAAGATAATACTCGTCTGTCTGTACGACACATTAATGTTATTTTTTCCATACTTCTTGTGAGCCAGCAAACTCGCGAGTGAAGACTAGTTTTATGTAGTTTATTCTAATACGAAAAGATGGTAGCGGATATTGACCAATATGTATATGAAGCTAGAAGTTATTTTCCAGCATGCTATTAACGTTTATGTATACGATGCACAAATGAAAATTAGATAGTATTTTGTATACACACATGATTTGAACATTATTTAAAGCATAACTCAGAGTTCCTGTGACCCACGGTTTGGTTCCTGTTTCTGACTACCTCCTCCCCTCCGATACTCTTACCGAGTTCAGTACAGTTCTTGAGTATGAAATCATATAAGTATTCTTTAAAACTTTTTATTTTATACATAAGTTTCATGTAGAACCATACTCGGAACAATATTCGAATCCATGAATCAGTCAATCAATCCAACAATCAATCAATTAATCCGGGTCTGAGCCCGAATCGGCGATACCTCTTGAGACGCGCGAAAATAAAAAAAGCAAGCACGCAAGAAGCATCAAAACGTAAATGTTTAATTTAAATGATGTATAGTGTAACTTTAGAACTTAGCTCGATAGATTCCGAATAATATTCTATAAGTACTCACTTGTTATTGATCACATTGTTTTAAATGAAAAGTTTTCTAATAAATACTGAATGATTTCTATGCTGAAGGCGTATAATACAAACATGAAATCGGGTTGTATAAAAACCTACATCAATCCTATTTACCTACTTCAAAACCTATATCATCGGGTTCGAGTTCGAATTCACGACAGACCCATCCCTCAAAACCGGATCACATTACATAGACCTAAAAAATATATAAGAGCAGTGAGATTGAGAAGGTGTTACCGGTTAACAGATGGCGTCAATCTATAGTAACAATTAAAACCCCGATCGATGATTAATAGAGACGTTTGCCAGCATTTGGCAAGCTTCGTCATTGCTGCATGTAAAGAGTACAGAATCTGTATGTGTATTATGAATATTATTAACTATGTACTTCCTACTACCTGAACAGCTGTCTCCGAAGGCTTGAGTGATGTAGCTAGATGATAGTTCATGAGTTTGAATGTACGGATAAAAGCTTAAAATTATATTTTATTGGTAATAAGAAAGATAAAGTTGGATCAGAGCGCAAGAACCCATGCTTACTCACGCATTAACCTAGAAGTTTAAAATAAGTTGAAGTAGACCTGGCTACGACGTCGGAGCCTTGCAATATATACCTACTTAAATACTAAACACTTTACATATTTATTAAACACCCAAAGCTCAAGAACAAACTTTCATATTTTTCATACATAATATCTGTCTCAACGGGATCGAATCCTGGAACCTCAATCTTTGTAGCCTGATTCTCTAACCACTCAGCTGTCCGCTCATCGGCATGGATATCGATTATTATTAAATAATAACGAGTATAATAAAATAAACACTCACCGACATTACTGAACTTAACATGGAGTGAAGGAAATATTGACTATCCAGATTTCAAAGGATATGCGGAGTATTTGTTAAAAAATAAGACCATTTTAGTGAGAGGTTCTGAAAAAGTTAAGTGGGTAAAAGAAATAAGTTCTAATTGTGATATTATTGATGTAGAAGAAATGGGGTGTCCAGACTTTGAAGAATTGCATAAAATGTTTAGTGATGTTGGCGATCTGTATTTTAGATGTATTAAACATAAAAAAAAAAGATGTGCTTTAACAAATGTAAAGTGTATTAGACGGTGGTACATAGAATGTAACAACCTTATTCATAATTAAATAAATGATTTTAATTATAAATATCAGTGCATTTTATTTCACTATTCAAAGTTCGTAAATAAAGCAAGACTAGTATTTGTGATCGAGGGTGTTTTGTGGCGGTTCTGGCTCAGAGTGTATTAGAACTAGAATTTAATTGAAGTAGTTTTTGATTGAACTAGCACTTGATTATCGGATTGTACTGTAATTATATGCTCAACAGATAATTCGATAAAGCAAGACTAGTATTTGTGATCGAGGGTGTTTTGTGGCGGTTCTGGCTCAGAGTGTATTAGAACTAGAATTTAATTGAAGTAGTTTTTGATTGAACTAGCACTTGATTATCGGATTGTACTGTAATTATATGCTCAACAGATAATTCGATTGACATGTATTAATGTATTGATTCATGATCAGTAATCATTATAACGTATGATTTGGGGATCCTGGATCTCGTTTGATCCAGGTCCCCCAATTATACACTACTCATGCCATATTTCATTAAATTTTAAAACCAATAATTAATCATACAATTTACCAAAATACTCATCGAGACTGTAGAAGGGTCTCGTAGCCAAATAACTTTTAAGATTTTTCGAGAATACTCTCAGGTTTTCAGACTCTTTAACATTATCTGGTAGGTGGTTAAATACCTTAATTGCTATATACCTAATTGATGCTTTTTCGGAACAGAACAAAATTCGACCGTGGTAGTGTAAGGTAATGGTTTCGTTTTAACGCGTAACTTTGAGTTTGACTAACCAATTTGTATGAGCTTTTATTTTTATAAACATGTCTGGCAATATGATAAATGTACATTCCAATGACAGTACTAATACCGTGCTTCGTGAATAAACGTCTTTAGGCCTACCTTAGGCTCTGCCTATTCCGTAAGGGTTAAATAAGTGTTAAAATGTATGTATATGTAGGTATTTATTTATATCTGCCCCGACTGAGGACCGGAACCTTAAGTTTCATGGTGAGGCTCTCTAACCACTTGGCTATCCGGTTGTCAGTTTTAATTCAGTAAAATGTCTATTCATCAACTCCATCCACTGCTGGGAAAAGGTACAGGGGGGTTACCATGACGTCCTAATTCCGACTCAGTTCAAGTTTTAGCTGTCACTTTTAGTATGAATCTGACAGCGGGCGAACCTAAACTGAATCGCATTAAGACGTCATGGTAAGGCCCCAGGTCTATTCATATTGCGTATAATATTACTATTCAATGTCTTGTATATAAAACCTGCATGGTCTACTACGCAAGATATAATGTTTCTAATTAGTCCACTTCAGCCAGCGGCTATTATATAGTTAGGCCACTCCTAAATCTGGTTTAATTGGTGTATTAGCTATAAAACTTTACTATGTGGCTTTGAACGTAAAAAGGCAATGGCGACCATTATTAGACATTTTCTTAATGTCATGCTAATTTATGACCTAGTTCATTATGTTAGGGTTTCTTTGTGGTTGCCAAGTAACCAACTCGAATAGAAAAACAAGGTAAGTAAAAAGGGAACTACCTAATAGTACATTACTGCAGAGGCCGTGAAGTAAGGGTTTGCAGGACGAGATTGGGGTACACGGCCGAGTCGTAGACGAGGCCGGATAAAGCGAGTCCTGCAATCCCTGTTTCCGGCCGAGGATTGTATAGTGCTTTTCTCAAGCAATGCGAGGAAATCAAGTAAAAATTGTTTAAATATCCGCTTTTTCAATTTTTGAAACATGCCATTTGAACAAACTATTGCTCGCGCCATGTTCCCCGCGCCCCGCCCCGCGCCGCCGCACCGCGCCGACCGCACCGCCGACCGCACCACCACATTACTTCTTGGCCTAGGCCGTAAATGTAAAACTTCTTGGCTTCATTTCGACCGTACCACATTACTTCTTGGCCAAGGCCGTAAATGTGAAACTTCTTGGCTTCATTTCGCGACATTAACGCGTACATTTCCGAGCATGCTTGAGAAAAGAATTATACAAGAGGAAGTAACCCTTTATTTCGCAAGTCGGACCTAGTGTACTCAATTCAAGCCTCATTAGATTCTGATGTGTGGATAAATTTAACAACCACAGATAAAAAATCCTAAAAAATATTTGCAGCCTGTGCAACCAATTTTATCATCTGAATTAATTTTCAGGATTTTTGAAGTGAAAACTCCTTTAGCAGCGTTGGGTACTTTTTTGGATGGGTAAAAAATGTTTAACTCGCGTCAGACGTAAGACGGAGGAAGAGTTTAAGTACCTACCAGGATATCAGATCCTCTAAGAGCTTATACCACGGTAAGTTTTTTTGTAAGCGGCAAGTACGGTACGCGTCTTGAGCGTCATGGAGGTTACAGCATCAAAATCTAATCTAAGCTGCTGTTTTCACTTCTGCCGGCACTCCCGGAGAGCTACCCGTCGCTTTTTTATTTTTTAATAGGTATTCGGAATTAATTTTGAGAAACATAGTAAATTTTGGTTAAGAATTACTATATCGACATCACCAAGTAATTATTTAAAGTTTTAGTTACTCCACAGCGAGAGTAGGAATAGAACTGACTGTTCTTTCTTAGGTACGTAACCTTACGTCAATATGGAACGACAGATCTTTCAATCTCACTCGGTCTACCGCCTGTCGCTTCCTCGTTAACGTCGAAACACGGGTCTAAAATCCCCGTCTACCTTAATCCCGGAAGCTTGTAAACCCCCTCCCTGTTATATCTGACGTTCAGCGGTATAATCCCCTTGATATATTACAGCCGAAACGGTTATTACACAGTATAAAGTTACCCCCTATCTGGAAGCATCTTACATTGACACCTAACAACGTAATGAATGTTATGGCCATTATATTTTTAAATTTAATTTCTATACGACACTGAAAATTCGAACACAGAAAAATCCGAAAAGTAAAGCTATGTCCGGGGGCTTTACTTTTCGGATTTTGATGTGTGTTCCAATTTTCAGTTTCGTTTAGAAATTAAATTTCTAACGTTAAAACCGTGAAAGTAAACATAAAAAATCAAGAAGTAAAATCTTCATATTTTTAAATGTTTAACCGAATCGAAATAAGCTCTACAAGAGGGTATACATTTTATGAATGGAAGCCAGGCAGCCCAATCATTGTAAAAGCTAGCTCGGGGCGCAGCAGAGATTGGACGGTAGTCGGTAATGGATAGGTTGTAGATGGTTTTGCTACACCGAATAATGGTCAATACGTTATCTTGTTACGAAGACTTATCGTATCGGGTGACTAGTCCTGAACTAAATGACGCTGGAATGTTTACGGAATGCGAAACACAAAACCACACCCCCACACACAGCCTTTTGCCACACTTATATACTGCGTTGTTTGTTTTTGTGCAGGTAATAAATGCTTTTTTATTTATTTATTTATCTATCTATCTTATAATAATATTTTATTAATACCTTTAAATGAGCAAATCTTGTATGTGTATATATATAATCTGAATCTCGGAAACGGCTCCAACGTTTTTCATGAAATTTGGTACGCAGGGGGTTTCGGGGGCGATAAATCGATCTAGCTAGGTTTCATTTTTAGAAAACGTACCAAATAAAATACCGAGCAAGGCTCGGTCATCCTGGTACTTCATTTTAAAACAGTAAAATTCAAGATCTCTCAGAATCTTTCCCGATGTTTCACCGGGTGCTTGGATTACTGACTGAACGCTACAAAAATTTTTCATTAAAATTGATTCAAAATTTTGTCTTTTCGCGGTTCACTTTCGAACATCGGTGAATGTATGGAAACTTTTGTCAAAAAAAGAAGAAGAAAGAAGAGAGAGAGAGAGAGGGAAAGTTGAAGTCCGAGATTAATGAATGTGGATGAAGCGAGAGAGGTAAGCGAAAGAGGTAGAATTTTTTGAAGATTCTTGTTGAATTCAAATTCAAATTATATGTACGAGTATTAGTATTATTATTAGCACATTAAGGCCCTTGGCTGTGAGGACGGAGCTGGGATTCTGTGAAGAATAGGCTGCCATTGCCGCCAACGATACATCTTATTGCGTCGCCAGTCGTCACTTTGGTTTTCAACAGCTTTCAAATTCTACAACAGCCGAATGTTCACGACGGTGGGCACAGTATTCGTGCTCTTGACTGCTATGCTGGTTAAATCGCTCGCCAAGAACGTCACTGCTAGCCCGTTGCCCGTCAAATGGTGTCCATGAAGAAGCCCATATATTGTACCTATTGTTTTTAATAACCACCATTGTTTTATCATTAAACTATGCCAAACATTTAAAGATAAGTATTATTATAAATTACAATTAATAATAGTTTAATTAATATTAGTTTATAGTTCATATTGTTAGGTAGTAAATTCAAAAGTCCTGACAAACATTCACAGGGCGTTTAGCCAGATTACTTCTAACCTGTTGAGCTGAAATATTCAGGAACAACTTTAAGTGACCCTGTAGGTTTGATGATTGCTTCGATAAAGCTTAAAAATAGGCAGACTTGAGTAAGAGTGGAATTTTGCCTAGTCCTCTAGGCTTCAATAAACATCTGCACAATCTTCTCTGCTACCAAAATCGGTGATTATTTCCATACTTAATCTAAAAGTAACTAAAATACGGGCTACTCTGAGACAGGTGTGTCATCGTTGTCTTCCAAGCAAGGTAGTTAATTAGTTTCAGTTCAGGACACGGAGAGATAACATACAGAAGATAAGTCTGTTAAAATGCTTCGTGCGGTTACCCATTAAGTTTGGCGGAGGTACCTAAGCACAGATTACTTGATAGTTACTGTAATAGGGAGGCGGAACATAACAAAACAATCTTTAGTTTTTTTTTCAGGCCTAAGAGTAAATCACCAATTCATCACACTATCGTAAAAGCTGTTTCACAGTTAACATAATAATATACTTCCGTTTCTATTTTTTTATTTTTTTTTAAGCCAAGTTTCAATTTTTACCTGACTACGGCAAAGCCAAAGGAGGGTTATATTAGAAAAGAAATCATTTACACAATAGACAATGCCATTTTTGTTAATGTCACTGTCACTTCGATATCAAAGTTCTTTAAAAGTATTTTTAATTTATTTAATAGTGGCATATTAATGTTGCTATGCTAGTTACGATTATGCCCTCGAAATAGCTTCATAACTAAATGCTCGGGTGACTGACACCGGATCAATATTGCTCGCAAAAAATGTGGGTGTGGACTCCATCAGTGCCAATTCGGCGATTCGGACGCCATTAGTGATGACATTCGTACATATTTACAACTGGCCAGTAAGTTTTCCTATTTCCGTTTTTTTTGTGCATGTGACGCGGCCTTTAATTTGAATTACGATTATAGTTGCTGAGTCGAAATCAGTAGGTGTTTATTTTGACATTTAGTTTTAGTTACAACTTCATAGAGTGATTCATATCGCCGTTAAATTATGATTGTTGAAGGTGGCCCGTTCGGTGATAGCCGAAACTAAGTAAACCGAAAACTCTTTTGATCCGACATTACTGATCATTGAGAATTTTATCCTTAATTCTTATTTAATTGACTGCTAACGTGTTTTGTAATTATTTTCTACTAAACAAAATACCTTTACAGTTCGACGTAGGTAGGATAACGATAAAAACAAGTGTGCCAGCAAAAAAATTGACAAATTTAAGTTGTTTGCGGAGCAATGCGTGGACCAATGCGAATCGGCGTCTCAAAATATGAGTTTTATTTTTGTAGGCAATAGTTTTTAAATGATCGAAGTTTTAAAAGCACTAACGTGCCTACGCCATTATAAATGGCCTTATCTTCGCCACAGAGTGTGAAAAAGCGCTGTCCGCGCGTAAATAAACACTCTCCAACGCTGCGTGGCGACAACCTACGCTTCCATCGGAGTCCGTCGTCACGTCAATGCCATCCTTATTTATAAGCGAGGTGCACTTTTTATGAACACCTTAATGTAGTTCGGAAGCGGTGACTATAAATAAGCTAGTTATGTAACGTGTGGCACGGCTTTATTTAAAAAGTTATGGGTGGAGTGGTTTTTCCGTTTAAAATGCGCACGGGCTCAATAGGCAGATGAAAGACTGAGTTTATTCGGTTTTAATGACTGGCCAGATAGAAATCCTACGATTTGAATGTCGAATAAAACATTTAAGCAATGATGATTAAAAAGAAACTGTTTTGATTCGAACTTTCGAGGTTACCTACCTATATAATAAGTAACCGGCAGTGTGCAATGTAACATAGAAAAATAAAGCAACAGTAGGTATATTTTTAACAGTAAGTATATAACAGTTTAAACAGACTGACGATTTGCGAAAGGGGCTGATAGTGAGTGACTAGATGCGACAACCGAAGACAGGGTAAAATGGCGGGACTAAGGGGAGACCTAAGCAGTGGACTGCTGGAAGGCGATGATGGTGATGAATGTATAAATTATTATATGCACTTAAAAACATTGAGCTTCTACGAAATTTTTATGAAATTAATATTTAACTTACTGTGATCGCGTAAGATATAAGAACGCGATAAGCAAACAATGTAGACAAATAGCTATTTAATTAATATTCATATTCTCTGTAGATGCAGAGATTTAGTCACTTAAGTAGGTATTTTGTGTGGTTGTATTGGGAGATAGTAGGTTAATATAAGTACCACAAAATTATGAGCATCTCTCAACTTAAAATTACTTTTTGGTAAGGCAGGCGTTCAAGCAAGTTTCCTCACGATGTTTTACTTCACCGAAAAGCGCATGGTAAATTTCAAACGTCATAAATTCTGAAGAACTCAGAGGTGCGAGCCCGGGATTCGAACCCACGACCCTCTGCTTGAGACAATAGGTCAAACCACCAGGCCACCACGGGTGTCAATACAAATCACGGATAAAATTCGTCTTCATCATCATCATTATCAGCCTGAAGACGTCTACTGTTGAACAAAGGCCTTCCCCTTAGCACACCATAATGAACGACAACTCTCGCCACCTGCATCCACCGGTTTCCTGCAACTTTCACGATGTCGTCAATCCACCTAGTGGGAGGCCTGCCAACAGTGCGTCTTCCGGTTCGTGGTTGCCACTCGAGAACTTTTCAAGCACTTTTTGGGCAGGCCACATCGCTCGTAGAACCAGACAACCGTTGGGGGAAATTCGTCTTATATCACACAAATACAATGCCAAATAGTTAGGTACTTTTATATCCAGCCGAGTTTATTGATCGTCTCGTTCTTATTTGGTCACTGTTTACGACAAAATGAGTCATAGAGGATGCCAACCGCAAAAACACTCCAGTAAAAAAAACCATCACAAGGTTGCGCTAGTCTTTCATAATACTTACAAAGTTATCAAAGCTTGTTACGGTGGCGCTGTCGTCGCAGGGTCTATGTGAAGTTAGTATTACAAAGTCAGTTCCGGATTTGACCACCAGCAGCGCAAGTTTGTGTTGCTAGATGAGTTTAAAGGTTCTTTTTTGTGGAACCTAACATTACTAATGTGTCATTGGCGATCTATTTAAGCTTGATGCTATCTAGAAAAAGGGGCAATGGCATTTAAGATGAAACAAATAGGCAAGTAATAATGAAATTATTTCTTAGGGCCACTTGCACAGTTCAAAATTTAATCGCTAACTTGGGGTTAGGTTTGACAGTTCCATACATTTTGACACTACTTAGCCCCGGGTTAGCATCTAACACGGGGTTAAGTCGTTAACCCTGGTCCGTGCAAGAGGCCCTATATAGTGTTTTCAGTAAATTCTATTTGAAAAAAATAAGTACTATTTTATCGAACTTAACACTAAATCATCAATTCAAGCAAAACTACCCGGGCGACGTTCTTAATGATTATTTTTTTTAATAACTTAATATAAAAATTTGTTTCATACAAGCTTCTTGCTGACTGTACATTTTGTTGACTACTTGCATTGCCATCTGTCCTACATATACTTATGTGTACCAAATGTCAAGTCAATCGGACCTAACGTTGAAGAGTTCCTTCCTGTGGAGACGTCCTAATTTTATTTTACCCGATTATTGTAATGTCATCCGGCTTCCACAAGTAGGTGCCTATGCAAAATTTAAAAATCAGTTGAAGATAGAACTCCTTCAAAATTGAGTTGCAAGCTTGCAAGATTCCACCCGGATAAACATACTTACATACCCACAATAATGCAAGTCAATGAAAAACTTGTAAAAAATAATAGGTATAAAGCTTGTAAAAAAACAAGGTTTTTGGTTACTTTAACGTGCAATAGTTGACTGTTACAGCTCGCAGATGAGTACCCAGCATTAGTCCCGAGTAGTGACGGCACCAGTGTTGGACACTTTAAGCTGACAAACACCAGTAATAGACACTTCATTCTTAAGTTAAAGATGATATGATATGGTTTTAAATTGACTGTTGTAAAATAAATAACTATCATATGCCTAAGGGCCACTTGCACGAACCAGGGTTAAGACTTAACCCCGTGTTAGGTGTTAACCTGGGGCTAAGTAGTGACGGACGTTACTGAACCAAATAGGAGACGTTTTGAAAAAAGGGCAGGTCAGGAGTACCCGAAACAGATGAGCATGTATGAAGAGGTATGTCAGAATCGTAGCAAGTGGAATAAAGTAGTCTCTGCCTACCCCTATAGGAAAGAGGCGTGACTAATGCATGAGTAATGTCGAAACGTATGGAACTGTCAAACCTAATCCGGAGTTAGCGATTTAATTTTTAGGGTTCCGTAGCCAAATGGCAAAAACGGAACCCTTATAGATTCGTCATGTCTGTCTGTCTGTCTGTCCGTCCGTATGTCACAGCCACTTTTTTCCAAAACTATAAGAGCTATACTGTTGAAATTTGGTGAGTAGATGTATTCTGTCAACCGCATTAAGATTTTTATACAAAAATAGAAAAAAAAAAAATTTGGGGTTCCCCATACTTAGAACAGAAACAAAAATTTTTTTTTCATCAAACCCATGCGTGTGTGGTATCTATGGATAGGTCTTCAAAAATGATGTTGAGGTTTGTAATATCATATTTTTCGAAACTGAATAGTTTGCGCGAGAGACACTTTCAAAGTGGTAAAATGTGTGTCCCCCCCCGTAACTTCTAAAATAAGAGAATGATAAAACTAAAAAAAATATATAATGTTCATTACTATGCAAAATTGGTTTGAACGAGATCTAGTTAGTAGTTTTTTTTATTTAATATTTGTCTGTCTATATAAGTAACCAATATAAAATGACCTCACATTGCCTACATTTTGCTTAAGAGCAGGGCTCTGCTAAGACTGGATTTTATAATAACTTGGCGAATGGCGAATTTGTACGGAACCCTCAGTGCGCGAGTCCGACTCGCACTTGGCCGGTTTTTTTAACTTTGGACTGTGCAAGTGGGCCTTAGTGTCTTTTAAATAAGAGTTATTGTGCATTATTGGGTCATGTCCATTACTGGTGCCGTCACCCGTGCCTAGTTGTACTCCAGTAGATATTTCTAGTATTCTTAGGTAGCTAGCAAAAGTTCCAGTGTCACGTGTTTGGCAAGCCGTTATAGATTCAAAACAAAACAGAATTTTATAAATAATACGTGTAATAATAATCGTGAGTGGACCGGACAGCTGAGGTGGCGGCGCGCCAACAAGCGCCAGTGTCACCAAACCTTAGCGAGGTTAGCCACGTTAGTGTTCATTCAGACCAATACACATATCAAGTTTGTGTGGATAAACGCATAAAATGACTTTTTACGCCCTAGTGCATAAAGGAAAATTTTCGTGTGAACGCGCCGCAATCAGGCGCAAACAGCCGCGAACACTAGAATTGTACTATTATTGAAGTTTTTTATTTAAATCTGTGTCGTTATAGTGATAACAGCGAAAAGCGACTTTGTTTTATACTATGTAGGGACATTATAAAACAAAGTCGCTTTCCGCTGTCTGTCTGTCTGTCCCTATGTATGCTTATCTTTAAAACTAGGCAACGGACTTTGATGCGGCTTTTTAATAGATAGAGTGATTCAAGAGGAAGGTATAATTCTACGCAGACGAAATCGCGGGCAGAAGTTAGTTTTTTTTAATATAATTCGTGTCCTATATTTACAAAATTAGTAAAAACTAAGCAATTGTAATTTTAAGAATGTAAACAGAAATAGAAATGTAGTCGGACTTTTGAGAAGTGTCGCTTGTAGTAAATAAAAAGTACATCGAAACTATCGAAAGGGAGTTATTTGGGGGCGCGGTAATGCCCCTGCCAAGAAGAAAATATTTTTCTTTCTTGAGATCTTTTTAACTTTTTATGCATGTAATTAAAATTTTTATGAGCTTTACTTCATTTTTAATCAAATTTATACTTAGGTATTCTTAATGTTGCTGTTTAAATTCAAGATTTCAAGTGAAAATCAGAGTTTACGTCTTAAAGAACCTTTTTTTATTTTATCTGCAATAAAGAATTTACATACATACATACCTTTTTTTACTCTCGCCTTAACTATTAAGCATAAACGTCTTGTTAAAACGGCGCGTTTTATGCACTCGTTATACAATCTACTATTATATTTCGAGATATACGCTACATTTACTACTCTATAGTTCTCAAACTAAACCTCTATTCATTTCTTGGACACCCCGCCGTCAAATAGGTTAATTTTAATAGGAATATTAACACATAATCATAATTCTTTTAAGTAGGAGAATTAGAACATAACTAAATACTACGACCCATTAGTTGAACAGTTATGTCCTCGGACACGGCATTTCAAAGAAATTTAGCGGAACGACCTACTTATTTTGTACGGGAAGTCGAAGTACTAAAAGTAATTTCATTAATTCAATATTAAAATGACACTTCTTACCGTCGTAAGTTCGTCGTAACTAGTTTGTATTAATATTTAGTGGGAGCAAACTTGAACTGAATCGGAATTGAATCACATTAAGATGGTAAGGCCCCTGTAGGCTTATTGTCTAACTCGCTCGCAATCACCATCGCGTTCATTTTGACAGTTCATGTATGGGCTGACAATTGGCATCAGAATCAGCTAGCTGTCACATTCATACAAGAACTGTCAAAATGAACACGATGGCGAACGCGAGCGAGTTAGACAATAAGCCTACTGGTCCGAGCTACTGGTATATCACAACAGTTTCAAAGAGGTTCGTGCCAATACGGATGTGGGACATCAGAAAATAAATAAGCTGGTATTTTTAAGACTAGTATTAGGTATTTGTAGTTGTCTGGAAGAGATCGCTACTAACCTATAAGACATCCTATTGTATACTTTGTTCTTTGTTTCTGTATTGTTTTGTACTGTTTTGTGGTGTTCATTAAAGAGAACTATTTGTGTTGTATTGTATTGTATACTTACCTTAAGATCATTGAAATGGAGTGCTAATTTTGTTAACGTGAGTTGATGGTTTCTGTAATTGAAGACCACTTATAAATTTTCAAAATGATGATCTGGCGCATTAAAATGTGTTGCTTTTATATTTTTTGCAACCTTATTACACAACGTATTCGTTTTAAGCCACCCATACAATTCATTGTTTATTTCTGTAGCTTTAAAACGTCAAAACAATCACCAGATTTCATCTAAAGCGGTCTAGACACGACCCGACCAAGTCGCGCAAGACGCGAGGCGAATCTCGTGATCCCGGCTAAATAGGTCAACGGGCGGAGTCCGATCGATTGCCACTTGTGCCGTTTCACAGGCGCTGGCCTTCGCGGGTCATCGGGAGGTGTGTGAACGGCTTAACAAGACTTTCAATAATGGCTGACAGTAAATGTGGAAAGTAGATGCCGCCATTTTCTTTCTAACTGTCATTTCAGACGCAAACGCTTAAGATACATAACCTAATAATAATTAATGAAAAAGCAATATACACTTTGCTACTGTCAGGTGTCATTGGCAATAGTGGTTGTCAACCATAAGCGACCGGTTGCCATATACAAAAAGTTGAAGTTGAAGTTAATGAAAAAGTAGTTCTTGTTCAGTCGTTCTGTACTGTTCGTTTTCAGAGAGTAAATGGAATGAATGTCAAGGGTGTGCAAACTAAAAGTTTTGAGGCCGAATTCTAATTTAAAAGGGTATTTTCAAGTATATGTTTTGTTAAATGTTTCAAGTAAAAACTTCGATGGTAGAATAAACAGTGACTGTTACTCGAAACTTCGTTTGTGACATGTTCCGAAACGGCGCTAATAATCTAATATCAAGGCCAACTAGACACGAAATGTTAAAATGTTACTTAACAATTTACCCCGTATAATTGAAATCCAACATTTTAGCCTCTATCTAGGACACCATTCGTCTAATAAAAGACCCTATTCCGCCTAGATTCCGCCCAAGTTCGCCCGCGAAAGCAATTTGCCTAAATAAAGGCTTTTGTGGCTTCCCAACTAACATTCTATTCAGGATTGCGCACGATATCGATTCCTGAAGTTTGGGAACTATAAAGTAGTAAGTTAAGTGCTTACCTACGAGAATTGGATGTATTCCAAGCTACTTCACGGCCTGTTTTTGATCCCTGGCTACAACAGTGTGATTTCACATAGACAGAGCGGATGCGTGGAATTGTTAAGTACGTATTTAATGTTCGTCTTCCACGCTTGTCTGGGAGCATAGAACAAACATAGAATTTATCAGTTGCTTCTCTTCCCGCATGGTAAAAGCCCATCTAGGGAATCGACGCAAATAGTAGGAATCATGTAGACGATGCGTAGTGCCTTCAATGTCATGAGAAAGGTTCTCTGCAGCCGTAGCTTCAAGATGTCTTTGCGCACTCGTCTACTGCAGTGTTATATATGGCCTACTAGCTGTTGCCAGCGACTTCGTCTGCAAATAATTCGTTTAACGCTATCCCGCGGGAACTACGCAATTTTCCGGGATAAGAAGTAGCCTATGTGCTATTCCAGACTTTTCTCTATCTATGTGCCGAATTTCATCCAGATCCGTTGGCCCGTTTTGGCGTGATTGAGTAACAAACAAACAAACATCCATCCATCCATCCATCCATCCATCCATACTTTCGCATTTATAATATTAGTAAGATACTTCTGTACGGATGTGAAGCCTGGACGGTCAAAGAGCAAATTCGGAAACGTATAGAAGCCTTTGAAATGTGGGCCTATAGACGCATGTTGGGTATTAGCTGGATGCATCGAGTGACTAACGTTGAAGTACTACGCCGAGCTGGGAAGAAACGCCAACTCATGCAGACCATCAAAAAGCGTAAAGTTGCCTATCTGGGTCACGTGCTTAGGCACGCCAGATATGAACTCCTGCAACTAATAATGATGGACAAAGTAGCAGGCAGAAGAGCCGTCGGCCGCAGGAAGAAGTCGTGGTTGCGCAATATCCGGGAGTGGACCGGAGTCGCAAGTGCTGCCGAATTTTTCAACCTCGCGAAGGATCAGAGGAAATATGCGGAGCTGACTGCCAACCTCCACTAGTTGGAGAGGCACTATAAGAGAGAGAGGCGATGCGGCTAGCAACCCTTATGCCAACGTGGCCTAAAGGTCTTGTTACCCTAGGTTCTGTCTAACCCGTAACGGATAAAGACGTGATTTATGTATTTTATGTAGCTATGTAACGAGTGTCATACTTTTATGTCACAATTTGTGTCGTACTCTATTAAGACTGAGACTCAAAAGTACTATTATAATATTTCATCATATTAATATAAATGATTAATGTTCCGGATATTTCACAGCTATTTCGGAACCTCGTAGGTATTCCGTGTTGTGACGGATCGCCTCAAGCGCTGTAAGTTATTCGACTAATTTGGATTTACGGAAATAGCTCGGCTCATGTCTCTTAGCTCGGGGTGAGGTTCAGATCAATTTAAAACGTCCACAGGATTTTGTTTACCTGAGTCATTGGAATAATGGGCGGAAATTTACGAGCGAGTTTCTTAGTGTTTGTTTTCTTTTTCTTGTTTCCGTAGTGCTGAAGAATCTAGTGGAATATGCCCTTGCCTTGTTTATTGAACGCGTTTTGGATAACGGTGTGGATTTTTACAAATTCTATCGGTAAGTACCTAAGTAGGCATATGCGGGGGGGGGGGGGGGATCCGTGGAGCGTCTCGTTGTGCAGGGCCGGGTTAATATGAATAAGGGGGTTAAAGTTTTCATCATTATCTAGATAGGAATTCATATACTTAAAGAACTCTAACTAAATCTGTTCAGCGGTTTAAGCGTGAAGAAACAGACAAACAGACAAACTTTCGCATTTATAAAGTTAATCTGGAAGTTTGTTTAATAATGTGTTTACGATCAATTCCTTAGGAATAAATCCTGAAGATCTTACTAATTTTCTTTCATTCGTCTAATCATCATCATCATGTCAGCGGAAACACGGTGGACATAGGCCTCTCCCAAGGCTCTCCACTCAGACCGGTCTTGTGCTTTCCGCATCCACCGCGGTCCCGCGATCTTAATCAGGTCGTCGCTCCATCTTGTTGGAGGCCTACCGACAGCTCGTCGTTATTCGTCTAATACATTTCTACAATACATTGTAGCGACCCTAGTGCCACCTAGACATCGACTACGTAAACTGCTATATTTCTGTTGCCGCTTTAAACACAAATAAGTACTAGGTATAAACAGACTATTTTTTATGTCTGTCTGTCCGTTTACTAACCAATATAAAACGACACACTGCCTACATTTTGCTTAAGAACAGGGTTCTGCTAACACTTGATTATATTCACTTGATGAATTTGTAAGGAACCCGCGGTGCGCGAGTCCGACTTGCACTTGGCCGGTTTTTTATTAATACTTAGAGATCTTACAGTGTGTTTCTTACAAAGGCTAGAAAGCAATTTCTATCACTTACAGAATCGACCTGTCGTTAAATCATGTTCATAGCTCAAACGCACTACATAGTACACATTATTAACGCAGAATCCGCCCCTACCGCCAATAATTCCTAGCAATAACAATTGAATAACTAATAACCTAATGGAGCTATCTGACATCTATTATTCCCGACATTGGGACGGAATGCATTTCGAATCCGAGGACGTACCGAAATAAATAACTGGACCTAGTTCAAAAGGTCAGTTATTTTTGCCAAATAAAGCCGTGTATTGTGAAGGTCGGATTTAATAGGTCGAGAGGTGAGTCTAGTCTCGACTACTCTCGACGTGATTTGATGGATAAAATGTCACGATAAATATTTATGAATGGTATTAGGGTTCCGTAAACAAAGGGTAAAAACGGGATCCTATTACTAAGACTTTGCTGTCCGTCCGTCTGTCTGTCTGTCTGTCTTTCTGTCTTGTACGTCTGCCGCTAGGCTGTATCACAGGAACCGTGATAGCTAGACAGTTGAAAATTTCACAGATGATGCACTGTAGCCGCTTTAACAACAAATACTTACTAAAAAAAAGAATACCTATTAATTCTGTCTGTCTATGAAAGTAACCAATATAAAATGACGTCACGCTGCCTACATTCAACTTAGGAGGTAGGGCTCTGTTGAGACTGGATTTTATATTCATTTGCCGAATTTGTACGGAACCCTCGATGCGCGAGTTTTTTTAATACCTGAACAAATTTTTTGTTGTGATAGTCGTTAATCATATTTTTTTTAACAATTTTAATTTGTTCATTTACATAGCAGAGATTTGGCATCTCTGAAATTCTAAGAGTAAGTACTGTACTAGGGAACAAATTCTTTACGCGCGTAAAATAAAATTATATAAAAGTAGGTAAGTAATTAATAAAATTTTCAATTAGGTACAGTCAACGGCATAAATATAAAAATACGTTGCCAAGACGTCAAAGTGTGACAGAAAAAAAGAGGAACAGACGGACAGACAGACAGACAGACGTACAACGAAGTGATCTTATAAGAGTTCCTTTTTTCTTGAGAGTTACGGTACCCTAAAAACAAACATTAACGTATCTGATATTTTAGTTGAAAATATGCGCAAACGCATCGCTTTATCTCTTCTGGAATTAGGACAGGATGTCTTGCATAATGGGTTTCAACAAAGGAATGCTATCTTCTGATAATGGATGCCTTTCATATGCGACGACAGAAGCTATCTTTTTAAACCGGGGAATGTAGATACATTGCAATCCTTTTATTTCTGAAGTAAAAACTTCTTTAGCGGCGTTAGGCACTTTTTTGGATAGGTAAAAAATGTTAAACTCGCGTCAGACGTAAGACGGAGGGAGAGTTTAAGTAGGTACCTACCAGGATATCAGGATCCTCTAAGAGCTTATTTTGAAATACAAATGAAGCTAGAGTCGCGTTGGATTTTTGAAGTGTACGTTAATTTCGTCGCTTTAACGTATGTGCGTTTGGCCTAGTGGTATAAGGTATGGAATAACATTGCGTTCTCTCAAGTGACCGCAGTTCGTATCTCGTGTAGAAAAAGTTTTTTTTTTTTTTTTTACATCTATGTAAAGTTGGAATACAGAATACGGAATTTAATATTAATAGGATTATCATTTTTAGATGCTTTTCATTACAAAACATCTACCTAATAACTACATAATATATGTAGGTATAGTAACATTTAGGAGGATTTTTTATTGCTATATTTGCATGCATTTTATACTCAGGATAATAAAATAATACATACTGTTTTCTACACTTTTGTGTGAGATAGCTGAATACTTTTTGTATGTGTGCGGGTAATACAACATGCAATGCGGTGATACTAAACATGCGGGCGCTGGAAATGAAATTGCAATAAGACCACACCTTTCCCGGCTCTGCAGTAGAAGGCACTAAAAACGTACTACAGGAATACAGTTTACTACCGAAATCACTCTAGGTCCAGAATGTTCCGTGGCGATTTTGCGAACAGTGATTTTTCAGGTGAATAAAGAACGTCGATAGATTTCGAATTTTACATGAGAGTTGAACAAACGCGTCGATTACGAAACATGAGAACTAAAGTACTAGTTACCTATTTTATTCGAGTTGAACAACTTTGTGTAACACCTTTTCTGTACACCTATGTTTAACAAATAAATAAATTGCATTGTATTGTAATGTATTTATTAAATTCGTTATACCGTTATACAATATGTGTATATTTGTTAGTTCAGTTTATTATTCGTTCAATATAAAAAACTAGCGACCCGCCCCGGCTTCGCACGGCATATTATGCATGTATTATACATATGAACCTTCCTCTTGAATCACTCTATCTTCTATTAAAAAAAACCGCATCAAAATCCGTTGCGCAGTTTTAAAGATTTAAGCATACATAGGAATATAGGGACAGAGAAAGCGATTTTGTTTTATACAATGTGATGATACATTGGTTTACATAAAATGTCGAGCAAGTAGGTATCTACAGACTGTATCAGACACCCCCTAACAATAATCCACTGGGGTATATAACCATAGCTATAAAAGCTAAAAAAAATAAAAAAATGGAGTAATTTTTTTTTAAATATTTTTTTAGCTTCTATAGCTATGGTTATATACCCCAGTGTATTATTGTTAGGGGTGTCTGATACACCCTGTATACATAATTTATACTAGCGGTTGCCCGCGACTCCGTCCAGGCAGAATTCGCTTATTGCTCTCCCTTTAGAACTAAGAGATTTTCCGGGATAAAAACTATCCTATGTCCTTCCCCGGGACTAAAATTATCTGTATACCAAATTTAAACTAAATCGGTTCAGAGGCTTTAGCGTGAAAAGGAAACAGACAGACAGACATAAATACAGACAGCCCGACAGACAGACAGAGTAACTTTTGCATTCATAATATTAATAGTAGGTAGGGATTGAAGTCGTCAGAAAATTAATAAAAAATAATACTAAAATGTCACAAAAATAAAGACACGCCAATACAATAAAAATGGAATATCAAATGCCACAAAATTAAGTAAATACATAAGTTATATCGTTAAATAGTTCGGAGGATAGTTTAATTAAATTCAAGAGTTTTCATTAACTATTTTTAAGATTTTAAGGTGCGACCACACCGCCGCTTAAAAAACGGTGACGTTACGGAATCGCAACAAAATGTATGAAGAAACGGTGAGAAAACGTGACGCATACGACACGTCACTGCGTATACGCGGCAGTTTGGTCGCATCCTTTAAAGTTGGAATCATCGTCAAAGTAGGCAACTTAACAATAGGCGAAATGCAAGTCAAATACGCGAATAAAACATCTGTTTGTTCTAAAATAACCTGATAGGTATATATGGTAGGTATATTTAGGTACGAGTATATTATTATGAAAGGTTGCGATTCAAATAATACTGCTCTCTTATCCGTGGCACGCACGGCAGTGCCCAGCCAAGTCGAGCAAAACACAGGCACGGCCGTACCCTACCATTTTTCACGATATATTTTTTCGAGAAAACATGTATGACGATAACATTGCGTACCCGCGGCAGCGTATGCAAATTTTTCGACGCGAAGAAACTCGATTGCGTTCGCTTTTTATGTCAGTTTATATGGGATTGTTTTGAGGTTACTTGCCGCTAGGGCGTTTTTACGTCTCAATATACATTGTCGTAAAACAAATGTCTCATTTTGAATATGCTTCTAAAGTACTTGGCTGTTAAGTATTGCTTTGAAGTAAATTTTAGGTTAAAGTTAAGATTACTTGAATGGAAAAGGTATCACTATAAATTTCTTAATCATTTGCCTCTGATTGTCGCGGGTCACGGTGGATGCAACCCGCTTCCAACCGTGGCAACTGGAGGTCTATGGGGGAGGCCTATGTCCAACAGTGGACGTCCTATTCCTATCCTATGGCTGATATGATGATGATGACGATTACAATACAATACAATACAAATACACTTTATTGAGCACCACAAATCAGTACAAAACAATACAGAAACAAAGAATAAAGTATACAATAGGCGGTCTTATCGCTTAGTAACGACTAGCGATTTCTTCCAGACAACCAATAAGTCACAGACAGTTGGAGACAGTTTGAGTACCTAGGTGGCGAAAACAAATAGACAGGAGAAACGTAGGGATAATAAAAACAATAGAACAAATTTTCGCCCGTTGCCTCGATGGACTTTTACCGTCTGCGCAGGAAGTGAGGCCAGGCCAGCATATGGAAGAATTATGAAACACTTACGCTATTGAGACTTTGTCTACATACCTAAGTACGTGTACTACTCATAAGCTTCACGCAGCCAAGTTTCTAAAAATGCCTGATCAGTCTAGGCTTTATAAAAAGTAGCCTAGTGATTAAAACACTGGACAAAACGCGGGTTAACCCGTTAAGTACCCAATCAACTGCGACGCTTAAAGTAAATAGCACGTTGACCGTTACCTACTGTGCTAAAACAAATATATTTTAGCTGCCGACGGGGGCGCTGTTAGCTAAGGGTAGACACGCAATTAGTACGTAGCATCGTTAGTTCTAAATTTCACCACATGCTAATAAATTTATGCAGTCACGCGATTCCTTGGGGAGTGTAAGTGTGGCGGTATGTGGTAGCCATATGGTAAAATGTTTTAAACGGTAGGGGTAAATAAAAACAGCGGGCATAACTGATGTTACAATGTTTTACAAGAACGCATGGGGCTTAGAGACGCTAAAATAATAAAATTGTTGTGATAATTACATATTTTGTTTGTCAAGTAGCGGTGGAAGGACTGGTTAAAAAACCGGGGATATTTGGGTAATCGAATTTTTGATGTTACTGCCCCAAAATGTATTGTTTTGACCCTAGGCTAGGACGGATATATAACATAATTTTATTCCAGAAAATTTTAATATTCGTTGTTTAAGAAAAGGAATTAGTAAGGTTTGTGGTAACTTAACAATATGAGGCACGCCGAATTACGCGACAATTTAATAAATAAACGACAATAACAACAACAACAACATGTACCTACTTACTGAAATTGTAGCGAATTCGGAATAAAAAAAGGCTTATAAATAAATAAACAATGTTGTCACATTGAGACGAGAGTCATTTAGAAGTTAAGTAAGTAACATCTGCAAGAGAAAAGCGTACAGAAGATTTGACCAAAATATGGTGAAGTAATACTACAAGACTGCTTTTAAAAGTTCTCAGGGTAGAAAAGTGGATACTGTTGACTCTTCTATAGATGGGTACGTATTAAAATACATAAAGTTAAAATACTTAATAGTTCAAAATACCTAATGGTTCAAAATACCTAAATGCAATTTTATCAGAATTGTTATAAACGTAACCTAACCTAACCTATAGATTGGTTTAGGTTCTATCTATATATTAAGGTTAGGTTAGGTTAAGTTTATAAAATTCTGAGAAAATTACATTTAGGTATTTTGAACCATTAGGTATTTTAACTTTATGTATTTTAATACGTACCCCTATAGATACCTATGACTCAATGATATTAAACTAATAATTACTTATTACGCGAATGATTCTACAGTTACATAGTTACCAAAACAGCGGTTTAATATGCATATAACTGCATATCATACAAATTAATGAGTTGTGTGCGACATCAATTTTATGCGTGACGATAAAATGGAATGACATGTAATAAAAACCCTTTATTAACTGAAAACACTTTCATGATCCGTGGCTTCCTTATTATGACAATAGCGCATAGTTAGGGAATAATATTAAGTATTATAGATAAGAAGAAGAGAGACTAACTAACTTGGCTCAGGGACCCAAATAGGGTCTTGGCCTCCGAAACGAGAGCACGCCATCTGACCCGATCGTGCGCAGCTTCTTGCCAGTCGTCGACTTGAAGACGTCGCAAATCCGCCAGGACACTGTCCCCCCAGCGATACCTGGGACGCCCAACCGGGCGGCGACCAGTTGGTCGTCCCACGTACGCCCTCTTGGCAGCACGATCTTCTCCCATTCGGAGTAGGTGGCCGAACCAGCGAAGTCTGTGTGATTTTGTTACGCCGATGATGTTGGGTTCAGCCACCAGCTCCTGGATCTCTATGTTTTTCCGGATCCTCCACGTGCCGTCGTCTCTCTTGACAGGTCCCAGGATCTTACGCAAGACTTTCCTTTCCGCTACAAGGAGTTGATATTCCTCTTTATTCTATTCTTTATTTCTTTATTTTATTCTTCTTTTTTTGAAGAAGAGAGAAAAATTCATTTATCGCATCAGCAACAGCGCAACAGCGCAAAATTAATATACATACAAAAAAAATGTTGTTTTTGGTCAACGTCAAAAATATTACAGCTCAGCATAAAATACTGTGCTGATGGTTTGTCTTTATCGAAGTAAGCATTCCTCTCCAATTGTGGGACGTATACAGGCTTAGACTGCAAGGATGTACCTTTTTACCCTACACCATATCCAATATTCGAATACATTAAATAGTACGATATAAAGAACAACGTTCTTGTTTTCTCGTGAAGTTTTTTTCGCTGCCCTATTTAAAAGTTCTCCAAAAGTGAAAACGCAAACAAACATAGAAAGCTTTGAAATAAAATCAATAACATCGCAAAGATAGGTATGTACATAGAACACGAAAATAGGGAGATGTTCGAATCCTTTTAGTTTGAGTGTTTTGTTGCTTGTTGGTTCCCTTCAGTAAACAAGCACCGAAAATGTTTGTTTTTCTATTCACCTTATTGACAAATCGTGCGTGAGGCAATTTTTTTCACTTTATCGAAATCAATATTTTTTTTTTCAGAAAATTACGTAGGGTCTAGTGCTATAGTTTCTAGTCTAATGTGAAAAATTTCACGAAACTATAAATCAGTACTATGACATACTCATAGACAGATAACGCATAGTCAACCACTAGAGCTTAATCTTGTTTTTACAAGCTTTATACCTCTATTAACTAGCAGTGTATGTATGTATGTAATTATGTTTTTCCGGGTGGAATCTTGAGACTCAATTTTGAAGCAGATGATAGGTAATGTCTTTAAGCGATTGAACTGAAATTTTGCAAACTAAACTTGAGGAAGCCGGATGACAATAGGTACAATAAGGCAGTGGGGTTCTGGTGACCCAGCCATGATTGTCTCCGCGGGAGGGAATTTTTGTCAGATTTATAATTACTTTAATTATTTTATTTACTTTACTAGCTAGTACTAAAAAGTTTATTTATGTCCCGAAGAAGATAAATAGTAAGCATGCTAATAGCAGGCTAACAGCAGACATAAATACATCGATTTCTAACCAGAGTATACCAGTGCAATGGGTTAGGGATGAAATAGCTCGCTAGGTTTTCTTTGCCGAATAAAAATCATATCTACCTACTACCTTACCTTAGGTTCTAGTGTGAGTTAGGACATGAAAAACGTCTCGAAGTTCTATCACCGACATCCATATCACGTGTTTAGAGCCCTTAAAGGAAAGTGACGTTTGAAACAGCACGCGGCGTTTCGCATCGATACCGAAACTAGGTCACGGACGGGGAGCCTTCGCGCCCCAATTAGGGGCAATCGGGTTCGGCTATGGGGCACTTGCGTACAATCCTAGACGCACATTTGCTGATTACTACTGTCTTGCAAGTAAGTGTAAGTATTTAATTGAGTGGATGTTGGGTTGCGCAGTTGAATTTTGACAGGGTGCGTCCGTGTGATGGAATTTGTGGGTAATGGGCAATACTGTACTGTAAAGCAGAGGTTTCAAACTTTTTTCTTGTAGATCACGTTCGGAGTTTTACTATTTTCGGTAAACCCCTGCTAGCAGCATGCTGTTATTTCTTGTATATTCCCAAAACCCCCCTTTTTTCACGCCAACGTGAACCCAGTCTAGTCTTCCATGGACCCCTGAGAGTCCACCTGGACCACTTTGGAAACCTTCGTACTAAAGTCTTAAATGAAAGTAAGTATTTCATTAGGTTTGGTTAAGTTCGCGTGTAGCTCATTTTTTCAACAGGTTCATAATGCGTTCATCTGATCTAGAATGGGGGTAAATTATACATACTGTGGGGCCACTGCGTACAAGCTTAGACGCACATTTGTCTGTTACTCTAGCCTCAAATGTGTAGGTATTTAAGGAGGTTAATTTTATTATCTACAGCTGCTCGTATTTTTAATAAATAAACATGTTCAAGATGCGTTTGTTAGATAATTATAGAAAAAGTGACGGTGGCGAACGTTACAAGTATGAGGTACGAGTATTACAGGTATGTTTTTACCTGTAAATCATAACTTTATTCTATATCTAACACGTCACGGAATGGAATTAATTGAACTGAAATTGCAATAAGTGATAACATTTAACCTTAGTCTTTAAACATACATAAATCACGTCTTTATCCATTACAGGGTAGACAAAGCCCAGTGTAACAACACCTAAAGTATTTAGTGAAAAGTATATTAATACACTAAAGGCTCTGAAGACGAATGTGACCTTAGATTATAGACTTTAAAATAAAGTCCAAATTTCCCACGGAACACAGGCAACTGCTTTTTTTAGCCTATTATAGTGTCCCACTGCAGCAAAGGCCTTCCCTTCGTTCAGCCATTCGTCCTTGTCAAGAGCATGCTCCTGCCACCCTATTCGATATGCATCCAAGTATCGAATCGATATCTATAGATATCCCACGGGATCCAATAGTTAGTAATTTGGGCCCATCGTTGTGGGCGCATTTGGAGCCCAGTTACGTTTAAGCTTGGCTTTATAACTGCAACTGCTATTTCAGAATATTTTTCTTTCGTTAACTTTTTTTTTTTTTTTTTATGTGTATAGTAAGCCAATAACTGTTATAATTGTGATTTGCTAGTTGATTTATACATTAGAGCGTATTAAATTACGCACGCCATTTACTTATTAAGGTTAGGATTATAGTGGCACCGGCTTATACCGGAAAGTAGGGCGCGTCGAAGGAAATTGGAGTTTTCAGTGATCTAAAGCATCCTGTTAACTGTTAACACGTCAGCGATTTAAAAAATAATGCTGGCTGGTGGCAGAATGTGGTAATAGTTCATGTCCAATAAAAAAAACAATTTAAACACGTAACTTGGTTTCTTCAGTTCAATCAGACGTCAGATAAAAAAAAACGTTTGCGGGATACTAAGAAAATAGACGGTATTATAATTTTTTTTAATGTCACGACCGTAGAGGTTAAATACAAAAAAGAAAAACACTTTTTTTATTTTTATTTCGGCATCTCATTAACTTGTTAGAACGTCACGTTCACGTCAAGCGAACGCTAAGCCACGCCCACCATATGGTCAACTCTTGTTTTATTTCTACTTCTAATATTGGGCGACCAAACAAAGCTGGGTGTTTAGAAAAACGGTCCTCGTACATCGATTAAGCCCCGGAATAAATAAATAATATACAATTCCTCTTTTAAAGATATAAGATAATACATAAATTACGTATGAAAAGGTTACATTGACGAGCTAAGATAAAGGGTTATTTTGTATGAAACGCTTGTATAGCATTTATTTTTAATAAAACATTTTTTTTAAATATGTCGTTATGCATGTTGCGAGTCAGCTTGGGATTATAAAAAGATTTTGTTAAAAAAAATAGTTACCTACTTGCTTTGTTTTTCAATTTGTATTAGTATACCAAATTTCGAGCCAATCCGATTCACTAAAAGCGGTGGAAAAGTGGTTTGCAAAATTAAATGAAGACCTTAGGCTTCTAAATATATTCATTAGCTAGGTTAAATGAATTAAAGTTTGAGGCTCAATAACAGTTAAAATTCACGTTTATCTTGCTATTAATTGTTGTATAACCATAATCCCTTCGGATATGCTCGAAAAAAAAAACATTGCGTTTTGTTATAGTTTCAACGCGAGCGAGGTCACTCAAATTAAAGGTTATCAAACTTATCGAATACTAAAAATATACTGTTTTTGTCATAATTAAACTTGGTAGTTAATGTTCGGCGCAATTCATTAATTGCATACAATTGGTGATAATAAGTTTATCTACATTCAAGAGCTTTGTTTTATCGCAATTTCCATAGTTACAAAACAGATGACAAAGACTTAGGTATAGTGCAATGCTGCTGACAAATTACCTACTTGGATTTAAATTGGATACCTTCAAAAAAGTTAAACTAATTAAATAAAGCCAATGAACAAACTACCCGCTGATTAAAAACACGGCAAGTCCATCAACATCTGACCGAAATCCAAATGGCTTCTATAAATACCAATGCGGGGGTCGCAAGATACGACAATTTAATATATAACATACAGAGTGCCTGTTCCTTCATAACTGATGGATGGTGCTACGAAAACCGGGCAGGAAATTGGCAAGCCTATGTTCGTTTATTTACGCTCAAGTTACGCCTTTGACGTCATGTTTACGCTCAGCCTCCGTTAGGTAATCATTATCGGAAATCCTTCGTCCTTTAAAAATAGCCTGTTCTACCAATTAGAAACCCTCGTTCAGCGAAACGGTTGGACAGACTTTCGCGTGACAGCTCAATTAGCTAAATAAAGCGTAATGCAACCACGGATTAAGTAGGTACTCCTTACCTTACTTATGCTGATGGGATGTCCTATAGGAAACGGCGAGAGCTGCCATCTTTTATGTGTTTCCCTAACACAACTTCAACGGTTGGTAGCCCTGAATTTTTCGTGGAAACTAGGCCATCACTAATTGATAGATTTATTTGGGAAAATCGAGAGGGTCTGTCGCTGACGCGTTCCCGGAACCCTTGCAAAGTAGGGCACACGTAACTCGGTTTATTTATTTATGGATTCCGTAGGACACGTACGGGTATATGGTGATGAGTTTGAGCTGCTGACGGGTTAAGGTGGGGTTTAGTTGCTAGGGTAAGTACTTATAAAGGGTGTGATAGTTACCAGTATTCGTCCGGTGGTAGTCTGGCCGGAGATGAGCTCGCCGGCCCAGTCCTTGGCCTCGGTCATGAACGTGCCCTCGAACTCCTGCTTGTTCTGCCGCGCCGCCTTCTGCTCCTTCTGCTTGGGGTCGTTCGGAGCGAGCTCCGGCTCCTTGCGGCAGCAGACGAACGCGCAGGCCCGCCATAGCACCACGATGAGCAGCCCCGCGATGAACGTAAAGATCGACGACAGAAGAAAACACCACCATTTTCTCTCACTGAGGCAGGGCAGGTCATATTCAACAGGGAGGATCGACGCGGTAACCGTCTCTTCCTCGGACGAAGCCATTCCCCGAGGGCGCGAGGCATCCAGTCCGGCGCGCCATGCACGTGGTCAATGCGCGCGCTCGCACGCCGTGACCGCGCGCGACTGACACGAGCGCGCCCGAGCCCGCCGCGCGAACCGCCGGTCGATGCCGCGCGATCGACCCGCGCACGCGCGCTCAACCCCGACTTCCCTGAGCCACTTGCGCGTCTCTCTCCACCGGACTAGGTCAAACAGGGACGCAGCACGCGACAAACGAGAGACAAAAACGCCAAGTGCGCCCGTACCGAGCTGGCGGGCCTGCCACACGCTCCTCGGTCCACGCGTGCATCACACGGTTACCATCGATCTTATCTCGCCGATTTACGACAGATTTTTATGACTGCAGAGATTTTAGTGCAGATGTTTACCGTAGACATAACATAACACGATTAAAATTTAATTTGTTTGACGTACCCCTACACATTCCGCTGAGTAATTACTTATCTGTCAATGAGGAATGCGGAGATTTGAACAAAGGTCGTTGATTCGAGCGTAGCCTGTAGGTTTCGTAGCGCTACGCGGCCTGCGTCACTGGCTACCGAAGTCGTAGACGTCTACGCCGCGATTGGTCGAATGAAAGCGAACGCAACTTTCCTGTTTTATTGTGAGATCGTTTTCTTTGTGTACTCTTGATTAACCAGTACATACAAAACAATGAAGAAAAACATTTTCATACTTGTACTGTTACTTCTCGATGTTCCTATTAAAAGTATTTGGGTTGCTAATTTATAACGGCTAACGTAAAACTCGCAATTATGATAATAAATATAATTATAATATGGGTGTTTTATCGAAAGCCCTTTGATAAGGTGGACCTTGATATTCGGTCTTTTATTAATGACACGCCTAACGGGTCTTGGCGTTAATGGCCGTTATAAAGCGTTTAAAGGTGTTTAAACTGCGTACGCTTCGATGCAATTATCTTAAAATAATTAGGAAGTTAGCGCTTAATGTTTAAAGGTCCATAAAATTATGATAAAGAGTATCTTGTAATTTTTCATCGGTTTATGTAATTGTCACAAAGTACGTTAGGCGTTCGTTATCGAGTGTTATTAAATTTGAAAGTCTGAATGGGGTATACAAAAAAAAACCGGCCGAGTCGGACTCGCGCACTGAGGGTTCCGTACAAATTCGCCATTCGCCATGTTATTATAAAATCCAGTCTTAGCAGAGCCCAGCTAGCTTATTACGTAACTCGCTCGCAATCGCCATCGTGTTCATTTTGACAGTTCTTGTATGAATGTGACAGCTAGCTGATTCCGATGCCAATTGTCAGCCCATACATGAACTGTCAAAATGAAGATGATGGTGATCGCGAGCGAGTTATGTAATAAGCATGCTGCTCTTAAGCAAAATGTAGGCAATGTGAGGTCATTTTATATTGTTTAGGTACTTATATAGACAGAAAAATATGAAATATTAAAAAAACTACTACTAGAAGTTTGCACGGTAATGAACATTATATGTATGTTTTAGTTTTATCATTCTCTTATTATAGAAGTTACGGGGGGGGGGGGGGGAAACATTTTACCACTTTAGAAGTGTCTCTCGCGCAAACTATTCAGTTTAGAAAAAAATGATATTAGAAACCTCAACATCATTTTTGAAGACCTATCCATAGATATCACACACGTATGGGTTTGATGAAAAAAATTTTTTGAGTTTCACTTCTAAGTATGGGGAACACCAAAAAAATTTTTTTTTTTCTATTTTTGTATAAAAATCTTAATGCGGTTCACAGAATACATCTACTTACCAAATTTCAACAGTATAGCTCTTATAGTTTCGGAAAAAAATGGCTGTGACATACGGACGGACAGACAGACATGACGAATCTATAAGGGTTCCGTTTTTGCCATTTGGCTACGGAACCCTAAAAATCACATAGTACCATCATAATAACCTACCTACTTATGTTGTTTGGGGAATTATGGAGTCTCACGTGTGTTGTAGGTATTGCGTTTAGTTCTTGGGGCCTTTCCATGACGTCTGTTTGACATAGGTATATTTTTGAATTGAAAATTTCTTTAGCGACGCTGAGCACTTTTTGGGATGGGTAAAAAATGTTAAACTCGCGTCAGGCGTTAGACGGAGGGACAGTTTACCTAAGTACCAGGATATCAGAATCCTCTAAGAGCTTATCTTGAAATACGAATGAATCGCGTTCGATATTTGAAGTGTTTTTGTTAGAGGCCTGTCAATATAGATAATAACGAACGTTTTTTTTTGTAAGCGGCCAGTACGGTACGCGTCTTGAGCGTCATGGAGGTTTATTTATTTATTTATAAGCCTTTTTATTCCGAATTCGCTATAATTTCAGTAAGTACATACATGTTGTTGTTATTGTCGTTTATTTATTAAATTGTCGCGTAATTCGGCGTGCCTCATGGCATAGGCCTCCTCCGTGTATTGGAGGGTTTGGGCTATAGTTCCCACGCGCGCCCAGTGCGGATTGGGAACTTAACACACACCATTGAATTTCTTCGCAGATGTGTGCAGGTTTCCTCACGATGTTTTCCTTCACCGAAAAGCTCATGGCAAATTACAAATGTAATTTTCGCACATAAATTCCGAAAAACTCAGAGGTGCGAGCCCGGGATTTGAACCCACGACGCTCTGCTTGAGAGGCCACAGGTCAAACCACTAGGCTACCACGGCTTTTTCATGGAGGTTACAACATTAAAATCTAATCTAAGCTGTTTTCACTTCTGCCGGCGCTCCCGGAGTGATACCCGCCGCTTTTTTTATGAATAAGAACAACGCCTCTTTAGCATCTGGTAGACGGTAGGGACCTACTTATATTATGACAGAGTGGCAAACTGGTAAGTTACCTGATACTAAGTGAGCATTAGCACCACCTACCTTGAGCACCCGTAACAACAGAGGATTGTATAGCATTACAAACAGGACTTACTTTGCTGTGTTCCGGTGTGGAGAGTAAGACAGCCGGGGAAATTACGGGCACAAGAGGCATTTCATCTAAGTCCTCTAGGTTGGCAACGCATCTGCAATTCCTCCGGGGTTGCGGGTGTCTATGGGCAGTGGTGATCGCTTACCATCAGGTGACCCACTTGCTCGTTTGCCTTCCTATTCACATAAAAAAAAAAAAAAAAAACTTAGATGCAATACCTACCCCTCATCACTGTAATTTTACAGGTTAGTTACTCTCCACGCCGGAACACAACAGCGCCAGCACTGCGGCTTGGCGGCAAGATTAAAAAGGTAAGTAAATAAAACAGCGGCTTTTAACTGTAACAAATTAATTTAATTAAAATGCTTCACCATCAATGTTACCAGCTACCAGTGGCGTGGCGTCCATAGAACTCTATTCCCACTGGCTTGCCTATTTTAAGGCAGTTGGGCAATTTATTGTGCAGAATTAGAGGAAAAGGCTATTTAAGTTCCCTTCGGCTTGCCTTCTGATATACTTGACGCCACGCCACTGCCAGCTACACAAACTGATAACTCACGTACAAAAGTCGAGTGATGCTCTACATGTTCCTACTTTTGACAATAATAAAAATGACGATGAAAACGAGGGTAGTTGTGCGCCGCCGTCAGCTGCGTCGAGTAGCAGAGCGCTGGCGCGCAGTGTTCGTTTCGCTGCCGCCGGGGCGAGCGCTCCAAGAGGAAGGACTACGAACTAGTCCGAAACATGTCGAGCATCACTCGACATTTATAAATTTACCTTGTGTACAGTCCAGGGCATAAATATCGATACAGGCATTGTTGACGATTGAATTTAAAGTCGCGCTCGGTGGATAACAGGGGTTTAATCTAAACTAGACACACTAACATACAACTAGGAGCCTAACATCTGTGTTCCGCTACGAACTGACAGCGCAACTGGTAGAAAAGTCCATGTCATTGTGAGTGAAGGTGTTTTTAAGAATAGAATAAGAATAATAAGTATATGCTAAATGGAGGCTGTAACCCAGCCAGTCGCCGACAGGCATCATTATTAAATATAAGTATCTACTTTCTACTAATATTATAAATGCTAAAGTTTGTGAGGAAGGATGGATGTGTCATGTGAGAGTGTATGTGTTTGTTCCTTCTTCACGCTGAAACGACTGGACAGATTTGGATAAAATTTGGAACTGACATAGCTGGTACCCTAGATTAACACATAGGATACTTATTATCTCGGAAAATTGCATAGTTCCCGCGGGACATCGATTAACATGTCATACTATCAATATCAGTTCTTAATTCTAATTCTACGCGGACGAAGTCGCCGGCAGAAGCTAGTTTCGTATATATTATTATTGTTTGTGGCACTATTGTGTATAGATGTTTTGACGTCTTGATAACGTAAATATATTTATGCCATTGACTGTACATAAATTAATAAATGAACTTAAAGTTTATCAATGCAACCTTATTTCTTAAATTAAAATTAGCAGCTTAATAAGTTAAAAATTTCACTGTTGGGGGCTACTATAACGAAATTCGTATCTCACCTTCTCTCTTACTCTCATATTTATGATCATCAAGGGTGTCACTACACCAATCGATCGATCTTCAAATGACTTAAATCAATGGCCCAACCGTTTCCTCATACATACGGAATTTTCATACGGTTTCCGTACGGAATGACGTCAATTCGTAGCCCTGTCGGTTGACGTCATTCCGTACGGATACCGTATGAAAATTCCGTATGTATGTGGCCGCCGGCCGGCCTAAAAAGTAAAACGCTGAAATTTGGACAGAAAGTTCCTTTTGCAGCGTAAAGCTCTTGCAATAGGGAATGAATGATTATTTTAAAAGTGCTTGGTGATTTTTCTATTGATAGGAATAACCATCCTTAGCTACGGAAAAAAGTTTCAGATTTTTTCGTCGAGCCATATATTTTATAAAAATAAAAACATTTTACTCAGTCACTCGGCGGCCTCTATACGGCAGATAAGCAAAACGCCAATGACATATCAAATTAAAAAAAAAATGCTGCTTGAATCTGTGGTACACGATGGCATTTGTAGCTAAAAGAAGCAACGGCTAAGTGGCGCCGTCTGTAGATTGTTCGTGTTACTAAACCATACATGGGGAATTTCAATAAAAATTACCATAACATATATTTTTTTCTCAGATTTTGGAATTAGTGGGTTATTTCTACTCCGAATCAACAACACTACTGAATGATAAATTAATGATAATTTTAATGAAATCCCAAATAGGTGGTTTAGTACCACTAACAATCTACAGACGGCGCCACTTAGCCGTTGCTAGTTTTAATAGCTTCCGAGAGTGCGGTACTATCAACGTCAGTGACAAATGTCATCGTGTACCACAGATTCAAGCAGCAATTATTTTTTTAATTTGATATGCCATATAGGGGCCGCCGAGTGACTGAATAAAATGATTTTATTTTTATAAAATATATGGCTCGACGGAAATATCTGAAACTTTTTTCCGTAGCTAAGGATGGTTTTTTTTTTTTTTTTTTTTTTTTTTTTTTTTTTTTTTTTTTAGGGAACAATTCACACAAATTGACCTAGTCCCAAAGTAAGCGCTAGTAAGGCTTGTGTTATGGGTACTAGACAACGATATACATACTTATATAGATAGAAAACATCCACAACTCAGGAACAAATATTCGTGCTCATCACACAAATATATGCCCTTACCAGGATTCGAACCCAGGACGCTTGCTTCGTAGGCAGGGTCACTACCAACTAGGCCAACCGCGTCGTCTATTACTATCAATAGAAAAATCACCAAGCACTTTTAAAATAAGCATCCATTCCCAATTCACAATGGCGTGTGAGCTTCATTCGTGGTAAACACGTATCAGCATGCTTATTACGTAACTCGCTCGCAATCACAATCGTCTTCAAATCAATTCAATTTTTGGGATAATAATGGCCTCATCGAACAGTGCGATGATTCCTCCAATGTCGAGGTTGGATAAGACACGGCCAGACGATTCCTGATCTTGTACGGTAAGGTTGACAGTGTTCGGTGAAACACAATCGTCTTCATTTATGACTACATGTCAAATGTATCAAATTGTGCCTGTTTTCAAACGAGATTTTCTCTTTAATGCTACCATACCCACTTACGCTCTCACGCACACACACGCGTCACGCAGGTACATGTCTACCACAAATAAAGCTCACCCATCACGAATCGCAAGAGTTATGCCAAGATTTTTTTTTATTATTTCCTGTGGGATAATAATATGGCGTTGGCGTACTGTAATGGGGCCAGCCAGCAAGTAAATAAATGTGGTATTTAGCACAGTGGCAAATTTCCTCAATCCACATTGTATAAAGTTACTTTTGACAGTCTGAGCAGTCTTTCTCCGGCACATTTTCTCCGAGCCACTTCAAGTACGGTGGGTTTCCGTTCTTGATAGGCAGCGATATTACTTCACACACTTCGTACGGGTGGTTGGAGCGTACGTACTGGGTAAGATGGTCCACTTGAGATGTCCTCGTTTTGATCATTAGCAGCAACTGAAAAATGAGACAAAATAAAATATATTATTGAAAAATTTTACTAACATGGGACACATACATAATTACGTCTCAAGAAAACTTTACAAGAAAACTTTATTTCCACATAAAAAAGGAAGCACAAAAAAGAGGCCAAACTAATATTATAAATGCCGATGTGTCCTTGAAACTTGGCATAGAGATAGTTGGAGATGTATGATAATTTTTATCCTGGAAAATTGTATAGTTCCTATGGGATAGCGATAAGCGAATTCTGCTTATATGTCCTGTGTGAGTGTTGACAGATTGATGACAGAAAAAAAACTGCAAGTGGAACTCAATTCTCTATAATTAAAATAAAACTTAAAAAGAAATGTGCATATTTGAAACAACCTACAAAAGTGGTTGCTAATAAATTTATTCGATTCCCGGCCATAGCTTTACTTTTCTAATTTTCAGTGTCGTTTAGAAATTAATAAATTTATTATTTTTCTCCATTTAAATTAGATTTAAGAATACTACTGTTTTATAAGAATAGCATGTACTTAAGTTAAAAAGGTCAGCAAATAAACGCTTTTAGTATTTTATTATTATTATTAACCCTGTCTTAAACATACCAAGGTTAAAATAGAAATTACCTCACTGTCCTCATTGATCTCTCCCTTCCACATGTAAACGGATGTGACCTGCGGGATGATATTCACACAGGCTGCCAGCTGTTGTTTAACAAGCCCGTGTGCCAGCGCCTTAGCCACCTCGTTGTTCGGGACTGTCACATAGGCCACAGAATATTTATCTGGAAACAGGGGTGCATAACACTGTAATTTAGTGCAATAAATTTAGCCTTTTGCTGTTAAGGATGGCCATGGGGATCTGTAGCGTAAAATCTCACATGAAAGGTGTTGAATTCCCCCTTAATGTTGCTAATAGTCAGTGGCGTAACTATAGGGTGACACCAGTAGCTAAATGCACGGGCCCCTAGTTTACCGCGGAACTGGCTTGGCCTAGAGCACAGAAGTGACAATGATGCACCTCTTTTTATTGAGGAAGGGCCCCCCCATCTGACGAATTCGCCACGGGCCCCAGACGTTATAGTTACGTTACTGAAGTCAGCAATAGATGGGCCTTTGACGATCAACCGTATTAGTCGACTTCAACGTAAATCAATGCAACATAAATTAGGAATTTTAGCGTTTAGGTTGCTAATTCGCACTGAACTTAAAAGACAGCGGCAGAGAAGGCAAAAAATCTGTGTCCACGAAGTGTCTTAGTGCAAATGTTTAAAAAAATAGTCGGTCAGTGCTCAGTGCCGGTCCGGTTGAGACTTACCTGCATCAAGGCTTCCGGAGGCTACAGTGGTGTTTGTAGCTTGAGCCATCACGATACAAGGACGTAATATAGATAAGTAAAGAGTGAGAACTGATTTCCTGTTCAGGGCTTTAAACATTACGCTTTTTCTAAACAAGTTTTAGATTTAAAATCTAATTTAAATTCACAACAAAACAAACACGGTACTCAGGTACAGACAGCTGTTGCAGCTGGATTGACACTTGACAGTATTGACACTGACAGGTTGACAGCGTTTTTTTGTCTTCTTCCTAGGCTAAAAAAATCTGGCTCATACACCAATTTTGAGGTTGTAATATTTGTACAGTTTGTCTATAAAGTCGTGGGATTAAAAAGTGGCAATACAGCAGTGTCGTCCCGTTTTCTTATATTTATAGATTAGAAAGGGACGACACTACAGTATTGCCACTTTTTAATGACACGACTTTATATTCTACTAGCTGACCCGGCGAACTTCGTACCGCCTAACAGTCAATGAATGTCGTG
This sequence comes from Pandemis heparana, assembly GCA_963854515.1. Classification (NCBI taxonomy): domain Eukaryota; kingdom Metazoa; phylum Arthropoda; class Insecta; order Lepidoptera; family Tortricidae; genus Pandemis; species Pandemis heparana. The sequence goes on along the minus strand of OY978011.1, from coordinate 3,452,010 downwards.
TTACCTTTTAGCTGAACTAATTTAGGCTTTGATGAACGTAAGACAATGATACAAAATAAAAATACTACTTTGGATACTGCACTTTTTAACCTTTGTAACATATCTTAGAAAATCATAGACAACATAAAAAGACATTTACGCTTTCGATAACTTAAATAATAAATCTTAGAAATTGTTTTCGGAAATAGAAACTTTAAATTACGCAAAATAAAGTTATGAACGCACGCGTAAATGTTAACCGTTTGTCATTATTTCTGAACGCACGCATAAATATCTGAGGAACTTCTATTCAAATCTGTAAGCTTATTGTCTAACTCGCTCGCAATCGTCATCGTGTTCATTTTGACAGTTCATGTATGGGCTGACAATTGGCATCGGAATCAGCTAGCTGTCACATTCATACAAGAACTGTCAAAATGAACACGATGGCGATTGCGAGCGAGTTAGACAATAAGCCTACTGCTTAATACACTTTTCAACCTTTTTAATTGATTAAAAAAAATACAGACAAAAGTTTAGTCACCCTTTTTAAATAGTTTACACAAAATACATTTCTGAACGCATGCATAAATGACAATCACAGTATTTGACAGGATGACAGGAGGAAAACAAATGTTTGACAGGTACGAAACAAAGGAACATAATTAAATGGAAGAAAAAGCGCGGGAAAAGTTCGGTTGAGTAGTCGTGTTTTTTTGTTTTTTCCTAAATAATTGTGAAAACCATTGTTTTTTCACTAGATTCGATTATTTGGGAGGTGTAAATAGTTTATTTATAGTTATTATATGTAAATGTGTATATTGTTGTAGTTATAGTGTAAATATACTGGATATATATTGGTAAGTCTTTTTAGTTTTATGTATCCCCTATGGATCTTCCTGTAGATCCTGGGGGGACCGCCCCTGATGTAGGGCATGTTGTAACGATACAAGATGGTTCTAGCCTTGATACAGATGGATCTATTGGTTACGAGACTATTAACAAGCGTAAACGTCATTCTATCAAGACCTGTCGTCATTGTAATAAGAAAAGAACGAAGCGTCGTGGAGAAAGTAAATCGATTAGAGAGGATGATTGCAATTGCTCTCCCGATGAGTCTAAAGTACAAAATGTACCTAATATTTTTATAAAGCCAGCCCCCAAACCACAGTTGCAAGACACTCCAGCCAATGCCATACCAACAGTATCATTGGAAAATAAAACAAATTCAGTACCTACTACTCACCAACCAGTAGGCAGATTGATGTACCAACAGTCTGATGTGGCACCTTATAACATTCATGTCCAACGTATACAAACCTCAGAAAATGATAATGTCTCTCTCCACCCAGTTGTGTTTGGAAAATTCTTAAGATCGAATAATATTACTCAGGTGGTCAATGGGAGCCTGAAACGCATTGGAAGGAATAGGGTCACTGTTTCTTTCACTGATTTTCGAGCTGCCAATGACTTTTTAGTGAATGCTGCTTTGCCTAATTCAAATTACAAAGCGTTTATACCATCATTCTCTGTTACTCGGATGGGATTAGTTCGAGGAGTTCCAGAGAAATGGTCAGATGAAGAGGTGCTAGAAAATATATCGGTTCCAATTGGATGTGGACCCATATTAAAAATGAGAAGACTACGGAGAAAAATTATAGAAAATGGTAACACTTTGCTTAAAGACACTGAGTCAGTGGTACTGACCTTTGACGGCCAAGTCCTACCTAAACGTGTATTTATGTGTTTCACTTCATTGTCTGTAGACCTATATATATACCCAACGATTCAGTGTTTTAACTGCTGTCGATTTGGTCACGTCAAAGGTCAGTGCCGATCAACTCCCAGGTGCTACAGATGTGGTCAGGGACATTCTGGAGATAAATGTGAAGTGGATGATGAGTATATACGATGCTGCCTATGCAAGGGTTCTCATGTAGCTACTGATAAGAAATGCTTAGAATTTGAAAGGCAAAAAAATATCAAAGAAACGATGGCTAAAAGCTGCATGTCTTATTTTGAGGCTAATAAGCAGCACCCACCAATATCAAAAATTTCTTATGCTGATGCATTACTTAGTTCCTCTACTTCCTCTTATAAGACTGATAAGGAGCCTTCTCCTAGCCGTAGCCCAACTCAATCTTATAAAAAAACTATAAATTTGAAACCACGCTCATCCCCTAAATTGTCCAAGGGTTATGATGTGGCGGCTCATAACTCCTTAACAAAGGATTATGATATGCCCATCACCAACAAGTCTATTTTTGATTCTAATAGCAACAACAATGATTCTAATCAATCTGTAAAAGAAATAATCTTATTACTTATTAAATTACTATCCCAATCGAGTTTGGGTAGTAACATTTCACCGTCCTACGCTGCCCCTATAATGAATTTCTTCACCCAACTCCTATCTCAAAATGAACAATCAATTTCAAATTTTACAGTGGAATTGTAGAAGTATAATTCCAAAAAAAGCTGATTTTTTTAATCTCATCAATAAATTTTGTCCAAAGCTTATCGCTTTGCAAGAAACCTGGTTGAAACCTTTATCTAACTTTAGGATTCCAGGATTTTCTTGTGTTAGAGAAGACCGCCCCGACGGATATGCCGGGGTTGCTTTACTCATCAAGCATGGTCTTCCTTATTCTTATATTCCTCTTCCTTCCCATAGTAACGATTTGTCTATTATTGCAGTTTCTATTAATAACATCTGTTTCGTCTCATTGTACATTCCTCATCCGTCTTCGCTTATTTATGACGAAATAAGTGACCTAATGACATTGCTTCCTAAGCCCTTTGTATTTCTAGGAGATTTTAACGCTCAGCACCAATCTTGGGGTAGCTCTACCACTAATTCATATGGTAATCTAGTCATTGAAATGATGGATTCCCATAATCTTTGCATCCTGAATGACGGCTCGCCCACCCGACGAACTGCTCCCGGAGAGGGGAAAAGTTGTCCGGATATTTCTATTTGTTGCCCAAATTTATCTTCTTCCATTTCCTGGAATGTCTCTCCTTTTACTTATGGAAGTGATCATTTTGTTATTCTTCTATCTTTTCCCTTTAAGAATTTTTCCTGTCAAAAGCGTTCACCTCGTTTGAAATACAGATTAGCTAATGCTAATTGGGATGCGTTCAGAAAAGATCTCGGTCGAAAAATCTCTTCTCTTCCTTCTATTGAACAGACAGATGAAGAAACATGTGCAGCAGCTCTGGCGAAAGCTATGGTGGAGATTGCTGACAATGTTTTTCCAGCTAAGAAATCGACAGGAAATAACATTCCCTCACCACCGTGGTGGGACGCGGAGTGCTCCGCTGCGGCCAAAAGGCGAAAGGAAGCTGAACTTGCTTATCGGGAATCCAGTACTGATGAAAACTTCAATTCAGTCTTAGAAACAATAGACCAGGCGAAGAAGCTTTTTAAAAAAAAGAAGTTTGAGGGTTGGAGAAACTTCTGCTTATCTATTTCACCTGATACAAGGCCTTCTGTTGTTTGGAATAATATCAAAAGATTCAGATCTGCCTTTAAAGGCGATTCTTCCTCTGATCTTCCTTCTTCTTTAGCTGATGGGTTTCTAGATAAACTTGCTCCTCCCTTTGCTCCTGAGCTGATTCCTTTACCTCCAGTACTAGACTTTAATGGTTTAAATAGCCCATTCACTCTTATAGAACTCAAAGGAGTCATTTCTAAAACCAAAGATTCAGCTCCTGGATCTGATGGTATCCCATACTCGTTTTTTGTTCATTTGGATGATTTATCTCTTTTATACTTCCTAAATCTAATCAACAAAATGATGGTGTCCGGTCATATTCCCGAGTCATGGAAATGCCAAGATATTTTACCTTTCCTAAAACCAAACAAGGATCCTTCCGATGTCTCTTCTTTCCGGCCTATAGCTCTGTCATCTGTCCTGATGAAACTTACAGAACATCTTGTCAAGAATCGCCTAGAATGGTTCATTGAGAGTAATAACTTATTAAGCAAAAACCAATTTGGCTTTAGACGTGGTAGTGGAACTTTGGATAATATAAGTGTTCTTGTCACGGACATTAGGCAAGCGTTTTCAGATAGTAAAGTTTTGATTGCTGCTTTCCTGGATATTTCCGCAGCGTATGATAATGTTGTAATTTCCCTCCTTTATAAAAAACTCGAATCTCTCAATGTTCCATGTCTACTGTCTAATTTTATCATAAATATGCTTTCAGGAAGGTGTATTAATCTTACTGTGGATAATTCTACTAAATCCAGACTTCTGTGGAGAGGGTTACCTCAAGGATCTGTCTTAAGCCCTATACTTTATAACATCTATAGCCATGATCTAGAATGTTCTCTGGGTACAGAAATTAAAGTATTGCAATATGCTGATGACCTTCTTATTTATAGTTCTCATCGCAATGCTGAGAAAGCTTCTGATTGCTTATCAAATTCTCTTACTCTCCTTAAAAAATGGCTTGATGATAATGGCCTTGAGGTTTCCCTTTCCAAGAGTGTGGTGGTTCCGTTTGCTCGCGCTAGAATACCGCCCTTAGTATCTGTTTTGTTTAATAATTCTCCAATTCCACAGAAAAGTTTTACTAAATTTCTTGGTGTAGTGTTAGATTTTAAGCTTTCAGGTGTTCCCCATTGCGACCATATAGTTACTAAGTGCGAACGTCTTTTAAATATGTTACGATGTCTTACAGGCGTCTGGTGGGGTGCTCATCCTTTTTCTCTTAAACTTTTATACAATGCTTTAATTAGAAGCGTTATTGATTACGCTACATTCCTCTTAACCCCGGGACAAGTTAATGGCTTTAAAAGACTAGACGCTGTTCAGTCCAAAGCTTTGCGCTTAATTTGTGGTGCAATGAAATCTAGCCCTATACACTGTTTGCAAGTTGAGTGTGTAGAGCCTCCTTTACATTTAAGGCGTCAGTATTTATCGGATCGATTTTTATACCGGTGCTTTCAAAATTCTAATCATCCCCTACGTTCAAGTCTTCCATTACTGGCTAACTCTTTGATCTCGTCTAGTTATTGGACCAATAAGATAACCCCGTGTCTGGTTAATAGTTACCAAAGATATACTTCTCTCCAATCACCGACTTATCACTATTCGGAGTATCCTCTTTTTTGTAACAATTATTTTGCTCTTATCTTGTCTCCTGACGTTCATCTCAACTTAGGGGTATCAAAGAATGATTTTGACCCTAATACTCACTTTATTTCAATTAAAGACAATCGGTGGCATAACTGGCATTGTATATATTCTGACGCATCTAAGCATTCATTTTCTGGTAATGTGGGTGTTGGGGTTTATCATTCTCAGTATAAAATTACTCAAAAAGTTAAACTTCCTGCTGAGTCATCGGTTTTTACAGGAGAATGCTTAGGGTTACTAAAGGCCGTTGAATATATCTTACTTGTTAAGCTTTCTAAAACATTAGTTTTATCTGATTCTAAAAGCGCCCTTCAAGCTCTTAGTAAATTTCCATTTAATTGCAAAGTAATATTCCCTATTATCATTCAAATAAGAATTCTTCTTGCCAAATGTTCAGAACTTGGGTACTCTGTGTCTTTTGGTTGGATTCCAAGTCACTGTGATATTTCCGGTAACGTTATTGCCGATCGGCTTGCTAATGAAGCTGTTCAGGATGGCGATGTTTTCCCCTACAAGAATTATAGCCATGATCTGGCTGCTCTCGCCGGAGCATCCCTTAGAGAGAAGTGGAAAGGGATGTGGACCGAAAGTTGCCAGATCAAGGGGAAACATTATTTTTCAATTCAACCTAATATTCCTTGTAAGCCTTGGTTTTTCAGAGTGAAATTTGGCAGGAGAGCCACCAGCTGCCTTATCCGAATGAGGTTGGGCCATGTAAGCTCTCCTGCCAATCTTGCAAAATTTAATCTGCTAGACTCTGATGTCTGTGAGTGTGGTTTGGGCATTGCAGACACTAATCACATATTCCTTTCCTGTCCTCTTCATGAAAACACTTTTCTCTATAATCACCTTATTTCCTCAAAAATTCCACTGCCTACATCCATCTCTGTCTTGTTAGCGTCCAATGACATTAATATATATAATTTACTTAATGTATCCATAAATAGTAATGATATCAAAATTTAACATATTTATATTATATTATTTTTATTAATATTTTTATAATCTTATAATCAATCCCACATATTCCTATCCAGTTGACCTTCATATTCCTTCTAAATTCCGTATTTTTTCCTAATTACGTTTCCCTAACTTTACGTGTCTGTGGCAAATACGCAAACCGCGCGAGCCAGAAAAAAAAAAAAAAAAAAAAAAAAATTAAATGGAAAATGATTCATTTTCATAATTATGTATTCGTCAAGTTTTCATGTTTTTAAAATGTATTCTGCTATTCAGGGCGGAGACAAATCCAACGAAACCAAAACCATGAAAATTGATCCAGCCGATCTCGAGTTATAAGTGTTGTAACAAACCCGTCTTTGTTTTATATATATAGATTATATTCTATTCTCCCTTTATGGCGGCCGTAAGGCTTGTAGCTCAATCAAATTAGAATCCAATGTATGGGAAATTTGGCAAAATATATGGAGAACATTTATCTATGGGGATGGATACCTTATGGGGTGAAGTCAAAATTTATCAACTCTCCCCCCTCCTCCGGGGTGCGCGTCCCCCCCTCACGCCCCCCAAAGTGTCCCGAAACGCGGTTTTTTGAACTTTTTGAGAAAACTGTTCGCGATACAGAAAAAGTGTGCAGGAATGAAATAATGTACAATAAATTTACTATAAATCTACCATACACATAAAAGCGATATCTCTTATGGTTTTGACGCAAGAAGACGCTGAAAATCACATTTTTTTGTTTTTTTACAATATATTTTATTAAAACTTCAGTTTTCTCAGAAAATACTCCTTTCACATCTAAAAAATGTATGACTTAAATAAACAATGGAATATTCCCTTTAAAAAGAGGTATCTCTTATTTATATATTAGTTAAATTGTCCATTTTATGATAGTTTAAATATTGAATTTGTCATGAACAAAATTTTTTTTGAAGATTAAGTATGTTTAAATTTGTTTTATATAGTTTAGAGCTAATTATAAACCATGCTAGTATAATTTTGTTTATTTATTCTCAGTTATCCGCAAACAATTAGTGTGAATAAATTCATTCATTTCAAAAAAGGTAATATTTATGTACTACGGTGTTTATTTAATATAATCAACTATTTATTTAAGTATACACTTTTATTTAACTAACTTACATTGAAATAAACAATGTTAACACTCTTATTATCTGGGGGCACGGTAGTGCCCCGGCTAAGATAGCCAAGTGAAGCGCAAGAAGGGCACTAGTTACCTTTTCTCGAGCCGCTTTGTCGTTATTTTGTACCCTCATAATTTGGATTTGGATTGTACCAGGTAACTAAAATTCTCGGGATATGATGTGAATAGTGGACTTATTACAAGTGTAAAGTTTCAATTGCATAGCTCTTATATTTTAAATTTTATTGATATCTAAAAAACTCTGATGTCGTCACTGACTCACTCACTGGTGATCAACAAATTTACGTCCTAGAAACTTTAAATTCTTTACTATACGAACTATTGTAATGATAATTACAATTATAATTACACAAACGAATAACTCACGTATAAAAGTCGAGTGATGCTCGACATTATAACAGACTAGTTCGTAGTCCTTATTCCTGGACCGCTCGCCCCGGCGGCAGCGAAACGATCACATATTATTTGTTGTCACATTATTGACTGAGTCTCACGGTAATTTCATGTTAAAAAAAAATAACTATTGTAATGAACAGGAAAGTAATGAACAGTGATTTTTTTACCTTACGTCTATATGACGGTAGCAAAACGGCCAAGCCACATTATTTTTACTAAGTTGTAGACTTCACAAACTCTAGTGTGTGGGGCTTGTAGAGTTAGAGCGTAAAAAGTTTGTAAGTTGTTGCTTTTGACAAGCGCCTTCAGAAAACACCACATTTGCACATGCTTAATTCCATCTCCTAATTCAGTTTAATTTACTCAAAATCCTGAAATATATAGTCTATTATTTATAACAACTCTCTTTATCAATTTTCAGACCACTGGCATAAAAATTTGCGAAGTTTCGTACAAATATCTATTCGCTAGTTTGACCGATTGAAGAGTTAAAGTTCCAAATTTTAGATTTTTGCTGTTGATTGTACCTATACTAATCTAGCTTACAAAGCAAATTTGAGCTTTCTAGGACTTTAATATGATGATCACTAGTGATGATCACTAGTTTTTTAGATACATATAAGAGCTATGCAATTGAAAGTTTACACTTGTAATAAGTCCACATCATATCCCGAGAATATTAGTTATCTGATACAATCCAAAACCAAGTTATGAGGGTACAAAATAACGACAAAGCGATTCGAGAAAAGGTAACTAGTGCCCTTCTTGCGCTTCACTTTGCTATCTTAGCTGGGGCACTGCCGTGCCCCCAGATAATAAGAATGTTAACATTGTTTATTTCAGTGTAAGCTACTTAAATAAAAGTGTATACTTAAATAAATAGTTGATTATTTAAAAAAAACATAAATATTGCCTTTTTTGAAATGAATGAATATACTTATTATTTTCGGATAACTGAAAAAAATAATAATCAAAATTACACTAGCATTGTTTATAATTAACTCTAAACTATATAAAAAAAAATTAAACATACCTAATCTTCAAGTAAAAAAATTTGTTCATGACAAATTAAATATTTAAACTATCATAAAATGGTCAATTTAACTAATATATAAATCAATAATACCTCTTTTTAAAGGGAATATTCCTTTTTTCATTTTAGTTATACATTTTTTAAATGTAAAATGAGTATTTTCTGAGAAAACTGAAGTTTTAGTAAAATATATTGTAAAAAAACAAAAAATTATGATTTTCAGCGTCTTCTTGCGTCAAAACCATGAAAAATATCACTTTTATGTGTATGGTAGATTTATAGTAAATTTATTGAATATTATTTCATTCCTACACACTTTTTCTGTATCACGAACAGTTTTCTCAAAAAGTTCAAAAAACCGCGTTTCGGGACACTTTGGGGGGCGTGAGGGGGGGACGCGCACCCCGGAGGAGGGGGGAGAGTTGATAAATTTTGACTTCACCCCATAAGGTATCCATCCCCATAGATAAATGTTCTCCATATATTTTGCCACGTTTTGAGCTATTTTTACTGAATTATTGGGCCAATGTCAGTTTAAATGACAAGTGTGCGGTTAATTCTGTCCACGTCAACGGATTAGACAAACTGTAAAATTGACATTTCATATTTATGAGCCTATCATTTGAATGGTTCTCTGTATTCTGTTTGAAAAGATGAACATGCTGACTGTTTAATTTTTTCGCTAGGGTTTGTATTTAATTTATAATTAATTTATTAATTTTTGCTTATTCTAAAAGGGCGTAACTCCGATACTATCACAGAATAGACACTTATCCTTTTGTCTTTTCTGTATAGAAAAAAAATTGACGTCAATTTCAAATTGTCAATGTCAGGCCTTATTCTCCGATATTCGATTTTCGAGGTTCGTTCGTTTCGTGCTGTTCCGCTCATACTAATATAGTCATTAACTTGAGAGTGAGAGAGAAGGTATGCAACGAACTTCAAAAATAGAATTTCAGAGTTGCCCCCCTTGTACTTTGAAGTTGTCATATACAAAATTATGGTCGCTTACTTTTTCTCGTGAAAAAGGCAAAGGTGTTTCACCTATCCTGTGGTAGTTTTGGTAAAATTAGGACATATAAATTGACGACCGGATGGCCTAGTGGTTAGAGAACCTGACTATGAAGCTTGAGGTCCCGGGTTCGATCCCTGGTCGGGGCAGATATTTGTATGAAAAATACGAATGTTTGTTCTCGAGTCTTGGATGTTTAATATGTATTTAAGTATGTATTTATCTATATAAGTATGTTTATCCGTTGTCTAGTGTCCATATTACAAGCTTTGCTTAGTTTGGGACTAGGTGTCAATTGTCCCAAGATATTTATTTATTTATTTATTTTATTTATATTTTTAATTAATTTTTATTTTTTATAATAAGCGATATTAAAAGGCAAAATGCTTTCGAACCATTATATACATTTTCAGGTGTTATAAAAATGAAATGTTGTCAATTGCTCTTCATTGATTTCTGTCAGCATCAGGGTTTTAAATTTACAGAAGTACAAAAATGGGTCCTAAATTGGATCTTTGTGATGTAGATGTTGCCTAGTTTTGATTAATGTTCAATTTAGCTAAAGAAGTAGTTCACATTTTTATTTACTTTACTCTGCAATTCGGAACGTTGAAAGTTATCATTGCTAAGCAGAAAAATACGCGTCAGGACTGTCTAATCACATAAACGCGGCAAGCGGCAATTTTAAATCGAGAAATCGACACATAACGAATAAATTTTTCGCTTTTTAATTAAAAGAAAAACAAAAGTTAAATTTTGTTAAAGTAACTTTACTGTGAAAGTATTTAGTATTATTAAATTAGCTTTACGGATTCGCAATAATTTAATAAAATCACCACACTAAGTAAAAACAGTTGGGTGCGATCGCAATGTAAGGTAATAATAAAAACAAAATGTACTTTATAATGGATTTATTATATAAACAATGTACGACGAATGGCGTTCCTAAACACGTCAAAATCATTAATTTTATTAATTAATCGATAAAAAAAGATTAGGTGCTTGATGCACCAGTAGTCCATCTTGATGTTTGGTTCAAATTTCGAAAACCTTTTTCACTCTCGCGGTTAAAAAGCGTTCGTGAGGTACAGTCTGGCAAAATAGAGTAGAAATTAAAACATGGCAATACAGTAGAGTCGTTTTCTTATACCTATAGATTAGAAAGCGACGACACTACAGTATTGCCACTTTTTAATTTCTACTCTTTCTTGCCAGACTATAAAATGAAGTTATACCACAGATAATGATCTTTCATTGATAAAAATTAAAAACAATCGCAAAAACATCACTGGTTTGTTCACATTCTAGTCTTTTTGCCGAACGACACAGGAGCAGCAACTTGGCAGTTTAAAAGGTTTTTCAACCATTTCACCGTTCTCGTTTAGGCCTGCCATGTACCGCAGGACGTATTTTTGCTTGCAGCTTGCTTCGTAGCCGGAGTAGAAGTGGACGAGCTTGGTACAGGGGGATCGGTCCTCTCTGGAAACGTCGAGAAAACAAATTTAATAATTATTGATGTCGGTTAAAAACACTGTGGTAGCCTAGTGGTTTGATCAATGGCTTTTCAAGCAGAGGTTCGTGCGATCGAATCCTGGCTCACACCTCTTGAGTTTTTTTTAATTTATGAGCGAAGTTTCATTTGCAATCTACCATAAACTTTTCGGTGAAGGAAGGAAACCTGCACACATTTACGATACCATTCAATGTGTGTGTGTGTGAATATGCTCAATAAATGAATGAATTATATCCATCTAATTCATCTTACCTGCAGATTTCGACATGAAAACCTTGCAGAGGTTTGTCCTTCTGGTTTAAAATGTAATGCCAATTGCCATCCTTATCTGGTGCCGCCTTCGGTACTACAACCTGAAAATATAAATTAAGTATTAAGAGGGTGCATCCGTGCTGAGCTCGCAACGTCGCATTTTTGGTGATTTTTTGCAATTATTTCACAGAAATTGAATGAAAGTATCAAATATCCGTATGTAGTGCACTTCGTTTTTAGTGTATTAATAATGTGTCTAATGCAATAATTCATCGTGATGGACTTTTATTTTCTTATTAAACGAGATACCTATAGTATTTTGTCCCTTTAATACGAAAATAATGCGCGTGCGTCTAAAGCGAAATAACAATGAAAAAATAATACCAACCTTGAGTGCGAAATCGCAAAGTTCCATTTCTTCCGGCGGGCCGATCCTCTGGGCAATTTCGGGTGTGTCTAACTCGTCCACCTTGTATTTGTCTCTCGCATCGCCTAACTGCAAAATATACGTCATTGGCATATTAAATGAACGCGGCTCAGGGTGATTATTAATCTATAATAAAGTGGATGAATTGACCCCTGTTTTATAGTCGATAAGTATAAAAATATACTAAGGTGTTTTAAAATTATACTGAAATATTTCAGCCAGGTGATTGGTTTACTGTGATTGAACACTTTGTTTTAGGTGTTCTATATTAATTTTTGATTCCATAACCTAACCTAAAAAAATATTTTAGATACAAGCTTTTTGATGACTGTACTTTTAGTTGACTGTACTTGCATTATCATCAGTTCTACACATGTGTACCAAAATTTCAAATCGATCGGACGAACCGTTGAAGGCGGAGACGATCCTGGCTGGGTCACCAGAACAGATGCGTCAAAATGGCCCAAATCCAACAAACATGAGTTGGTCCTTAAACAGGGTCTTACCATGACGTCTTAATGCGGTTCAGTTTACGTTCGCTTGCTGTCACATTCATACCTAAAATGAACTACTTGAATTGAGTCGGAATTAGGACGTCATAGTAAGGTTCTCAAATCTAGGTACTTTATTTCGGTCTGCACTAAGTCGAATTCCATGGCAGAACTGATAATACTTATTCATACTTTTAGAGCTTAGAATTAGATCAAACTCTCAGCTTTGTAGTTTTAGCTTGTCTTTACACAAAGTTGCCCATCAAGCCGTTATGTTGAGTGGAGCCCATTTTACACAATAATCGGTACTATTCTTAATCATATTGTATTTCTACCTTTATATAATCTACGTGTATCGAATGTGTATTTTATTGAATCAGGCGTTACTTTGCGGAGGTCCATTTCAATGAACACAAAATATTTACCTTGCTACTCCGCTACTTACGTGCAAGATAACCAAGCCTGTGCGAAATATATACGTTTTGCATGCAAGCCCTCCCACCACTACTGCCACACAAAACGCACACAAACATTTGCATTTTTTTTGGTGTTTTTGGTTTGGATTTGGAACATTTGGATTTGTGTGCGTTTTGTGTGGCAGTAGTGGTGGGAGGGCTTGCATGCAAAACGTATATATTTCGCACAGGCTTGGTTATCTTGCACGTAAGTAGCGGAGTAGCAAGGTAAATATTTTGTGTTTATCGAATGTGTGTTAAAATTATTTTTTATATATAAGAGGGGGCAAACGAGCAGACGGTCACCTGATGGAAAGTGATCACCCACCATCGCCTAGGGACACCTGCAAGACGTGGGGAATTACATTGCCGGCCCTTTCAAGAACAGGAAGCCTCGCTTTTTAAAGATCCCTAAATTGTACCGCTCGGGGAATGTTGCAGCAGGCAGGTGGTTCTATATCTTCGTCGTACGAGGAAAGAAATTGCGTTTAAAACGCACGGTACTTGACTGCCAACCATCAAGATGTTGAGGATGGAAGAACAGATGGTTCAGACGGTTCCTTCTCTCTCTCTATTCATGGTTCTTTACATTTTTGTTTTGAACTTTCATTTGGGCTGTAAATTTTGATACAAAAAACCGGCCAAGTGCGAGTCGGACTCGCGCACCGAGGGTTATGTATAATTATCTATAAATATCTATAAATCAGTGTAAGCAGAGCCCTGCTCCAAAGCAAAATGTACGCAGTGTGGGGTCATTTTATATTGGTCATTGATATATACAGACACACATACATATTTATACATACATACATACATACATATCGTCACGCCTCTTTCCCACAGGGGTAGGCAGAGACTACTTTGTTCCACTTGCTACGATCCTGACATACCTCTTTCGCTTCATCCACATTCATCAATCTCTTCATACATGCTCGTCGGTTTCGGGTACTCTTGACCTGGCCTTTCTCCAAAACGTCCCCAATTTGATCACGGAACGTCCGCCTAGGCCTTCCCCTCCCAACGCACCCATTCACACTCCCCATATAAATCTGTTTAGTTAATCTTCTTTCATCCATCCTCTCTACGTGACCAAACCAACTAAGCATACTTTTTTCTATCCTAGTCACTATATCTTCTTTCACACCACACATATTTATGGTTTTCGCAATTATTCCTTAATCTGTGCTATTAGACCTACCTTCATACCAAATTTCAAGATTCTGCGTTCACGGGAAGACACGGAAATTTGCGGCATAAACGGCTGTATCTTTTGATTGCGTTGGCTTAGAAGTTTGATTTTTTCACAGCTTCAAGGGGCAGTAGACCTGAGTATTTGATATAAATTTCAGCTTGATACCTTCACGTGTTCCTGAGAAAAAGGCTCTTGACAGACGGACGGACGGACGGACGGACGGACAACAAAGTGATCCTATAAGGTTTCCGTTTTTTCCTTTTGAGGAACCCTAAAAACCGGTCAAAAGGCTTACATTTTGTATAATGCTGGCGACCCGGTCTTCCGGGTAGTCAGGGACGTCTTCGCAGATGCCCGTGCGCAGGCACTCTTCGGGTATCCTCGGCACGAACCTCGACTTCGATGTCGGCCCCGGAAACACCACCACGTCTTGCGTCTTTGGCTGCTCACTTAAACCTGGACATAACAAATTGCTTGGTCAGTTTTAAAGGTAAATAAAATAAGCATATCGTGGGACTTACATCTAGCTAGTCATAAGATAAGCTTGTGTGGGCTTGAGCCAAAACTTTATATGCCACGAAGAGCTGCAGTTATTTCAGCCATGGGCCACACTTGATATTAATCTTTTATTTTGTTGTTTGTAACTTTGACTTAGGTAGGTACTTGGAGAAAGTCAATTGACAACATTTCATTTTTATAACACCTGAAAATGTATATATGGTTCGAAAGCATTTTGCCTCTTGATCACTGCAATATGTTTATATAATTTTAATATTGCTTATTATAGAAAATAAAAATTTACTAAAAACATGTCTTAATTTTACCAATTCTACCACAGGATAGGTGAAATGCCTTTGCCTTTTTCACGAGAAAAAATAAGCGACCATAATTTTGTATTTGACAACTTCAAAGTACAAGGGGGGCAACTCTGAAATTCTATTTTTGAAGTTAATGCATTCCTTCTCTCTCACTCTCAAGTTAATGACTATATTAGTATGAGCGGAACAGCACGAAGCAAACCTCGAAAATCGAATATTGGAGAACAAGGCCTGACATTGACAATTTGAAATTGACATCAGTTTTTTTCTATAGAGAAAAGACAAAAGGATAAGTGTCTATTCTGCGATAGTATCGGAGTTACGCCTTTTTAGAATAAGCAAAAATTAATAAATTAATTATAAATTAAATACAAACCCTAGCGAAAAAATTAAACTGTCAGCATGTTCATCTTTTCAAACAAAATACAGAGAATCATTAAAATTATAGGCTTTGTCAAATGAGTAATTTCCTAAAAATCTACATAAAACAAACGTGTCCGTTTTTTTGCAAGAGGGTTATTTCTATGCGTGATCGTGTCATGTGACTGGACAGTATTGGGTACCTTGAAGATTTTTCGCTAGACACTTATATTTAAAGCGCCGAGTGAAAAAAGTGCAGGAGAGATAAGTTTATAGAATCCGTTGGGAATCAAGTTGTTAGGATGACACGTCGCTGAGTAGCTAGTGTATACAATTACAGTGGTAGCCAGTACAGTAGGCTTATTGTCTAATTCGCTCGCAGTCACCATCGTGTTCATTTTGACAGTTCTTGTATGAATATGACAGCTAGCTGATTCCGATGCCAATTGTCAGCCCATACATTAACTGTCAAAATTAACACGATGGCGATTGCGAGCGAGTTAGACAATAAGCCTACTGGTTAGGCGGGCGATTGCAATTGATGCTTTGCTGGCAATTAGTTGTGCGATATCAAGCAACCAGGTTAACTTAAGCCAGACTTCCGAGCAAAGCGGCTCTGGCGTCACTGACGTAGCGACATGTTGCTGCGACAGTGCGATAGTATTATAATAATAATAATATTTTTTTTATTCAAGAACAACACACAATTATTACAAATAAAATAAATAACGAAAACGTATGAATGAACTAACCAAGCACAGCGTCATTGTCGCAGCGGCAGTGGCTGCGACAGTGACGCTGCGCTCGGAAGTTCCTTCATACATTTTTATACTGCATAATATAATTGACTGCAAAATTAATTACTAACTATCGCACTGTCGCAGCGACAGTGTCACTGCTTCTGTGACGCCAGAGCCGCTTTGCTCAAAAGTACTAGGTTTTTGCGATAGACAGCCCTGTGTATCTTACGCACACATTGACGCGTGTACAGACGACGTCGTGCCTGTGTTCATTTCAGAACGCGGATTTTGTACGTCGTGGCCGCCGTGTGGCTAGACCTTAAGGCTAACGAACGATCACAAGCCATTCAGTGGTTCATCTTTTTGGCATATTTACTAAATTTATAAATTCTGGTGCCTTACTCGCTACTTACTCTTAGTTAACATTTTAGTCTCGGTTATGTAAAAAAACTATTTGCAATGAATTTTAAAGTAGCTCGTAGGCAACTATTGTTTCTGACTTTGAAGTGTCTCTGTGTAATAGTTATGTACGGTTATGTCATGTTGTACCTATTGAGACTATGAGTCAGACAGTGTGCTCAGCAACCAATTTTAAAGTCATTAGGTTATGTTTTTGCACCTATCTGACTTATTTACGGCGGAAATGGTAACTTGCTACGATGGTTTTTTTTATGTCTGTCTGTCAATGTATTCAACCAATATAAAATGACCTCACACTACCTACATTTTGCTTAAGAGCAGGGCTCGGCTAACGCTGGATTTTATATTCACTTGCCGAATTTGTACGGAACCCTTGGTGCCTGAGTCCGATTCGCAGTTGTCCAGATTTTTTTCATTTCTTTAGAATCGTATTTTATTTGTAAGAGTTCAGATTGTGCCACGCCCCCCTTACTTTCTATTAAAAAAAATGTTATAATAATAATAATATTCATTTATTGCAGATAAAAAATCCATAGTTCCATAATAATAATCCATAGTTTTATGTATAATCTGGACTTACCATTAGTTGAGATAGAGGTCAATCGCTGGTCAGTCATAAACAAAATGTATGTATGTATAATTAATAACATTAGATCCTCACCTCTTCTCGACGCCAAATGTACCGACGAGAAGTTATTGATCACCTTATATGTACCATTCTCGATTCTCGGCACCCTGTTCTCCGATGGCTTCAATCTTAGTCTTTCTAATTCTTGTATCATATCAATAGCGTCGAATGGGAGCGAACGCTCGCTCGTCTTGAACTGGGCTGCGTCATCGTCATATGTTTCATGGCTGACATCTGTGAAAGTTCTTTCTTCGTGGGAGTACGACTGCGTGGGATCTTCATGGCTGTGGCATCTTGGGGAGGTTGCCGAGATCTGGAAGTGGGAAAATGTTAGGGTGAGATTTAAGACAGCATTGTTTGGAACGCGTGGCATACCTACATACATCCATACATAAATCATGTCTTTATCCGTTACAGGGCATTTATAATATTAGTAAGGATATGGAGTAAGCGCCAGTTTATATATCTCAATATTTAAATAAATAAAATAAAATAAAATAAAAATCGTTTATTTCGTTTTTAATAATCATTATTTATATTTAGGCCGCCTATTGTGACCCTATTACTTCTGTATACCTTTTTCTGTTTTGATTGTTTTATGTGGTGTTCAATAAAGAGTTATTGTATTGTATTGTATTGTATTGTATCTATACATATAATAAAGCTGAAGAGGGTCGAAAGTCTGTACATGGAAGATATTTAAAAAAAAATAGGCTGGGGATACTTAGAATCGATAACAGAACACGTTTCAACAGTTTTTAGAATTTTTGTCTGTTTATCTGTTTGTCTGTATATTTGTGCGCGCATCACGCGAAAAACGGCTGAACGGATTTAGTTGGAAACTTTACTAATCTGTTGAGAAAATCACCGGCCAGGTTATAGGCTAATTTTTATCCCGGAAAATTGCACAGTTCCCGCAGGATAGTGATGAACTTGTCGAAAATCGCAACTGCCTAAAGTCGCAACGTACCTATATAAATATTGCTTCAGTATCATAGAGGTGCACTAAGGAGGGATTTTCAAAATTCCCACGGGATTTAATATCGCGAGCAGAAGCTAGTCATAGTATAAAATGTAATGTAACGAGTACCTAACCGTTATAAAATGTGAGACATCATGTATGATTCTTCGACTTTCCGGTAGATGTGATGGCAACTGCATAAAATGGCTGATTGTGTGAGAATTTAGATGAAATTTGTTTGTTTACAAAGGCATTAAAAGTAATTGGAACGGAGTATAGGTATAATGGCGTAGGTTCAACATTATTGAGCGGGGAATATCACCCAGTACCACACGCTATTTTTTACAACACTTAAGTGTTGTAAAAAATAGCGTAAGTATTCAATTACTTATAACAATGGCACATAAATGATAGCGAAACGCGATAGGCCAGACATTGCGGTCCAGATGGCGATATTCAATAGCATGTTTACATGTAACCGGGCAGTACGGGGGGGGGGGGGTCGATAAGCGAATTCTGCGCAGACCGAGTCGCGGGCAACAGCTAGTAAGTACTGAAATAAAAGAAGCGAATAATTCTTCTTCTTCTTCCCTTTAATGCGTAAGGCTTGGGCCAATGTCAGTATGATAAAAAATTTCAAAAATCTTGTGACAAAATGTCGGCCACGTTGTACGGTAATATGGTAAAAGACCCCCCTCCCCCCTGTCGGGCTCTTAGCCAACGGATAATGATAAATATGGACTATGTCTGAAATAAACTCATTTTTTTTTTTTTTTTTTTTTATATATCCCTCAGAATCTGCCAAGAAATCATTAACCGAAGCCCAGGGTGCACCGGACCAAGCACTGCTCTTCCCCTCGGATGGATCCAAAAACGAACCGTAGCTCTTGACCACACGCGGAGGTAACCCGAATCGCACCCCAGCGAATAATTCAAAATGAAAATCAAAGTTACCGTTAATGACAGGGAAAACCGAGCTTCTGACAATGACAATGACGTCTCTACGTCAAAACCACATAAATTATCAGTGTGCCACACTACGCTCTACAGTTTTATTGTTACCTATATTATGACACGATTGAGTTGATATTTAGTGACGTCATTCTATTAAACAATGCGAGGGTATTTTCAATGTTGATGAGGAAATTGGGTTTTAGATGGGTTTTCTGAAGTTGGTAAAGCTATACCCTGCGAGCTATAACCGTTACTGTTGCACGTAAAGGTGGGCGTTAACTTGTTAATCGGTTAATCCTTAACGAAGTCAAAAATCTGTTTAACGGATTAACTTTTAAGTTAACTTTAAAGTGTTAGCACTTGCTCTTGTAAAATGTTATTATTTCGTTTGCATAAGGAATCGATTTTCAAAACAAGCCTGTGAAAATTCCATTCCGCGAAGGTTGGCGTTAACTTGTTAATTCTTAATTAACGAAGCTAAAAATCTGCTTAACGGATTCACTTTTAAGTTAACTTCAAATAATGTTGGTACTTGCTCTTTTAAAATGTTATTATTTCGTCTGCATAAGGAATCGATTTTCAAATCAAGCCTTTTTTTTTTTTTTATGCGAATAGGAAGGCAAACGAGCCAGTGAAAATTTCACTCGAAATTGGTAAAGATATTGCCATAAAATTATCACACGAATATTATTTTCTTACTTGGATGTCATCATCTTCCTAACGTTTTTCCCGGCATTTGCCACGGCTCTGTGAGCCTGGGGTCCGCTTTGACAAACTAATCCCAAGATTTGGCGTAAGCACTAGTTTTTACAGAAGCGACTGGCATCTGACCTTCCAACCCAGAAGGGTAACTACTTATTGGGATTGGTCCGGTTTCCTTACGATGTTTTCCTTCACCGAAAAGCTCATGGCATGTATTACTTGATAAATCGATTTAGAGCTGTAATATTTACTCATATCTCAAAAACTTTGGATTTGGATCTTAGCAAGTCAGGATCGTAGCAAATGGAACAAAGTAGTCTCTGCCTACCCCTGTGGAAAAGAGGCGTGACTGTATGTATGTATGTCGAAAACTTTACACATTTTTTACCACGTTCAGATGATTTCCGTTTTATTACCTTAAACGGTGTCCAGATAGCCGTGATTTGAAATTAAGTTTTCGAAGTTCTTATCATCTCTTTCACTCTCCTATTAGAAATTATAAGTGTGAGCGGAACAGCACAAAACAAACTTCGAAAATCGAATTTCAGAGTAGTGCCAGTTGTGTTGGATAAAGGAGGAATCGGGGTCTACATCCCATTTTCATGTTACATACATATATACATACCGTCACGCCTCTTTCCCACAGGTGTAGGCAGAGACTGCTTTGTTCCACTTGCTACGATCCTGACATACCTCTTTCGCTTACACATTCATCAATCTCTTCATACATGCTCTTCGGTTTCGGGTACTCTTGACCTGACCTTTTTCCAAAACGTCCCAAAAAAAATGTTTCCGAGTTTAAATCATATTAGGTTGCTATTGCCATATTTTAGTGGGAAGTTCATTGAACCGTATGTTGAAGACATCATACTGCCCACGCCCGCCATTAATGGGTCCGTGCCCAACGCTAATCGTACGATAAAGGATTTGCGTCACGTTTTGACGAGACAGTGGTAGTTTAAGGAAAATGGTGCTCTAAATATGGAGCAATTTGTCCTGTCTAAATGGAATAAATAATGTAAAGAAAGAAAGAAAGAGAAACATATATTTACACACATTCGATACACTTAAGAAATATATACAACAAAGGAGAAATACAATGTACGTAAGGGCTTATCGGGTATTCTGAGACCTTCCTTTAACGACGGGAATTTTTCATTTGTACATACATAGACCTCTGTCTAAGCTCTGCCTAAAGTAACAAGACCTAAAGGCCACGTTTGCATGGTTGTTTGTTCTGTGATGGGTCGTTTCGCTTTCCAAAAAGGTGCGTCCCACTGCTGGGCACAGGCCTCATCCCAGGATGAGAGGGCTTAGGCTATAGTTCCCACGCGAGCCCATTGCCGATTGTAAACTTCAGACACACCATTGAATTGCTTCGCAGTTGTGTGCAGGTTTCCTTACGATGTTTTCCTTCACGGAAAAGCTCATGGTAAATTTCAAATGAGATATCGCACATCGATTCCGAAAAACTCAGAGGTGCGAGCCTGGGTTAGCTCTCACGACCCTCTGCTTGAGAGGCTACAGGTCAAACCACTAGGCTACCACGGCTTTTTACTAGAGGCTTAGTACTCGGTTATAAAAACAGTAGAGTGGAGCTAATTTCAACAGTAACTGACCTTCACTACACGAACTATGCTGACTATACAACGTAACTGTGAGTAGGTAGGTATATAAAAATTATATGAAATTGGTAAATGAATGGTAAACTTGACAGGTTTTTAAACGTTTTGATGTATTTGCTGGTAAAGTTTGAAATTAAAGCACGTTTTACTGTTAAATCCCAACTTTAAAAAACCACACTTCCGCCGCTGCTTTACGTAAGTCATACAAATTGTATTTTTGCCAAACCACTGCAGTGATTGCTACGTTTTGAATGATTGCCGAAGGTCAAGAAAGACACCGTGTGGCTTGCGCCTTGCCGATGTAGCCTAGTGGTTTGATCTGTGGCCTCTCATGCAGAGGTTCATAGGTTCGAATCCCGGGCTCGCACCATTGAGTTTTTCGAAATTTATGAATAAGAATAATCAAGAATAAGAATCATTTTATTTGCTAGAATAAAGTATCAGTAACATGTTACAATCTTCTTGTTCCTTGTATCTAGCCTGCATGCAGCCGTGCAAATTATTAACATATTATTTATACTACAGATAACATTATTTTGAGATTACTATTACATTATTATTATAAAATATTAATATTATTATTCGTCGTGCTGCCAAGAGGGCGTACGTGGGACGACCGACTGGTCTCCGCCCGGTTGGGCGACCCAGGTATCGCTGGGGGGACAGTGTCCAGGCGGATTTGCGACGTCTTCAAGTCGACGACTGGCAAGAAGCTGCGCACGATCGGGATAGATGGCGTGCTCTCGTTTCGGAGGCCAAGACCCTATTTGGGTCCCTGAGCCAAGTTAGTAGTAATATTATTATTATTATTCATTTATTACCGATTTGATGTCCCATAATACTAAGTGCAAGTCAGTTGAAATGAAAAACAATGTCATAAATCACAATAATAACTACTAATACCATCATTAAATTCTCCTATAAGTATATATACTCTTGCGTTCACTCGTGCTAGCCGTGCTGTACGTTATAGACGTCGTTAATTAGTCATTAAAGTAGCAAAAACTTAAACGCCAACCTAATGCTTCAACGTATTGTTCTAAATTAATTAATCATTGAACAAAATCAACTGGTTTGAAAGAAAGAAAGAAAGAAAGAAAACATTTATTGACACAAAACGACACATAAAAAATAAAATAAAAAACAAAAAAGAACATTTCAAAAAACAAATCATGTGCCGCAAGTGCCAAAAGTTTGGTTATTTTATTACTATAATAGCTATTAATAAGCATTACTTAATGATGATTGGTTACCTACATTGCAAATATGGCTGTTACTAGTAGAGTGATGTCAATGTATTTAAATAATCTGATGTTATCTGGTATCTTTGAGACCTTTAGTATAATAAATAGGATAAGGGCAAGGCACGACTTACAATCTTAGATTCTATAAGCTGTAAGAGCTGATTTTTGATATAAAAATACCAGTCTGTGGTAAAAAGCTGTTTTTGCAACTAATTTATCGCTCAATAATTTTTTTGACTAGTTCATTAAAGCTGTTATTATAACCTATGTTTACCTACTTATTTCAAATTCAATGACAATGTTTTTTTTTTAATAAATATTCAATCGTGCAATCGGGACCGAAAGCTCCATCCGTAATCCCGCTCTCTCAAAGAAACATATATGATTTTATAGCTTTAGCCCGCGACTACGTCACACAAATACATACATACATACACACAGGGTGGTCTAAAGGCTACGTTTAGAATGATAATATGGTGGGCGTACCGTACCTATAGATGGAAAGGGAAATCAAAATAGTGATGGGTTGCTAACCGCATCGCCTATAACATGATTCCTAAATTTTTTTGACTTTTATCATCTGCACGGGAAGAGAAGCAACATTCTATATATGTTTTTTCTTTACTCCCAGACCAGCACGGAAGAAACAATTAATCAAATCTTTCCTCTTTATAATATTAGTGTAGATAACACAATAGCAAAGTTAAATGGCCGGAACACTGACATCGCGTGCGCCGCGACATCTTCATAAAACATATATACCTATAGCTACACGCAAAAACATAATACATATACATTCAATACCGAGTCACGGTTACAATCGCCCCAATAGCCCGCGTCCGCGGCAGGTGAAGAAAGTGACAGCTACTTTTACTTTTTAAAAACCGTTTGACTGTAATCAAACAAAACAGACGGGATGCGTTCAAATAATTTTAGCGCTAAATTTCTAGTGCCACTCCCTTAATTTGACATAATTAAAAAAATATTCAAAGCTCATCGTCATTTAAAAGTCTCAAAAGTTCTGTTAATAAAAAATACAAAAAGATTATCCTTAGACCAGGTCCATTACAAGTGCAGTTTTGTTTAGTTTTTTTTTACTGTATAATCAAAGGTTAAGTGCGAGCTGGGGCCCGATTTATTAAAGCTTATGTGAAAATGCCACTGGAATGTGTTTCGTAGCATACATTTTTTTCTTTCGATTGATATGCTATGTACAGTTTAATCGTCTAATAGGTATTGTGTAAAAGAAACCGAACGAAAAAGCTAGCTTAGTAAGAAACAATTGTTACGAGTTACATTCAAATATATCGGGATAAAACCTACCTGCTATGGACCGTGTAGTCCTGGAAAGCATTCACCAGTTTCCTGGCACAGCTTCAGATAGAGGTACCTTCGGATTTTTCGTCCTAATTTTTTGTAAAGATCATTTTATAGTTAACATCCTTACAAACTAACAACAAAAAAAACATCGCATTATAATTATATAACTAACCATTATCCAAAACCAATGTGTTCAACTATCTCTTGTAAATGAATGTATGAGAAACAAACTAATGATCAAAGGCGCTTTTATAATACTGTGTTTTATTGTTATAATATGTATAAAATATCGTGTGTAACTTTTGAGTAACAACACGCAGTTTCGTAAATTACAACCTTATGGAAACTTATGTACCTACACACAAATTATGCAAACAATCACAACAAAGCAAGTCATGCCGTAATATGCAAACGAAAAGAAAAATAGCTGTGTTCTCGCATCGCTTTTTATCGAAAAGCGTTATACGGAAACAAAGTTACGCTGTTTTTAAGAAGCAAATTAACTTACCAAGGTGATCACAACGAGGGACTGCAGTATCCAATCCATTATGCGGACTTATGAACATATAAACATCACGAAGGCAATACGCGTCAGACCGCCTACTAACTCGTAATGCGGCCTGTTGGGTGCCGACAATAATCATCGAATGACGTGACGTGAGGTATCGACATCGACACATCCACCTCCTTTAGAGGAACGATAACTACTGGTCAAGTTCGTTTAGTCAGCCTGTTTACGCCTAACGAGACCAGAGTACCATGAGCTGTGCACTTCGCTAATGACCTGTCGTTAACACCTAGAGGTAATGAAGCTAGGAGGGGCGGGGAAGGTCAGAGATAGTTGGTGCTATGTGAACAGGTGTAGCTGGTGACCCGTTTTTAGCAAAGTTCAGGGTTCGACGCTTTTGTACTGTAATAAGGTAACGCTGGTGGAAGGGTGAAGAGTCAAACTCTAGTTACGTTTCTAGTAAATGAACGTATAAGAACGCAGTTTATTGTAAAGCCTTAGCTTATATACCTACAGTGGGATTGACGCTTTTATGCAGTGCGACTGTGTTACTGCTAAACACTGAAAGTAGCCAATTGCCATAATACAGTACTTTTGTTGCAATTATTACGTTTAGGTACTTAAAAGTAATTTTATCGACACTTTGCCTCTTCACTAGTATTCAGGAAAATTATAGCTATTGACCAACAATATTATTCCTACGTGTCACCAACGTTATGCCAATAATTATAAATACTACCTACTTATAAGTCTTTTTAAACATGGATTAAATAAAAATAACGATTTTTATTTGCACTCGTTTATTTAAGATAGAAAACAAGAATACTAGAACTAATGCAGTAGTATAAAATGCATAGTAATTCCTATCACTACCTATCGAGTTTTTTTAATTTTATTTTATATGCCTTGTTCAGTTTTTTTTGCCAAAAATAAGTTAGATAATAAATTACCCAATTGGTATTTTCTGTTGTCTTGATTGTCCCATGCATTTCTTTAGTGTCGTATTAGTAAGAAAGAGACAACAGTAATATAACAGTGACGATGGCATACAAAAATCACGCCTATATATCCCTTACGGGGTGGACAGAGCCTAAGATAACAAGACTAAAGGCCACGTTTAGAATGATTGTGGGCGTATAGGCGGAAAGGGGAATCAAAAGCTAGCCGCACCGCTTATAGCATGATCCCTAAGATTTTCGCCAATTCCCTCAATGGGTTTTTACCATCTGCATTCTATGGTTTTACTCTGCTCCAAGACGGAAGCATATTTTTTTAATTTTAATTAATATTAAGTAGTAGGTATCATTTTAATATCATTAACTTATAACAGACAAATTACGCTCTTAAGCTAATTAACTTAATACTTACCAGTATTTATCTAATTACTTATTACAAAATCATAAAATATCGATTAATACTCAGAACATAGCGAATCTGATAAAATAAAAGTCGCTACTTACACACTGTCTTAATGCGATGTAGGTGTAGGTACCTACTATCAAATATAATAATAATAATAATAACTTTAATAATAATATCAAGAATTTCATTTCTTGATTTTTTATATTTATTTTTACGGTTTTAGCCGTTAGAAATTAAATTTCTAAATGACACTGAAAATTAGAACACAGAAAAATCCAAAAAGTAATACTTAATCGAACCCAGATCCTACTTCACCTCACCTGCTATTGGTGTAAGCGGTATACGCATCATGGAATGATGGTGATCCGGGTTCGATTCCCGGCCATAACTTTACTTGTCGGATGTCGTTTAGAAATTTAATCTCAATGCGATTCAAATACGAACCAAAGTTAATCGCTTGCTGTCAGATCCTTACTAGAAGTGTCATAAAAGTTAATCGCTTGCTGTCAGATCCTTACTAGAAGTGTCATAAAAGTTAATCGCTTGCTGTCAAATCCTTACTAGAAGTGTCATAAAAGTTAATCGCTTGCTGTCAGATCCTTACTAGAAGTGTCATAAATGTCAGAAAACGTAAAAATTGAATCCGAATTGAATCGCATTAGACGTCATGGTAAAGTTCCAAGCACGCTGAAACGTTGAAGGTCTGTCTTTATAATACACTAGCTTCTGCCCCCGACTTCGTCCGCGTAGAATTAGCAATTGACATGTTTATCGCTATACCTCGGGAACTGTGCAATTTTCCGGGATAAAAAGTAGCATATGTTTCAATCTAGAGTACCAGCTATCTTCGTTCCAAATTTTATCCAAATCCGTCTAGTCGTTAGCGTGAAGAAGGAATGATACAGACTCACTCACTCACATCGTCACATCATCACATCGTCACATCGTCACATCGTCACAAACTTTCGCATTTATAATAGTAGGATAGTAGGATAGTTCTATAGACCGACTGCTTAACTGAGTCCTCGCGCGCGCGGCACAGGGGCGCGGGGTAGGACGACAAAGGGGACCGAGGGGTGCGGGCGGGTAGTGCGCCTGCCGCCCGCACCTCTCTCGGTCCCCTTTGTCGTCCCACCCCGCGCCCCTGTGCCGCGTTAAGGACTCATTTAACCGGTCGGTCTATAGTGTGGCTCTTAGCATCTTCAGAGTTTATGTTCCGCACATTTTTTTTCCTTTTATTTTACAACACAGCAATAGCAGTTGCTAGGTATTTTAACTTGTTTCCCTATGATTTTACCGTTACGGCCGATGGCTGGCAGAACCTTGATTATATGGTCTTGTTGACAGCTAGCAGAGTAGTCATTGGGAAAGAAAGCAACTGGTGAGCACGGACCCCCGAATTCTCTGAAATAAATAGTTATTTGTGTCACAAGGAAGCAAAATGATTTATTTACGGCGCCCTCTGTATTTTAGCGCCCTCGCTACATTGAATCCAGAATGTAGCGAAGGGTATTATAATCTACTTTAAAATCCCTCGCTACGCTCAGGATTCTAAAGTAGAATCAAAAGCGTAATGAGGAATTCAAGTGTTAACGCCCAAGATGAAAATAATTTTGCTCCCGAGTGGCTCATACAACTTTTCACACTGAACATTAAAAAACTTGAAAAAAGAATTCTAAATATAATCAAAGAGCTACCAGCATAGAAAATGGCGTGGTTTTACAATTGTCAACTTCAAAAAATTGCATTCTGAATGAGAGGTGTGAAAATAAAAAAGCTGGTCAGTTTTATTGACCATCAGTTAGAAGATGTCCAATGTTGAACTAAGGCCTTCCCCTTAGAGTGTTTCAGTGTTTTTGTGTTAACTTTTTGTCGTCATGGACCATTTTCGAAATTTCAACAAGTACAGCAGGCTGCAAAAGTGCTAGGACAGTTCAGTAAAATAATGCCATGAATAAAAAAAAAATCTTCGGATATTTGACATCGATTGACCTAGTCCCAAACTAAGCAAAGCTTGTAATATGGGCACTAGACAACGGAAAAACATACTTATTATAGATAAATACATACTTAAATACATATAGAACATCCAAGACTCGAGAAGAAATATTCATATTTTTCACACAAATTTCAATAATAATATAAAAATAATATAATATAATATATTTATGAGGTGATAAAGTATCGCCATCTAGCCGTTCGGTGACATAAAGTTAACTTTAAACTTCGTTGGTTTAATAAGATCTCGCTACATGGCCTTAAGGTAACCATGCAATTTTGCAGGCGACCGTACATGGACCTCTGTATTAAAGCCTAATATTAAAGAACCACTTTAAATATACATATATGTAAAGGGTTAACTGATGAACACTAAATATTTACCTTGCTACTCCGCTACTTACGTGCAAGATAACTAAACCTGTGCGAAATATATATGTTTTGCATGCAAGCCCTCCCTCCACTACTGCCACAGAAAACATAGAAATCCCACAAACTTAATTATCCCTAACACCACACTAACACTGACGCGCGTTTCGATTCCACTACGGGATCATTCTCAAAGTTAAAGAGCACAACCGATGCACATTCATGCGAACCAACGTCATACACTGACTGACTCGTCACTGACTGACTCGTCGTGACTGACTCGTCGTGACTGACTGGAGGGTTAACTGAGTTGCTGCGGTCCACTGGCTTGACAGACATGAACATCGCGGTCTTTAATTGTTGAGCCACGATAGAACCTTGTCGCAAAATGTCAATACAATACAATACAATACAATACAATAACTCTTTATTGAACACCACATATAACAATCAAAACAGAAAAAAGGTATACAGAAGTAATAAGGTAACAATAGGCGGCCTTATCGCTACAGAGCGATCTCTACCAGGCAACCATAATGGACCGGAGAAAAGAACAGATCTGAGCAGGTGGTGCAATTTAGAATATATATTAATATACCTAAGTAGTGAAAATACATACATACTAATACACGTAATACAAGAAATAATACACTATACATGAAACACATTTATAATAAATGGAGATATATATAGACACATATACACATACATAAAAAGAAAACCAGCTATAAGAATCAAGGACAGGATGACAGATAGTGCTCCTTTAGCATAGTTTTAAATATGGGTAAAGATTTAGCGCACCTTATGCTTATAGGCAAAGAATTCCACAACAGTATAGCCTGAACAGTATAAGAATAGACATAGAATTTGGAATTAGAAAGAGGTACAGTAAGGAGAACATTTTTAGAACATCTTATAGAGGTGACGTAACTAAATCGCTCTTTGAGGTAACGAGGATGTCAATGTCAAAATATTATTGTTTTTTTTTTTTATATGAATAGGAGGGAAAACGAGCAAGTGGATCACCTGATGGTAAGTGATCACCACTGCCCATAGACACCCGCAACCCCGGACTGCCGTCCTAATTAAAAAGGACGTATATGCGTTTCATATGACACACATATACGTCCTTTTTAATTAGGAGGGCAGCGGAGGGATCGCAGACGCGTTGCCAACCTAGAGGGCTAAGATTGTTTGGATGTGTTTGGGGAAATATTTGTTTGTCGACATGGCATTACTTCACTATGACATCGTTCCATGTGTGCTCAACAATTAAAGTTCGAGTGTACTGACCCCAAAGGGGTCCATAGACCGCACTGAAGAAACCCAGCTAGCTTATTACGTAACTCGCTCGCAATCGCCATCGTGTTCATTTTGACAGTTCTTGTATGAATGGGATAGCTGGCTGATTCCATGCCAGTTGTCAGCCCATACATGAACTGTCAAAATGAAGACGATGGTGATCGCGAGCAAGTTACGTAATAAGCATGCTGGTCACGCAGTGAACTGACACAGGCTGATAATGATGATAGTGATTAGAAACTGTGTAGGTAGGTATCTACTTACTTGCAAATTTCCACGAAGAATAATTGCTCGTAACGCGGTCGGTTTATAATGAAATGCCAAGTACCGTTGGTGTCTTGTGCTATTTTTGGTATAAATTTCTGTAACATAAACAAAATTGCCTGTGACATATTTACGTACATAATGATACACTTTATTATGTACATAAAACACAGTAAAAAAGTAATGAGTTAAGTAAAGTAACAGCGAACACCAAAATATACAACTAATACATACATAATCGTCACGCCTCGTTCCCACAGGGGTAGGCAGAGACTATTTTGTTCCGCTTGCTACGATCCTGACATATCTCTTTCGCTTCATCCGCATTCATCAATCTCTTCATACATATACAACTAAACGACAGATAAACAAAAATTAACAGCTACATGCTACTGGAAAAATTTTTTATCTATAAAAATCAACTTTTCACATATAATTTTTTTTTTATCGAGGTTTGAACTTCAATCTTGTTCCTACTCACCCTGTTTTACGGTACGTAATTTTCTTCCGGGATTCGAACCCAGAACCTAAGGGCGTCATAGTCATGTTCACTAACCGCTAAGGTATTCTGTCATCAAAATAAATAATCTTTATGACATACCTCTGTGACATAGTTACAGAGGTCAACTTCCTGCGGATCCTTACTTCGTGTTGATTCGATATCGTCAAGATTGTTGTAAACTATCGAGATTTCATTTTGTAGGCCCATCTGTGGAAATACAGGGTTATTGGTAATTCGACGTATTTTTGTTAGGAGGTAATAGGGGTGACTATTTGCGATAATTTTAACCCATATGCATCATGCAAAAGTGAACCATTTTTGAGTTATCATTTTTTTAGCTT
Organism: Pandemis heparana; assembly: GCA_963854515.1. Classification (NCBI taxonomy): domain Eukaryota; kingdom Metazoa; phylum Arthropoda; class Insecta; order Lepidoptera; family Tortricidae; genus Pandemis; species Pandemis heparana. The sequence continues at coordinate 3,421,567 of OY978011.1, read as the reverse complement.
TTTCAAAATAAGTCAAAAATGCAAAATCAAAATTTTTTTCTAAAAAGTATCAGTTTAGGTACTTAAATGATTTTGTTTCTTCTGATTTATAAAAACGATTCAACACTGGTTATTTATCAATATTAAAACAACAATTATCGGATCAAATTTAAAAATGCGAGACGAAAAACGATTTTATTTCAACGTTTTTTTGAGATTTTTTTTACACTAAAACGCCTTAAAAACAATAAACGTTATGAAACTTCGCTTGCAGTACTGCTATAATTGTCATCATATTTCAACCAATTTACAAAAAATTAGCGCAGGCCGCTTCACGTGGCACGCCGCGCTGAACGACATCATCCGCCGGTCACTTGCCTCTGCCAATGGTTGCCTTGTTGGAAGTGTTGGAACCAACGGGCATCGCTAGGGAAGCCGGCAAGAGACCAGACGGCATGAATAATGATTCCGTGGAGTGTGGGATGCAACGTGCGTAGACAATTTTCATAAAATTAATTAAAAACAATACTCGATGTAAATAACCTAACAAAAAATACACACAATTTAGTGTACCTACTAACAATTAATATTTGGTAATAAGGCATTTTGTAATTTAGCATAATTAATGGATTGCATTAATTAAACCTATTTGCAAGATATTCAAACAGCGCTTTTCAGTTTAGTTCGATTACAAATTTCCGCCCGCTTCCTTTGTGATTTTTTTTTTAGATTCTTTGGAGTAAGTTCCTAGTTGTTATGCATTTTTGGAGAGCTAAGAAAACGGTTATGTTTTTAAAATAATCTGCACAGCACCGCCGTGTTAGTATCATCATCATCATCATTATCATCTCCAGGCTATATTCGTCCCACTACTGGGCACAGGCCTCCTCTCAGAGCGAAATAATCACATACATTTTTTACATTATTTTTTTTTGCATTGGTTTTTGGTGGGACGTATATAGGCTGGAGATGATGATGATGATGGTTTTTGGTTCGTCCATACCTTTTCTATAAGTTCGTCAATGTGCTTCGTAGGATAGTCAGGCTGTTCTTGGTTGCAATAGCCCAAACGTTGACATTCCTCTGGCACATTTGGCACGAATCCTATAAAGTAGGTAAGTAAAGTAAGTACCTAACTAAGTAAATGCTTGTACAAATATAAAGGAACATACACATTTTTTTTTCATACAAACGTAGTCTACTTAAGAAACAATACATTGTAGCTTTGGTTAGGTGATTCCCCAGGGCGCCATTTTAGGTAGCATATTGTTAATTTGCTATAGTTTATCGATACCCATTGTTTGTGATGAAATTTTAGAAATATGTAGGGACTTATCTTATTTTATCTTTAAATTTGTTACTTACTTCGTTTTGTGCTTGCCAATTGGGATTGAATCAGTACAACAATCTGTAATTACAGTTCAATAATTAGTTTCACTTAAAGATATAAGAATGGCGATAAAGCTTATTGCTTCTGTGTTGTTATGTGTTGTTCAATAGAGAGTTCAGGAAAGCCTACAATTACATAAATAAAAGAAATATAGTAAACCAAGTATGAAAGAGCCTTTTCTTTTTTATGTTTAAAGATAAGAAGACTGGGTAGGTACTTACTGTAGACACAATGATGATCTTCAACATTTTGACAACGTTTCGAGCTTTTGTTTGATTTATTTTCGTTTTCTTGCGTTTTATTTTATAAGGAGATAAATTATAATGCTAGTTTATGAACAATTGTGCACTTTTCAAAACGCTTGACTAATTTTGGATTGACTCGTTTATGTTACAAATACTAGGCCGCTGAGTGTGCTGTAAATTTGAAACTAACTTGATTTGATTATGACTGGTATATAAATAGTCAGATTTGCAATAATAATGACGCAAATGCGAGATAAGGGTTTTCCTTTTCAAAGTTCAGCAATCAGGTTCATTTGTAATCAAAAAAAACCTTTGATAAAATTGAAAAACAACCAGGGGTCTTACTATGGCGTCCTAATTCCGGCGCAGTTCAAGTTTTAGCTGTCACTTTTAGTATGAATCTGACAGCGAGCGAACCTAAACTGAATCGTATTAAGACGTCATGGTAAGGCCCCTGCTCTTTCAATAACTTACTCATAATTATTAAAACACTAGCTTCTGCTCGCGATTTCGTCCGCGTAGAATTGGACTTCAGAACTGATTTCGATACTATATTCCGCAATACTTAATTATTTATGCTGTAGCCCTAGGCAGCTCCGATCTTTCACATGTTTATCAATATCCCGCGGGAACTTTGAAATTTTCCGGGATAAAAAGTAGCGTATGTTTTAATCTAAGGTAGGTACCAGCTATCTTCGTTCTAAATTTTATCCAAATCCGTCCAGTCGTTTCAGCGTGAAGAAGGAACAAACATACACACTCACTCACCTCACATCGTCACAAACTTTCGCATTTACAATATTAGTAAGATAGACAGACAGAAAAACCAAATAATATTTAGTTGTTTTTTTTTTCAAGTTTCTTAATGCTCGGTGTGAAAAGTTGTATGAGCCACTCGGGAGCAAAAGTATTTACATCTTGGGCTTTAACACTCTAACACCTCATTACGCTCAGGGGCCTTAGCACGCAGTTTGTAGAATCCTTCGCTGCATTCTGGATTCAATGTACCGCCGTCACCGTAAATACATGATTTTGCTCCCTCGTGACTTGTGACCTAACTAATTGTGACCTTTGCATTAACAGTATCATGTTATCACAAAATCACAATCTGTAAATGCACTTCTCTGTGACCAACATCAGCAAAGATATTTTTAATTGCACCACGGTCAAAGGTTTCAAGATAAAGCTTATTATGTTTGTAATTAAATAAATTGTAATGTTGTATTTCCAATTATAAACAGTAATTTGTTTCATAGTTATCGTCCTATTTATCACAACGTGTTTAGTTATGGGTTGGCCTACATCTGGATTTTGTACTGGATAGGCATTTTCTATTGTTATATTAGACGTAGGTATGCCATGTTTACACGCCAGTTATATTTTCAGCGCTTCATACGCCAGGGTCATTTTTAGGGTTCGTACCCAAAGGGTAAAAAGGGACCCTATTACTAAGACTCCGTCTGTCTGTCTGTTTGTCACCAGGCTGTATCTCATGAACCGCGATAGCTAGACAGTTGAAAATTTCGCAGATGATGTTATTTCTGTTGCCGCTATAACAATAAATACTAAACACAGAATATTTTTATGTCTATCTGTCTATGTAAGTAACGTACATAAAATGACCTCACACACAGTTTTTATTTTTAACCTGCCTATAAAAAAGAGTTGTCACAATGTCGTCGACTGAACCTGTTCAGATTTTATTTTGATTTAATTACTTAAAAAAAACTTCGGAATTTCGTACCCAAAGTAAAAAGCATTTAAAAAAAAAAAAAACAAAAAAATCATTTGATTGTATTGCCTGAAAATTCTCTAAAGAAGAAAACAATTGTTTGTATTCAAATTCCTTTAGTTTTCAAAAACTGGCACATGACAATGACAATAGACAATAAAAAATTTACTACCTACAAAGAGATAGTCATGATTGACAAGTATAATCTGCTATAGTATACAAAATTATGACGAATTTTGTCTCACTTGACAATCGCAGTTACTTGGTATCTTTAAGCTCTTATTAATCTTATTGCCTTGTTCGTCGAGTGCGATCATTACCCTGGATATAAACCTTTGCTGGCAGCTAGCTGTGTAGCCAACGGCAGGTAAATGTAACACCGGCGAACACGCAGAGTTAGCATTGCTGAAAAAATAGTTATTTGTTATGCAAGGCTGCAAAGTGTTTGTTAGCGCGAGTGCCTGAATTGAAACCGGAGCAAGCGAAGGATTCTATGATTGAACCACTCGCTTGAAGAATCCTGTGCGTCGCGACGGTTTCAAGGCACGAGACACTAAACAACTTTGCTGCCGAGCGAAATACACAATTTTTCACCTCACTACAGCGAGAAAAATGGTGGATGGAAGAAAAACAGTTGAACTAATAGTAAATTAGTTTTTGTTTAGCAACTAAAATAACTTAGGAGTTAACGGATTTTAAAATAAATTAATAATAATGGATAAAAGATTGCGTTTCTGAACGTGACATTAGTTATTTATCGAATTAAAAAGTTAGTGGGTCTGATAACGTAGACAATGGAGGTCAGCGCCACGTTCGAATTTCAAAAACCCTAGAGGGGAAAAAGCACTTTTCCACACAGATTTTGAAGGAGAAAGACAACCCTTTCGAGCAAGTGAGGTAAAAATAAAATTTACCTAGAACCTAGGAATCGTGTGTGAGCAAGTTGCGATAGATGGCACGACACGCCACTAGTGTATGTAAGCGTTAAAGTTCTTCGGAAATTTGGTTGGAAGTCCCGATAGTCTACTTAATTGGGAGGACGCTTGGCGCGTATAGCCATGAAGTCGTTGTTGGTAGTCTGAAGTTTTTTCTCGTTTCCCAGTTAAGCAATAACCATTTAGTTACGAGTTTTTCAGGATATGCTTACGTGCAAATTTCAACGATGTAATGTTGATGAAAATTTTGTGAGTTAAGGACGTAACTCCATTTTCCACTGGTGTCTTGCGCTACTTGCGGTATAAGTGTCTGGAACATGAAAAATTATGATACCTCTCTTATAATCCCACCAACAGTGCAACATAGAAAATGGTGGTACCTGTCAAAACTAAAGCGGTGATGGGAACGCTTAGTATTTTTATCATAAAGCGTCCAAGAAAACGAAGCAGTTCACAGAGTTGTTTTTAGTATTATTTTAGACCTAGGGGTAGGGGGATTCAGTTTAGGTTCGCTCGCTGTCAAATCCAAATTGAATCCCATTAAGACGCCATGGGTCTCTGATATCTAGTTAAGTACATTAAGTTTTGATGGGGATGGATTAAAGCAGTAGGCTTATTGTCTAACTCGCTCGCAATCGCCATCGTGTTCATTTTGACAGTTCATGTATGGGCTGACAGTTGGCATCGGAATCAGCTAGCTGTCACATTCATACAAGAACTGTCAAAATGAACATGATGGTGATTGCGAGCGAGTTAGACAATAAGCCTACAGATTGTACTCGTAGTAGGTATGATTTTAATGATTGATGAAAACGTACCCTGCTGTTAGAGGCGCAAAGTGATACCTCTGCCGGATCTTGCCTACGATTATCCTTAGTTACATCGACTACGCCGGGATTGGCTTTATCCAAACCGGCCTGTCAGAAAAAGAAAAGTTTAAATTAATATCTTCACAGTCGGATACTCTTGACGCAACACGCTAGACCCCTGGCAGGGCTTTACCACCGCGCGTCATTTGTCTCTAGCTGAAGCCTGTCTTGCGCAGTCGTTGAGGGATGTTTGTCATCGACTTGATTTGGCCCGTCCATCGCAAAAGCGAACGCCCTCGCGATCTGCTGTCATTTACTCGGCCCTGCACAAGGAGCCGCTCCACGGAGCCCCTTCCGTGTCGCGTCACATGACCAACAATTACAACAACAACAATACAATACAATACAATACAATACAATACAACAAAAACAATACAACAATGTTCAACAATGTTCAACAATGTTCAATGTTGTACAATTAGGTAAATACATTTCATAGAACAGTAAAAGTATTCTTGAACATTTTAATTTTGTCAGTTCATACGTACTTACTTCCTTAATGATTTTATCGACATGCTCCGTCGGGTATCCCGGCACTTGTATGTCGCAGTAACCAAGACTTTGACAGTCGCTGGGGACTTGTGGTACGAATTCTGACGAGAAACACAAAAACTTTCAGCAACCGTCACAAGACAAAAGCGTTATATCATAATGCATTTAATGTAGCATAAGAACGCATAGACGCATCTTGTCAGGAACGCAAAATGCCACTTAGACAAAAATCCAGACGCAGACGCAGAAGGCTGAATGCAGAATGCCATTCCGCAAGGTAATGTTTTAGGTATTGTTGTGTATGTTTCTTACGTTTACTTACATTGTCTGAGTTTGCTTTGTAAATGAGATTAAAATTTAAATAACTTGGTTCTTGTATTTGTCACATACCTTGAGAATTCACGCTCGCCAGTTGCAATTGAAGGCATATAGCTACCTAAAATTAAAATGAAAAGTTTGATATATGATTTGCAATTGGTCTTACCAAAACAAGACACACAGATAGGTACAAACAAAAGAGGACACGACAAAGAGTCCATCAACATTACCTTATAGGTATTTCTTGACACTTACCACAAACACTCTTAAGATGTCCAACATTTTTGCGACTTTTTCAATCTTGGCTGGTTTCCATCTGAATGTCAATCCAACTTTTATATCAGTAGTATGAAATCAATTTCACAGATATAAAATTGGAAGTGCATGCCCATTTTAAAAATACAATTTGTCATGCGTGATTGAAATACACTTACAAAATTAATGTAAAAAACTTAAACGTGGAAAAACTAGTGTAACTCGGTCGTCAAGCGAAGTGTGACTTATTTAATTTAGTTTACATTTGAAATTTGTAGGCATATTTTTTACACAGTAATATAGTAGGTACAGCGTGTTCACAAAGCTGGTCTGTAATCTCTGTACCTATTTTTTATCATATTGCGAAAAATACGCTTTGTACCATAGAATAGATAATAACAGGGTAGAAGGGAATCTCTTTTGACCGCGTCCAAAATCCGCCATTTATATACCTACTTCCCCCTTCACGTCGTTACGCCCCTCTGTCGTCCAGGCGTATTGCTAGGGTTGCTAACCGTTAAACATTATACTTACGTCTAAAGATAATATAAAAGAAAAAAAGAAAGAAAGGAAAAGGTTTATTTGGTGCAATATATATCGCTAAAATATAAGTTTTTATTTACTTTGAAATCATTATTTTATTCTAGTTTTACAAAATAAGAAATTTATAAATCATTAGGTCGTACCTCCATATTATATTAAGGAAGAAGTTATTACAAGTGCCATACCAAATGAAGCAATTTAAGATGATTTAAGTAAGTATTACTTACCGACAAATATAAAATAAAATACATACAGGCTCACGTAAAACTAGTAGTAGTTTATTCATTCAGATGAGTACCTACGGGACGGAACGCGCAAAAATGCCAAACGCGCGTGCGGCGACGCCGGCCGTGGCAGCCTGACTGAGCCGCTCGTTTAACAAGTACTGTAAATCGTGACCTTGAGTCCGGCCGGAGCGGGAGATTCCGTTCTACTATGTTCTTACTTATTCTATGTTTGTACATTCTCGGTTTTCTTCCATCCCAGATAAAGTTATTAAGGATATCAGGTTGTTACTATCAGTAAGATTTTTTATTATACTTAGGTAAGGAGATCAGTTAAGATTAAAGCTACCTGTCTTACAAAAGGTTTCAGCATTACCATTTTATTCTATACTAATCCTAATAAAAAAAGTATGTAATTAATAATGTGAAAGCGTGGTTGCTTTGATTTAGCCTTTTTTTGTTTCATCTAATAGGCCAGTCGCTGCATTCCTTTTTTTGCTCTTGATATGTCGCTTTAATGGTTCTCCATCAGACATAATGTTGAAGTGTCATCGTCTAGGCAAACGACTTAACAATCACTATCAAAGTTTTTTCGTTTCATTTATTATGCCTCTTAACCTTCAACTCCATGTGTACGTTAAAGTAAATATTGACTAGTTCTTAGAATAATAACCACTAGGACTTGCAAATTGACGGGCACATAATCTATTCATGTCTCGAGTGTTGCTACTCGCATAACGTATATTATAATTATAGTCGTTCAAATTATTTACCGTTCAAATTAGTTACCTATGAGATTTTTTGCATTTCCATCATTACATTCGTCATCTTTTTGAAGAGCGCCTTGCTTATCGGTTTTCTCATCATCATCATATCAGTCATAGGGCGTCCACTGTTGGATATAGGTCTTCCCCATAGAGCTCTAGTTTCCTCGATTGGAAGCGGCTTGCATCCACCGTGAAACCGCGACTTTAACCAGGTCATCTGTCTACCTCGTCGGTGGACGTACTACGCTCAACGAGCTAAACTTGGCTATGTTGGTGACCCTTGTTCTTCTACGTAGGTAGAAATCCATCTCGTCTTTCTTTACACATTATTCCAACGAGTGTTCCGTCACAGATTTCATCTTGCCTTCATTTACACTGGATTCTGGAACGATAGGAAGTATTGGGGATCAGTTGTTGCCCTTTTGAAGACTGATTTACGAAGCACTGAACTCGTATTCCAAACCAATTACCTTCCGCAATGTTTTCCAGAGTTCAGAGGAACGTCACAATATCGCGCTTCGCGCATACATTTGCAGATCACTTTTTCCGTGGCGTGAAACACTATTTCTAATAATATTTTCATTTCCTTTGTAAGTTATGAACCAAAATGCAAAATTTGACATGTTTTGATCGTCATGTTTATATCGTTACCATGGCGATATTTCTTCTAAATTTTCACTCACCAGCAGATTTCATGAACAACCTTTCGCAAATTCACGCATTTGTCTTGGCCACTAACTCGAAATTTACTCATAATTCAAAATTTCATGTCATTCTCATTTCTTCGCCGCGATCGCGAACGGAGCTCCCCAAAAAGCTATAAAAGCGGGTGTTCCGGGAGCGATCGCCAGTCTTCACCGTAGTCTCAAACGAGAATCATCTAAAGGCCTTGTCCCGGGGTCGCTAAACCACTGCTTCCAGGGTGCGTGGCACTATACGCACCTCAACTCTCCATCACTACTGTCTCCTGGGTGCGTGTCCTTAGACGCACCAATCTCTCCAACGTCTCGCTGCAATACTCGCTGCCACTGCGGGTTCCATACTCGCCGAGTCACCACATTCCGATCATCTGGACCCCTTGGGTGCGCGCTGTTAGCCGCACCCGCTTCACCGTACGCCTGAGCTTTGGTCATCTGAAGAATCCACACCATCCGTTTACCTTCGCGTTCCGTTCCGGCCTTCTCCAAACACACTCTTCACCACTCACAACTATTCACACACAACTCACCTCATAAGACATAAACACTCCTCATCTTTTATCATTTTTTATACTCATTGTAAATAAATCCTATCGTCGTTGTAATTTGTAAATAAATAATTGTAAATATTTATCTTTAATTTTCTTCATTTTATTTTATTAGATTTTAGGTCTCCTTTTCTTTTAATTGTCACTTCACGACAGTACCTAACTCCTCATTTCATTTATGTCTATTTCATTTCATCGTTTTTCTACAGGCTACAATTCATGTATTTTGCATCGGAACTGATCTTATTCGCTGGAAGCAGGCAGAGTGTTCACCGTCATGTTGACAGCATCCCCAATTGCACAAAGCATTTTCGCTCCTCTTTTATCATTCGAACAGCTGAAGAGTGAGGATCCCTCGCCGGCGTCGGTGTTCCCTGATCACCACTATTACAAAGTGTTTCACAATTCTTGCAGAACATTTCAGCAGTTTATTGAATTAGTTTTACTTAATCCTGTAAAGGTTTTTTTAGATTTTTTAAAGCATGGTCGACAAATGTTTCTATAGTAGGTAAATTATATCTGGATCGATGGTTAAAGTGAATCGCCAAGGGCGGGACCAAATTTTTGATCAAAAATTTAAATAAAAATCATTATTTAGTTGAAGTAAACGGATGACCTGCAAAAGTATTCCGGGAAATTTTGCCACACGTTGTATTTCTTTAAATCTAGATCGAATGGGCATTTTGTTAGCCCGGTTTAGTTTATTAATGCGTGATTGTGGTCAAATGAACGCCAATGGCGTAAAAAAGACAAATATAGTGGTTTTGCGGTTTGAGCGCAGTCATTACGTAATAAAGCTCAATGACTGTTCATCAACTCCAAATTCGGTTTGTTACGTTTTTTTGGGCATGACTCAAGGCGCCACTGGAGATTATTAAATTTATAAGCACTTACTTGAATAGTGGCTTCCCGATTGTTTTGAAGAAATAACTCTGACAAGTTTCTGGCGGTTCATTTGTCTTGGTGTCATTTGTGTTGTTGTTGATAAATGTCTTCTTTCTTTCTTTTCTTTCTTTGTTAATGATCTTTCCGAAAGCGCTGATAGTTTTTAACCTCCGACGCAATAAGAGGGGCGTTATGAGTTTGTCGTCATCATTCCTAACGATTTCGTTGTTTATGTTTAATGTTATTTTTACATTAACTGTGTGCTGTATGCAACTCACTCTTAAAACTTAATAAAATAGAATATACTAGCTGTTGCCTGCGATTTCATCTGCAAAGAATTCGTTTATCGATATCCCACGGGAATTTTCCGGGATAAAAAGTAGCCTATGTGCTATTCCAGACTTTTTTCTATCTATGTGCCGAATTTCATCTAGATTCTGGCGTGATTGAGTAACAAACAAACAAACATCCATCCATCCATCCATATTTTCGCATTTATAATATTAGTTAGATGATATTAAACTCACCAGACATTTCTACTGTCCTTATTGAAGATTGGACTCTTAACCGATGCTTCGCAGTCAGATTCTAAAACCACAAGGTTATCTGGTCGTCAATAGGTCTATACAAGATATACAAACGTTGTATTGGCTATTTGAGTTAGATTCCTCGCTCGACCAGTCCTCGAGAAAGTTTGCAAATGTCATACCTATTTACTGGAACTAGTTTGCGCATGTCTCACTAAGCTGATTACTTTGTCGATTTGCCAAAGAAAACTCAAGATTTGCTAAATATTATAAATGCGAAAGTTTGTGAGTGAGGACGTGAGTGGGTGTGTACGTTTGTTCCTTCTTCACGCTGAAGCTAGTGGACGGATTTGGATCAAATTTGGAACGGAGATAGCTGGTACCCTAGTTTAAAACATTTACCTACTTTTTATCCTGGAAAATAGCATAGTTCGTGCGGGATAGCGATAAACATGTCTAAGGTCGTAGCTGCCTAGAGTCGCAATAAACGCTTTAGAATGTTCAAATTAGCAAAAAATGTGAACAAACGATGTAGGTGGACTTATTCTGCTTTTTACTAAAGGCCAAAGTCCGGGCATGTCCGCAAAAATCCAAACCTATTATTATTAATAACCCTACACGGTGACCAAACTACCATTCATTATAATGAGACATCCTAAAAACATGTGATATTAGATATAATACCAGTAATTACCATACTCTGTACTCGGTTTTCCTGTCGTTATTTAATAATAAATTTTATTCACAAGTACGTTTTTCCTGAATCTAAAGTGGAGGGGTTTTCCGTAAAACATTTCGTACCTACGTATTGTACTGCATGATGTGTCCTGAATTGCTAAGTTCAATTATCGTACTTACCTATAGGTACTTCATTTAATTTGGAATAAGAAACCACAAAACATTATATTGCGTCTGGTCAACTATTTCTTACCTAGCAAATAGTACAGTACGGTCTGGGAGCCGCAAAAGAAAATTGCTTTAATGCCACTTTATTTACGTGTCGTTAATTGTTATTCTAGTACAAATTGTAAAGAGATTAAGTACAGTTCACGAGCCGCAATATAATGTTGTTGTGGTTTCTCATTCTAAATTAGAATGAAATATATTATTATACAATAGCCCGTGAGCTCGTAGAATGCTATCCGGGTTTTTCTGTCTCACTCACTCTTAAGGGTTTAATACTTGAACCGGCCGAGTGAGAGAAACAACAAGCTCACGGGCTGTACACTCGTGACTCGGGCTGGACTGTACCTACATTTGTACCTACTCGAGATATTATAACATCAGCCCTTCGAAAGTGTGCCGACAAAATAGGGCTCATTCATTCGCTCCGAGAACTGTTGTCATTCAACGATGTCTCGAAATATTAAAAAAAAATGATATAGGTAGGTAATGATGCATCTAGTCTAAAGGTAGGTAGGTAAGATTAAGAATTAAAGTATAATGTCTCTCGATCCATTTTTATACGCGTTTGTATTTAAACGACAATATCATCAAAATCAAACAGATTTCATACATACATAAATCACGTCTTTATCCCTTAAGGGGTAGGACAGAGCCTGAGGTAACAAGAATTTGGAAACGCCGATGAAAAAATAATAATAAAAAAGCCAACTCAAACAGTAGGAATAACTTAATTTTATTAAAAGAATTAATTATTAGGTATGACTAGTATGTACAAAAAGTTATAGTAAATTGAGAATAAATGTTGCCTATAAAATATTATTTTATTTGGGTTACAATAATTTTAATTGAAACAACAAGTTGTTTGTCCAAAGTTCAAATTGTGCCGCGGAAGCCGACCGTTAAAGTTCAACAGTCTCGTGAACTAAAGAACTATTGAACGGTTAAAAAATATAAATAAGTCGGGAAAAATCCGACTGGAGTCGATCTTTTTTAAGTATGTTTTAGACACGAAAAAAGGCTGTAACGCGTTAGCGTCTCAATGACTACGGACAAATTAGCAGTGCCACTAGGGGAACAAGACGGCAACACAGGGGGGCTGCTCCGAAATTAGATTTTCGAAGTTCGTATCATACCGTCCTTGTCACTCTCAAATTAATAACTATTAGTGAGAGCGGAACGGCACGAAACGAACTTCGCAAATAGAATTTCGTAGTAGGTATAAGGCCTGGGGGGCAACTCCGAAATCCGATTTTCGAAGTTCGTTTCACACCGTCCCTCTCACTCTCAAATTAATAACTATTAGTGAGAGCGGAACGGCACGAAACGAACTTCGAAAATCGGATTTCGGAGTATAAGGCCTGTGCTCATAGTAGGTATTTGACATTATAACGCATGCGCGTTAGAGACGTATTTTGTAACTGACACTTACACAATTCGAATAAGAGAATCGAAGGACGAAGCAAAATCGAATGAAACTATTCGATACGTTCTTGGCTTAGGGCCTGTTTCACCACTCTTTGAAGTTCCAGTTATCTTAGTGTCTGCGTTATCTATGATTCCGTCTCTATTTATTACTACGAAACAGACAGAGACTTCATCATAGACAACTGACACTTAAGAACTTGAACTTTACAGAGAGTGGTGAAACAAGTCCTTAAAATCGTAAGCTAAAATCAAAATTACTGCTCTTTTTGCTGTTGTTCAAAATAAACCAGCAACATTGTCTAATTATGTATCCATACTTATAACTATATTTTATAAACTGGTTTTGGTTTTTATAAAGGGTTTTTAAAAGAATTTCTGAGGCACGCTGATCCTCACTTCGTGTGATATTCTCTGATATTACATCATCAATGCTACAGTACATATTTAGTGATATTATGTATACATTTTAATTATACTTTGTTGAGTCAGTAATGTACATAATAGACTGAGCGGCCTTAGATTAACCGTCATATTTTATAGATTCTTATTATGCAATCGTGAACTTTGTTTTATTAATAAAATGCATACATATATGTACCTATTTCTTATGAAAGAATATTTATTTACACCTCACGATGTACTAAAGCGGGAAAATACAACACTTGAATCCTTAGAAATATCGATAGGTACGTTTTGATGTTGCAAGATTTTGATCTGAATTGCTGTAGCCTTCATGTTTTATGTTTAAATATTTTAAATATCAAAATTTTCAATATTTACGTCCGCCTTACACTCACCCAAGAGACATGCCATTTATTTACATATTTTTTCGTCAATAAAACCACTTTTTCCTACGCGTGCCTCGGTTTCACATTACATTCAGTAATACTTATTTCATAAAGCGTTTTTACATTAAATTTAACATATAATATCTTACTTAAGAGGAGCCATACTAACAAATAACGGGTTCGACTATTTAATTTTATGTTAAAACCGTGGACTTTTACGGAAAAACCACCTTACGTCAGTCTCGTTGGACATACGCTACATATAATACAAAAATGCGGCTCATTTATTTTTAGTTTTCCCGTGCCATACTTAAATAACTGATGAATAAAATAATAACTGGTCGCTTTTCATACAACTCTACATGGGAAATGTCCCGTTATTTTTGTTCGTTAGCATATAAAAGAGCGATATGAACAGTATCTAGCGTAAGTATAGAAAAGTAGGAATGCCACGGGCCTCTAGCTGTACCTACGGGACACTAAACTGGCTTGGCTTACGGCACAGTAGGGGCGATGATGCACTTCTTTATACTGAGGAAGGACCCTCATCTGATGCATTTGCCATGGGCCCCAGACGTCATAATGCCACTGAATATGAATAAATTCAAACCCGGAACTGGCCCTGGCATTTAAAGGCAGGATTATCTGTCTACATCTTCAAATAGTCTCCCGAAGACCTGGTATCAGTTCTTGGGTTTTCCGAAACGTTCGGCGAGGTCTACAGTCCGGTAGTGACAGGAACAACATACGGGGAGTGAGGACGTGATGGTTTCCGTGTTCCCTTGGCCGTCTGACACCATGATCTCCCAGTCGTTGTACTTCTGACTGCAAAAGGTCTCGAAGCCCACGGCTTCGGGATATTGGGTGAAACATTTGGCACCGGGTTTTCTGGAAAAGCAGAGGAAGTTAAAGTGCAATTGCTGCTGAAGAGCAAGAAAAGACCCCAAAAAATACGTACACAAGAGTGTGTGGGAAACCCCTTCAATTCTTTTTACAAGCACTTATTTAACTGGTAATGTTTGTTCGGGTGTAGTTTGCTTGTTTCAAAGAAGTCGAAAAAAATACTTATATTATAATGGCAATTTAGTGGCCAGTAACAATTTACACTTTATACAATAAAAAAGGTTTTATGTTACTAAGGGTCGATTTTTCAATCGTCAGATAGGACCTTCCGATGACTACTCTATGGGTATCTGTCAGTTAAGTGCTTATCTGAGGATTTATAAATCGGCCCTAACACTAGGTAACTCTATAAGCTGCTACGATACTTACACGCAGGTTTCCAATCGGACTTTCTGTACATAGTTCTCTTTATCGGAGTTGACAACCACGCGCCAGTCACCGGTTCGCTTATTCCGCACCTTGTAGAGAGGCTCGTACTGTAAAAACAAACAGATTTCAGGTCCATTTGAGATGTGGTCTGATTAAAGATGTGGTATTGTATTGAATCAGGCGTTACTTTGCGGAGGTCCATTTCAATGAACACAAAATATTTACCTTGCTACTCCGCTACTTACGTGCAAGATAACCAAGCTTGTGCGAAATATATACGTTTTGCATGTCCTCAAGGTAAATATTTTGTGTTCGTTAAAGATGTGGTCTTTTCGAGAACCAGTCGCTTTGCTACCCGGTCTATTTGAGATGTGGCCTATTAACGATGAGTTCGTTTAAAGAACCAGTCATTTTTCTTCAAAGTCTTTCGGAGATAGAGGCTTTCTGCAGAGATGGTCCTTCTGAGATCTGGACCTTATGATGTCTTTACAATGTATAGCCATTGTGATAACAACCTATTCACATCACAACAGGTCCAAACAGTCGATTTATTAGTTTTTGTGCAGTTTGTATATTAATTTCAGTGAGACACGTTGGAAAGTAGGACCTCTCACTAATAAGTTTATGTAGTCGAACCATCTGAGTCGTCGCCTACCGTAGAACGTTTTCACATACATTTTCATTACGATTTTCCTTATTTATGCACAAATAACCTTGTATTTGTTGTACAATTAGCGTATTTACAGAACATAGTAACGCCGTGTTACTAAGCTTTGAATGTGGGGTCAACATAATCTGAAGATGTTTTTGGCCTCTATCCGCCGATATGATTTGATTTCCGTTTAACCTGTATCGTAATGAATACCATTACGAAATGGAGAAAGAGTCAACTTGAACATTTTAGGAACTATTTTATTTTTTACCATAGTATTATCACATCGATTTTATTATTCAAATTTAATCTAATATCAGTTGGTAATGCTATTGAATAAATTTCTTAATATCTACCTACCTACATAAATTACGTCTTTATGCCTTAGATAGATAGAGTGGGATCTAATATCTCAGACAAATTGAATACTTCCTGTACCAACAAACATACCATCATCATACATCATACAGATAAAATGTTTTATTTATATATCACCAACGTATACGGTATTTCGGAACGGTGCCGCAGGGGACAGTTTTAGGACCTATTCTATTTTTAGCATATTTTATCCACACGCGCCTTTGTTATTCAATTAAAAATCAGTAAGTTGCTAATGCTATTGAATAAATTTCGTAATATCTACCTACTTACAATAAATCACGACTTTATGCTTTAGTTAGACTGAGTGGGATCCAATATCTCCTACAAATATTTCCTAAATCGACAAACATACCTCATCATGTAGATACAATGTGTCATTTACATCAACATAGACAGTAAACATAGTATAATTGGAGTGCGCGGAAACCGGCGCACGCGCAAGGTCACCGACAGGTTTGCCTTTGCACTTTATCATTATAATAAGTGTTGCCGCTCGATTGTCCATCGACAGTGTTCCGAAATCCGGACATCGATAGTTCGAGCAAAGAAAATAGTAAGTAAGTAAATGCTTTAATTGTACAAATAAAGAAACAAATAGGTACCATTCACAAAAAAAATAACATCAGTAACATATAATAGACAAATTGACGTACCAAATGAGAAAAATGACCCATATTTCTTCTGTACACTACTTACTACATACAACAGGTCATTTGCTTAAGTTTTTCCACCTATACCGCTATTTATAGTCACATTTTTAATTTTCAAACTGTCTACGTAAAGAAAAAGTTCCGACCTCAAAATAAGTATTAAAAAAATGTTGTAAATACAAATGAAATATAGCTCTGCAAATGTATGTGTTGCATGGAAACACGCAAGTATGCAAATGTTGAGCCGAGAGAAACGGGCATTCAACCTGCCTCAAGTGAGAGCGAGCGTTGTATAGATAGAAGCGACATACAAACCACTTTGTTAGAAGGGATTTCTATTTACTATCGTTAAAGACGTAAGTTTAATATAAATTGCTTACAATTAAATCTGCTTTTACTAGTAAGTGTCTCTCTTTGATCTTCTCGTCTGATTTTCGAAAGCAGATTATGAAAAAATGAAAATGAAAAAGTGATGAAAAATTACAAACACTCTTTATTGAACACCACAAATCAGTACAAAACAAAACAAAACAAAACAAAACAAAAACAACAAAACTGCCGAATCACTACATAGTATAAAACAGTCGCGTTCCGTTCTCTGTCTATCTCTATGGATGTTTAGATCTTTCAAACTACGCAACGGATTTTGATGGGATTCAAAAAGAAGGTTTATGTATAAATATAAATAGCTTCTGCCCGCAACTTCGTCTGCGTAGTATTATACATGTAACTCTTCCTTTTGAATCACTATATCTATTAAAAATTCGCCTTTTGCTCATGCGACAAGTTCCTGCGCCCTGAGACATTCTTTATTTCATCACCCCGGTTCAATTTATTAATTTTACTAGCTGTTACCAGCGACTTCGTCTGCAAAGAATTCGTTTAACGCTATCCCGCGGGAACTACGCAATTTTCCGGGATAAAAAGTAGCCTATGCGCTATTCCAGACTTTTCTCTATCTATATGCCGAATTTCATCCAGATTCGTTAGGCCGTTCTGGCGTGATTGAGTAACAAACAAACATCCATCCATCCATCCATCCATCCATCCATACTTTCGCATTTATAATATTAGTTAGATTGATCTCCGTCCGTTATGTGTAATCTGTCATTGTATAGCAACATAGCGTTATAAGTAGGTAAATATATGCAGCAACTTGTAATTGAAGAATCCGCAAAGACTTCAGTTTCAGTGGTTTCATTAAGATATACTGAATAACAAAAATAACGGATAACTTTTCATACAACTTTGTATGGGAAGCGAAGCGACCTGTTATTTTTGCTCGTTAGTGTATATTAGGGGCCTGGGGCCTTACTATGACGTCCTAATTCCGACTCAGTTCAAGTTTTAGCTGTCACTTTTAGTATGAATCTGACAGCGAGCGAACTTAAACTGAATCGCATTAAGACGTCATGGTAAGGCCCCTGGATCGATGGCTGTCAGATCCATACTAGAACTGTCAAAAATGACGGTTAAAGAATCGGATTTGAATCGCATTAAGAATAAGCCCCTAGAAGTATAATCAAGATAATTAAATAACTATACAGAGGGATATTGTGGCTGATGTAAGCAAATCTGTTAGTCGTTAGCCGATATTTTTCGATGAATTGTCACACCTAACTCTCCAAACAAATCAAACGTTGCCAAAGACACACGTGACCTTAAGATAAAACTTAAACACGTCTGAGACATGCTTTAAAATGTCAGTTTTCTATCAACTGAACTTCTGAACACTTGATTAACTTGTTTAACTGTTGTAAAGTTGTAAACAAGGTGTTGTTACTAAGTTGATCGGCTATGACCAATAATATATTCGTCCCTCTTGGGGTGGAGAAGTCTTTGGGTTGTTGGACTTGCTGGTGGGAATTTTTGAGGTAGGTGAGGGGGGAGGGGCGCCGCCTGCGGGACCTCTTGACACCCTCTAGGGCCTTGCCACCAGCTCGGGGTCTTTCCTGATGCGACTGTCCGTCGCAGTCCAGTGCTGTAATGCGGAGTGCGATGGGCACCTTTGCGTCGGGGAAGGATCGGGGTGGGTTGTTAGACGAGTGGTTATAGCAGGTTTCATAATTAAATGCGAGCGTGCTGAAAGTGAACACGGATGTTGAATGTGCTCTGTCTGCCTACTACGCGTATGCCTACGCCTGGCTCCGGTATGGTGTGGTTTTGTGGGGGGGCAGCACTGAGGCCCAGCAACTGTTCGTTATGCAAAAAAAGTGCGTTCGTATACTAGCCAACATCCGTATACCAGATAGCTGCCGTCAGCACTTTTTAAAATACAAACTGTTAACTTTACCCTCAATTTATATATTAAAATGCGCCCTATTTGTACGAAAACATGCACATTTATTCAAGGCTAGCAAAGAAGTTAGCACAACTAGGGCACAATACAAAAATAAACTGCTACTACCCAAGTCAAACTTGGCCATGTTTAAAAAGGGTCCACAGTATAAATGTATCCAAATAGTAAATAACATCCCGGAATCCATCAGAAACGAATCACGAATAACTATATATAAGAATAAGTTAAGGACATTTTTAATTGAGAAATGCTATTATACGGTCAACGAGTTTTTAAACGATGAGACTGCAAGATATTATGAATAAATTCAATTAAGACTGAAATTTTTGTATTTAAATCTTGACTTTTTATTACTATGAATTATATATTATTATCATTATTAAATTATTAATGTAATGGTTGACATGCGGATTTTACCTATTTCATTTTACACTTTTTATTTAATTGTCTTTATCTTTTTTATAAAACTCCTTGACATAAATAGTAGCTAATTTAAATTTAATTTAATGGATACGATACAATTGCATGATTTAAATTAACATATTAAGTAACTATTGACATTTAAATTTTGTATTCCTAGATTTTAGTGATAAATTGTTATTGTGTGCCCTTGCAGGGCGTCATGGACCGACTAATTTATGCTTAACACCTTTTAATATAAATGTACATGACATTACAATCTAATAAATAAATAAATAAAATAAATATTTATAATTTAGCTCTATTTATGCATTAATTGCCCTAAACTATATTGGACACAACGAAATTAATTAAGACTTATTTTACTTTGTTCTTTGTTTCTGTATTGTTTTGTACTGATTTGTGGTGTTCAATAAAGAGTATAATAATATGTATTGTATTGTAAGACCAGGTTTTTTTTTTGTATAGTTGACAATGTCTAACCGTGCACTTTAAATATTCCAACAGTACATTCTATCTTCAATCTAGAATTCTATATGGCAGCTTATTTTGATCTGACGCCATTCGCCTTTAATTTAGCCGTCTGTTGTACCCATTTCAAGGTATGCACCGTCATTACTTTTGTCATTTTCTGAACAAATGAAACCTTACTGTTTAATTGAGATAAAATTTATTATAACAACGATCATGTAGGTGCCTATAGCACCTCGATTAGGTGTGCACGCGCAGAGCTTGGCGGTGATGTCATATTTGTTTGTAAACAGAAGTAAGATACTTATTTTCCTGATACTTGAATATTGCATGTTCCATAATAGTGTTTGATCAAAGATGTTGAAGTTCACAAATGCTTTCAACGCGATGTTTACAACACTTAAGTTAATAGTTCTTGGTCATTCCATATATTTATTTGTGCACTCCTAACTATTTACCCCCTTATTCATAAACTCTCTGTCACTTTGACATTTACGTTTTACACATAAGGACAAACGATTGCTAAGTTAGGAGAAGCCTATAGAACGTTTATGAATAAGGGAGTTAAAGTGTCGCTTCTTTTACACGTAGTGCATCATACCAAATCTGCAATATGCAACCTAATCTTATTATACATTTTTGGGTATTTTTACGTTCAACATTGCACCAAATTCAAAATAAATTAAGTGTCCCGTACGCTCAAAAAACGCTTTTCACACGGAAGGAGCCCCAGAAAAACCTCGCGCATTACAATAAACGTGAGAATTTGAAAACCTCGTCATAGCTGTCGTTGTAACAATTCTCTCTCTTTCAAACGCGTGAAATGTGAGCAAGAGGTCCGCAAAACTGACTGCATTACCAATAAAACATTGTTACCACGAGTTCACGGTCAGACGTGAGAATTAACTTAATGAGCGAGTTCTTCCCCGCTTCTATGACTCGGTACCTGGTTACGCATCAGTTGTGACACCACAACGTAATGATACATAACATCCATACCGTCACGCCTTTTTCCCATAGGGCTAGGCAGATACTACATTGTTTCACTTGCTACGATCCTGACATAGTACCTCTTTAACTTCATCCACATTCATCATTCATAAATCATTACCCAATTCTAACAACAAAAGCGTACCCTGTGCACTCACTGTGGACTCCTCTTACGAAAAGCAGGACGTTTAAATTAAAAGCTAGAACTGATGATATACGTCGATGTTATTATTTTGCTGATACCAAGCAAAGATTTCTGAAGTGGACATTTAAGAAAACAGTAGAATCAGATCCAGACGCAATTGAAATGACTATTATACCTCTATATATCAAGAGGCGTAAAATAATGATAAGAAAGATACGGTTAATGTAATTGTGCTAATAATGAGCTTGGTCCTGAACATCGTCAACAAGGAGAGCCATCAAGAAGAGAAGACGAAAGGGATAAAAGAGAGAGAGCGAGAGAGAGTTACGCTTCTCGTCTAGCATTTGCTTACCGTGATAGTAGCTCTGCAGTCATCCAGTTCTCCGGGTCCACCTTGTCTGTTAACGATATCGATTTCAGCTTGGCTCGGAATCACGAGGTTTGGAAGCTTCCCCAGTTTCTGGAAAATGCACACATCATTTTTATATTACCCGTAAATGTAAAAAAGTTATAACTGTACTTAGCTACTCCGCGATATAGTGAGGTCCATAGTCCATTTTCTATTCGTGCAGTCAACGCCTTTAAATATGAAATACGTAACGAAAAACATGAAAAACATATGGAATAGTAACTTTGCAAATGGACCTTCCCAAAGTAAGGCATGAGTCTAAAGCTTTTGTTTTATTGTTATTGCTAATAGGAGCTAAGTCGGACGGAAGGATAGGCAAGTATGAGGTGGAGTTTGAAGTTTAAAGAAATTTTGAAATCTGATATAGCGCAAACTTTTTATTCTAATTTTATTGGCTTTCTGTTGCTCACCTATAATATTGTAAGATTAACAAGGTTTAAAAGTACGCTACGTTTGAGCAATCGTGCCACGATGATTAGGTATATTATCTTACGCATTATTTTTATTATTCAAGTCCACTTGCACGTATATCGTATGTATTATTCTGTTATTGTATCGTCATCTCTGCATTTGGCACCCGGTGGCCTTCATGTTACATCGAAACTGGAATTAAAGCTGTATTGTCTTGCTGTGTCTTGCTTGTGTCTAACAATTGATATACTAGTATCACGATAACATTGGTCTAATCCATGTCGTCTTTGAATCCATGCTATAGAGACTTACGGATCCCTTGAACATTTTGTCAAACATCTCTTGAGGGTAGTCCGGGGGTTTGACCGTGCAGTAGTTGAGGTCCTTGCACTCGCTAGGGACGTCGTCGGTGCCATATCGGTTGCTCACGTTCTTTGTAGGCCCCGGATATTTGATTGGCAGGTCGTCCGGATCTGCAATAAGGTGACGTATTATATAAGCTGCAACCACAGCTTAACTATAGACCAACCGCTTAAATGAGTCCTCGCCCATACCATCAGCCAAATATGTGGTCTACCACCCTAAGGTTCAAAATCCTTTGCACATCACAATATTATAATGTCGATAAGACGTGGCTGTCAACTTGAAAGATCGACTTTAGCGACTATTTTGTTTGATAGGAAGTTGGACGAAAAGTGGTAGACCACTTCTTTGGTCGACCGTACATGAGGGTGGGACGAAGAACGAGAGAGATGCGGGAGGGTAGTGCGCTTGCCGCATGCACTCTCTCGGTGCCCTTTGTTGTCCTACCCCGAGCTCCTGTAAGGCCAATGAGACTAGATAAAATACGTAAGCAATCGGACAGTTTACTGAGTTACATTGCGAAAGCCAGAGAGCGTAGAGAGAGATAGCAGAAAGAGTCAGTCTATCCTTAACTCTCGTACGCAATAATGGCGTCAGTTGATCGATGACAGCAGATTGATGGTACTTACAGGAAATCAGTCAACGTACCTATTATATCAACATTGACAACGTCATTGATAATACAATAGATAGTTTTTTCCGTCGAATCATCTTTAGGGGTGCGAGTCGGGTTACCTTCGCGTGTGGTCAAGAGCTGCGGTTCGTTTTTGGATCCGTCCGAGGGGAAGAGCAGTGCTTGGTCCGGTGCACCCTGGGCTTCGGTTAATGATTTCCTGGCGGTCTCCGTGGGATATCATTGTCCGTTGGCTAAGAGCCCGACAGGGGGGGAGGGGTACGTTTGACCGTGTTCTACCGTACAACGTTGCCGACATTTTTATGTCACAAGATTTTTGAATACTGTATTTTTTACTTTGACATTGGCGAAATCATCGCATCGATCGATGGGGCCATATTATTAAAAGAAGAAGAAGAATCATCTTTATGTAATACTGACGACAACGATTAGAAAGTTATGTTAAAATTTGTATATATAATTTATTCAAATAAAAATGTTTTTGTTTGTGTAAGAATGATTGTCAGGATCGTAGTAAGTGGAACAAAGTAGTCTCTGCCTACCCCTGTGGGAAAGAGGCGTGACGGTATTAATGTATGTATGTAAAATGCTTTGAACCCCTGAACGTGTGTTTACACTCTTTATCTTGAGTCCTTGGGCTTACTTTAGTAGGGTAACTTGGCCATTGTTTACGCTAATTACAGGCCTGGGGCCTTACCATGACGTCTTAATGTGACTCAATTCAGACTCAGTCCAGGTTTTAGCTGTCATTTTTAGTATGGATCTGACAGCGAGCCAACCTAAACTCAATCGGAATTGAATAGCATTAATGATAGGGCCTCTGATTGCGCGGGTACTCGGCAGATAGCTGTCAGTGAATGTTAGCCTGCCTCTAAGCAAAATGTGCGCAGCGTGAGGTCATTTTATATTGGTTACTTAGATAGGACAGAGAATAAAAAAAATAGTTTTTTAGATTTATTTCATTGTTTATGCTCTTAGAGCGGACCGCAGACGTATTTGGTATCAACTTCAATTTTATATCTCTACGCGTTCCTGAGAAGGGTCTTGACGGACAGACAGATAGGCAGCGACGAATCTTATAAGGAATCTCACAAGGGTTCCTTTTTTTCTTTAGAGGTAGGGAAATCTAAAAAGATATGGTTCTGTCCATTATTTTATGATGGCCCTTATTTCACCAACTCGACAATTTGTCAGTTACAAGACTTACAAGTGACAGTTTGAATTGCGATGCGTGGTCAATATGAAGGCAATCGGCGTAGATTCTTGTCGAGTTTGTAATGTAAACAGAATTGTATCTTGTCACCAACTATTTGTTTTTGACGGCCGGATAGCCGGTTAGTGACCCTGACTATGAAGCTAGAGGTCCCAGGTTCGAATCCCGGTAGGGGCATGCATTTGTATGATGAATACGAATGTTTGTACCCGAGTCATGGATGTTGTATGTATTTAAGTATGTATTTATCTACATTATATAAGTATGTATGTATGTATGTATGTAAACTCTTTATTGTGCAAAATAAACAAGACAAATACAATTGACAAACAATGAGATACATGCACAAAGGCGGACTTATCCCTTTAAGGGATCTCTTCCAGTCAACCTTTGAGTGGATGAAAGGAGTATTACATTAGGGATGGACGAGTGAGTTTAAAATTGCAAACACTGAGAGCCACAATACATAACTTTACCGAATATAATACATAAACTCATAAAACCTAAACATCAATAAACTACTTTATACTACCTATAATATATACCTATCAATAAAATATAATACATAAAATAAATAAAGAGCACACTAAACAAAGGAATATTTACCATTAATTTAAGAAGATGGTGCGAGCCACATCTTCTTCAAACCTTCCCTGAACGACACTATAAGTATGTTTATCCGTTGCCTGGTACCCATAGTACAAGCTTTGCTTAGTTTGGGACTGAGTCAACTGGTGTAATTTGTCCCATAAAAAAAAAAAAAAAAAATAATTCTTGTTGAGTTTGTAATGTAAACAGAATTGTCACTTGTCACCGACTATTGTCTTGTTGGTGGAATAGGGTCCCGGCAGTTATTAAGTAGTTATAAATTTACTAGCTGTTGCCCGCGACTTCGTCTGCAAAGAATTCGTTTATCGCTACCCCGCGGGAATTTTCCGGTATAAAAAGTAGCCTATGTGCTATTCCAGACTTTTCTCTATCTATGTGCCGAATTTCATCCGGATTCCTTGGGCCGTTCTGGCATGATTGAGTAACAAACAAACATCCATCCATCCATACTTTCGCATTTATAATATTAGTTAGATGAAATTGTCAAAACTTACTCTTCATAGCAGATCCCATTACACAATGAAAACATACAGCCACCTGAAACCAAATATAAAATTAAAAAAAGGACCTACCTACTTACAACTGTTTTTTATGATCAGCTAAAGTTTGCTTCCTAATAACCTTTAGAAAATTACACAAGTGTTAAATTTTGACCTGTTGAGGTAATTAAGTTACTAGATAAGTAAACCGGTTAAATCAACAATTTAAATCGACAAAAATAAGTCATTAAAACCATTTGAGTGTTTCAAATACGCCGCATAACTGGTTTCATTTAATAATTACGTTATTTTGAGCTTATATACAAGTTAAGACAGTTACAAAGCATATTACGTATAAGATTGCGCTGCGTTAGTTAAAATAATTTTTTTTTTGTGTCAAAAAAATGTAATTAAAGCTCTGGGTATCATAATAAAGTAGATAGGCATTTAAAATTCTATTCGGCATGAATAGTTTGCAGTTTTCATAATCACAGAAATGTTAACTAAACAAAGACTTATGCTTCAATTTTTTTTAGAATTAGGAACCACAATGACATTATATTGCGTCTGGTCAACTATTTCTTGTCTAGCAAATAGTACAGTGCGATGTTTTAATGTCACTTTATTTGCATGTCGTCAATTGTTACTCTAGGACAATTTGTAAAGAAATTACAGTTCACGAGCCGCAATATAATGTTGTTGTGGTTTCTAATTCTAAAAAAATCGAAGTATAGCGCTGGCGGAAAAAAACCCGCGCGTAGTCGGCCTCCGGTTCTACGTATAGGAGCACCTACCCTCCGAACAAGATGACAACGTTTGGTCGTCGTCTCAAAGACCTTATTTGTTGGAAAATCCTTGTAAATGAAGTTTTAAATTTGTCATTTTAATAATAATAATAATAATTTATTTATTTCGAGCCACTCGTGCTCATAGAATAACTATCAAAAAAAAAAACAAAATCATTTAATGGTAATTAATAAAAGATGCAAAATGTTAACAGTGGTTGGTACCTCTTTTTAAGTATGCAATACCTGTGCTAAGAGGCACCTTTCCCACGGAAGAATTATAAGCTATTTGTAGCAATTAATTAACATTACATCATTAATTTTTTTTTAGAGAGAATAACAAATCCAAAGTTACACACAATATGATCAAAAACAATAATTTGAAATATTATACTGCGGCTACATTATCGGGCGAAGATTCGTGTAGAAAGTTCGTGATACAACGCACTTGAACTACATGGACACATTATCACTATCACTATATAGTAGGTATAATAACAAAGTCGCTTTCTCTGTCCCTAGTCCCTATGTATGCTTAAATCTTTAAAACTACGCAACGGATTTTGATGCGGTTTTTTTAATAGATAGAGTGAAATTTTCCGGGATAAAAAGTAGCCTATGTGCTATTCCAGACTGTTCTCTACCTATGTGCCGAATTTCATTCAGATCCGTTGGGCCGTTCTGGCGTGATTGAGTAACAAACAAACATCCATCCATCCATCGATCCATACTTTCGCATTTATAATATTAGTTAGATGCATAATATACCGTGCGAAGCGGGGGCGGGTCGCTAGTCACAGAATAAATAATAGACATTAACAGACGCAATAAAAGCTTCGGATGAAAACTTAACTCTATTTAGACTCCCCTTTCCGCCCACAAGCATGCTAAACGTAACCTTAAATACTTTGATAAACCTTAAATATATATTTTACCTTAGGCTCTGTCTATCCCGAAAAGGATAAAGGCGTCATATATGGATGTATATGTATGTATGCGTATGTCTAAGTAACTCAAGTTAGAAACTGTATAAAGTTTAACTAGTTTGTAAATACCCACTTACCGATAACTAACTCAATATTTTAACGAGTTCCCGATATTCAAACGCAGCATGCATCATGATCACGGGAAGGCTTAAGAAATTGCGGGTGGATTGACGTTACGTAGAACAATCTAATGTTGTATATGGAATATCCTGATAATAAGTATGTCTTTAGTTAACCGTGAATCTTTTTAAATCTAAAACACACAAACACATACACAAATCACGTCTTTATCCGTTACGGGGTAAACAAAGCCTAAGGTGACAAGACCACGTTTAGCACGATTGCGGGCGTATGGAAAATGGAATCAAAATAATGATGGGTTGCTAACCGCATCGCCTATAACATGATTCCTAAGATTTTCGCCCGTTCCTACTACCTGCGCGGGAAGAGAAGCAACTGGCACATTCTATGTTTTTTCTTTACTCCCAGACCGGTATGGAAGAAAAATAAATCTAACCTTACTACAAATACACAATACTTACAATGAGCACGTAAACTTTGAACATTATCACTGATTGTTCACATTTGTCGGGTGTAACTTGGAAACACTTGAAACCGTGTGATAGCTCGAATATTAGAGAGCGTGTGGATTTCGTCGCTTCTAGGCGCAGACTGACATTGTCTTGGCGGAGTTGAGTTGAGCAAAACATCTATAGATAGAATGATGTACGTATTCTGTAGCGCGGCCGTCTTGGAGTCCATGTTATGTTTTTTTTGTAGAATATGGCTTGGTAACTGGACCTTTAAGCCAAGTCTTTAATTGAGTCTATGTTGGTGTATGCTTCGCGACCGATTGCATTCAAATTTGAATTCGGAGATTTCGAATGACTATCGGTAGAAAATAGTGTTTTTTCGCCATTGTTTTGATACTGTCGATGATTCCGCCAATGTCGGTGGTTGATGTCAAAACGGTCTTACACTCATCAAAAATGCCTAGGGATATCTTTATCCCTAGTTAGTTTTAAATTAAAAATTCAAAATTCAAATTCAAAATTAATTTATTTGTCAAAACATAGGCAAATACATACATATACAGAGATCCTATGCGTATGTTTAGATAGATAGATAGATAGATAGATGCCATTTATTGTCAAAAACTGTGTACATAAGATGTCATACATTGAAAAGCATCAACAGTTTGCCCATTTCGGGCGTACAATATTATTGAACTCAAAATTAAACAAATTATTAGAAGACCGACCATTATTATACGAAATATTCATTTCAATTATAAAAACATTTTTCTGCAAGCCATTCCTTCAGTTCTCTTTTGAACTTATTACCATCGAGTGATTTAATACATTCAGGTAAGTTATTAAAGATTTTGATTCCCATAGCGTAGGTACTCTTGCTGATTATATAAGTAGAAGGCCGAATTGTACACACATCATATTTATATATTGAGATCTTAAATTACTTTTGAAGTCAATTTTTTTATTAAAAATATCATGTCGTTCCTTTACAAATAGACAAATTTCTAGCATATATATACACGTCAGAGTTAAAATTTTATTAGTTCTAAATATGTCTCTTAAGGATTCCCCATTTTTAAGGTTGAATATTGTCCGTAGGCTTTTTTTTGAAGAATAAATACAGATTAAACGTTAACAGAATTACCCCAAAAAATTATACCATATTTATTTAAGTATAGGATAAACATTTCCATAATATGCCGTTTTTGAAACATCTATTGACGTTATTTTGGTCAATATAGATAAGGCATAACAACTTTTGGCTAGTCTCTTGTTTATGTTGTTAGTGTGGGACTTCCAGTTCAGGTTGCTGTCTATTGTAACCAGGACCACTATGTTGCGCCATGAGGCATAACATTTCAATATTTATAAAGTAGGTACTTAGGCATTTTACTACCGAATCAAAACATCAAATTTGTCCATAGATAATGATTTATCCCAAGGCTATTTTGATGTGTGTATTTTTGAATCAAAAATTTTGATGACGGATTTCTTGATTCAAACTGATCCAACAAACTGCTCCCTGGTAATATTACAAAATGTGAAAGCAACTCTGCCTGTCTGTCTCTCTGTTAGTTTTTCACGCTTTAATCGCTGGACCGATTTAGTTGGATTGGTATGCAGTTTCAGTTCCGGGGATGGACATATTTTTTATCCCAAAAAATTGCATACCCTCAGTTCCCCAATTCTGCGCAGGCAGTCGCGGGCTACAGCTAGTCCGGAATAATTCTGAGACACTTGTACCTAAGTTATACAGGATGTCTCAGATTTATCGAATAGATATTGCATAGAAAAGCGGCTGACTATCTGAAGATAATGACCAAAATTACCACGTCATACTGCCTTTTTATTATCATCAGAGAAGAAAATTATTTGCTTTTTTTTTTAAACCTTACACCTTGCACTTTGCGTTGGGGTAAGTTGAACTTTTTTTTTATGCGAATAGGAAGGCAAACGAGCAAGTGGGTCACCTGATGGTAAGCGATCACCAATGCCCATAGACACCCGCAACCCCGCAAGTTGAACTCCCGGAGTTGCGGCCGGTTTTTTATCTTACCCCGCTTTTCAACTTACCCCAACGCACTATACTTACCTACCTACCTACTCTTTCAACATGAAACTACCGTGAGACTCAATCATAGTTACACAAACGTATAACTCGCGTAGATAAAAGTCGAGTATAGTAGGCGGCAAATAATGTTCGACATGTTTCGGACTAATTCGTTATCTTTCCTCCTGAAGCGCTCGCCCGTATGCAGCAAAACGAACACTGAGCGCCAGCGCCACCCAGCGCTCGGCTCGCGCGGCTACTCGACGCAACTGACTGCCGAGCGGCGCACAACTACCCTCGTTTTCATCAAGTCGTTTCAGGAAGGACTACGAATTAAATTCTGACAAAAAAAGAGTAAAAATTAAAAAGTGGCAATACAGTAGTGTCGTCCCGTTTTCTTAGACCCATAGATTAGAAAGGGACGACACTACAGTATTGCCACTTTTTAATTTCTACTCTTTTTTGTCAGACTGTAGTCCGAAACAGTCGAGCATTACTCGACTTTTATACGTGAGTTATCCGTCTGTGTAACTGTACTTACCTACTCACTTACTTACTTGTACTTAAGGCTCGTATGTACAAACTAGGCTAGTATTTTAGTATTTAGTAGTAGTATAATAGCGAGTAATTTTTAGCGAGTGTCTTTGGCAGCAAAAATGATTTTTGGGCAGCAGCGAATAGTTTGAATACTAAATTACTCGCTACTAGACTAAAATACTAGCCTTTACTCTGTTAACGCAAGTGGTGTTGCCGTAAATCCTTGTTAGCAGCTTGCAGTTTGCATGATTGATTGCTTGCTGATTATTAGAAGAAATGATAAAAACACATCTGAATGCTTGTAACAATTTATTATGAACAATTATATCAAATAAAAACAGTTTATATTGGAATGTTCAAATACTAGTACTACCAATTTTTGGTCATGAGGAGAACAACTTATAAATAGGTACAGACGTAGTAAATAATACTTTCCCATTGTGAACACACGATTACTTCCGAAAAATTTGTATGACCTTGTGGGAGACTTTATTACAAATTAAACAAAAAATACATCTTTGACTTGAGACTTGCGTTTGTTTACAAAAGCTTTGAATTTAGTTGGAACGGACCATAGACCAAACAATCATTCCCATTATTATTGTGGCGCATCACTAAACCGTGCGGACATCCCTACGCTAAAACCTGTCCAATCGTACTTAGCACCTTTGTAAAGTAAGAGGAATTAATACAACCTTCACTATATACCTATACAGGTTCTTGTCCATCAACACCGCAGAGAATACATACATACATATATCACGTCTTTGTCGCTTATGGGGTAGACTGGACTACCCCACACCCACATTACCATACAAAAGGCTCCCATTAATACATTATAACTCCTACTAATATTATAAATGCGAAATTTTGTTAGTATGGATGTATGGATGTTTTTCACGCCACGGCTGGACTGATCTGGATCATATTTGGCACGGAGATACATTACAATTTGGAATAACGCATATGCTATGCATTTTTAAACCATGTTTGAACAAATAAATGACTGATTAACTGATTACTGATTAGGTACTGCTACTTTTTATGGGTACGTATCAAATTAAATAAAGTTTGAAATGCATAATGGGTTAAAACGCATAATGGTTCAAATATAGATAGGTAACAGTGGCGTGGCGTCCATAGAACTCGATTCCCACCGGCTTGCCTATTTTAAGGCAGTTGGGCAATTTATTGTGCAGAATTAGAGGAAAAGGCTAGTTAAGTTCCCTTCGGCTTGCCTTCTGATATACTTGACGCCACACCACTGATAGGTAATGCCATTTTTACAGAAAATGGTAACTTAAGAGGACTGTTATAAAATAAACCTAACCTAACCTAAACCAATATACAGCGTGTTACAAAATACCCCGTAAAATATCAAAGCCAAAAATATTGTCAACCCTAGTAAACTGTTATCTCAGGAATCCATACTGGGGTTCTTAAATATTGTAAATGGACTGGTTATAAGGTCACATTTAACCTCCTTTCGGCTTTAGTAGGGTAGTTTTGTAACACCCTTTATATATACGAGTATTTATGAAGAAAGTTCATCTATATAGCTACTAGTTTCACAAAAAATTGCGTTATGTATTTTGAACTATTATGCATTATTCATTATGAATTTTAAACTTTAAATTGCGTATTTCCCGTGGGTAAAATAAATTAATTATTTGCAGACGAAGTCGCCGCAGCAGCTAGTTTATATAATCATTATTGGGTGTTAATAACTTTGGCAGAACAGCTTAATGAAATCCCACCTTTCGGGACCACGGACTCGAAAGATTTACCGTCCTTTGATAGAACGGGTAAATAGAAATGAACCATCTTCTGAGAGCAGTCCACTCGTTGTTGTTTCAAGATCTTTGTCTTCAAGTGTGGTGCCCTCGTAACTCTTCCGGGTTTCCTGAAAAATTATTAAAAAATTATACTCTGTTTGTGTGATTTAATGTCGCCCTCGTGTAAAGTAGGTATTAATTTTTTATGAAGACGTCCAAATTTTGTTCCGCTGAGTGTATTATAAATGTGAAAGTTTGTGTGTTTTTTAGATAGTCCTTCACGCCAAAACGGCTGGATGGATTTGGATGAAATTTGATATGTAGATAGCTGGTTGTAGCTGGTAATACATACGATACACACTTTTTATCCCGATTTTCGTACGGGATTGGAAAAACCCAAAATGTTTTGTACCCTGCCTACCCTGTAACGCTGATGCCCCCCCCCCCCCCGCACTGCACTAAATAATTAGTTAATTACACTTTACAAAATCAGAACTTACTTGCATTCCTCAATGGCAACTGTGATATTAAATAAGTCAGTTTGTGGCACGTAGCGTATCTCATCATTTTCATCTTTAATGAAATAAATTTTCTGCGTCTGCAATAAATAAATTAAACATTTTAGAATTTTTTCGCATTAATCGAGTAATAAATATAGAATAATTAAATTTTATTTCTAATATGCTTCACCTCATTTTGGAAAAGTGCTGATACTCTACAAACTGCTCGACAGATTTTTACCAAATTTGGCTTAGAACCACGACAAGAAAACTGGCTTTCGAATGAAAAAAACCTCATCGAAATCGGTCCATCAGTTTGAGAGTTATGATGCCAAAGACAGACACACACACAGACATCGACGTTAAACCTATAAACATCCCACTTTTGCGTCGGGGATGAAAAATATCATCCTTCTCTATTATATAGTCCTTATCTCCTATTGTCCCATGATAATTTAATTTTATTTATTTACTGGTATTCTCTCCCATAAAAAACTCAATTATTTTTCACTGTAAAAGTTCTACAAGATCGGAATCAACCGCCGACCATCGTGTATGATCATGTCCTTGGTCGGGTTGATTAAGAGGGTGCATCCGTGCTGAGCTCGCAACGTCGCATTTTTGGTGATTTTTGCGATTATTTCACAGAAATTGAATGAAAGTATCAAATATCCGTCTGTAGTGCACTTCGTTTTTAGTGTATTAATGTGTCCAATGCAATGATTAATCGTGATGGACTTTTATTTTCGTATTAAAAGGATAAAATACTATATCTCGTTTAATAAGAAAATAAAAGTCCATCACGATCAATTATTGCATTAAATTTAGACACATTAATACACTAAAAACGAAGTGCACTACAGACGGATATTTGATACTTTCATTCAATTTCTGTGAAATAATCGCAAAAAATCACCAAAAATGCGACGTAGCGAGCTCAGCACGGATGCACCCTCTTAAATTTAAAAATGGACCGTGTAGAAATCGGTTGAACCGACTGATATTTGGTTGATGTCAACGACCTTGGTCGGGAACGTATCCCTCGCGACAGGCTGCATCCGTGGTCGGCCCCAACTGAACAGTCGGTTGATCCGACCGATATTTGGTTGATGTCAACGACCTTGGTCGGGAACGTATTCCTCGCGACAGGCTGCATCCGTGGTCGGCTCCAACTGAACAGTCGGTTGATCCGACCGATATTTGGTTGATGTCAACGACCTTGGTCGGGAACGTATCCCTCGCGACAGGCTGCATCCGTGGTCGGCCCCAACTGAACAGTCGGTTGATCCGACCGATATTTGGTTGATGTCAACGACCTTGGTCGGGAACGTATCCCTCGCGACAGGCTGCATCCGTGGTCGGCTCCAACTGAACAGTCGGTTGATCCGACCGATATTTGGTTGATGTCAACGACCTTGGTCGGGAACGTATCCCTCGCGACAGGCTGCATCCGTGGTCGGCTCCAACTGAACAGTCGGTTGATCCGACCGATATTTGGTTGATGTCAACGACCTTGGTCGGGAACGTATCCCTCGCGACAGGCTGCATCCGTGGTCGGCCCCAACTGAACAGTCGGTTGATCCGACCGATATTTGGTTGATGTCAACGACCTTGGTCGGGAACGTATCCCTCGCGACAGGCTGCATCCGTGGTCGGCCCCAACTGAACAGTCGGTTGATCCGACCGATATTTGGTTGATGTCAACGACCTTGGTCGGGAACGTATCCCTCGCGACAGGCTGCGTCCGTGGTCGGCCCCAACTGAACAGTCGGTTGATCCGACCGATATTTGGTTGATGTCAACGACCTTGGTCGGGAACGTATCCCTCGCGTCAGGCTGCATCCGTGGTCGGCCCCAACTGAACAGTCGGTTGATCCGACCGATATTTGGTTGATGTCAACGACCTTGGTCGGGAACGTATCCCTCGCGTCAGGCTGCATCCGTGGTCGGCCCCAACTGAACAGTCGGTTGATCCGACCGATATTTGGTTGATGTCAACGACCTTGGTCGGGAACGTATCCCTCGCGACAGGCTGCGTCCGTGGTCGGCCCCAACTGAACAGTCGGTAGATCCGACCGATATTTGGCAGCAGTCGATTCCGATCGTATAGAAGGCTTGTAATTTTTCTTGGCTGAGTGGAAACTAATAGAAGTCATTAACTATATACTATTCATGCTTACCGCGCGGTACTTTGGACATGAGGCTACATCATCGAAGCCATCTCTTTGCTGCAATTCGCCGAATACGTAATTAAATTTCTAGAACAACAAAAAAATATAAGTAGTTAAATATTTATACTTGCACAAAAATCTCCCTCTCTCTTTCTCTTTCTTTGTTTATTTTTTAAACGGACAAATCACAGATAACACCCAAGACCCAAGCCCTTATAATAAGCCCTTATGTGTGTTGTGTAATATAAATATATATGATCACTTAAAATACCTATAAATAACAATAAATAAATAATAATAAAAAATAATTTTGTATTATTATATTTGTCCCTTATGTTATAGGTATCTATCTCGTACCCGCGACAAATTCAATTCAAAATCAAATTGAATTCAAAACTTTATTTTTGAAATAACTAAACTATGTTTTTTTACAAGCTTTATATTATGCAGCGTATTTATGTATTTGATTGTCTGGGTGGAATCTGGCGACTCAATTTTGAAGCAGATATCTTCAAGCGATTGAGCTGAAATTTTGCAGAAAGTCTGATGGCAATACAATAATCTGGTAGTGGAGTTCTGGTGACCTAGCCAGGATCGTCTCCGCATGAGGGGAACTCTTCAACGGTTGGTCCGATTGACTTGAAATTTGGTACACATAATTACGTAGGACGGATAAAAATGCAAGTACTTACAGTCAGCAAAAAAAAAGCATGAATGAAAAAAATTTTTTTTTAACAGAAACTTTTTTTTAATCTATCAGCGCATTCGGAAAGACCAACATTGCCAAGAAGAATGCGCCGCAAGAAACTCGGCAAGTCTTTTTCTGGTATTGTGACCTTTTCCTATTGCAAAAATATATTATTTCGGAAGTTAAAAACACACTAGACATAGATACAGGCCCCATATCAAGTGCGGAGGCCGCCCATCAAACACATTGTAACATTAGTTACACAAATCGCATAGTTACAGCGGGATATCGATAAGCGAATTCTCAATAATAAAACAAATAATAACAATTAATATAATAATACAAACAAGCAAATAAACAAACAAATAATAAACAAATATTAATAATAATTAATATAATAATAAATATATATGGTATTTTAATTTTTTGTGTATCACAAATAAATGACTTACTTACTTACGCAGACTAGTTAGGTAGCTAGTGTGTATGTTTATTATATTAGCCGGGATTATTTTCTTACCACATTTTTCAGAAGCTCTCTCATGGTTTCGGTGGGATAATAATATCCATTGACGTACTCGCAGTACGACTTCCCTTCGCACTCTTTTGGCCATTGAGGTGTTACTGTAAAAAAATAGAAACTTGAAGTGCTGTTTCGCATATTGTATGACATCTTATTGGGTAAACTTATTATAAGCAAAATTAAAATTTTAATTTTGCTAATAATAAGTTTACCCAATAAGTTATTGCTAATAAAGCCCATCGAGGGAATGGGCGAAAATCTTAGGAATCATGTTATGATGCGGCTAGCAACCCATCACTATTTTGATTCCTCGATCATGCCCTACGTGGCCTTTAGCTCTTGTTACCTTAGGCTCTGTCTACCCCGTAAGGGATAAAGACATTATTTATGTATGCATGTGTATAATAATAAGTAATAATACTGACCTGGACTGGCGTGATTCATTGGAAATTCTACTGCGAGGGTCATCTAAAACACAAATAATATATGTTCAGATAAGAATTTGTTTATGTAGGTAGGCAAAATAATTGCAGAAATAGTCTTCTTATTTCATCATTAAAATTGCGCGTCTAACTATTACCTACACTTAGTCGAAGAGTCCAGTTAATAATGTAATTATGTTGTTGTTTAATTTAATAATGTAATTTAATTTAATAATTTAATTTAATAATGTAAATTTAATTTAATTTCAATTTATATTGTGATTTTTGCCCATATTATTGTAATTTTTGACTGTAGTGTAATTTATTTTTGTATGGATCTTTAATTATCTGAAATAAATGATTATTATTATTATTATTAATAAGCAAACGGAAATTATAATATTTTTAAGAATTTCCTAAACAGTGGTACCTTAAAACGGGGTAAGAAGAGACTGTGGGGGGAAAATGGACAGAACTAATATTTTGTGTTTTCACTTGCTACTTCAAATTTCCGGCTCAGCTTGCTCTAAAAGTAGTTTAGTTTTATTTTTAGATACCTTTCTATGTATTAGGTATATCTATTTTTTCAGGTAATAAAATTTGTTACTGTAATTTTATTTGTTACGATTCCTTCTGAACCCACTACGAGGTGAGCTGGAATTTCCCTACATATTTTAGTGTTTATAGTTTAAATTATGAAACTAAACGACAGATAATCATTATAATACTAAAATTCATGCCACCGGAACACTTTGAAGACACACATATGAAAATATTTTTTATCGAGGTTTTAACTTCAATTTTCCACTCACCGGTACCGGTAAATAAATATCTTAGGACAAATTACACCAATTAACCTAGCCCCAAACTAAGCAAAGCTTGTGCTATGGGTATCAGGCAACTGATGAACTGAACATACTTATATAATTTAGATAAATAAATACATACAACATCCATTGACTCGGGCACAAACATTCGTATGAATTCATCATACAAATGTCTGCCCCTGCGGGGATTCGAACCCGGGACCTCTAGCTTCATAGTCAGGGTTACTAACCACTAGACTATCCGGTCGTTAACATGTTAAATGAGTTGTCACGGGCATCTACTAGGTAAGTGTGCTCCATTATACCTAAACAATAATATATTTTCGTTTACCATGGGATGTGATTGTGGTTAAATACATAATTATAATAAGCCAATTAATTTTATTATCAAAAACACCAGTGATTGAGGTGCGACCTACGGCAAGATTTTACTGCAACCAGGCAGAGTAAAATGTGAAGAATCGAAAAAGGCAACGAAAAATACTTAATAATATTTTAAAAAACTTATTTCGAATTATTTTTATTCTCTCTGAGTAAAATAAATCTACTAAAACAAATACAATACATGCACAAAGGTCTTATCCCTTTAAAGGATTTCTTTCAGTCAACCTTTGAGTAGTTGAGAGGAGGTTATACACTGAAAAAAATAATTTGCTAAATGAAACCGGCCTTTCGTCAGCCTGTAACTTAAAAAAAGTGACTACATAACTCCCTCTCTCCGGTTAAGCTGTTAAAGCCGTCTAAGGCTAACAGCAAAGTCCGTTCGAAAAAAAAAAGACTACATAACTAAGGCAATATCTCACCAAAATCTTTGGTTAGGTTTTGTTCTATATAGGTAAACCTGTTTATTAAATCAAATTAACTTTAATAACGCCCGCCTTACCGAAGCCGAAGTAGTTTGGTTAAGTATTTTTTTCAGTGTTATTAGGGACGGACGAGTGAGTTTAAATATTACAAATATTCAGAGCCACAATACATAACTTTACCAAATATAATACATAAACGATTTTATAGATACGAGTAATACTTAATCAATAATTGTTGTAACTTAATTTAAATTAACACTTACCGCTATCAATAAAAATGTTGTTGAACTCATATTGTAAAAAATTGAGTAAATTGATTTTTAGTTTACACTGTTTCGCGGGCAACGTTATAATGAAGAGTTTCGTACGATTTGCGATATATTTATACTATTCACCTAATTATTGCAAATTTCCTCAAAATGACGTCACTACTTCATGGATTGATTATGGTACAATGCGTATATTGATGTACATGGTAACAAATAATCAAATAACTAATTGATTTCTGGCAATAGGCTTTTTCAAGGATGGAACGCTAAGTTCCGTCCTTCATAAGGAAAAGAAGATTGATTGATAGGATCACTTCGATGTCCGTCTGTTCGTTTTATTTCCGATCATTTTTCAATCCAACTTTGAAAAGATTTTTTTTTCGATTAAATTTACATTATTTTTTTCAAAATAAATCAACATTATACAATACAAATAAATACTCTTTATTCAATACCACAAATCAGTACAAAACAATACAGAAACAAAGAACAAGGTAGACAATAGGGGGTTTTATCGCTTAATAGCGATCTCTACGAGACAACCAACAAAAGAAAGTAATAAGACGGAGTCGTTCCGTACAAACCTGTAGAAAATGTACGGTTTTTGCAATTTTCCCTTTATCTGTGCTATGAGACGTTTGTCGCAAAGCTCGCGAGCCATGACCCACGGGTAAGTTTATTATCTATGCCTTTTCTGACGTTGGCAACACTGTGAACCTGTTTGTACCTGTGAATTCGCACTTTGACATATCGCAACGGTTTTAGCGCGGCAAAACCGAGTAAGAAAGTGAGTTGAGAGTAGGAGGCGAGCGAACTAGCTTATAACTAATGATCATAACCATTACATGTTACTACCAAAGATGGACACATGTCCTTTCGTGTGGGATAGTGATCCTGAGACAGTGACTATAGGAGATGATGATGATGCCGGTGAACAAAGGCAGAAGGCATGAGTGATCTCAGAGGCATACAGAAGTTATGTATGCTAAGCGTAGTCAGTAGCTTGCAGAAGTTGTGCATGCTACAGAAGTGAAGACAATTTATGGGTCTAAGCACTGAGAGTTCCGGTGGTAAGGGTTGGACTGTAGGGGTGTTGTGGAGGTCCTTCAAAGGACTTCGGTCCCGCTCGGTGCTTAGGAGAGAGTGTAGTAGTTTCGCCTCTCTGGGACTCGATGCGTGCATAAGTTTCTGGAAGTCCACCCATATTTGTCGAGGGTTGCATAAGTTTAAAGGGGGCCCTCATGTATAAGTTCTACCCCGTATTAGAGATGGAGACCATGGTCTCGTGTTGCATAAGTAAAACTAAAGTTCAACAGACTTAAATGTAAAGATCAATGAAATATAGTCATTGTGTCACAGGATCGCTATCCATATGTATTTATGTGGTTCATAGAGAAATACGTCGCCACAACGTTGCTTTGTACCATAAATTTAAAGATTCTAAGTTCACGGAAAGTAGGTTTTGATTCCCTTGCGAGTTTCGAAAATTTGCGGAAATTTGTAGCATACGGCTGTATCTCTTGATTGCGTTAGCTTAGACGTTTGATTTTTTCACAGATCCAAGGGACAGTTGATCTGATGATTGGTCAAAAATTTCAGCTTGATACCTCCACGCGTTCCTGAGAAAAAGGGTCTTGACGGATGGACGGACGGACAGACGGACGGACAACAAAGTGGGGTTTTGCTTTTTCCTTTCGAAGTGCGGAACCCTAAAAAGAATAAAGCAGCGGAGACTTCGTCTTCGGGTGATTTTGGCTATCCACTAGCCGAAGTGTTGCCATCTGGAGACAGTCTGCTTAGTGCAGGGTTTCGGTCGGTTTTTGTATATATATTGCACCAAATAAACCTTTTTCTTTCTTTATTTCTTTCTTTCGTTTTCTTTCAAAATACGTCTCGAACGCGTTTGCGTTAAAATGTCAAATAATACTTATACTTTGTTGCCGTTTCGATTCGCAAGTGGCGCTGCTAATTCTTCCATAGTAATTGAGACGTTTACGTGAACGCGTTCGAGACGTTTTTATATATGCGAAAACTTACACTAGAGGCTCAGAACGGCGAGCGGAAAACTTTCACTTTGCTGAATCATGACCATGATTTTTTCAGTGAATGCCGTCTAGATTCTGACGCTGGGAATATTGGCGTATTCCTGTAATCGACACTTAGATAGAAACAATGAATCGGGCGTGATGTAATGCAGTCGCGGTCGCCGTTTTATAAGGAACGTCAGGGCTTTGGGAACTTTGTGTGACTTAATTTGGTATCGAGCAATACGCATCATTATTATTAATTTAAAATAGACATAGAATGCATGAAATGAAATTTAATTCAGTCTTTAAGAGTTTACTAATCTAAATTGTAACTGTATTACTTTTGTGTGCCCTTACAGCGCGTCACGGACTAACCAAAATTCCTATAACATCTGTAAATAATGTACATGACTATAGAATTAATAAATTATCAAATTACGCTACCCGAATAACGACTGGACTTAGATTCGTAACGAGTGTAAATTTTTGTATTAACCCTTTACCTACGGGGACCTGTAAGCGAAGTCACTCCTCAATACGGGCATGTTTTGGCTTATTTACGTACTATACTTCCTATTACATAGACATTATGGTCTATTTTTGTCAGAAAAAAAAACTCTCCGGACAACCTATAGATGCCACTCGTACTGGAGCGGTACTGCCTTACTGGCAACTTGGTTGACACCCGTAGGTAAAAGGTTAAGAATAGTTACTACACTGACGAGCAAAATAACTGGTCACTGTTCATACAAGGTTCTATGAAAAGTGACCCGTTATTTTTGCTATTGAGTAGGTAATTATAGCCTAATAATTTTGTTTAAGTATTAAAAAAACCGGGCAAGTTTAGTGCGAGTCGGACTCGCGCACGAAGGATTCCGCACAAGAAATATAACCTTAATAATAAAATTTGTTATTATTTCTAGCGTCTACGTGTAGCCATTATTAATATCGAGCAAAAAACGGTAAAAAAAATACTTTTGTTGTATGGAAGCCCTCCTTAAATATTATTTTTATTTTATTTTTAGTATTTGTTATTATTGTGGCAATAAAAATACAACATCTATGAAAATTTTAACCTCCTTGCTATTACGGTTCATGAAATACAGCAAAAAATGCCAACGACTACTCTGTTGTATGGGAGCCCCCTTAATTATTATTATTATTTTGATTTTAGTATTTGTTGTTGTAGACAGCCTGGTGACAGACGGACGGACGGACGGACAGCGAAGTCTTAGTAATAGGGTCCCGTTTTTAGCCTTTGGGTACGGAACCCTAAAAAGACATTACTGAAATTGTAGCCAATTCGGAATAAAATGGCTATATTATTATTATGCCGTGACCGGTCTGAGTGGAGAGCCTTGGGGAAGGTCTATGTCCAGCCAGATGATGATAATGATTATTACTATCATCTAACTAATATTATAAATGCGAAAGTATGGATGGATGGATGGATGTTTGTTTGTTACTCAATCACGCCAGAACGGCCCTACGGATCTGGATGAAATTCGGCACATAGATAGAGAAAAGTCTGGAATAGCACACAGGTTACTTTTTATCCCGGAAAATTGCGTAGTTCCCGCGGGATAGCGATAAACGAATTCTTTGCAGACGAAGTCGCTGGCAACAGCTAGTATTACTATATTATCGTTAGATGAACAAAACACTGTCCAAGTGCGAGTGGGACTCGCGCACCGAGGGCTATACAAAATTTGTATTTTAAAGCCGACATACAGGCATGCGGCCCATCTGAGTGATCACGACCACTCATAGACACCTACAGTATCCTACTAATATTATAAATGCGAAAGTTTGTGAGTGACGATGTGAGTGTCTATGTTTGTTTCTTCTTCACGCTAAAACGACTGGACGGATTTGGATAAAATTTGGACCGAAGATAGCTGGTACCCTAGATTAAAATATAGGCTACTTTTTTTTGACGACCGGATGGCCTAGTGGTTAGAGAACCTGACTATGAAGCTTGAGGTCCCGGGTTCGATCCCCGGTCGGGGCAGATATTTGTATGAAAAATACGAATGTTTGTTCTCGAGTCTTGGATGTTTAATATGTATTTAAGTATGTATTTATCTATATAAGTATGTTTATCCGTTGTCTAGTGCCCATATCACAAGCTTTGCTTAGTTTGGGACTAGGTCAATTGGTGTCAATTGTCCCAAGAGAAGTTTAGAAGTTTTAAGTTTATCCCGGAAAATTGTATAGTTTCCGCGGGATAGCGATAAACATATCAATTGCTAATTTTACGCGGACGAAGTCGCGGGCAGAAGCTTGTCATTAATAATAGGCGGCTTCTGTTTTTAGTATTTAATGTTATAGCGGCAACAGAAATGCATCGTCTTTGAAAATTTCAACTGTCTAGCACACGGTTCCTGAGATACACTGGTGACAGACAGACTTATCACACTAGTAGTGATACGAACCTCTAATTTAGAGTAGCCCTCTATGACCTTATTCGGCAGTCAGTGGCGCTAACTGATGAGCATAAAAATAGCTGCTGTTTTTACCCGACTGTGCCAGAAGGAGGATTATGTTTTTTATGATTTATGTTATGAGCGTACTTATATCTACATTGACATTATTACGATAGCAACAACTCGCCGTAACACAATTGCTATTAATTTTTGTTTACCCTGTAAGTACCTACTCTTAACACTTTATTTATAATGTTTTTTGAAACCGACGAGCATGTATGAAGAGATTGATGAATGTGGATGAAGCGAAAGAGGTATGTCAGGATCGTAGCAAGTGGAACAAAGTAGTCTCTGCCTACCCCTGTGGGAAAGAGGCGTGACGATATGTATGTATGTATGTTTTTTAAATAAGATTTCGTTAAAAAAATAGTTTTAGAACATATTTTTATACAGACGTAGGTACTATTATTAACCGACTGCGCAGGGAGGGTTATGTTAAAAACATAGAATGTACGCTTCGCACGGTATATTATGCATGTATTATACATATAAACCTTCCTCTTGATTCACTCTATCTATTAAAAAAAAGCGCATCAAAATCCGTTGCGTAGTTTTAAAGAGTTAAGCATACATAAGGACATAGGGACAGAGAAAGCGACTTTGTTTTATACTATGTAGTTATTAATAAAACTACAGATTGTAATTTTTATTTTTTTATTTTTTTTAAATATTAAAACTATTAGGAACATAGTTTTTAGTGCTATTAACTAATTAATAAATTATACACATAATGTCTAAAAACTGATCCAGAATACTTCAAGAGATATTTGCATTAGTTTGACGGACTGGGGCCGTACCATGTCGTCTTAATGCGTTTCAGTTTAGGTCCACTCGCTGTCAGAGTCATACTAAAAGTGACAGCTTAAACTTGAACTGCGTCGGAATTAGGACGTCATGGTAAGGCCCCTGAACACCGCTATAATAAAGTACTCGGCCATAAATTAGGATTGCACTTCGGTCTTTGGAAAGAGACAACTGGCGTAAGTAAGAGCGAGACAACGCTATACGATGCCGAAATTAGCCGAGAAGCCCGATGTGGATTCTTCATGGCCGGGGACTGTATAGGTACTTATTTAATATTAGGTACCTATGTATACAGTGAGTATTTGGATATATTTTTAGTTAAGAAGGCCTGGGGGCAACTCCGAAATCCGATTTTCGAAGTTCGTATCACACCGTCCCTCTCACTCTCAAATTAATAACTATTAGTGAGAGCGGAACGGCACGAAACGAACTTCGAAAATCGGATTTCGGAGTATAAGGCTTGGGGCCTTACCATGACGTCTTAATGCGATATTCCGACTCAGTTCAGGTTTTAGCTGTCATTCTATACAAAAAGATTTGTATAGATCTGACAGCGAGCGAACATAAACTAAACCGAATCAGAATTAAATAAATATCATGGGACAAATTCTGACAAATTACACCAATTGACCTAGCCCCAAACTAAGCAAAGCTTGTAATATGGGCACTAGACAACGGATAAACATACTTATATAGATAAATACATACTTAAATACATTAAACATCCAAGACTCGAGAACAAACATTCGTATTTTTCATACAAATATCTGCCCCGCTTATTACGTAACTCGCTCGCAATCGCCATCGTGTTCAGTTTGACAGTTCTTGTATGAATGTGACAGCTAGCTAATTCCGATGCTAACTGTCAGCCCATACATGATCTGTCAAAATGAACACGATGGCGATCGCGAGCGAGTTACGTAATAAGCCTGCTGGGATCGAACCCGGGACCTCGAGCTTCATACTCAGGCTCTCTAACCACTAGGCCATCTGGGGTCTTACCATGA
Source organism: Pandemis heparana (assembly GCA_963854515.1). NCBI lineage: Eukaryota > Metazoa > Arthropoda > Insecta > Lepidoptera > Tortricidae > Pandemis > Pandemis heparana. The sequence goes on along the minus strand of OY978011.1, from coordinate 3,377,447 downwards.
CGTCTTAATGCGATTCAGTTTAGGTTCGCTCGCTGTCAGATTCATACTAAAAGTGACAGCTAAAACTTGAACTGCGTCGGAATTAGGACGTCATGGTAAGGCCCCAGGGGCCGTACCATGACGTCTTAATGCGTTTCAGTTTAGGTCCGCTCGCTGTCAGATTCATACTAAAAGTGACAGCTAAAACTTGAACTGCGTCGGAATTAGGACGTCATGGTAAGGCCCCTGATTGTCCAATTGAATCGCATTAAAACATCATGGTAACCCCCTACAGTTTTTTAAAGCTTACAATTACCAAAAGTACATGCCCAAGAGTTGCAACTATAAAATCATTATAATAAATCCTCTATTATTTTGGCAGAGCAACTTAAAGGGATTCCACCTTTCGGCGCTACGGAATCCAATCTGGTGCCATCTAGTGAGAGGACGGGGAACATAATCGGGACCATTTTCTCCACGCATTCTACCCGCTGTTGTGCTAAGATGTGGTGATCCAGATATGTGGCCTTCTCCACTCTGCCGGGCTCGCTGTGAAAAGCAAAACATGCTGTAGCCTCGGAACACATTGAAAGTCAAGGCCGAGTGCTGCGAACGGCTGAGTGTGGCCGGCTTAAACTACGCCTTCGTGTGTCCGTGCAGTGGCGCACACAAGCGCAAACAAGTGACCAGGTTTCTGTTTCAAAACAACTGCCAAACTGGTTAAAAAACGCACACACGCCCACGAGGCAAAGCGTAGTTTAAAACTTTGACGTTTGCAGAACTCCGCCCTGATTTTTTATTTAGTTTGGGCTGTAGGAAGGAAGTTTCAAAACGATATAGTTTTTTTAAACATTCTTCTTCTTCATGTGCCTCTCCGTCACTGAAGGTTGGCAGTCAGACTCTTAAACTTTTCCCTATCGATAGCAAAGCGCTCTACGGTTTTTATACCGGTCGGTGTCAATAGGATGCGATCGGATTAACCATATACTTAAGCTAAATGTAAGGGGCCGGTGCACCCTGGGCAACAACGGTTAGTTAATTTATCAAAAATTTGTTACTCGCTATTTTCATTCGTGTGTATAGATAATTGTATCTTTGGAAAAACTTCGGAATCATTTTATAGGCGATGTGGCTAGCAACTCATCATTATTTTTGTTTCCCCTTTCCACCTATATGTACGCCCACAATCATGCTAAACGTGGTCTTTAGGTCTTGTTATCTTCGGCTCTGTCTACCCCTTAAGGGATAAAGACGTGATTTATGTATGTATGTATTAAATCTTACCTGCACTCTTCGACGATTAATTTAATTATAATTTTGTCAGTTTGCGCCACGAACCGAATTTGATCATTGTCATCTTTGATCAGGTATATTCTGCGCATCTGAAAAAATAAATGAAAAAATAAATCTATGGTGCACGAAATATCGTCAAAATATGCATGAAATGGCACCGTATTGTGCCAAAGAGCGTCACAACTTTTTTTTGCAAATCACGCTGCATATAGGTTAATTAAAATAATGGGTATAATAATATACAAGGCGGCGAATAAGTAAAACGTGGAGGGGATAGGCGCAGTATGATGCATATCCCCTCCACGTTTTACTTATTTGCCGCCAACTATACTTACGGATCGTTTTCCACTGCAGGCCACATCTTCGCCGAAACGATGCTCAAAATCGCCAGGCACCACGGTCGGCTGTAATTTAAAAAAAACAAAGTTGATTAAAATTAAGTTCCTTTTTTCCGGCAGAGGATTGTGGGTACTTTGCTAGAGGTCTCTTCCCACTAGTTCCATTATCAGTTCCATTGATAGTATTACTTTGTATAATGATAATAGGACTAGTGGAAATATACCTTGCTAGCCTATATAGAGCTAAGATTGGATGCCTCATATGCCAGTAATTTCGCCAGTTGTCAAATTAAATTTTTGCAAAATTCTCGAACTAGCATTTTAATCCCGAAATCTGATAATTTTCCTCTATATTTAACTATCGACAAAATCAATCCCTATTTTCCTCTATCCACGGCATCACGCGTGAACATCCGGACCGATTTTGCTCATTATTTTTTTGCCAGCAAGATAGCCTCTGACAAGAAAGCAATAAATAAATGTATCTGTATGAACAGCCATCAAAAAACAGAAAATATTCTTCTACTAGTACAAATTGTTGGTCAGCATACCTCCGGGTCCAAAAATGCCTTAAAAACTTCTTCGGGATAGTAACTCGGCTTAAAGTCACAGTACGTTCTTCCGTTGCAAATCGCCGGCCATTCAGACAGGCCTACAAAATAATAGTTCATTAAAAAAGGATAGTTCATTAATTTCACGGTTCTGGGGCCTTCGATGTCTTAATGCGATTCAGTTTAGGTTCGCTCGCTGTCAGATTCATACTAAAAGTGATAGCTAAATCTTGAACTAAGTCGGAATTAGGACGTCATGGTAAGGCCCCTGGCTGAAAATCAGTGCTGCAGGTGTCTAACACCTCAGCGTAATGCTGAGCCAGCGACCGTTTGACTTTTGCGAAGACACACAACGCTGATGATCTATTTTTCATGTCTCTATTTTTTGTTCCTTTTCTATAAAATTGTGCGTAGGTATGCTCTTATATTTGTGTGTCTTGCAAAAACGACTAAATGTCTTCTTTCTTTCTTTACTTTCATAATCTCAGACGAAAGTCGTGAACTGCTGGACAAAGGTTTTCCCCAAAGATCGGTGACGATCGGCTTTTGTGCTACTAATAATATTAATTCTTATAGAAAAATGTTCCGGCGGTAAGAATTTTAGTTTAACAAATGATTACCAGTCATTTAGTTTCATAGTTTAAACAATAAACACTAAAATATAGGCAAATCCCAGCTCACCCCGTAGTGGGGTCGGAAGAGATAGGAACAAATATAAAAATTACGATAACAAATTACAAAAAATTGGTTGCCTGTAAAGTCGGTATACGGGCGAAAGTTTTACGTGACAACGACTTTGAGTGGTAAAATAATTTTAATGTGAATATTCATTCGTATAGTAGGAAGAAGGATGAAATAATAGTAACAATTTAAAACATTTATTTATACAAAGAATTATATTTAACACTAACTGTGCTCGAGTGGAAGGGACGCGTGCCTTTCACTTTTTATGTTTGTCTCTCTCGCTCTTAGGCGGGCTAACCATGCCCGAGTGGAAGGGACGCGTGCCTCTCACTCGCTCTCATTGTGAGCGCATAACGTGAGCGGAGCGTAACGCAGTTTCTTGAAGTGTCACCCGGCAAACCAATTTATAAGACGTTGTCACGTCAAAAAAGGAGATAATTATTATAATTATTATGTTTAAAAATATGAATAACTATTTTTAAAGTTGAAAATCATTATAAAAATAAAGTAATTTAATTTATTTATTATAGTTAGAACCAAACTTCTGACTAATTCTAACCTGAATGGAGTATGGTGCCTTTGAGCCTTCCTATGACGAGGCATACCGAAAAGGATACTCATATCCATTAGTCATCAATATATATATTACTTTAGTAGGTATTATGAACTTAATTCATGTTATTTGGTAAATACTAACCGGGGCGATACGGCAGTAAGCGTGCGTTCGCGGTAAACCCCCAGACGAACACCTAAAACGATGAACAAGTATAAGTAAATGATGATAAGAACAGTGTTTCTGAAATACTTATACATTAAATTAAAAAAATAACACATTTCTAGGTACAAAATACGTGTGATAAAATTGGAGTTCAGATAACGCTTGGCGACATGTGAACTCGTGTGTAAACCGATTGAGCTGATTCAGTTTTTAATGGCAGAAAATCAAATGATCAAGCCTAACTCCAAGTTCGTTGCGGTGTTCCACTCACACTTATAGTCATTAAGAGAGAGAAAGGGATGGTATGATACGAACTATGTTCCAGTAATTAAATACATAAATTTAAACTTACCGCAATCGCAAGAAGTACTGCGCGCATTTTTAATTCTTAACTCTGCGTCTCTAAACCGTGTGTCGTGTTCCAGACAATGTGCTACACTGATTCATAAGACACTATGTAGGGATCATTATATAGGTACTAGTATATATACTATGATGCCGGCCGGGTCGTCTTCGTCAGGGTAGCTCCGCGCGGTAGGCAGCGCGTAGCTGCGTAGCTACGAATTGTGTTGCGTTATCTTACTACAGCACTCCGTGTACTTTGAATGTTTTTGGGGTTTCTTTTGCTGTCGCACTACGACTAAACCCCTGAACCGATTTTAATAAAATTTGATGCAGAGGTACAATACAAATACTCTTTATTGAACACCACACAGTACAAAACAATACAGAAACAAAGAACAAAGTAGACAATAGACGGTCTTATCGCTTAATAGCGATCTCTACCAGATGACCAACAAGACAGAGAAATAAATGATAAGTGGCAAGAGATAGTTTCAGTCTCAAGGACACCATAGGATAGTTTTTTATCCCGGAAAGTTGCTTAGTTCCCGCGGGATAGGATAAGCGAATGCTGCACAGACGGAATCGCGGGAAACAGTTTAGTAGTATACATAGGAGTTCTCAATTGATACACAAATCACGCCTATATTCCTTATAGGACAGCGCCTTTTTATTTTATTTTTTTGGAGTGGAAACTCTTATACGAGTACCCCCAGGCCCAGGGAGACCTGTGTCGGTTATGTGGGACTCAGCCTTTTTTTCCGGTGGGAAAATGCTTTGTGCATACTCCCACGCCGTGGGGACAGCATGGGAGTTATGTACGACTCTCCTGCCCCACTGCCCCCTTAGCGAAAGGAGGGGGGGAGGCATACCCACTAAAACCCACCGGTATTCCCTCACCGCCATTAGTGGGCGCTGCGAGACCATGATGGTGGCACCGTGAACAACGGAATGTGTGACTCTGCCTAAGGTAACAAGACCTAAAGGCCACGTTTAGCACTATATTGTCGGCGTATAAATAGGTGGAAAGAGGAATAGTTTTTCGCCCATTTACCTTTTTTCCTTCTGCGCGGGAAGAGAAGGTACATTCTATGTTTTTTTCTTTGCTCCCAGACCAGCATGATGAATTGCACAATATTATATCCCCTTTATCTTTTGCGGGAATTGAACATGACGTAGGTAATTAAGGATTCTGAAAAATCAGCGTCCCGGAATAATGTGAAATTAATATTGCAGGAAGTTGTGCAAGATTCATTTTATAAGTATTTTTCCTTGAACAATTATTGCTATCTAGACCGACCGCTTAAATAAGGGTGCGACCAAACCGCCGCGTATACGCAGTGACGTGTCGTATGCGTCACGTTTTCTCACCGTTTCTTCATACATTTTGTTGTGATTCCGTAACGTCACCGTTTTTTAAACGGCGGTGTGGTCGCACCCCAAGTCCTCGCCCGTGCGGCACGGGAGCGCGGTGTAGGGCGACATAGGGGACCGAGAGAGGTGCCGCCCGCACCTCTCTCGGCCCCCTATGTTGCCCTACACCGCGCCTCTGCATCGCGCTGGCTAGGACCCTTTAAGCGGTCGTTCTATCTATACCTAATCGAAGTTCGCGAGGGTTAAGTACAACAGTCAAAGTGACTGAATTGCGTACCACCGTGGAACCTTGTCACTGCAAGTGTCATTTTCATATACTTACCATACATAAATACATCACACGGCTACAAGAAATAATTGTGATAAGTACTTATATGCGATTTTATTTATAAACATATTGATAGGTATGGATTTTGGTGCTATCAGGAGTAAAGATAAAAGAATAATGACTTATTATTGTCTGACGCTTATTAACGATGATGTAACAGTAGGTATACTGCAAAGCGGGATGACGATTTACCTTAAAAAGTAGTTATAATGACGAAATCATAATTTTTTCCTTATTGTATGTATGCTTAGATCTTTAAAACTACGCAACGGATTTTGATGCGGTTTTTTTTAAAGATAGAGTAATTCATAGGGAATCTATAATTCTACGCAGACAAAGTTACGGGCAGAAGCTAGTTAAAATTATAAAACAAAGTCAGTCATGTTCGCGATACACTCAAACCAACCTAATGCGGTTTTCACCACTACATAGATTCACGAGAAAGGTACCTATACAATTTTTCAAGATTTTTTTGATTGAAATAAAACGATGATTATTAGAAGAAAACTCTCCGGAAAACTAAAGCTGCGGGACACAAATTTAAATTCCGTGTAAAGGGGAATCAAAATAGCGATGGGTTGCTTAGCCACATCGCTTATAACATACTAGCTGTTGCCTGCGACTTCGTCTGCAAAGAATTCGTTTATCGCTATCCCGCGGGAATTTTCCGGGATAAAAAGTAGCCTATGTGCTATTCCAGACTTTTCTCTATCTATGTGCCAAATTTCATCCAGATTCGTTGGGCCGTTCAGGCGTGATTGAGTAACAAACAAACATCCATTCATCCATCCATACTTTCGCATTTATAATGTTAGTTAGAAGTTAGATTAGATAGTTAGATTAGATGATGCCTATGATTTTCGCCCATTCCCTCGATGGGCTTTTACTATCTGCGCGAGAAGAGTAACGAGTACATTCTTTGTTTATTCCTTGCTCCCAGACTAGCATGGAATTCATTTCTGTAATTATATATTAAAAAGCCGTGGTAGCCTAGTGGTTTGACCTGTGGCCTCTCAAGCAGAGCGTTGTGGGTTCAAATCCCGGGCTCGCACCTCTGAGTTTTTCGGAATTTATGTGCGAAAATGACATTTGTAATTTGCCATGAGCTTTTCCGTGAAGGAAAAACATCGTGAGCAAACCTGCAGACATCTGCGAAGAAATTCAATGGTGTGTGTTAAGTTCCCAATCCGCACAGGGCGCGCGTGGGAACTATAGCCCAAACCCTCCACTACACGGAGGAGGCCTATGCCATAAGGCACGCCGAATTACGCGACAATTTAATAAATTAAAAAAAAACGACAATAACAACAACAACATGTACTTACTGAAATTGTAGCGAATTCGGAATAAAAAAGGCTTATAAATAAATTATATATTCGGGGGTAAAGAAATCGGGTCAGTCCCGTAGAATGTTGTATGAAAAGTTGCCCAGTTTTTGCTCCCTTCGTATTAACACGTTGACTGGGAGAGCCAATTTGTCAGACTCACTCTCTGTGCATTACATGCCATAAACGACTTGTAACTCAGTTTTTTCTGGTGCGGTACAAGACCAAGGTTACCTGTGGGCAAGTATTTACATTTTAGCTAAAATATATTTATGTAATATATATATTCTATATATTTATGACGGGAACAGATAGGTTACTAGTAAATACAGTTGATGCTACCTTCGCCACACCATAATGACCATTCATTGAAGATTTATAGAGAATTTGATTAGCATGTCAAATTAGACCTGTGGCCTTACCATGACGTCTTAATCTTAATGCAATTCAGTTTAGGTTCGCTCGCTGTCAGATTCATACTAAAATTGACAGCTAAAACTTGAACTGAGTCGGAATTAGGACGTCATGGTAAGGCCACAGTACCGCACCAGTAAAAAGAGCATACATAAAATTGACGATAATTTTAGTGAAGTGGAAAATAAATATGGTAATATTTCGATAAAGAGTATATTTCTTACGAGTTACTTATATTCAATTCAATTCAATTCAAACATTTATTTCAGACCAAGTCCATAGGTGTTAGTTTACATTACCTTATCCTATGTTAGTTAGTTAAGCCTAGGTTTACATAATGTCATATACAGGGCCTCTGGACCCCATATGCACTGAATCCCAGTGTTTCCAAAAAGCGCAAGCAGGTGACTCCAGCACCGACCGCACGAGGCTGTTGTCGCTGCCACGCACTCGCCGCATCAGGGAGGCCGTTCTCTTCCGAATAACCGACTTAAAGCAGTCAGTTCGAGCCTCTGCAAACATTTATTTATTTATTTATTTATTTATTTATTTATTTATAAACACACTTAACACTACCATTACAGAATTTTGATTCTAATGCGATAGCGCAGGCACATTTAAACAAGTAAGTACATATAAAAAAGCAAAAGAAAAAACATACAAACGTTTTATGGTTGATAGCATATCACATGCAAGGCAGCCTTTGTGAATTCGTTCAGTGTAACATACCTGATGCGCTGCAAAAGCGCGGCAGCCCCAACAGCATCCTGAAGCCCATATTGTACTGGATGCGCAGGGCATTAAATGCTTTTTTTGTGTAACTTGTCCACAAGCTGCACGTGTAAAAGGTCTGACAAAATGCCTTAAACAACGTTACTTTAACATTCCAATCACAACGTGCAAACCTGCGAGACAACATGTTACAACGAACAGCCAATGCCCTACGCTCCCTTTCAATATCCACGTCATCCATGAGATTTTCGGTCATCCAGTGCCCAAGGTATTTGAAACGTGACACTCTGTTGAGAGGAGCTCCGCACAGGAAAACGGGACGGAGCGAGCTGAGGGATTTATCACCTGCCTTGAACACAAGCAGTTCACTCTTATTAGTATTATACCTTAGACCGTGGTTGACCGCATACTCTTCACACACCTTCAGCAATTTAGTCAACGCACTAATACTTATATGTTGTTACAAAAATTACCTACATATTGGAATGTAAACTTCTGAAAGACACTGAAAATTAGAACACAATTATTTCTGCCCTCAACGGTAGTGCTACACAAGGCGGTAGGTAACAAGGTCAATGTGACCTGTGCCGTACTGAAGAACAACTAATTTTGATCTAGGTCAGATCCGACCTATTCAATTATTTTTATATTATCGGGTAAAATTTAAAATGAGAAATATGTATAAATATATACTTGCCTCCTACATACTAATAAAAAATCAGTACAAAATGACCTCCGCACCAGGGTGAGGTTTATTTTCCTACGGCGCACCAGCGGAAAATCCACTACAGGTCAAACCTGACCTGTGTCGCAGTCAACGTGTTAACCCTTTACCTACGAGTGTCAACCAGAGTTGCCAGTAAAGCAGCACCGCTCCAGTACGAGTGGCATCTATAGTTGTCCGGAGAGTTTTTTTTTCTGACAAAAATAGACCATATGTCTGTAATAGGAAGTATTATAGTACGTAAGTAAGCCAAAACATGCCCGTATTGAGGAGTGACTTGGCTTACAGGTCCCCGTAGGTAAAGGGTTAAGAACGAAAATAGTTCAAGAAGTTTCAATTATTGGCTGTAAAAACCCAGGATTCGTCATCCTGAATCAGGTCTACGTTAAGTAATATTTGACGCAATTTTACAGGCAAAACATTCAATGCTTATTTATTTGAAATGAAGAGGTAAACTTCGTTTGTATTGTTGTGTTTGTGTGTGCATTTGATTGTTTGTATGTAGCAGTCATCACTGGAATGAACCATAAAAAAACGAAACGCTACATCAGCATGCAGAAGAACATTTACTTTGCTAAGAATATTTACTTTTTGTTCATTGAAATGGTTCTCCGCAATTTAATTTAATAAAATTACAAGTACCTAACTAATTACTAATTAGGTATTGAATGTTTTTACAAGTTTTTTTTTTGAGTGTGTTTTATTGTAGACTAGCTGTTCTTAACTAAGTATACCTATTGCATTTCTTCCTATTTTAGGTATGATAGATAATTAGGGTTTTTTTATTCCAGTAACACACATAAAACATCCAGATATAGGAATTATTGGATTTTAAATTTAATGATAATGAAGGAGTTCATGTACCTAGATATTATAAATAAGTATGATAATATTATTATACTAGCCGTTGCCAGCGACTTCGTCTGCAAAGAATTCGTTTATCACTATCCCGCGGGAACTTTGCAATTTTCCGGGATAAAAAGTAGCCTATGTGCCATTCCAGACTTTTCTCTATCTATGTGCCAAATTTCATCTAGATCCGTTGGGCCGTTCTGGCGTGATTGAGTAACAAACAAACATCCATCCATCCATCCGTACTTTCGCATTTATAATATTAGATAATATTAGATTAGATTACCGAGCATTTAAAATTTGGTAATAAGATAATAGATCTAGGCATTTGGTAATATAATTAGGCATTGTTTTTTTAAAGAACAATTCTGCAGATTTAAAATGAAAACAGAAACATTTTAACACATCAATTTATTCGTTATTTTGCTAAATGGATGATCATAACAATTTTTCACCAGCGTATTCTTTAAATACACTGATTTAAACTCAGGAACCTATTTTAATTAAGTAACCGAATAGGAACGTGAATAACTTACAAACAACCTTAAAAACAAATAGGTAGGTAATTATAGTTGACCAAGATAATCCTTTAAACAATGCAATCGCAACAATGTCAATCAGTGAAGAATCTGACGACTATACATGCACATTTTCCAAAATTATAAAAGCAATTGAAATACTTCAAGTTACCGCAATATCATAAGAAAACTCTAAGTGGTCCTATAATTTAATAATATTTTTTACACGCTCTATGTATTACTTTAAAATAAATCGTTAACAACGTTAACTTGGTTTAATTACTTTGGCGGAGCAGCTAACAGGAATGCCACCTTTAGGACCCACGGACTCCAAGCTGCTGCCATCTAGCGAGAGAACAAAGTAATTCACTGCCACTTTTGTCTCGTAGCAATCCACTCGGTTATTTGCCAAGACCTTAGTGTCCAAGACCTCAGCGTTCGTTATTCTACCAGGATGGCTGAAAAGGAAATATTCATTATTTTATCACATTCGTCCGTAGTAAAAAGTTCCTCCCATGCATTGACGTATAACAAACAACTAGACTCACAATCACGCTCAAAAACTTTCGAAAGCAAAAGTCTGCACGACGCGTCTATTGTGCAGAGTTTTGGTTAAGATGTGTTTCGACCGCGCTTTGATAACAATGTATATGTCTTTTTCGCACCGTAATTTCAAACGCTTGAGAACAAAAGAGACAGACAGGTTTTCAGCGCGTGACGTCGTGTCATTGCTTCTCACGATCGCATGCAATTGACATTAAACATTACTGCCACGTAATAAGGTGTTAATTTGAACGAAAATGTCAACGTTATCTGTGTAAGTTGATGTGTTGACCCACACAACACATAGACAACGCTGCTCGGACATTTCTTGAGGAACTTTTGTGTGCGATTGGGAGTCTAGTTGACAACATTTCATATTCTGAGCCAATAATTTTAATGGTACTCTGTATTTTGTTTGAAAAGATGAACATGCTGACAGTTTAATTTTTTCGCTGGGGCGTGTATTTAATTTATAATTAATTTAATAATTTGTGCTTATTCTAAAAGGGCGTAACTCCAATACTATCGCAGAATACACACTTATCCCTTTGTCTTTTCTCTATACAAAAAAAACTGACGTTAATTTCAAATTGTCAATGTCAGGCCCTATTCTCCAATATTCGATTTTCGAGGTTCGCTTCGTGCTGTTCCGCTCATACTAATAGTCATTATCTTGAGAGTGAGAGAGAAGGTATGCAACAAACTTCAAAAATAGAATTTCAGAGTTGCCCCCCTTGTTCTTTGAAGTTGTCAAAAATACAAAATTATGATCGCTTATTTTTTCTCGTGAAAAAAGCAAAGGCGTTTCACCTACCCTGTGGTAGTATTGATAAAATTAGGACATATTTTTAATTATTTTTTATTTTGTAAAATAAGCGATATTAAAATTATATAAACATTTTGCAGTGATCAGGAGGCAAAATGCTTCCGAACCGTATATACATTTTCAGGTGTTATAAAAATGATATGTTGTCATTTGTTTATTAACGTCAAAGCTTCCATGCTAGTCTGGGAGCAAAGAAAAAACAAATAATATACCAGTTGCTTATCTTTCCGCGTTGATGTAAAAGCCCATCGAACGAACCGGCGAAAATCATGTTGTAGGCAATGCCTCTAGAAATCTATCACAATTTTATCCTTCTTTCCATCTATTGACGTCGACTACTATACTATACTACTACTATACTATATGACTTTGACGACGTGGTTGGCTTAGTTGGTAGTGACCCTGCCTGCGAAGCAAGCGTTCTGGGTTCGAATCCTAGTAAGGGCATATATTTGTGTGATGAGCACGAATATTTGTTCCTGAGTCATGGATGTTTCTATCTATTTAAGTATGTATTTCTCTATATAAGTGTGTATATCGTTGTCTAGTGCCCATAACACAAGCCTTACTGGCGCTTACTTTGGGACTAGGTTAATTTGTGTGAACCAACTAGGCCAACCGCGTCGTTATTATTATATTTTTTTCTTTTCTCATCGACATATGAGATATCTCCAATTAAGTATTTTATTTGACGGTGGAGGCGTTTTACACCTCCACTGAACTTATATTATTTTTATTCGGTTTTTTTTTCTTTCTCTTTTTTATCACATATTTTGGTTCGCTTTGACCACTTGACTTTATACGTCTCTACTATAGACTAATGTAATTTAAGGTACGAACTTAACTTGGGGACCTTATACATCCCTTTTATAAAATGTATTCATTGTATAATAGGTAAGTTAAGTAGAATTTAAGTACCTTAAATACTATTGTAAATCTATTTTATTTTGAAAAAATTACATACATACATATCGTCACGCCTCTTTCCCACAGGTGTAAAAATGACTGTGCCAAGTTTCTTGCCGCGCATTCTTCTTGGCGATGATGGTCTTTCCTAATGCGCTGGTAGATTCAAAAAGACATGTAAAAGAGCCCTTGGCGGCCTATTTGCAAAATAAACTTTTGGCATTTGACTTTTGATGGATTTTTACTATCTGCGCGGGAAGAGAAGCAACTGGTATATTGTATATTTTTCTTACTCGTTTGGGAGATCTGTTGACTGGTGTTAATGATAGTTTACCTGCATTCTTCTATCGTGAAAATCGTTTTGAACGCGGCGGTCTGCGCCACTAACCGGACCCTGTCGTTATCATCCTTGATTAAGTACACCGGATCCGCCTTAAATAAGAAACGGAGCATATATTGGTTATGAATGACACATAATATAGTAAAAAATCGAAAATATTTATCGTCTTCTTATTTTCTATATCATCATCATTAGGTTTATTATTATTATTATTGTTGGTACGGGTTTCCGATCACGGGCCCATGGGGACCCGGTCATTTGAAAGGCATTCATGGGGCCGAGGCCAACATGAAGAGGCCTTTGGTACCATATAATATAAACATGAGATGGGCGCAACTATGGAGGTCTATCCCCTAATACACCATGGAGATGTGCTAGCGGACAGTCCTCCACAGTTGCCAAACTATTGCCTGGTAGGGAATGACATGGAATGGGCTATGGAGTGAGATAAACGGACACCTACCATTTCAATATCTCAACAAATTGAAGTTTGGTAGGCGGTGACTTGCCGCCCACTAAATGAGCCCCTCAAACTGCTGCCCGCTCGGGGCAACGAGGTGGCAACATTGGTGTGCACGGCTAAGGATGGAGAGGTGTTCCTGGACTTTGAACAACCATCACTTGGTCCTTATACAGTCGCATCAGGTGCCAACTCGCTACTTACGCAAACACATCCAACCTTCGAGCATTTAGCTCTTGCGCTCCACTCTAGGCGGCCAATTAAGGCTAACTAGAGGCGGGGTGGGTGTGTAACTGTGTGTGAGTGTGTGTATGAGCGCATGTGTGTGTGTGTGCCCCCGGAGGTCTCAGGTTCGTGGTGTCGCTACACACCAACAGCTCGCCACAAGCCGCCCTGCGATGACTGACTGCACTGATGACACGACAACACCAGCGGGCGATGGGGTCGTCACATCCCTACGCCTTTTTATTATTATTATTATAAGTCCATTTCGATGAACGAATACTTATTTTTACGGTTTTACCCGTTAGAAATTAAATTTCTAAACGACACTGAAAATCGGAACATAGAAAAATCCGAAAATTGAAGCTGTGGTCGAGAATCGGACCCGGACCCTCGTCATTCCGTGATGCGTTCTATACCGCTACACCAGTGTAGCGCTGCTTAGTGTAAGTTTTCGGTCACGAAATACATCTCGAATGCGTTTGCGTTAAAATGACAAATACCATGACAACTTTTTGTTGCCATTTTCGTTCCGCTAGTGGCACTGCTAATTTTTCCATAGTGACTGAGATGTAAACGCGAACGCGGTCGAAACGTATTTCATGTCTAAAACTTAGGTACACTAGAGCCTCAGCCATAGTAGGTGAGTATCTGTACCAGCTGTCACGTGACCTTGTTACTATGCGATTTTTTGTCGATTTTTTTGTGAATCTAGTCTTATATATAAATCGTATACGGGTAGTACTAACGCTTCGTATCGGAATACAGGACCCCACGTCCTTTTCACCGCCGACTCTTTCTTCTACGCCGCCATTTCTGTTAGTAATCTTTGGTTTCTGTAAATAAAAAAACAAAATTACACAAGCTGTCTTTGATTAATTCCAGAATATTCCAGCTGTAAGTTGTGTTACTTTAATTGAACACTCCTATGAAGATTTTTCATCGTAAATTAATTCAAAGTAAAGTAACTATAAAGAGATGTATCCAAGTTAAGGTGCGACCACACCGCCGCTTAATCGCAACAAAATGTATGAAGAATGGTGAGAAAACGTGACGGATACGAAACGTCACTGCGTATACGCGGCGGTTTGGTCGCACCCTTAATCTTACAAAATGATGTATCCCTGCGGTTGCCATAGTTAAGTAATATGACAAAAATGGTATCCACCGAACGACAGAAACATGTACCTATGCCTCTAATGTGCAATATTTATGTATACCCCTACATTTCCTCCGAAATGTATACTAACAACCTTAATAATCTATCCAAATCTAACAAATTGTAACAAAAACAAAAAACATACAATGTTCCAAATTAATGCAACCATTAAAATTAAGCCAAGTGCTGAAGTGTTCCGGATTTGTTTAGACTCAGGTATATCCATAACTAGCTTTTGCCCGTGACTTCGTCCGCGTAGAATTAGCAATTGACATGTTTATCGCTATCCCTTGGGAACTATGCACTTTTCCGGGATAAAAAGTAGCCTATGTTTCAATCTAGGGTGCCAGCTATCTTCGTTCCAAATTTTATCCAAATCCATCCAGTCGTTTTAGCGTGAAGAAGGAACAAACATACACACTCACTCACATCGTCACATCGTCATATCGTCACAAACTTTCGCATTTATAATATTAGTAAGAGTAAGATAATAACTTCGTTCCGACTTCAACTTTTTCCTGCCATACAGAAAGCTGCGTTGTGCTGCTGCGTAGCGGCATGGAGAGTGAGATAGCCGATGGAATAACTAACACATAAGGTAATAGTATAGTAGCTCTCTAGGCAGCATCTGCAATCCTAATGATACTAACTAACTAACTAACTTGGCTCAGGGACCCAAATAGGGTCTTGGCCTCCGAAACGAGAGCACGCCATCTGTCCCGATCGTGCGCAGCTTCTTGCCAGTCGTCGACTTGATGACGACACTACGAGAAACTACGAGAATGTGTGTGTGTGTGAATGATACTACGAGAGTCCATTGTTGGATGTGATTACTTACCATCAGGGCCCTATTTTATAAAGCTACAAATTACAATTTACAAGCGGAAGTCTCTATCTAACACATAGGGTCAGAAAGAGACTTCCGCTTGCAAATTGTAACAGCTTTATGAAATAGGGCCCAGGTGTCACTGTCTCTCTTGCCAACTTGCTATCTAATTTAGTTAATACTGGTAAATAATATTAGCTACATCACAAACTGAGTGTAAAACTGACTTACCGCAATGTTGAACATTTCGGCGAACATTTCCTCTGGATAGTTCGGCGGTTTCTTTGTGCAGTAAGTCTTGCCTTCACATTCCGCCGGCCACTGGGGTATCTCTATAAAATATGGAAATAACAGTTTAAATATAGGTACTGAATTAAGGTCCGACCACGCCGCCGCGTATACGCAGTGACGTGTCGTAGCCGTCACGTTTTCTCACCGTTTCTCCATACACTTTGTTGCGATTCCGTAACGTCACCGTTTTTTAAGCGGCGGTGTGGTCGCACCTTTAGCTCGTTGTAGTGGCATTCATCATCATCATCATATCAGCCGAAAGACGTCCACTGCTGGACATAGGCCTCCCCCAAGGCTCTCCACTCGGACCGGTCCTGTGCCTTCCGCATCCACCGCAATCCCGCGATTCTGATCAGGTCGTCGCTCCATCTTGTTGGAGGCCTACCAACAGCTCGTCTCCCGGTCCGCGGACGCCATGTAGTGGCATTGGGTAGGCCATATAATTATATAGCAGTGGGAACATTATGGTGGTTGGGGCTGATAGGTTCTCTAGTGAAGACCGCGGATCTGCAAGCGCAGCGTAGGACATCCACCAACGAAGAGGATGACCTGGTTAAAGTCGCGGTTTCACGGTGGATGCAAGCCGTTTCCAACTGAGTTAACTGGAGGTCTATGGGGGAGGCTTATGTCCAACAGTGACGTCCTGTGGTATGATGATGATAATGGCATTTATAAGCTACTAGCTGTTGCCAGCGACTTCGTCTGCAAAGAATTCGTTTATCGCTATTCCGCGGGAACTACGCAATTTTTCGGGATAAAAAGTAGCCTATATGCTATTCCAGACTTTTTTTTATCTACGTGCCGAATTTCATCCAGATCCGTTGGGCCGTTCTGGCGTGATTGAGTAACAAACAAACATCCATCCATCCATCCATCCATACTTTCGCATTTATAATAGTAAGTTAGATAGTTAGACTAGCTTCTGCTCGCGACTTCGTCTGCGTAAAATTAGCAATTAACATGTTTATCGCTATCCCGCGGGAACTATGCAATTTTCCGGGATAAGAAGTAGCCTATGTTTCAATCTAGGGTACCAGCTATCTCCGTTCCAAATTTTATCCAAATCCGTTCAGTCGTTTCAGCGTGAAGAAGGAACAAACATAAACACTCACTCACATCGTCACATCGTCACTCACAAACTTTCGCATTAGTAGGATAACAACAGTGACTATTAGGTACCATACTACTATAAGCAAAGTAATTAATTGCAATAATTTACAATGTGTATCAAAATTGTAATGGTTTGCGAGAGAGAAAAACATTTATTTACCTACACACATTCGATACACATAGATAAATAATAGGAAGAAATAATACTTAAGAATAGTACTCAGCATAATGTTGTTGTTTGTTGTTGTTAGAACTTACCTGGAGGGGAAGGCAATGCTTTATTTACTGGAAACCCCGCAAGGAAGATCATCTGTAACGTAAAGTAGGTTTATTATTGTTACACATACATACCATTATGGGGTAAACTAAAGGCCATGTTAAGAATGATTGTGGGTGTATAGGTGGAAAAGGGGAATCAAAATAGTGATGGGTTGCTAGCCGCATCGCCTATAACATGATTCCTAAGATTTTCGCCTATTCCCTCGATGTGCTTTTACCATCTGCGCGGGAAGAGAAGCAACTGCTACATTCTATGATTTTTCTTTTTTTCCAGACCAACATGGAAGAATAGGTAGGCATTGATATTTTTGATCGAATAAAACAAGAGAGTCAGGCCTTACTACACAACACAAGTAAGTACCTAAACCGCAAAAATAACTTTGTTTTTCATGTCATGGATACACAAACAAACAAGTAGGTACAAACTTATTTTATGCTTGTTTATATATTATTATGTATAAGTCTGTTAACCTGTTCTGTACCTCTCTTATTATATAATTAACATGCATGGCTAGTCTATTAATGTTAATTATGAGATTATTATGAATAAATAAATAAATTATTTATGATTTGCGTATGGTAGGTACTAGATAAGACGTGTTGTCAAGAAAGCTTTGAAAAAGTTACTTACTGCGATTCCGAAAAATACTACGCGACACATTTTGTAAATATAAAATAATATATTATTAATTTAAATTATACTTCGACTTGCTTGTAACAAATTAAGCAATACCACTACAATAGGTACTGAAAACTATGAATGACTGAATGTATATTTATATGCCACAAAATAGTTCTGTTAAAAAACAAGCCAAGTCCGTAAAATTTTTACCCAACTGTGGATTTACTACTGTACCTATGCCACACTTGCAATTACAATCTCATCCATCATTTATTTTTGTCAAATGAATAAGGGAGGAAACTTTATTTAGCCCAGCATGCTTATTACGAAACTCGCTCGCGATCACCATCGTCTTCATTACCCACGACGGAACGGAGAAGGTATATGCGTTTAGGGTGATAGGTTGTTTGTTTGTTTGTTTGTTTGTCCGCAAACGTATGTTCCCATTTATCTCGAGAACGGCTGGACCGATTTAGTTGCGGTTTTCTGTATTAGGTTCGTATTTCCTTAGCGGTGGTTCTTAGATAGGTGCCATGGTATTTGTCCGCTAGGGGGCGCTGCAATATTCGTATATGTAAAAAGTGAATGTTCCCATTTATCTCCAGAACTGTTAGACTGATGTAGACGCAGTTTTTTGTGTTAGGTTCGTATTTTATTAGCGGTAGTTCTTAGATAGGTGTTAGGGTATTTGTCCGCTAGGGGGCGCTGCAATATTCGTATATGTAAAAAGTGAATGTTCCCATTTATCTCCAGAACTGTTAGACCGATTTGGACGCGGTTTTTTGTGTTAGTTTCGTACTTTATTAGTGGTGGTTCTTAAATAAGTGATACGGTATTTGTCCGCTAGGAGGCGCTGCAATATTCGTATATGTAGAAGCGAATGTTTCTATTTTTAACCGACTTCAAAGGCAGGGGAGGTTCTTAATCCGGTTTTTTTATGTTTGTTACCTCACAACTCCGTCAGTTATGGACTGATTTGCAAAAATATTTTTTGTGGGAAAGGAAATAATACTTTCAGTTTGGTCCCATTACCACCAAATCAGGATCTGATGACGAGATCTTGGAGGAACTGAAGGAACTTTTCAAATCGTATAGGCATAGCGATAGCGATTTAGCAATTAGAGAGATTGAGGTCAAACGTAAGCCTATTTTATGTAAAAAAAAAAAAATACGTATATTTTAATGTATCTTATGAATTTGCCTTCGGAAAGCATTATTTGATGAATTTGAACTGATTATGAAGACCACAGATCTGATGGTCATCGGATTCAATAAGTAATTCAAGGATTGCGATTCGATTACTGTAATTATGCTTGCTAAACACGTCATACTCCTAAAATATCATTTTACACATTACCATAATACTTATATGTTTGGTAAAGTGAAGCTGATGAAGGAAGTAGCTACAAAGAGAATTCCTCCGTAACTAAAAGTTTTTTCATCGGGAAAAGTAATATTTAGTAAAAAGTGATGAACAGTTTGCATTAGGGTGAATTACTCATGGTCCCACTGTTATAAAAATCCTCTAATATTAGGTTAGGTTCGTTAGGTATCTTCAAATGCCCGAAGGGCAAGCTGCACAGGAATAGGAGCCCCGCGAAAGCGGGGTTTCGTCGACCTAATGGTAGAGCGTAAATCGTCATTTTTATAACAGTTGGACCACGAGTTCGTAGCGGGTGTTAGGCATTATAAGCTGGATAAATTACAAACGATTCACTAAAAAGCGTAAAAAAATTGAAATAAAAATAGAACCGCCTTCAAATGTAGTCTAAATCCGCCATAGATTTCATAAAAAATTATATTAATTACAACTTCAGAAATGTCAAATAAAATTGTTTTTCGGTGAATGCATTAAAGACATCTAAACCATCACAATACTCACCAGCATGATGCGTGTTTTTGCGAATAAAAAATACATGTATAAAAAACACTACATTCTACTATCCTATGGGAGTAAACAAAGTAAAAAAAAAGTAAGATGGAAATTGTGAATGTAGAAAATCTCTAAAAAGATTAAAATAAAAAGCAAAATTAAAAATTTTGTAAAAACCCACGACGGATACAAACATTTAAAAAGTACTAAATAATTCCTTAAAAAACCCACCGACCTTAGTAAAATAAGTAGGGAAAGATAAAACTAAAACGTATTTACAAAGTGTTTACACGCACATATTCAGCTACTTACCTATTATTATAGTAACAAATCTATGAAAATCCGTCGGGGGCTGCCATTTACATTTCTATTACCTACTAAATGAAAAATTTGAGTTTATTACGTAATATAAAAAATTATCGGCACTTAACTAAGAATTATCATTAAGTCTATAGGGATGCTGCATTTTTATAAATTAAAGACCACATTTTATTAATGTATCCAACGCAATTTCCATTACTGACAGACTTGTGAAACTACACAATATAAATTTAGTAAGATCCAGGGCAAGTAATGGTAGCCCCCGGTGGATTTTCATAGATTTGTTACTATAATAATAGGTAAGTAGCTGAATATGTGCGTGTAAACACTTTGTAAATACGTTTTAGTTTTATCTTTCCCTACTTATTTTACTAAGGTCGGTGGGTTTTTTAAGAAATTTTAATTTTGCTTTTTATTTTGACAGTTCATGTGTGGTCTGAAAATTGGCATCGGAATCAGTTACCTGTCACACTCATACAAGAACTGTCAAAATGAACACGATGGCGATTGCGAGCGAGTTACGTAATAAGCCTGCTGAACTTGTTTTAGTTTAGTAGACACTATAATAGGTACTACTATAATAGTAGTTTACATAAATTAGTAGCACAGTTAGAGCTAAGAATAGTTTAAATAAAATTACCGACACATTAGAAAAGATAGAGATATTTTGAGTACTATTTTAAAGATAAATGAACTTTTCAGGAGCTACAAGCTTTAACATTTAGTAAAAACTGTAAATCTCCATCTAAATTTAAAACCTGGAAAATTTGGTATTAAAAATTATGATTGAATGAATTGAAGTAATCGTGCGTAATTCGACATTTCCATGAAAATTTGTTTGAACAATCTTTAAGGTCTTATAGTTTTCAAATTGTTAAAACACTGTCTGTAGATACACCTTGGCTGGTTTTTCATTTGTTACAAAGACGCCTCGAACGCGTTTGCGTTACTAACATTTTAATTTGTGTCGGCAAATTGGTAGTTAGCGACGCGTAACGGCAACAAATCTATTCATATTCATATTCATTATTCATATTCATTTTTTCATAAAATTAAAAAAAATAGGTAAATGTCAAATTATTTAGTAGGTATATAAGTTCATTTATTACAAATTATTACACAATTTAAAAGAAAAAAAAATTGGTTGCCTGTAAAGTCGGTATACGGGCGAAAGTTTTACGTGACAACGACTTTGAGTGGTAAAATAATTTTAATGTGAATATTCATTCGTATAGTAGGAAGAAGGATGAAATAATAGTAACAATTTAAAACATTTATTTATACAAAGAATTATATTTAACACTAACTGTGCTCGAGTGGAAGGGACGCGTGCCTTTCACTTTTTATGTCTGTCTCTCTCGCTCTTAGGCGGGCTAACCATGCCCGAGTGGAAGGGACGCGTGCCTCTCACTCGCTCTCATTGTGAGCGCATAACGTGAGCGGAGCGTAACGCAGTTTCTTGAAGTGTCACCCGGCAAACCAATTTATAAGACGTTGTCACGTCAAAAATTATAATTAATTAAATAAAATGCAACTAATCAAAGAAATCCAAATACAAGTAATATTAACCGTTTAATGCAAATGCATTCCAACGTTTGTTGCTATCTAAACTTACGATAAAATTATTTAAAAAAGTTTTTGCATATAATTGACTGGTAGAGTAAATGAAACTCATCCATAAAATAAGCAACACATTCTCTCAAAATGTGCTCATAAATTTGTATGCAATTTTTTTTTGTTCGTGGTTTCAATTTTTTTTTTAAATAACAAACTTTCAAGCTTTTATAACCCGCATTCAAAGCAGCGATAACAGGATACTGAAGGTAATTGCCAACAGAGCAGATAGCTCCATCCTGTGTACCTGGGTTAAGATTATTAATTAGGATTAAAATATCTTGCCAATTTCTACATTGTACCTACTTGTTGACATGAAATCATTATTTATATGAATGGAAATAGCTAATTATGACATTTTATTTTATTTTTAATTTTACTAATTTATTATTATTATATTGATTATTTGAAGTTATTTTAATGTTACCTACTATGAATTTTGATTCCATTGTTTTAAACTAACATTTTCATATGGATCTTGGTCTGATATTTTATTTTATTTTTTTATAAATGCTTTTGTAGGCTCTGTTGGTTTTAGAGATTAATAACGATCCTAATATTATAAATTTCAAAGTGTGAGATTGTAATCTGTCTTTAAGGCTATGCTGTCTGTCCGCCTTTAATGTTTCTTACTCTTTCACGTAAAAAAATTGGTACCATAATACCAAGTCACATAGATTCAAGAATCTCTGGAATAACACACAAACTTCCATTTTCCTGATATTTCCACGGGGTAGGTATTCACGCTTATAAAATCCGGAAACCTCGAATTTTACCTAAGTCTAGAGACATAAAATTTTGTACCAATATTTTTCATGTGACGTAATATGAATTAGTAAATTTGCATGGTTTTTTGTCAACTCTGGAGTTTCTCTAAATATTTTAAGTTTAACCACCCGATGTATTTGTTCACACGAGTGAAAGCTAGTTTTACATTAAATAAAATAATATTTTAATAGTCCCTTTTTATTAAGTCATAAGTTATAAGTCATTTATTCGTCGCTTTCATGTGTACAATGTGTGTTTCATGTATTTGTGAGTTTTTTTTTTTTTTTTTTATGTGAATAGGAAGGCAAACGAGCAAGTACCTGATGGTAAGCGATCACCACTGCCCATAGACTCCCACAACCCCGGAGGGATTGCGGATGCGTTGCCAACCTAGAGGACTTAGATGAAATGCCTCTTGTGCCCGTAATTTCCCCGGCTCACTCTCCACACCGGAACACAGCAGTGCAAGCACTGCTGCTTAGCAGCAGGATTAGCGAGTAAGATGGTGGTAGCGATCCGGACGGACCTTGCACAAGGCCCTACCACCCGCAAAGTCCTTCCTTTCTTGTTCCTTTAACTGTCTTTATTTTATGGATGACAGTTTAAACACAAATAGGTACAGTTTATTTACTTGCTCATTGCACTGCTGGGTAACATCCTAGACGCGTAACGAAACTCCCTTTTCCTGTTAACCCACGCATTAGTTATGTGACGAAAAAGATATTTCAGGAAAATCCTTTTGACGTCACAGGATGCATTTGAAATGATGCAACATTACATAGTTACCACTTAGGCCTTTCAATAATAAGCACTTATTGGCAGCTAATGGATTCGACATGGCTGATAAAAATTTAATTAAACTAGAACGAAAAAATATCATTCTCTACATATACCTAAAACCTATAAGCCACGTTTGACATGCTTATGGGCGAATAGGTGGAAAAGAGAATCAAAACATTAAGTTAATTTTTTTCTCAATTTTTTCAAATTAAGTAAATCACTTTGACTTTGACTTTTTTTTCAACACCAAATGCATACCTAAGAACCACCGCAAGGAAACTTCCGAATGAAAAGAACCGCATCACAATCGGCCCACCCGTTGGGGTCTAAGATGCCACAGACAGATGCACACACACACGCACATACCATGTCTTATTCCTCCGACACATACATCCACGTCACATGTATATCCTCTTTTTCCGTCGGGGATTAAAAATAGTGATGTGTTGCTAGCCGCATCGCCTATAACATGATTCCTAAGATTTTCTCCCATTCCCTCGATGGACTTTAACCATCTACGCGGGAAAAGAAGCGACTGATACATTATTATGTTTTATTTTTGCTCCCATTCCAGTATAGAAAGGAAATAATTTATTATGATTATGATTTCGTCCGCGTAGACTTCATTTATTGACAAAAGTCTCATATTGCTATGCATATTTGAACAGGCACTTAATACTCCTATTCTGACTACTGTAATTTTTTTTTGTATAATAAACGGTATTAAATCCCGTGGGAATTTTGAAAATCCCTCCTTAGTGCACCTCTATTACTCAAGCAATATTTATATACGTTGCGAGTCGAGGCAGCTGCGATTTTCGACATGTTCATCACTATCCCGCGGGAACTATGCAATTTTCCGGGATAAAAAGTAGCCTATAACCCGGCCGGTGATTTTCTCAACAGATTAGTAAAGTTTCCTACGAAATCCGTTCAGCCGTTTTCACGTGATGCGTGTACAGAAACAGATAAACAGAAAAACAGATAAACAGACAAAAATTCTAAAAACTATTAGAACGTGTTCTGTTATCGATTCTAAGTATACCCAGTCTATTTTTTTTAAATATCTTCTATGTAGGTACAGACTTCCGACCCTCTTCAGCTTTTTTATAATGTATAGATTTCTTTCAGTTTTTATAGTGAACACCTCAAAATAAAAAACAGCACCCAGTTCAATTTTTTTTTAATAAAAAAGTATCAATATCGATCCACGTTTAGTATGATTGTGGGCATATAGGTGGAAAGAGGAATCAATAGTAATAGGTTAGCCGCATCGCCTATAACATGAAACTTAAGATTTTTACCCATTCCCGTGATGGGCTTAAAAAAAATACCTCATCACTACATAGTATAAAACAAAGTCGCTTTCTCTGTCCCTATGTCCCTATGTATGCTTAAATCTTTAAAACTACGCAACGGATTATGATGCGTTTTTTTTTAATAGATAGAGTGAATTAAGAGGAAGGTATATTATGTATAATACATGCATAATATACCGTGCGAAGCCGGGGCGGGTCGCTAGTATTAAATAAATTTCAGATGATAGGTACTACTAATAAAAACTAGAATGCATAATCTAATGTGGCCTAGTTATTAATTAATGTTGAAGCATTGCGTAATTGAAATTAAATACAATTAAATAATATAAATACTTCCTGTGACGTCAAAATCGCAAGGAAATTCAGTGTACGCAACTGAAGAGGAAAAAGAAGTAACATACTACGTAGTCTTGCGTTGCTGTGATTTTGCTAAGTCCAATAAATTAATATTTCTATACTCCGCGTCATAATTAAAATAACCGGAAAAGTGCGAGACGGACTCGCGCACCGAGGGTTCCGTAAAAATTTGCCAAGTTATTATAAAATCCGGTGTTAGCAGAGCCCTGCTCTTAAGCAAAATGTAGGCAGTGATCATTTTATATTGGTTACTTATATAGAGAGATATTAAAATTAAAAAAAAAACAACTTACTGGATCTTGTTCAAACCAATTTTCGGTGGAAGTTTGCGTGTTAATGTACATCATATATTTTTTTTTAGTTTTACCATACTCTTATTTTAGAAGTTACAGCAGTTTTTGAGTTTCTGTTCTAAGTATGGGGAACTCCCAAAATTTATTGTTTTTTGGGGTTCCGTACCCAAAGGGTAAAAACGGGACCCTATTACTAAGACTTCGCTGTCCGTCCGTCAGTCCGTCCGTCCGTCTGTCACCAGGCTGTATCTCAAGAACCGTAATAGCTAGACAGTTGAAATTTTCACAGATTGTGTATTTCTGTTGCCGCTATAACAACAAATACTAAATTAATAATAATAATAATAATAATTAAGGGGGGCTCCCATACAAAAACGTGATATTATAGCCCTTTTTCATGGCTACCACTCGCCGAGCTAGATCTCAAGAACCGTAACAGAGCTAAACAGTTGAAATTTGCACAGATTATGTATTTTTATTGTGGCTACAACAACAAATACTAAAATCAATATAATAACAATAATTAAGGGGGGCTCTCATACAACAGAGTATTTCTGGTACGGAACCCTTCGTGCGCGAGTCCGACTCGCACTTGGCCGGTTTTTTTTTTGTGTAAAAATCTTAATGCGGTTCACAGAATGCATCTACTTACAGTATAGCTTTTATAGTTTCGAAAAAAGTGTCTTGTTGACAGACATACAAATGTCGAATCTACGAGTATAAGGATTCCGTGTTTTGCCATTTGGCCACTATCTCCTTCACCTGGCCAAAATAGGGCAGAAACTAGTTTATTATAATTTCGATACGATCGATAGTTATGACCTCAAATAGAGATAAGCGAACGGTATTTTTGATTCAACGGGTTTCAAATTAATAAGGAAACACTATTTACTAAAAAGTGATACGATTTTTCGTAGAACTGGACAGTATCACAATTCTGGTATAGTAGTAGGTTAAGTTTTGTGTTCTCTGACACTTAAATGCAAAGTTGAGGAAATACGAGTTTAATATAAATAAGAGTAGACCACACAAGACAATTAGTACAATTTATTGCTTTGTAAGCAACAAACGTACAGATTTTAACATTCATTTAAATTATTATTATTTTT
The DNA here is from genome assembly GCA_963854515.1 of Pandemis heparana. Classification (NCBI taxonomy): domain Eukaryota; kingdom Metazoa; phylum Arthropoda; class Insecta; order Lepidoptera; family Tortricidae; genus Pandemis; species Pandemis heparana. Next base: position 3,351,257 of record OY978011.1, on the reverse strand, counting down.
TACGATACATTTTCTAAAATGTCTTCTGCGTTAGTCTTTGCGATCACGGTAAGTTTGATGGATACTATTTCTTCCCTAGACGTAAGATTTGTTAATTTAAATGAAATATAGACAGACAAAGTTAAATTAAAAAATTTAGAACCATTTTAAATTAACTATCAACTCAACTACCTTAATTACCTTCCTAACTAACTAAACAACCCGCCCCGCATCATTCCGGGCGCAAAGGCGGCCATCACGCTCGCCGCGTTGCCGCGTTGAACGGCGATGGACAATCTCTGCGCCAGGAATGATCCAGAACGAATTTATTCGTGATGTGGCGTGATGGGCACCTTTGTGCCCGGAATGATGCGGGGTGGGTTGTTTAGTTAGTCAGGTAGGTAATTAAGGTAGTTGAGTTGATAGGTATTTTTCTTCCCTTAAAAAAATTGGGATATTTTACACAGTACCTAAGTTTAATAGTCTCAAGAGTCTCAAGCACGGTTCATAATTTACATGACAAAATTGGATACTTTCGGTGAAGAAAAATACCGTGGGGAAATCTTCACACACTTGCCTTAGCTTACAATTCAATTTGCAGCGTAAAATGCAGCGAGAGACCACCACACTATTTTCTTCACATAGTTGTCATAAACGCTCAGACAAGACCGAAGACCAAGTCCACTCTATTATTATAAGAAAACGGGACTTAATCACGTAAACAAAAAGTATCGTTTTCTTATGTGTGAAAATCGCAAAAGTTTGAATCGATACAAGTCCACTCAGTCAAGAATGTAGCGACTTAGAAGGAACTCCATATGCATGACTCGGATTTTTTCAATATAATATTGTTACTAGCCCGTTGTGGTGGCTTGGTTTCCTATTGCTGACCAAAGGTCTCTTCGCCGCTTCGAGCTTCCCAACTCTTGGTCCTGTGTAATGTCAATAAAATATCATAATAGCCTTTATAATTTGTTGTTATTGTATTCCAGATGGTCTTTCTTGCGGGGTTACCAGTTAATCAAGCGATGCCTGCTCCTCTAGGTATATAAAGTCTTGATATTCGTGCAGTCGAAGACACTGAATCAGTGTCTCTGTGGAACCTTTTCTCATACAATCTCGCAATAATTTCTTTGGCAGGTATATGGTACAGTCGTTATGATATTTGCAGTGAAAAAGTTCCACAGTGGTACGCGATTCAGTTTCTTTCACTTTAATTACGTACTACTTTGCGCTGTCAACGCGTTTAGGTGCAGGTGACTAGAGGCGTGGCCCTAAGCTCTCTTAGAGGCCTGTTTCACCACTTTCTGTTAAGTTCCAGTTATCATAAGTGTCAGTTATCTATGACTCCGTCTTTATTTATTAAGTACTACGAAACAGAGCGTCTGTTGGTCGTTTGAGCTTTCACAGTTATCTTGTTGAGCAGAAATGGGGTATTTCCACGAAAATTCAATGTGCTTTAATAAAAATATTTAAATGCTATTTTCCTGTTTTCAATAGAGACACCCGAATGGCCAGCGGAATGCGAAGGGAAGGCGTACTGTACAAAGAAACCTCATAACTATCCAATCGACACTTTTGAGGCACTACTGAAGGGCGTGGTAAGATACTAATTTTGTTATTTTTTTTTAGTCAGACCTCGAGGCGTTTCTACCCGGCACATGCTGTGTGTCGTATATGCCCATGAACCAAAAGCAATAACACAGTTAGTCAGCGATATTTTTTTATATAAATTACGCTATCTATTCATTAGAAAGATCACTTCGTTGATGAAATGTTCAACATTAAGGATTTAAGTTTTATGGACCTAAATAAAAAAAAAAAAGTAAAGCCTCGCATTTCTCCTACTCGGGGCAGGGTGCCTAAAATGCTCCCTGCGTTTCTTCGTTGACTATTAGGTATGAATATCTTGTTGATCAATATATTTTCTTGTAACATATCAACTTTTTAGTGACAAATGATTTCTTAATTCATTTTATTTTAGATGTTGGATATTGAAGCAAATGGCGGCATGGAGAACCGAAGCAGCGATGCCAATGTACAGGACGTAGCGTCGTGCTTGCCGGCTCGATACGTAAGTTATATTAGAATAGTACCTTATATACTGTACGAAAGAGGGAAATGGTGAAAACGATTGCGATTCCGATCGCGTTAGACAATAATTATGGCACTATGAAATGAATCAAGAATTTTACATCTCTATTTCTTATATTTATTTTTACGGTTTTATACGTGCCGGCACGTAAGTCTAGCGCTGACGTGTCGCGTGGAGGGGATCTGCGCACCCGCGGATACCGTATTTTATACTTCTGCGCATACAAGATCATCGCTAGACTTTCGTGCCGGGGGTTGTACCCGTTAGAAATTAAATTTCTAAACGACACTGAAAACTGGAACACAGCCGGGAATTGAACCCGGATCCTCGTCATTCCGTGTTGCGTGCTATATCCGTAGACCAGCCCCAGCTCAGCCCAGCTATATGTGGTGTAGTGGTTTCGATTCCCGGCCATAGCTTTGCTTTTCAGATTTTTCTATGTGTACTAGTTTTCGGTGCCGTTTAGAAATTTAATAATTATGGTCTCTGCATACATAACATACATAAGCAAATTACTTCGATGGTGTGTGTGAAGTTACTTATCCGCACTAGGTCCGCGTAGAAATTACACCATAAGCCCTAATCTGTAAATAGAAGGTGAAGTGAACGCTCAAGGTATTTGGAAGTCATGCAATTAATCAAACATCCCTTTCAGATGGGTCAGCTGTTCTTGATAAAGGACGAAAACGATAAGATTCGTTGGGTTGCCCAAACTGAAAAGTTCCAGATCAAAATCCAGCTCGAGGAGTGCAAGTAAGTCTATTTACTTACATATTTTTTAATTCGTGTTAATATTTATCAAGAAGACTTCAGAAGGTTGTTGGGTTAGTGTCTGAACACCCTGTAAAGATTTCATAATTTGACATTCCATACATAAATATACATTCTATAGACCGACCGCTTAAATGAGTCTTCTCCCGCGTGGTTGCGGGACGTGGGACGTGCGGGGTGGGACGACAAAGGGGCCGAGAGAGGCACGGGCGGCAGGCGCACTGCTACCCGCACCTCTCTCGGACCCCTTTGTCGTCCTACCCCGCGCCTCTGTCGGTCAATATACATGTCGACGTTCTCTCTCTCTTAACGTTATAACCATTGACCATGACTTGCTTGCTTGCTCTAAGCAAGCGCAATACATTATGGAATGAAAAAGGCATCTTTTTATTTGGCTTAATTGTAAAGCTCCTGGGATGGTGATCAAAGAATTTTATGCAGATGAAGTCACGGGTAACATAGTTACAGCAGTAAATAGGCAGTTACGTAATTTTGTAACTGTGACTAAATTTGAAAAGTTTTGAAGTTAAATCTTAATGTATAACACCTATAACCTAAACGAAACAAAATCTGTAACCACACTGATCAATAATTAATCTTTCAGGACCCCCGGCAGAACATTAACCACCCAAAACTTAGATGCCAGACTGGTGAGAAAGAACCGAGTGGATTGCTACGAGACGAAAGTACCGATGCAGTTCTTAGTTCTCTCACTAGATGGATCCACTCTGGAATCTGTGACACCAAAGGGTGGTATTCCATCCAGTTGCTCTGCTAAATTAATGAAAGACAACGGAATTGAAGCGTAAAAGCCTAGTTTGTTTCAATATTTAAAGCACTGTTCTGAATTACCTTGTATTGTTGTACCAATTTGACTCTTGGGACACCATAGAACCTCGTTGTAGAAAAATATTTGGGTGTCACAATATTAATCGGATCACGTAAATGTCATTATGACACAGTCCTGTGCTGACCTGGGCATCAAATTTGTTGACCATGATTTGGACACTTCAATTTTTTCTGCTAAAATACATTTTAATTTATTTGTGAACAACCAGGGTAGGCTCTGGCGTCTATTTATTCTAGCTTCCCACATGCCCCCGCTTAGGGGTGAAATTATGGTAAAATAATGATGTGCTATGCTACCTATTGTCGTTAATTTTTGGTGTCATTCCTAGTATTTTTAATTAAGTAGTGCACATATTTTTTATGTGCGTATTATGTCCAGGTTTATATAGCTAAAGTATCCTAAAGTATTTTTTTTTGCATGAATGTTTGTGATTTAGGTAATAGACTTAAATGCAACCATTTTTGAGATATTAATGTAGTTGTTAATATAATGTGATAAGTAGAAATGTCTACGGTGCGTAAAAAATATATATAAAAAACATATAATTATTATTTATGCATTTAGCACACTTTTGTACCGAATTGTAAGTTATGTATTTGTTTTAGAAAACTTATTATAATAATGATTGACAATGTTTGAACATCACTCGCTGAATGACAGTATTACAAATTGTAAATTAAATTTCTAGGCACAAAATATATTTTAGTTTAACTCAGTTGTTATTAGGGTGGAAGATGTAAATAAAAATAAGTGTTAAATCATAGTTAACGCAAACTGAGAAAAAAGTCAAAAAACCCTAGTCTCTTTCAAGTGAATAAAATTTATATTATTTTACTATTTGTTTTAATTTTACATCATCACTACATAGTATAAAACAAAGTCGCTTTCTCTGTCCCTATGTCCCTATGTAAGAAAGAGAAAGAAAGAAAGAAGACATTTATTCATTTTGCAAGACACAAATATAAGAGCATGTACACACAATTTTATAAAAAAAAACAACAATAAAAAAACCAGACATGAAAATTTGATCATCAGCGTTGTGTGTGTCTTCGCAAAAGTGAAACGGTCGCTGGCTCAGCATTACGCTGAGGTGTTAGACACCTGCAGCACTGATTTTAAGCCAGACCCGTCTGTGACTCAAGAAACGATACACAGTGTAGATTAAATAAATGAATATACTAAATAAACCATAAAATTTTAAGTAAGAAGTAAAGTAATAAATAGATAGAACCCGACTTATGTGTAACTAGAAAATACATAAATTTATTAAATAATTTTCAATAAACAAAAAACGAAGTGTAAACAGAATTGTTCAAAAACAACAAGCTGGCATATTAATGTGCAAAGTGTTGGAGGACTATTTTAAGGATTTTTGGAGCGTCAATAAGTGAACCTTCAGCTTGCGCTTGAAGGTGTAACTACTTGACGCTCCCTGGATTGGGGGAGGAATATCATATCATATGTCCCTATGTATGCTTAAATCTTTAAAACTACGCAACGGATTTTGATGCGGTTTTTTGTTGATAGAGTGAATCAAGAGGAAGGTTTATATGTATAATACATGTATAATATACCGTGTGAAGCCGGGGCGGGTCGCTAGTGATAAATATAAGCATGTCAAGTACGTTTTATATGACTTTTTAGATTTTGAGAATTTATTGAAAAACACCAAGGCAACGGATTCCGTCTACAACGCAGTTTGGTAAATCATATCGTATTAATAAGACGAATAATTATCATTTCAATTAGTACGAATAAATTAATGATGATACACTGATACGATTCACCTTGCCAGGCAATGCCAAGACTACGTTTTAGAGAAACAACTACGGGAGCGGATCAGAATTTATAAAGCTTAAAATGTATAATGGGTTAAAATGTATAATAGTTCAAAATATAATGCAATTTTCTGTGAAACTATTAGGTACATGATTTTTTTTTATAGCGTGATCTATAGATTGGTTTAGGTTAGGTTACGTTTAGTTTATAGCAATTCTGATAATTTGCAATTTTTTGAGAAAATCGCCTTGTATATTTTGAACCATTATGTATTTTAACCCAATATACATATATTAAACTTTATGGATTTTAATACGCACCCAACAGCTACCTATAGTCTTTTGAATGTTGATTGATTGTTTATTATAAGTAGATAAAATGCTCACAACATTTCATCATCATTCATTTTTTAAAATTTCTGATTCTGATTCTGATTCAAAACTCACATCAATCTTTTTCATACCTATAAACTGCCGGCACGTAAGTCTAGCGATGACCTTGTATGCGCAGAAGTATAAAATACGGTATCCGTGGGTATGCGCAGATCCCCTCCACGTGACACGTCATCTTTAAGACTTCAGACTTACGGGTTACGGGCCACGTATAGCCCATTTTCCAGTCAAAAATACGGGAATTTTGTCATTTTTGTAAAGACATTCCATTAACAACAAGAGTAAAAACTACGGTAATTTGTAATCTGAAACAATGATTTTCTGGATAGGTATTAGGTATTTTCTCTACAACCGAAAAAACTGAAAAACTATTGCATTTTAATTAAGCTGCTTCTGTAGCCTATTATTATTTTTTGAGTTGCCTATTTGGTGCTCCACTGTTGGGTAGAGGCCTTCCCTTTCTCTTTTCACCCATCTCTGTCTGTTGCGACTCTTGTCCAGCCCAGCTCAAAAGACTCCAAGTCCCGCATTCTTTTTGGTCTGCCTCTGCTCCGTTACCTCGGAACCTCGAATAAACCTTGTTTAACAATAAGAAGAATAAGAATAAGAATATTTTGATTTCGCTTGAAATATGGTACATAAGGCGGTAAAGCACAATACATATTAACAGCTCGCATATTTCACCAGCATCTGGCATGCCAAATCATAGTACAATATTAATTACCTACAAAATAAAAATCTATGCCAATCCAAACCATAATCCAATAGCAAAACAATAATAATTAAATCTATGGCAAAAGAAGAAATCCTCCTGTTGCCTCGTAAACATAATAATTATTTCTTAATTCTATTAGATCATTGAGGACAATACTAAAAGTCAACAAGATTAATAAGCTTTGGAATTCCCGGAGGATAATGACTATTGTTACTTTGTAATTTGTAATAAACATACCTAAATTAATAAGAATAACATACCTAATAGGTACCTAAAATGTGGTTAGAGGTAAAGGAAATGTGATAAAAAGCCAAATTGAATAAGCCTGTGAGGATTACCAAATTCCAATGAAATATTTAAGGATAACGAAAAAAAAACCGTCTTCAAATGTAGCCTATTTCCACCTATAGATTTCATAATAAAATGTATTTATAACACCACTACAGAAATTTCAAATCAAAAGATATTCTCTGTGTGATATATTTTTTTCAAGTAGAAAATATTGGATTAACAGTGTGAATAAATCGAATTTGTAACATCTCATACATTATCTTATAGTTTAATTTTATGTAGAAGAAGGTTTACTTAATATAATTTGCATCCGTCAGCTACCCCTTAGTCATGGCATAAAAAATCCTAGTCTGACGGTGACAATGTGACAATGTTTTCTGACGTCTTAAGCTGGCTACTCACACGCCTGCCGCAGGGGCAATATATCGGTGGCACGGCGGTCGGGGCAATTTCGGCTGTTCTAAAAAGGGCCCCAGCTTGCCTATACTCATCATAATTAAGGAGGCAATACTGGCCCTGCTTCCAATATTGCTCCTGCGGCTGGTGTGTGAGTAGCCGGCTTTAATAGTGCGAGGGCAAATACATTACCTACTCTTTTATGTTTTTTATATACATAATAAGGGGTAAACGAGCGTCACCTGATGGAAATTAATCACCGCTGCCCATAGACACTCATATTAAAGGGTGTTACTTTACTAGTTTGTCGCCGGCCCTATAAGAAAAGAATAGGCTCGTTTTTTGGAGACCCTAAGTCGCACCGGTCCGGGAAAATTGGTGCCGCTAGCTGATTCTAGAGTTTAACCGTGCGTGGTAAGAACTTAAGAAGGAGAACACCCAAATACTCCGAAATATTTTATTCCGAATTTACTAATTCCGATTTTTAAAACTCCGAATTTCATAATTCCTAAGAAATAAAATTCCGATTACTAAAAAACACGAAATTTATTTAACCGAATTTCAAAATTCCGATTTTTATAACTCCGAATAATGAAGAGCCCGAAGTGTCATTCGGCCAAAAAACAAAATTCCGATTATTAATTTTCCGATACTTCATTACTAATTCGGAAATTTGATATTCGGGATAATAAAATTCATGTTTTTAATAATCGGAATTTTGTTTATTAGGAATTTAATTAATTTAGGTTTAGGTGCGGCGGGGGTGGCCCTTGGGCCACTCATCAGCCGCGAACATGTTTGTTCTACTCCAATAATATTCGGAGTTTTGAAAATCGGTGTTTTAATAATCGGGATTCGTATTTTTGATATTTCGGATTATTATTCTTTCGGACTTCTTATTGTTCGGTGTATTGTAATTCGGAATTTTGAAAATCGTGATTGTAAATGTTAGACATTTTGAATTTTTGGATTTATAAAAATCCGGAATAATGAAATCGGAATACTTATAATTCGGAGTTTTAATACCGTCGGAATTATAACAATCGTAATTATGAAATTCGTGATTCCGACAATCGGAATTTAGTTTTTCGTATTTATGTATTGTACCCCTTAAGAAGTTCCGCGAAAAACGAACGGCCGTGGACTGCCAACTATTGTGGTGGTGAGGGTGGAATTAAAGTCAGTTACGAGTGGACAACAAAACTCAATGTGGTTACGAGAACCATTGCAATAGTAGACGATTTAAAACCAAGTATTTTAAAATCGAGTTGATGTAATTGTTTTTATAGTGAACACAAAATATTTACCTTGCTACTCCGCTACTTACGTGCAAGATAACCAAGCTTGTGCGACATATATACGTTTTCCCTCTACGGGATCATTATTAAAGTTTCTAACTTCATTGAAAGTTCATTGAAATGGACCTCCGCAAAGTAACGCCTGATTCAATAAAATGTTTTTATAGTTTTGTACCCAAAGGGACTGCGCCGATTGTCTGTCTCTGTTTGTTTGTCCTATCTTTAAGGGCTGATTCCCTTGACCCGTGGTCAATTTTTTTTGTTTGGTTTGTTTGTTTTACATCGAGTACATGATAATGACATCAGTAGCCATGCGATCACAATGTTGTTCAATAACAAAAATTTGATACAATTTCACGAGTTAATTGAAAAGCAAGACTATTAAATTAAGTTTCATGGTTATTTTACAAGCAGTTCTAGATAATTTTCGTAAAATTATGTACTTAGAAACGAAAAATTACTCTAAGTTTCAAGGTGCTTTGGCAGCTCCACATGATGGGATGATTTTATTTGGATTTAGGTATTAGCTTATTGTTAGCTTACTTTATAAGGAAGACGAATGAAATTCAACCGTTTATTACATACCAGACCTAGGTGTCGATAAAAATTGAGTCGATGTTTATTCAATCGCAACTTACATTAAATAGGTACGAGTACAATCTCAAAACTAGGGTGTTGTTGTGGTTATGAGGAAGGAAAGACGTTGCGGTATGGGGAAATCACTAGATATTCGACGTCTATTGAATTTTATTATGGCTCTATCGTTACAGTGCAGAAGTTTAAGGCTAAAACCCCTTATTCATAAACGCTCTATAGGCTTCTGCTAACTTAGCAATCGTTTGTCCTTATCTCATCATCTTCCTAGCGTTTTTCCCTGCATTTGGCACGGCTTAGTGAGCCTGGGGTCCGCTTTGACAACCTAATACCAAGATTTGGCGTAGGTACTAGTTTTTACAGAAGCGACTGCCATCTGACCTTCCAACCCAGGTAACTAAGCCTTATTGTGATAAAAATGACATGTAATAACAATAATTATTACGAATAAATGAGTATGAGTATGAATATGAGTATGAGTATGAGTATGAGTATTGGGATTGGACCAGTTTCCTCACTATGTTTTCCTTCACCGAAAAGTTCATGGTTAATTTTAAATGTAAGTAGTTAATTTGGCACATAACTTCCGAAAAACTCAGAGGTGCGAGCCCGGGATTCGAACTCCTGACCCTCTGCTTGAGAAGCCACAGGTCAAACCACTAGGCTACCACGGCTAATCGTTTGTCCTTATGTGAAAGGTAAATATCAAAGTGACATTTTGTTTTCGAAATTGACATGGGACCACCTTCTGGCCCTTTCCAATTAAAAGGATTATCATGATCGGACTACTCTGTAAAAACTTATGCGTGGTAAAAATATATAATACACTAGCTTTCGTCCGCGACTTCGTTTGCGAAAAATAAAAATTTGCGCTAAAATACTCCTCTCTAGTTGCGACTCTAGGCAGCTACGACCTTTGACATGTTTATCGCTATCCCGCGGAAACTATGCAATTTTTCGTGATAAAAAGTAGCTTATGTGTTAATCTTTATAGGGTACCAGATCTCCCTTCCAAATTATATATGAATCAGTCCAGTCGTTTCGGTGTGAAGAAGGAACAAACATACGACACTCACATCGTCACAAACTCTTACATTTATAATCTTAGTAGGATATTATACGCGTTGAATTTAGAACCTCCTCTTTTTTCATCAGTTAAAAGAGGGTATTTTTTAAAGTAAATAAAAAATGACTATTCTTTATTTTTAACAGGTATTTAATTCCTGTCTACTTCGCACGCACAGTCTACGGGGAAACTAACACTTAAGTTATTAACAGATAACTTCTTAGCGTCGAGAACACAGAGATCCATTCTGGCGAATTTCGTTGTGCATGTTGGTTTTGTTCCTGAAAATTTGAACTGTCGGAGACAACCAGCACCCTCTTTCCTGAAAGTAGAAAAGAAAATATGAAAATTTTGAAATAAAAAAAAAAGCGTTCAGAGCAAAAAAAAAAAAACATTTAATTCAGATCACATAAAACAATATAAAAAAATGCTAAGTATACAAAACAACAATACAATACAAATATAATACAATACAAAATGAACACCGAAATCCGCAAGAAAACGGAACTGACATAGCAAAAACCATAGCCTCTAGATGTGGAAGTGGGCGGGCCATATTTGCCGTAGGTCGGATGGAAGATGGGGCATAAAGTTGTTAGAGAGAAAACCACGAAAGGTGTTCAGGAACGTAGGGAGACAGCCAGCAAGGTGGACGGATGATTTGGTGCGAGCGGCTGGGAAGGACTGGATGCGGAAAACTCGGATCGCACAGAATGGTCTAAAATGAAAAAGACCTTTCTTTACTCAGCATTAGGTAGATCAAGGTTGAAGAAGAAGAAGAATATAATCTAACTAATATTATAAATGCGAAAGTATGGATGGATGAATGGATGGATGGATGGATGTTTGTTTGTTACTCAATCACACCAGAACGGCGCAACGGATCTGGATAAAATTTGGCACATAGATAGAGAAAAGTCTGGAATAGCACATAGGCTACTTTTTATCCCGGAAAATTGCGTAGTTCCCGCAGGATAGCGATAAACGAATTCTTTGCAGACGAAGGCGCTGGCAACAGCTAGTATAATAATAAATTACTCACCTGCATGTTACAGACGGGATAGTTTGCTTGTAAAATTCCGATTGGATAACGAGGTGTTTTGTCTCATTGTAAAAGGCTAGAAATGGCTGGATATCCTGAAATTTCCAATAAATATTAATTAGTATTTACAACATCCATAACCACTAACCACCCTAAATCCATACTAATTACCTACCTATTATAAATGCGCCTATGTCCAGCAGTGGACGTCTTTCGGCTGATAATGATAATGATGATTATAAATGCGAAAGTAACTCTGTCTGCCTCTCTGTCTGTCTGTTACATTTTCACGCTAAAACGGCTGAACCGATTTAGTTGAAATTTGGTATACAGATAGTTTTAGTCCCAAGGAAGGATATAGGATAGTTTTTATACCGGAAAATCACATAGCTCCCGAGGGATAGCGATAAGCGAATTCTGGGCAGACGGAGTTGCGGGCAACCGCTAGTATAGTATAGTGTTCACGTATACAAAGTTGCGTGTAAGTCGTGTGCTAGTTATAATAATGAGATATTTTTGAGTAGGTAGAATTAAATTAATATTTTTATTTATATCTTCACCTTTTTTAATCTAATCATCATCATCATCCTCAGCCTATTAACGTCCCACTGCTGGGCACAGGTCTCTACGCAGAATGAGAGGGCTTGGGCTATATAGTTCTCACGCGGGCCCAGTGCGGATTGGAAACTATACTTCAACTTCAGATGTTTTAACCCAAATAATAATTATTATAGTAATAGTAACAGTTATCACAGTTCCTGACCTTACATAGATTCAAACCCGGGGCCTCTGGCTTCTTAGTCAGGGGTCAGCAACTAACCACTAGGTAGGTACGCTATCCGGTCGTCATATTTATTATCATTATCACATCAAGAACATTGTTATACAGCTTTTTGTTATTTAGCTGATTTCATGTACCTAATTATAAAAATAAACAAAAATGTACTCAATGTACCTATGTATGTGTGTATGTGTGATTACAGCCTACCTGTCGCGAGGAGTAGCAACCGTTTCCTTCGTCGAAGTTTGTTTCGATCTGTTCATCATTGTGCCTTTTTGATCTTGATTGCTGTAGAGATTAATAAATAAAGTGATGTTACACTCGATCAATGATGCTGGTGAAATGTAACATGAATTACGCAGCGTGTAACGTGTAACATTATTAGGCATCGTAACGTGTGCGTGAAATATACAGAGCGCGCGCGCAACGCGGCCAAGCTACGGACATTTTGTCATTTTCACTCAGTAAGTTACATTTAATGTTACATTGCAACTGTAATTGTTACATTTCACCAATAGGAACTCTTAGTATAAGATTTTCGCCGTAACCAACGTCTCGAACGCGTTTGCGTTAATGCAGCAAATTCTAAGTTTCTTGACGATCCGTATCACAGAAGCGCAGCCAATTCACTCAATTATTATTTGGAACCTAAACACAAACGCAAACGTTTTCAGGATGTTTTCTGTATCAAAATATACTCGGGAGCGAAAAACCGTGTCACTTCCTTTAAAAAAAATTATAAAAATTGAAAAGTGATCCGGTTACAATAGTACAGGCTCTACATGATCAGATATTTTTGAGTCGTTACTTTGTTCTATCCGATATTATAGCCAGTGCCTGTGCTTTTTGTGAGACAGTATCAAATTAAATAAAGCTCAAAAGCATTGTGGATATAAGTTCATAATGGTTCATTTGATTTGCCTAATGATATTTTCTATAAAATATTAGCTACACCAGTATCTCACTGTGTTATCTATAGGAACAGATTGATTAGGGTGAACTTTATAATAAGGTAATTTTAACAATTTTGTGTTATTATGTCATTTAATATGTAGATGCTACTTTTTCACAATTATGTGATGTGTAAGGTACTTACAAGGCGGCGAGCTATTCTGTCAATAGTATCTGTAGGATAATCGCTTGGCTTCGAAAGGCATAACTCCTGCCCTATACATTCAGTAGGTATTGTTATGGAGAAATCTGTAATGAGAATATTTTGTAAAAATGTTTTTATTTTCTGAGCGCATTGTAAAGTTATCAACATATTTTAAACCGGGTATGGCGATAAAATCCCTTTTTTAAAACACGTCCAAATTATTTTTTTGTTTTAATTATGTGTATTTTATTGTAAAAATAGGTTGGTTGTTTTATACCTACCATTCGAATTTAACCGTTTTAAGATCAACAGAACAACACAAATGAACACACAGAAATGACTCTCAACAGAAATGATTATATTTGTGACATGCATGTTTTTATATAATGTAATTTTTGTTGATAAATAAATAAATCTAAATCTAAATCTAAGATAATTTATTTAATAATCTTATATGAAATTAAGTAGACCCCTTAAACCACCACCGTTTTTTTCTACGTTTTATTCGAATAAATCATTACCTTTCTGAGCATCATTTCCATTAGGGTTTATTTTGCGTGCGTGTGTTGCTAACAGCAAAGATAACTGAAAAGTTAAAAAGTCATCATTAGTTAATGTATACAGTTAATTTAAAAAAGCGACTACAAAACCATTTAACTGAAAAAAAAAAACATAAAGTTTGAGTTAAATTGAATTACAGAAGATAGCGTCCAGTTTTTTCTGTCGATTTTGAATTTACATTTGTCATACTGTAGGTAGGTACTTAGTATAGATGCAAATTCATCTTAGTATTGAAACGGGGCATAATTTTATGACATAGCTAAATGCGTCCGGGAACTATGTAGGACCTTTTAAAATCTACAATTCTGTTAGATTAATTTCATGCATTTTTTTGGCATTAGCCGATGTAAGATTATGATCTTACATAGGCTAATTCCAAAAAAATACATGAAATACCTAACTACTAGGTACCTATTGTTTATTTGAAGCAAGATAATATATATTATATAATTTACCAAGCAAATGGCCACAGCACTCATGACGACGATGGCAGAACGAGGAAACTTGTCGAATGTTAGGAATTAATTTTACGATGCTCTTTTATACCATATTATTATCACTTTCTGGTGGTTCCTCTAATTCGTAGAAGTGTTTGGTTTAAAATAACGTTACGATAAAATTCAGTAAATAATCTTCAAGCAACGCGCATCATACGATTACTCTATCGCACTCTTACCGCAGTGGACTGATAGGTATCACTAGACGGGAATTTTGCTTGTTTGAGAGCAAATCTGAAACCCACTTTGTTTATTCCTTGCTTAAGCTTTCTATAATAATTATTAAATTAAAAATTCAAGAAAATCCCACATTAATCGAGAAATTAGGTACGTTAAAAAAACATGGTAAAAATGCCTTACATCGTTTGGGAAAAGAGCTGATACTCTTTAAACTGCTAAACCTAATCTCTCAAACATTCTTAAAAACTAGGGAAAGGAAACTGGCTATTAAATAAAAAAACCGCACTGAAATTGGTCCATCCGCTTGAGAGCTACAATGCCACAGACACACACAGAGACATCGAAGTCAAACTTAAAATAATAAGTAAGTACCTATACCCTCTTTTTGCGTCGGGGATTAAAAAAATGATTTGTATTTTGTAAAAAATTATAGACAGGAAATTAAGACGGATTTTGCAAGACCCCCTACGGGATAAGAAGTTCAACAAGTTCTGCAATGAGAGCAACGACGCCGCGAGTTCAAACTAGGCAATACTGAGTAACTATGAGTTCATTTTTATTGCTTAATCAATTCAGGAAACTGGGTAAATTCACAATGAGAAATTTGTCTTTAAGTACATGCCGTCATTGTAGGTTATAACCACTATTGTCAACATAGGTACAGAGTGTATTTACTTGTCTACTGTACCTAGAACTTACAAAATTTATCATTTGGTTCCTCTTTTCTCTCCGAGGCATTCGATGGTACGTCGAAGGCTGATACAACCGTTAGGGATGCCTCAAAGAGCGGTAAACCACCTGTCTGGGATATTTTAAATGTTTAATAGTGTCGTTCAGATACATGTTTCAAACAGATGACGCTTGGCGACAAAAATTTGCACAGTTACAAGGTCACGTGACAGCAGGTACAGATAGAAAAATTCGAAGGCTTACTCGCCGGCTATAGGTGGTTGATGGATGTGGCGTTATAGCACGCATCAAACGTTTTGTTACGAATGACCCTCCCGTACGTTAAAAGTTACGGGGTCGGTTGTAACCAATACACACAAACATACACAAATTACGTCTACATTCCTTACGGGGTAGATAGAGCCTAACGTAACAAGACCTAAAGGCCACGTTCAGCATGATTGTAAACTACTATTTGCATACCTATCGTTTATGAAACGAAGGGAATTCCATTCCTTCTCTAGTAACACTAAATACTCGTAACTTTATAATGAGGAAACCACTACAAATGTAAGGATATGAAAAAATACTACTGGGAAATTTCGCTCCAAGTTTCCTTGAAATATCGTATAGACTTTTTAACATCAACGTAATAAAGGCCAGTGTTCCAGTCGAGGCATAAATATCGATACAGCCATCATATATGACTGTGTCACCGACCTTATTGTTTATGGCATGAACGTGTATAAATGGTCTTCACGTCTTAGTAACTTACACCTGTTTATTATACAAAGAATAAGAAATAGAAGTTACCAAAATACAAAATCTTCCATGCTGGCTTGAGAGAAAAAACATAGGATTCACCAGCTGCTTCAATTAAAAATTTTAGGAATCAGGTTGTAGGCGATGCGGCTAGCAACCCATCACTATTTTGATTCCCCTTTTCACCTTTACGCCCTCAATCATGCTTAACGTCTAGCCCTTAAGGAATAAAGACCTGGTTTATGTATGCAAAATTACCAATCTCCAAAAAGTAGGGGATAGAACAAAAAGGTCCATCTTTGCGGAAATCGCAAAGCTATCCTTTGGAGATTCTACGAAATGCGCTAGCTCCGACGCAAGTTTGTTCCAGCTTTCGAAGAAATGATTGCGAGACCGGTATGAAGCGCGTTCCCAGTACTGTTACCCACATGAGCAGCAATGAATATCATTGATATGCGGAAATAACAATGTAGGAGTCAAGACACAACCTTGCGGCACTTCAGAGTTCACGGACTTTAAGTTGGAGTAAATTTTTTGAACCGTCAACTATCAATTACGGCTTCGATGCTACTATCTGAAAGAAAAGTGACGCTCAAGTCTATTATTATCTCAGGTATCCCGTAGGTAGCTTGGTGAGAAGAGCCTCGTGTCATACTCTACCGAAAGCCTTTGCTATATCCAAACCAATTGCTAGGGCCACTCCTTTACTATCAATCGCCAAGGCAAGGTACATAAGTATTGTAATTAGCATATTTAATTTATAATAGGTAATTACATAAGCAGTCAAAAACAAATGTGGTTAACCATGTGATTTAAAATTAGAATATTACAGCAATATTTAAGGAATACTGGCTCGTTAAATTAAGGCTTTGCTCTGTTTATTTGTCTGAATGATTACTTATTATTATAAATTATTAGGTATTCACTTCCGAAAGATGATTCGCTTGTTATTTTGTCCTGCTTTTGTCACATTTACCTATATGTATATTTCCGCCTAATGTGTTTTAAGTAGCAGTTAAAGGATATGCCTACATTTGTTTGTAAATCATTGCCATGTTTGTTGGAAGCGACAAAGGGATGAGATTGTAAAGCTATAAACAAGATTTTCAAGTCATGAACTAACTTAACGGACGCCTAACCATTTCATAACTGCCAATGATTTTCTTTTTTCTTGCATTTTCATTTTTTTTCTGTCATTCTGGTTCAGCTATTCTTTTTTTTGCACAGCGATTCGAGTTTTCCCGCTCTACAAAAGGTTGTAGAAAATATGAAAAACCTTTCCAATTATATTATTATGAATTAGATTAGTTATTCATTCAATAAAAATTACATCATAAATTGCACATTGTCAAGTTAGGAGAATTTAGATTGAAATCGTCAAGAATAAATGAAATAAAATAATAAAAATCAATTGAATATTAAAATTACAAAATAAAAAATTACAACAATAACACAATTACCTATGAGGCATAATCAAATTAATTCTCCACTAGGGATCGTCACTGTCAATGGATGACCGTCACTGGAATGGCATGTCGTTATTGGTTCCTAGGCCATAGTCCACACAAATCTGCCCATCCTACTTGTACTTTTGGTCTGTGGTGACTTATCGCCAGGGCCGTCTTTAAACTATTTGAGGCCCTGGGCACATTAGGATCATGGGGCCCCTATGACCTAAATATCGGTTATCATTTGGTAATCTGGCAGGAACTAGGGGGCCCCATTCGATCGCGGGGCCCTGGGTACGTGCCCATAGTGCCCAGTGGAGAAGAGGGGCCTGCTTATCGCTCACCAAATAGACTCAAACTATTGCCCAATTGGGGCAACAAGGTGCCAAACAAGTATAAGTGCCATGTAAGTCTAGCGATGACCTTGTATGCGCAGAATAAAATACGGTATCCGTGGGTGCGCAGATCCCCTCCACGTGACTCGTCATCGCATGACTTACGTGCCGGCACGTATATAGGCATTTTGTTTTGTCAGAGCGCCTGATTGAATAAGTGCAGCTTCGAAATCCTAACGCGTAATTGTTGTTTGTTCATTGTAGGCAAGTTAAATGAAGTTCAGTGAGAAAAAATGTACCGTAAAACGGGATGAGAAGGGATTGCGGAGGGAAAAGGGAAAGAGCTACCCCCTTATTCATAAACGCACTATAGGCCTCTGTTAACTTAGTAATCGTTTGTCCTTATCTGTCACTTTGACATTTACCTTTCACTGATAAGGACAAACGATTACTAACTTAGCAGAGGCCTATAGTGCGTTTATGAATAATGGGGTTAATGTTTCCTGTTTTCACTTGCTACTTAAAATTTCTGGCCCAGCTTGCTCCAAAAGTAGTTTAGTTATATTTTTAGACATAATATATTACCTGTATCTCATTTTTTCTGGTACCTAATTTGTTAATGTCATTTTTTTATTTGTTCATCCCTTCTGACCCAGGTACGGGGTGAGTTGGGATTTAAATGTGTAAGAATGTGTACTTACATACTTGTGCATAACTCTTAATTGTACAAAAACACGATAGTTATGCAGGTTACAAGATAAGCTGTACAGAGGCGAACTTATCCCTCAAAGAAATCTCTTCCAATTAACTAAAGAACGATTGACATGACAACAGAATTCAGAGTATAGAGAGTAGACATACCTACTAAAAGAGCTAGAAGAGAGAGACCCTAAATTTAACTTTAACAAATAAAGCATATATGTTTATTTGCCTATTATTTTAGTGTTTATTGTTTCAACTATGAAACTAAACGACTAATCATTATTAAACTAAAATTCGAGTCGATTAGATGTTTTTAAATTTATAATTAATTATATGTACGTGTATGTTATATGCAGGCATGTATGTTTCATAACCTATAACCCTATTAACCTTTCACCGAATCAAAGTTTGCCTATCATTAAACTACGTGCGTACCAATAAACAATTATTTTTATCGTACACATGAAACAATTTTCGTATTGCTGATGTTGTTATCGTAATTAATTCTAACAAATAATTTGATAGCTCTTATCGAGTATTGTTTCTGGCACTGAAGAAGGTTATCTGTTAGTTATAAATAACCTGGTTTAATAGGTATTGGTGGATATCCTTGCTGGTCTAAAAAACATAGAATGTTTTTTTTTATATTTAAGAGGGGGCAAACGAACAGGCCACAGTTGCTTCTCTTCCCGCGCAGATCGTAAAAGCCCATCGAGGGAATGGGCAAAAATCTTAGAAATAATGTAGGCGATGCGGCTAGCAATCCATCACTATTTTGATTCTCCTTTCCACCTATACGCCTACAATTATGCTTAACTTGGCCTTTAGATATATACCTTAGGCTCTGCTCTGCCTACCGGGTAAACGGATCTTTATCTCTTTTTCCCTTACGTGGTAGCGTCTAGAGAGTCTAGTCTACTAAAAACGTGTTTTTTTTTATTTATTTTTATTATAAACTGACCAGCGATTGACCTCTATCTCACCTGATGGTAAGTACAGATGAGGCCGAAGATGTAGCTAACTGGTACAGTAACAGCCTGTTCACTCTGGATTTGAATAGTCCAAGGTTATACTTATCCGGAAAGACAGACGACGGAAGCGCATTCCACTCCTTAGCAGTCCGCAGTATAAAAGATGAAGCGAAGCGCTTTGTGTGAGAACTCGGAATACTGACAACATAAGGGTGAAGTCGCTCGCCTCGTCTAGTCGTACGGTGGTGGAAATTAGATAGTGGAATAAGCTCGTGTAATAGGGAATATTCATGATTTTTTTCATGGCTTTCTATAGAAGCTCATTTATGTAATTAACAATACGACAAAAATATTTTTCAAATAACTATAGAGATATAAGAGATATAAGCTATTCAAGATTTTTCTCCATCTCTTTCTAGAAAAACGGACTTTTAATATGGAGTTTATATGGGCGTTATGACAAATGACGTCACATGTCATATCGGATCTCTCTCTCTAATCGCTGACTAATCGGTAGTTTAAAACTCTTATATTTTTCGTGTTTCTTGACCGATCTTACTTTTAATTTCACTTTTTGTCATCTTTTTTACTATATTTTCATATTTTGTAAAGAAATGTTATAGTTTTTTTTATGCATATTCCCTATTCTTGCGCACACTCTCCAAAGTGTATCCGATAGAAAACAGCCAGACAAGCCACTCTGCGACGATGCTCAAGGCTTTGCAGTCTGGTTCCGACCATAGATTTATGTACAGTCAGCGACAAATAGTTCGTGGCACTCAAAGTAGACAAATAGTTCGCAACACGTCATTGTTACAGTTGAAACAAGATCGTGTTGCTAACTTTTTGGCCACTTTGGGTGTCACGAACTATTTGACGCTGACTGTATGCGAAATGGTGACTGACTAACTGAATTAAAGACAGTAAGAGTTTTCAATGATTCATGGTTAAGTTCATTCGAAATATCAATAAAGGTAATCGCGGTTCATATCCCGTTTATAATATTTCGAATGAATGAAAGACTTCAAATTGCCAGATATAGATATAGCTTGATTAGGCATAGGTGCATTAAAGATAGGGATAAAAAATCGGTCATTTTTCCACGCAGGTGAATAATACATCCTACTAATATTATTCTACTAATATTATAAATGCGAAAGTTTGTGACGATGTGACGATGTGAGTGAGTGAGTGTGTATGTTTGTTCCTTCTTCACGCTAAAACGACTTGACGGATTTGGATAAAATTTGGAGCGAAGATAGCTGGTACCCTAGATTAAAACATAGGCTACTTTTTATCCCGGAAAATTGCATAGTTCCCCCGGGACAGCGAAAAACTTGTCAATTACTAATTCTACGCGAACGAAGTCGCAGGCAGAAGCTAGTGAATCATAATTGTCACGCCTCTTTCCCGTAGGGGTAGGCAGAAACTACTTTGTTAAACTTCCTACGATCCCGACATACCTCTTTCGCTTCATCTACATTCATCAATCTTTTCATACATGCTCGTCGGTTTCGGGTAGGTACTGCTGACCTGGGGCCGTACCATGACGTCTTAATGCGTTTCAGTTTAGGTCCGCTCGCTGTCAGATTCATACTAAAAGTGACAGCTAAAACTTGAACTGCGTCGGAATTAGGACGTCATGGTAAGGCCCCTGACCTTATTTCAAAACGTCTCCTTTTTGGTCCCGGAACGTCCGTCTAGGCCTTCCCCTCCCAGCGCAACCATTCACACTCTCCATATAGATCTGTTTAGTTAGTCTACTTACATCCATCCTCTCTACGTGACCAAACCAACTAAGCATACTTTTTTATCCTAGTCAGTATATCTTCTTTCACACCAGCACGTTCCCTTATCACACTATTCCTTATTTCTTTTGAATAAACAATAATAATAAAACAATAATGATAAATAAAACAAGTAGTCATCATTTGTGGTACATTTTATTGAATAGTCGAGCTTGTTCTATCTTGCGACTCACTTTGTTACAATACAAAATGTTTAATATGCAGAGATCCACTTAACATTATAACGCATTATATTTTGGTATTTTTTGACCGAAACCTATAAGGTCAATGTGGGGAAGACCGGCATACTTCATTTTTTTTTCACTTCGGAGTGATCTAGCTACGTTAATTATTCACCTACGTTACCGCTTGTAATCGCATACGATGAAGAATTTCATAAATAATAGTTGAGCTATAGTGACAGATCATTTTAATCACAAATTAAGCAGAAACAATGGTATTTTTAAAAATTCGGCGAGTAGACGGACTTCCCGTGTAGTTTAAGGTAAGTCCGTCTAGTAATGATATCAGCCAAACTATGGGTGCTTATATGTTAGTATTCGAATCCTTAAAAAAATGAAACAAGACGATTGAAAGTGTACTTTCAACTTATTAAAATAAGGTTTAGATTCGAAATAAACACAATTTTTCGAATTCAAAGGCAAGACCGGCATATATTACGTAAATGGGGTGGTAAACCTTTTTTGGCAAATAATTATATTATACGTACTTACTTATTTTTAGGTTTCCCAAATAAAAAATCAATAGTAATTTTGATTAATATGTATAATGTCGTCACCTAGCACTGATAGCAGAAGCTTTGCTTAGTTTGTGCAATGTTGAAAGGATTTATCTATGAAATTTTACCTTATGAAATCTTAATAATAATTGAAGTCGTAAAAATAGTTGGTAACCTCTGATTCCAGGGAAGTCCGGCATATGACGGACTTGCCTTGTAACACAGTAGACGGACTTTCCAACTTAACGAAATTTTAATGTGATAAATGATGGAACGTATAATTACAAAACTAAGCCAATTTCTGATAATTTAAACACAGAAGAAAGATAGCCGGTTCTTGTATTACATATGTAGTTACTTTCTGGCGCAAAATCTTGTCACCAACTATTTAAAAAATATATATTAGCACAGACCGTCATACTATGACTTAGAGTTCCATACACGTGATGACTTGTTTAGGCGGATTTCTCTGAAGTTTATTGTCACAGCGTCATCTAAATTAAAGTGAGGGAACTAGCGCGACAAACTGCTTTATCTACTGGACGCTAAAGCGGGAAACGCTTTCAAATTCAAAAGTTATAACGTGTTGACGGACTTGCCTTGTAGACGGTCTTACCCACATTGACCTTAGGTACTAAGCTCTAGTGCTAAGTTCCCTAGTGGCTGGGCCTTTATGCACGAAAGAAATAGATTTTCGCAATTCGTGTAGCGATTAGGATTGTCAGTTGATTTAAAACTTCGATATCCTATTCGCTAAAGCTCACTGTATACCTAGGAAAGGACATGGTCTTTATGAGTAGGTACGAGAGAGAATTTTGTTTTCACGCATGTGAGTAGGTACCATGTCTCTGTCAGCATTTCGTTAACATAAAACTTCGCATTCAGCGAAAACTCACTGCAGAAAAGGACGTATTCTAGTGCTTTGAGTATACATACGACAGAACAGCGGTGATTGAGTCTAAAATTTCCAATTCATGATTCATGAATCAGACCAGAGCATAACGAAACTAGGATGGCCTTTCTTTAGCCAAAGAGAGCCAGACTCCGCGGCGTTCTGTCCGTCCTGCCTGTTGTTATGTTACGAGTACCTATTGAAATGAAATGAAATGAAATGAATTTTGTATTTGTCAAGGCGGGTGTACAAAATTGGTCTTAAGACCTCTCTCTCTCTCCTCTCTCTTTGGGTTATTGCAAGTTAAGATCATTTATGTTCTTTTAATGGGACACTTTTATTTAGTCAATTCCATAGGATAAACAAAACCCAAAGAACTCTGCCTCACTGGGACGTCTTACCAACATCGCCAGCTACGTATCCTATACAAATCAGACGTCGCCAAAACGTCGCCAAGTGGATGACAACCGATATATTTCCATACAAGGTTTCTCAGTTTTTCCGGAATATTTCAGCAAGTGGGTTGGGACTAAACATGCCTAAAGTTTAGTCCCGCCCTTGACGTTTCACTTTGAACGTCACTGTATTAAATCATTTGTCAACTAAGACTCAAAAATCTTGAAGAACATTTACATTTTACATGGCTATTTATATTTACTCTAATTACCCAACTTCCTGCTGAATTATTCTGGAACAATTTTAAGAAACCTTGTATAATTTGTTTGGCAACTGTAGCTGGCGACGTCGTCGAGGCGTCCTGGGGCCTTACCATGACGTCTTCATCCGATTCAGCTTAGGTTCGCTCGCTTCTCAGATTTTTACTAAAAATGACAGCTAAAACCTGAACTGAGTCGGAATTGAATCACATTGAGACGTCGTGGTAAGGCCCCTAATGAAGCAGGGCTCTTAATTATTATGTCAAAACTGTCTGTTGCTCTTAAGTTTTCACCCCACGGTTAACGACGCAGGCGCAGTCTACCTCAACGTTCGTTTCGACAGAGTCAAATGTTTTATCGATGGTATTATAAACCAATACTGTGGAGGCGAGTTTCTTCGGCAAGCACTCTGTTTTGACGTCAGGGATTGGCAGCGTGTATAATGAAAAGCATGCGCTTTTTTCGACCCTGTAGCAATGCACGAAAATTACTTACTGAAAATTAAATTTTTAAATGATTCACAGTTACGTTACTTCGAAGTATTATCGAGGGCGATTACCTTTATTGCTTTTTTAAAGTAATCGCGGTTCATATCCCGTCTATAATACTTCGAATGTACATACTAACAAGTTTCTTGCAGCGGATTCTTCTTGACAAAGAAAGAAATAAAATAGCCGTTGGGGCCCTTGTAAAATAAAAGTTTGACTTTTTTTAAAAAATAAACCGGAATTTACGACATACAGTATATAACATGCGAAAGGGGGGCGTTTCCCTCGATATTAACATGCAAAAACACATAAACGATTGATTTAACGTTTATCAAATATAATATTCAGTGACAACAAGTCGCTATTTATAACAATATTTTTAAAAAATTAACATTCAAACGTATGTTTTTCTGACCATACTTTTGTTCACTACAAGTATTTGCATTGTCATCATAGTATACAGTATGTATATAACCTAGCATATAGTTTAGACATATAGTATACTGTAACTTACTTGCAAGTCACCTGAGGCACTTTTTGTTCGAACCACTTGGACTGCACGATCAGCTGAGGTAATGCATTCTGATTTTTCAGAGTAAATGGAGAGATCATCTGTGAAAAATCGGTAGATATTACTTTTAACCCGATGCCAGCCCCATTCCTGAAACCACAGTGCTTAGTTTCTTCCATGCTGGTCTGGGAGCAAATAAAAAACATAGAATGTACCAGCTGCTGCTCTTCCCGCGCAGATGGTAGAAGCCCATTGAGGGAATGGGTAAAAATCGTAGGATCATGATTGACTTCAAGTCAAGAGTCCCCTAAGCCGACGAGCATGTATGAAGAGATTGATGAATGTGGATGAAGCGAAAGAGCTATGTCAGGATCCTGAAACCCACCTTGGGGTCGGTCACTGCGCAGTTGCCTTCAGGATTTGCTGGCGCCGGTTCGATGACCTCTCGTCTCATTCTGTGCAGATGAGGCTATAAAAAAACAACATCGTCCTTAGTTGATTCAGAAGCGGTTTCTCCGCATTTTTTACTTAATTTACTTGATTGAAGAGAAAAATCTGACCTGGTCAAGTGCGAGTAGGATTTACTGAAGATTCCGTATAAATTTGAAAATCATAATGATAATTTCAATATTTTATCGTTTTACTCTAGCCTTAAATAACTCTATTTTCTTAAAAATCATACGGTATTTCTTTGAATGACGAGATGTTTTTGTGGGCGTAAAAAACATAGAATAAATTTTGTCATTATGAACACAATAGCAACTCTTACCAAGTTCTGTAACAGCATGTTGTCTATCTCTTCTTGAGGGTAATTTTCCGGTTTTATATCGCAGAATTTCTTTCCCTCGCAGGCGTGGTGGACGACTTGTTGATCTGAAAATAAAGCACACATATTTTTATGAAAAACTCCAATGAACTTGAGCAGCGCCACTCTTCACACATACTGTTAAAGTGAGTGAAAGGCAAAATCAAATTAATCATTAAAGCAGACAACGGGTAAAATAAAAATACTAAACTTTTATAATGTTTGCAAATAATGATAAGTTTTCCATTTGAAATGCATAGTAGGAGCTCGTTTAAGTGCATGCTGTAGATCCAGTTTACGTGATTATGTTTTCATAAATATACTTAATGTCAAGATAAGAGCACTAGAGCAAAGTAGTATCTACTTATTCCTATGGGAAAGAGGTATGACGGTATGTATTTATGTTTTGGTATCAGCAAAGCAGGGGCCTTACTATGACATCTTAATGCGATGCAATTCTGATTTCGTTTAGGTTCGCTCGCTGTCAGATCCATACTAAAAATGACAGCTAAGGCCCCAGGACCGCTGACAAATGATAATCAGGCTTCCAGAAGATTATGATCCATTTCGGTGTTTAAATTTTCGATTTTTTGAACTCTTACAACAACAGAGACAGAAGAGGTGACGCACGTTGATGGATCAAGCAAAAGGGTTAATGTTACTTACTTCCATTAAATAGAATAATTCAGTACTATTTAGAATAGAGTCAAACGATAATTTCTGGCTTTTCTTAATCCCTGCATTTCCTTTGTATAATTTGATAATATATTACCTGTCGGTACTGCATTGATGTGGGTAGCTAGTATTGACACCTGGAACAAAAAATAAATATCATCAAATCCAGCCTACATAAGTCCCACTGCTGGGCAAAGGCTTTCTCTCAGAAGGAGTAGGCTTGAGCTGTAGTTTCGACGCGGGCCCAGTGCGTCTCGATACGAGTTTATGGGTTTTAGGTATTTCTTGATACTTACCACAAACACTCTTAAGATGTCCAACATTTTTGAAACTTTTTTCAATCTTGGTTGGTCTCTATCTGAATCCGTCAATCCTTCAAACTTTTATATGAGTAGCATGAAATCGGTTTGACAGATATCAAATTGGAAGTGCATGCCCATTTTAAAAATAGGTACAATTTGTCATGCGTGATTGAAATACACTTGCAAAATTAACTTACGTGGAAAAATAGTTTAACAAATTACTAAAAACTCGATCGTCATGCGAAGTGTGACGTATTTAATTAAATTTACAATTGAACTTTGTAGGCATACTTATTATTTTTTATTTATGTAGGTACAGCGTGTTGACTGAGCTGGTCTGTAATCTCTGAATTTTTTATAATAATTGCGAAAAATCGCTTTGCACATTCTCATTTTTCTTCCGTCCCAGATAAAGTTATTAAAGATATCAGGTTGTTAATATCGGTAAAATTTGTTTATTATACTTAGGTACGGAGATCAATTTACTTAACGCGGCCTTAGGCTCTGCTTTGTCTACCGGGGAAACGGGTCTTTATCCCTTACGTGGTAGCGTCGAGAGTCTAGTCTACTAAAGACGTGATTTATGTTCAGTCTGCGACAAATAGTTCGCGACACTGAAAGTAGCTAAATATTTCTCAACACGTCATTGTTCCAGTTGAAACAAGGTCGTGTTGCTTCGGTGCTGCTATTTGTTTGAACTATTTGGCGTAGCAAGGTAAATATTTAGTGTTCATTAAAATGGACCAGGGCACCGATTTTTGAAAGCACATCACTCGAAAGTACCATTCGAAAGTGGTATAAATCTGTTTATATCTTCAAAACTACGGCTCTAATCAAATTTTTGACTTGTCCACATGATTAATGAGATCCGTAAGTATCTTCTCAGCTACTCGTATTTCAAATTCAGCATAATTTTTCACCACTTTCGAGTGGTATTTTCACACATGTGCTTTCAAAAATCGGGCCCGTGTAGCTTGATTACGCATAGGTGCATTAAAGATAAGTGCTTTTAAAGATTCTCTCGGGATAAAGAATCAGTCATTTTTCCACGGAGGTATGATTAATCATATCGTCACGCACGCCTCTTTCCCGTAAAGGTAGGCAGAAACTACTTTGTTAAACTACCTACGATCCCAACATACCTCCATCCACATTCCACATTCATCATTTATTTATTTAATTTTCAATTTCTTCATACATACCTGCTCGTCGATTTCGGGTACTCTTGACCCGACCTTTTTTTTAAAACGTCCCCCATTTGGTCCTGGAACGTCCGTCTAGTCTAGGCCTTCCCCTCCCGACGCAACCATTCACACTCCCCATATAGATCTGTTTAGTTAGTCTACTTAAATCCATCCTCTCTACGTGACCAAACCAACTAAGCATACTTTTTTTATCCTAGTCACTATATCGATACCTACCTTAAATTTCAATTCGCGTATAGCACAAAATGACGATTTTGAGTTTTGAATGCAGCCTTGTTCAGTTTTTTTTTTCTCTATCGATCTGTATTGTTGAAATTACATTATCGTTAAAAAAATGTCAGTTACGCGGACACTTTTTTTGGGTCGAAGTGAATTTCGCAAAAATACCGGGCTTTAAAGCACAAGATGGTCTTATGAGAAATATAAAATAGGTGTATAGTACAAGTTGTAATACCAATATCAAAGTAAAAAGCATTTTTATTAAAATTGCATTTACGCCCGTGCGAAAAATGACAAAAAAATATTTTGCGCTTTACGCGATTCTTCTACTGAAATACTTTTGGGTCAAGTGCTATACGCTGACAAGAAATATCTAACTAATATTATAAATGCGAAAGTATGGATGGATAGATGGATGGATGGATGGATTGATGTTTGTTTGTTACTAAATCACGCCAGAACGGCCCAACGGATCTCAATGAAATTTGGCACATAGATAGAGAAAAGTCTGGAATAGCACATAGGCTACTTTTTATCCCGGAAAATTGCGTGGTTCCCGCGGGATAGCGATAAACGAATTCTTTGCAAACGAAGTCGCTGGCAACAGCTAGTATCTGTATAATTAAAAATGTACTGTTATCGTAAAACATCAACAACCCAAGGAGTGGGAGTCCTCGTGGTCTGACGGGGAGGACGCGTAGTGGAGGGGCTGTGTCTTTAAAACAGGCCGCACTCCCAGAATCGCTCTCTTACGCCAGCGATCACCTTGTCTAGAGGAACCTCTGTCCGTTTGAGAAGCCAACTTGCCTATTTTGTTTCTCTTCATTTAATTGTGTGAATTGTGTTCGATTTTAAGTTCATTTAGAGTTAATTTGCCTAATCTTGTAATTGGAAAATAAAGTGTTTTTGTACAGTGTTATTATTTCTCTTAAATACTAAATCGTTTCTTATTTAATAGTACTATACACCCAAAAAATTTTATATTCAAAAGGTAAAAAACCCTTTTGGTCTTTTAGTCGCAGATCGTTAACATTTAAGAGGTAGCGCATGGAAGACATGCTGTCACTTTCTTACGGACTTTTTTATACTGAAAGAGCGAGATAGCTTAGCGGCTTCATGTTTGTAAACATTCAGCAGCCGGGCACCGCGCCGCGCCTTCATAGGTACCTGGGGCTCGATTTTTGAAAGCACATGTGTGAAAATACCACTCGAAAGTGGTGAAAAATTGTGCTGAATTTGAAATACGAGTAGCTTAGAAGATACTTACGGCTCTCATTAATCGTTTGAGCTAGTCAAAAATTTGATTAGAGCCGTAGTTTTGAAGATACAAACAGATTTATAACACTTTCGAGTGGTACTTTCGAGTGATGTGCTTTCAAAAATCGGGGCCCTGCCGCGCTTCTATCTAGTGGATGGTTGCGGCCAGTTTGTAGGAAGAGCGGTACCTACGATACATACCTACGCCGAAATTAGCGAGTTTACCTGAGTGAGTGTCGATCAGTGATATTATGAAACATGAATGACAGTGAATATGATAAAATGAGTGCTAATAAATTCATAGACTCGCTGGTGGCTCGAAGAAGAAAACCGGAGTCTATCTTAAATCATCACAGGTCAACGCGGTAAGTACCTAGCTGCCTAATCCACTGTTAAATTAAATATTTTAAAGTTTGGAATTTGTGACAAAGAGCTTCTTTCCAGTTTTCCTTTTTGCAACCTGAAACACGTGTGAAAGATATCATAAAAATGTATTGCGTGTAACTCATACATACTAACAACATTAATCTAAAGGCTAAATAGTTAGAAAATCCAATGTGCTAAAATAAATAAATCTATGTGTTGTTCGATACAGCCTAGATTTGATTAAAACTCCCGTTTAATTTGTGCTATACGCCATAACAGAACATTATAAATTGTGCTATACGTCCGTGTTATCATAATTTTACAGATCCAAAGTATTCAAACCATCATCGCCCAATGTCACAACAAACAATGATACATTACTGGCGGACAGTATTGGAAATGGGTACGTAATATTAAATTCGCTATGGATTATAATTTTATTATTACTTGCCAAATGGCTAATAGGTACATCGAATAAAAATATGTGTAGTTATGATGATTTCCTTTTTTATACTAAATTAAATACCCTTATGCTTCGACTCGTAAGTTAAATGTATGCTATGTGACACCTGTTATTATTATTTTACAGATCCACACCATGGCTAAATAACACAAAAATAAATCTGGTACATGCTGATAGTCATGTAAACAGGTACGAGATAATGTATTTGAATTTGTTATGGTTTCGAATTTTGATCAATTAGCAAATTATGAGAGAATAAACATTCCTATCTTTTTCCTTATTTTTATGCTATACGCCTAAGTAATGTGACACTTTACATAAAATTTGTGCTTTACGTCTGGGCTATGTGCTATCGAATGAGATATATGTCCTAACCGATTATTTAAATTGTACAGATCCACACCAGCATTAAATGACTCAAACATCAATTTGCTTTCTGCGGACAGTAATACGAACAGGTAAGTACTTACGTAATCTTATATTTTGTTATGGCCAAGAATTTCAATCAATTAAGTATAATAGCAAATATGGGAGACTTTTCGTATTTGCTATTAAATGAATTAAAATTCTGGTTATTCAACCATTTCTATCTTTTTCCCCTAATTTTTGTGCTATACAGCCTGAGTAATATAAGTCTTCACGTGAAATTTGTGCTTTACGTCTGAGCTATTATGCTATTAAATGTGTTTCGCGTTCTAACCTGTTGTTATTTTTTTACAGATCCACACTACTAAATGGCAGTTTACAGGCAGATAAAAAATACAAGTAGTTATTTCAAATGTTACGGTCAAATTCCCTATCCCGGACCTGAAAAAAAGTGGAGAGATAAAATTGTACCTGAACATACTTTATCTCAAATTGAGCCCTACATCCCTTTTGACAACGACGCTAAAGCGCCATCAACCACTCGTGATGCAAAGATTATAACAGCTCCGAGTTAGACTCTGTTGCTCCTCAGACTGATGCAATACATTTTTCTGAGATTCTAACCTCTCATTTATTTTCTGAACTTGACGCTGATACTAGCATAACCGTTTATGAGGTAAACACTAATAAATCCAGTGCAGAAGATAACATAATTGTCAATTCCCGTAACGATTCACCTGTATTGCCCAATGAAGAAAAACAGCGGTCAAATAATATTTCAGAGAAAACTCAAAGTTTATTTTCCGTCACTCCATCAACATCTGGAATCGGTAGAATATTTCTTGTAACGACAGCGTTAATTAGGAAACACTGCGGGCACAAGACAGTAGTCCCGATAAAATTACTAGTGGTAAAATAGATAACTGTAAAGTAAAACGAAAACAAACAATAAGTAAGTCTTGCTTGGATTTCATTTCAAATGAAAAAGAATTAAATGAAGATTTCTCTGGAGGAAGCTCTGATGAATGGTCCCAAAAGGAAACAGAAATTTCCTCTGAAGATGATTGGCATATAAAAATGTTAATATTGTGTGACCTCACAATAGTTCGTGTAATAATGGTATTGAGTATTGAGAAAACTATACTCAGCGGCAAAATTTATCGCCCACCCTAATTTTTACTGATTATTGTAAAATAATTATCTGATTAAATAAAAAGTTTTCACAATAATCAGGACAAATAGGGTGGGCGATTAATTTTGCCGCTGAGTATAATATTACTCCTCAGAATAAATGTCTCAGCTTACTTAATAACTAAAATGGTTTTTTTTATATACCTAATAATGACATCCTTTATAAGTAAGTTTATATTTTATGAACTATTCGATTCATGAATTCATTAAGAGTAAAAATAAACAAGAAACAAACAGATTATTAACTATTTTCTGTCAATTTTCATACAATCTTATCATTTTTCAATGTAAGTTACGACCAAATTAAATATCTTTTAGTAAAAATGTGATTTACGTCGTACTTTTGTTAGGGCGTATAAAGCATATTTTTTCTTGTCTAGGGCGTAAAGGACATGCTATCTTGGAAACTGTGAGGTTTTCCCAAATTAGGACTACTGATAAACAAAGAACTCGTGACTTTAAGAAACAATACATAAAAAAATATAAAACATTTACTTAAATAAAAAAGTTATGATTTTTTGAAAAAAATAAGTCTTTTTTTTTGCTTTTCTGAAAAGTAGTCATTTGTGCTTTACGCGAATTGAAATTTAAGGTATCGAATTATCTTCTTTCACACCAGCACGTTCCCTTATCAGACTATTCCTTATTACTTTTGAATAAACAATAATAATAAAACAATAATGATAAATAAAACAAGTAGTCATCATTTGTGGTACATTTTATTAAATAGTCGAGCTTGTTCTATCTTGCGACTCACTTTGTTACAATACAAAATGTTTAATATGCAGAGATTCACTTAACATTATAACGCATTATATTTTGGTATTTTTTGACCGAAACCTATACTAAGTTCTAGTGCTGAGTTCCCTAGTGGCTGGGCCTTTATGCACGAAAGAGATAGAATTTCGCAATTCGTGTAGCGATTAGGATTGTCGGTGGCGTGGCTAGCTTGCCGTTGACATAAAACTTCGATATCCTAAAGCTCACTGTATACCTAGGAAAGGACATGGTCTTTATGAGTAGGTACGAGAGAGAATTTTGGTATCACGCATGTCAGTAGGTACCGTGTCTCGGTCAGCATTTCGTTAACATAAAATTAAATCTTCGCAAAAGTTCACTACAGAAAAGAACGTATCTTATGCTTTGCGTGTACGACATGACAGTTGTGCTTAGAGTCTCAAATTTCCAATATGTAATATATGTATCAGACCAGAGCATAATGAAACTAGGATGGCCTTTCTTTAGCCAAAGAGAGCTCTTCGCGGCATTCTGTCCGTCTTACCTATTATTATCCTACGAGTATTGCAGGTTAAGATCACTTAATATGTTCTCTTAATGGGACACTTAGGTAAATTCCATAGGATAAACAATAGGTACCTACTCTTAGAGCTCTGCCTCACTGAGACGTCTTACAAACGTCGCCAGCAACTTATTCTATTCAAATCAGCCGTCGCCAAAACGTCGCCAAGCGGATGACAACCGATATATTTCTATACAAGGTTTCTCAGTTTTTCCGGAATATTTCAGCAGTTGGGTTGGGACTAAACATCCCTAAAGTTTAGTCCCGCCCTTGACGTTTCACTTTGTCGCCGTATTAAATCATTTGTCAAGTAAGACTCAAAAATCTTGAAAAACATTTACATTTTACAGGGCTATTTACTCTAATTACCCAACTCCCTTCTGGATTATTCTGGAACAATTTCAAGAGGCGTTGTATAATTTGTTTAGCAACGGTAGCTGGCGACGTCGTCGAGGAGTCCTGGGGCCTTACCATGACGTCATAATCCGATTCAGCTTACGTTCGCTCGCTTGTCAGATTTGTGCTAAAAATGACAGCTAAAATCTGAACTGAGTCGGAATTGAATCGCATTAAGACGTTATGGTGAGGCGCTGGTGAGGCATGGCTCTTAATTATTACTCTTAAGTCTGTTGCTCTTAAGTTTTTACTCCATTGTTAACGACACAGGCGCAGTCTACTTCAACGTTTGTTTCGACAGAGTCAAATGTTTTATCGATGGTGTTATAAACCACTATCGTGGAGGCCATTTTCTTCGTCACGCACTCTGTTTTGAAGTCAGGGATAGCCAGCGTGTATAATGAAAAGCATGCGCTTTTTTCGACCCTGTAACAATGCACGAAAATTACTTACTGACAAGTTTCTTCCACCGCATTCTTGGACAAAGAGCCCTTGGGGGCCTATTAGCAAAAAAAAAATTACAAAAAATTACGACATACAGTATATTTATACGAACATGCGAAAGGAGCGCGTTTCGCTCGATATTAACATGCAACAACACATTAACGATCGATTATCTATACATATAATAAAATTGTAACAGGTCGATGTCTGTACATGGGAGATATTTAAGGAAAAATAAATTAAGGGGCCTATATTAGCGCTATAGAAGCCAAAAATGCCATTTTTAGAATTTTTGTCTGTCTGTCTGTCTGTCTGTCTGTCTGTCTGTCTGTATGTTTGTTACCGCGCTAAGCAAAAACTACTGCACCAAACTCAATGCGGTTTTTTTTATTGTATTGCTGGAGGTCTAACTTAAACTCCCATGTCGCGTTTTTTTCAAATTCCACCTAGAAGTCGAGATATAAAAGAAAAAGGGGGGGTCCACCAAAAATATTTTTTGATACATTATTTATTGGGATACCTACCAAATGAAAGAGGAAGAAGTGCTGAGTTCAAAAATGTAGTACATGTAATATGTTATAATAATACTAAGCAATAGAATATTAATAAAATTTACTATGGGCCAATTAGTTCCGCTATTCGTTAATAGATGTCGCTACGCTATATGAATGAAATTATTCCTTTAATTTGTTATGTACCTAGGAAGTATCTATTTTCAAGGTTCCTTAAAGGAAAAAACCGGCCAAGTGCGAGTCGGACTCACGCACCGAGGGTTCCGTACCATTATCTATAAATTTATATCTATAAACCAGTGTAAGCAGAGCCCTGCTCCTGCTGTGTGGTCACTTTATATTGGTCACTGCTATATACAGACTATTTACGGTTTTCGCAATTATTCCTTGATCTATGCTATAAGTCCTACCTTCATACCAAATTTCAAGTTTCTGCGTTCACGAGAAGTACCCTGTAGGTTTTGATTCCCTTGCGAGTTTCGAAAATTTGCGGCATAAACGGCTGTATCTTTTGATTGCGTAAGCTTAGAAGTTTGATTTTTTCACAGCTCCAAGGGGTAGTAGACTTGAGTATTTGATATAAATTTCAGCTTGATACCTATGCATTCCTGAGAAAAAGGGTCTTGATAGACGGACGGACGGACAACAAACCACTAAGAATAAGCTACCCAAAATACTAATTTTACGCAGACGAAGTCGCGGGCAAAAGCTAGTAAATAATAAATTCAGTGAAACAGTGACAACAACAGTCGCTATTAATATAACAACAGTCAAAAAGTTTTCTTTCAAAACTTATTTCTGGTTGACCATACTTTTGTTTACTTGCTTTTTCATTCATCCTGTAGTATATAGCTATGTATATAATCTAGCATATAGTATACAGTATTGTAACTTACTTGCAAATCACCTGGGGCACCTTTTGTTCGAACCACTTGGACTGCACGATCAGGTCAGGTAATGCATACTCATTTTTCAGAGTAAATGGAGATATCATCTGTGAAAAATCGGTAGGTATTACTTTTAACCCGATGCCAGCCCCATTCCTGAAACCTTGTGCTTGGTTTCTTCCGTGCTGGCCTGGGTGCAACGAAACAACATAGAATGTACCAGCTGCTGCTCTTCCCGGGCAGATGGTAAAATCCTATTGAGGGATTGGGTAAAAATCGTAGGAATCATAAAAGAAGCGGTGCGGCTGGCAACTTGACAAGTTGCGGGTGGTAGGGCCTTGTGCAAGGTCCGTCCTGATAGCTACCACCATCTTACTCGCTAATCCTGCCGTTAAGCAGCAGTGCTTGCGCTGTTGTATTCCGGTGTGGAGAGTAAGACAGCCGGGGAAATTACGGGCACAAGAGGCATTTCATCTAAGTCCTCTAGGTTGGCAACGCATCTGCAATCCCTCCGGGGTTGCGGGTGTCTATGGGCAGTGGTGATCGCTTACCATCAGGTGACCCACTTGCTCGTTTGCTTTCCTATTCACATAAAAAAAAAAAAAAAAAAACATCATTATGTCGATTCCTCTTTCCACCCATGCGCCTACAATCATCCTAAGAGTGGCCTTTAGGTCTTGCTACCCTAGGCCATGTCTACCCTGTACGGTCGACCAAAGAAGTGGTCTACCACTTTTCGTCCAACTTCCTATCAAACAAAATAGTCGCTAAAGTCGAACTTTCAAGTTGACAGCCACGTCTTATCGTCATTATAATATTGTGATGTGCAAAGGATTTTGAACCTTAGGGTGGTAGACCACATATTTGGCTGATGGTACCTAAGGCGTGATTAATTATGCATTTAATATGTATGTACATTTAAAGCTTAGTTGATTTCTTGGTTTGTTCACGTAGAGAGGATGAATGAATATAGGTTAGCTACAATATATTTAAAAGGCGAATGTGATTAGGTGTCATGGAAGGGGAAAGCCCACCAAACGAAGCCCAAAAACAGAGTCTCGGGGGAAAAAACTCGTGTATAAGCGAACTTTGGCATAGTTGTAGTGAATTGTGTTTTAAACCACATCACCTGCATCGTGTTTGGTATCATTTTCGGATAACTTAAAGATGCTGATTATTTTTTGCTCTGGGCCACCGTTTACGATTTATTAATGAAAAACTAAAAAAAGGGACCTTTGGACCAACCCGTTAGCTCCACCCCTAACCATCAGTACTTTTAGTAAGTATGTGGGATAAAACACCATTCTCTACAACTATGCCAAAATACGCTTATACACGAGTTTTTCCTCCGAGATTCCTTCGTTGGGTGGGCTAGGAAGGTATAGACGGACGTTCCGTGGACGACCGAGGGGACACTTTGACTTCAGGTCAAAAGTCCCCTAAGCCGACGTGCATGTATGAACAGATTGAGGAATGTGGATGAAGCGAAAGAGTTGTGTCTGGATCCTGTCACCAACCTTGGAGTCGATCACTGCGCAGTTGCCTTCAGAATTTGCGGGCGCCGGTTCGATGACCTCTCGTCTCATTCTGTGCAGATGACGCTATAAAAAATACGACATCGTTCTTAGTTGATTCAGAAGTTGTTTCTCCGGATTTTTCACTTAATTTACTTGATTGAAGAGAAAAATCTGACCTGGTCAAGTGCGAGTAGAATTTACTGAAGATTCGAAAATCAGAATGATAATTTTAATATTTTTATCGTTTTACTCTAGCTTTAAATAGGTAACTCTATTTTTTTTTAATCATACGGTATTCCTTTGGTAGGGATCGCTATTAAGCAATAAGCCCGCCTATTGTATACTTTGTTCTTTGTTTCTGTATTGTTTTGTACTGATTTGTGGTGTTCAATAAAGAGTAATAGTATTGTATTGTTGTATTGTAGACGAGATATTTTTATAGGCGTAAAAAATATAGAATAAAATTTGTCATTATGAACACAATAGCAACTCTTACCAAGTTCTGTAACAGCATGTTGTCTATCTCTTCTTGAGGGTAGTTTTCCGGTTTTATATCGCAGAATTGCTTTCCCTCGCAGGCGTGGTGAACGACTAGTTGATCTGAAAATAAATCACACATCTTTTCAAAGAAACGCCAACGAACTTGAGCAGCGCCACTCTTCACACATACTGTTATGCGCATGTGAGTGAAAGGGAAGAAACGCGCAGGAGGCGTGATTCACGGAGAAAATCCAAGTTCATTAAAACAGACTACAGGTAAAATAAAAATACCAAACTTTTATAATGTTTACAAATAATTAAAAGTTTTCCATTTGAAATGTACTATAGTAGGTTATTTAATTGCTGTAGATACAGTTTACGTGATTATGTTTTGTTGAATATACTTATTTCACACGGTGGCCACGACGTACAAAATCCGCGTTCTGAAATGAACACAGGCACGACGTCGTCTGTACACGCGTCAATGTGTGCGTAAGATACACAGGGCTGTCTATCGCAAAAACCTAGTACTATAAGCACTACCAATGACATAAATATAGGTACTTAAATGTACTTAATCGTTATCTATTTATTTAAACTTACTTAAAATGTGTCTGTCTGTGTATTTAAGCATTATTATTTTCAATTACAATAGATGTACGACAACAAACTTAAGCAAATGATTCTGTAGTTATTTCATGTCTTAATCGCGATAATTTCAGAAAGCATTAATTTTCTAATGAAGTAGGTTCCCGAACTTAGTGACGTGCGGCCGAAATACATCGCGTTGCGAGCCCTACTAGTTGCCAGCAGCTTTCCGGCAGCCTGCGCTTGAGGGGTGGGGTAATTCGAATCGGTGCGGGGCGGAGCGTGGCCATTCTGTACGTTTAGTACTATTATTATATTCTGTGCTTATGTCAAGATAGTAGCACTAGAGCAAAGTAGTATCTGCTTACCCTCTATGGGAAAGAGGTGTGACGGTATGTATTTATGATTTGGAATCAATAATGAACGGGCCTTACCATGACGTCTTAATGCGATGCAATTCAGATTCAGTTTAGGTTCACTCGCTGTCAAATCCATACAAAAAAGACAGCTAAAACCTGTACTGAATGGCATTAAGACGTAAGGCCCCAGTACCGCTGACAAATGATCATCAGGCTTCCTGAAGTTATGATCCATTTCGGTGTTAAAATTTTCGATTTTCTTAACTCTTACAACAACAGAAGCAGAAGAGGAGACGTACGTTGATGGATCAAGCAAAAGGGTTAATGTAGTGCGGTATCATCATCACTATCACTATCACTACATCACTTCACTATCACTACATAGTATAAAACAAAGTCGCTTTCTCTGTCCCTAAGTCCATATGTATGCTAAAATCTTTAAAACTACGCAACGGATTTTGATTCGGTTTTTTTAAATAGAGTGAATCAAGAGGAATGTTTATATGTATAATTACATGCATAATATAATATACCGTGCGAAGCCGGGGCGGGTCGCTAGTATGTAATACGATCAAGATTATCGTAACATTTTTTTTATTTCCATTAAATAAAATAATTCTGTACTATTTAGAATAGATTCGAAGGGTTACGAATAGGTATTTCTGGCTTATCTTAATCTCTGCATATCCTTCGTATAATTTGATAATTATTATTATTACCTTTCGATACTGCATCGATGTGGGTAGCTAGTGCTGACACCTGGAACAAAAAATAAATATCATCAAATCCAGCCTACATACGTCCCACTGCTGGGCACAGGCCTCCTCTCAGAAGGAGAGGGCTTGGGCTATGGTTCCCTCGCGTCGCGGGCCCAGTGCGGATTGGGAACTTTACACGCACCATTGAATTGCTTCGCAGAAATGTGTGCTGGTTTCCTCATGTTTTCTTTCACCGAAAAGCTCATGGTAAATTTCAAATGTAATTTCGCACATAAATACCGAAAAAGTCAGAGGTGCGAGCGTGGGTTTCGAACCCATGACCCTCTGCTTGAGAGGTCACAGGTCAAACCACTAGGCTACCAAGGCTTTTTTAAACTGCTTGAGTTACTTTAATTAAATACAATTCTGTAAAGGTTTTTCATTGTAATTTTGGATGTAAATGAATTCACATTGACGCCGTAAACTTCGGACATCAACCAATTATACAAGATGACTTATAACACAACAACCCCACACAACAGAAACATTAGACGACCGGATGGCCTAGTGGTTAGAGAAACTGACTATGAAGCTTGAGGTCCCGGGTTCGATTCCCGGTCGGGGCAGATATTTGTATGAAAAATACGAATGTTTGTTCTCGAGTCTTGGATGTTTATTATGTATTTAAGTATGTATTTATCTATATAAGTATGTTTATCCGTTGTCTAGTGCCCATATTACAAGCTTTGCTTAGTTTGGGGCTAGGTCAATTGGTGTCGATTGTCCCAAGATATTTATTTATTTTATTATTTAAAAACCCCGTGTTCCAATAAAGCTGCTCAACTACGTTGAAATTAAAAAACATGTCAATGCTTATTTAACTAATTTGCCATCCTAATTCAAAAGGACGCATAATATCTGTTTCATAGGTTTTGAGAAAATTGATGTTTACGTCCATAAATGTAAAACCGGCCAAGTGCGAGTCGGACTCGCGCGCGAAGGGTTCCGTACCAGAAATACTCTGTTGTATGGGAGCCCCCCTTAATTATTATTATTATTTTGATTTTCGTATTTGCTGTTGTAGCCACAATAAAAATACATAATCTGTGCAAATTTCAACTGCCTAGCTACCAGCTACGGCTCGTTGCGGCTAGTTGCGGGGTAGCTTCTAGCTACGGTTCTTGAGATCTAGCTCGGCGAGTGGTAGCCATGAAAAAGGGCTAAAATATCACGTTTTTTGTATGGGAGCCCCCCTTAATTATTATTATTATTTTGTTTTTAGTATTTGTTGTTACAGTGGCAACAGAAATACACAATTTGTGAAAATGTCAACTGTCTAGCTATTACTGTTCTTGAAATACAGCCTGGTGACAGACGGACGGACGGACAGCGAAGTCTTAGTAATAGGGTCCCGTTTTTACCCTTTGGGTACGGAACCCTAAAAACTAAATCTGTCTATTTGGACATGCATCCTTTCAAATTAAGACAGAAGTAATACACTACATAAAATATTAAGAAAAAAACCAATGAACCACGATTATATTTAAACGTTTGTTCCTGTGTTAAAGCACTCACCACTAAGTAACTAATTATAATCATTACAACGATAACTATAGCATGCCTTATCCCTTTCAAATTCATTAAACCTATGTTAATAAATTGCAACTTATGCTAATACGAACCAACACCAGCACAAAAGAAACAAATGAAGCATTACAGTGATTCATTTCAACACCCACTTGGAACTTCACGTTAATGATCGTATTTTTAAACTTATTAAACTTAAATTCAATTTTTTGTGTACGCGTGTTACTCTGGCGACGATCCTTGCACGTCTGAATAGCTGTGCTGATTTTCATCTGCGATATATATTGTTGTATAGTTAAGTATATAAAACCATATGGACCATAGAGGCGATAACCAGAGAGGTAATACGAGCTCTCCAAATCTGTGATGTGCAATTTATCACTTACACCAAAATAGATCCGTTCGTGGCTTAGGAGTCTCCGGACATGGTTCAACCTTAGCACAAGCTCACTGTTCCGAGCTGCTGTGTCAAAAGTAAAGCTAGCGCTGATGATAGCCGACCTCCGGTAGGAGATGGCACCTCAAGAAGAAGAAGACCAAAATGGAATGATTGCCGATGAATTGATTGATTGATTGTTGTTGTTGATTTGGTGTTTTGTTGTTGTTGTATTGTTTGCATTGATTGATTAATTGATTGATTGATTGGATTGATTTTTTTTTGGTGTTTGTTGGTGATTGTGATTGCTTTTTTTTCTTTTCTTTCTTTTCTTCTTTCTAAAACAGGATATTTTGTATGAATTAAATTGAATCCTTCCTTGCTTCTTTAATAATAATTCTTCTGTGCCGATCTGGGCGCAAACACAGAATGTACCAGTTGCTTCTCTTCCAGTGAAGATGGTAACAGCCCATCGGGGGAATGGGCGAAAATAGTAGGAATCATGCTATAGGCGATGCTCGCAATTCATCACCATATTGATTCCCCTTTCCACCTATACGCCCACAATCATGCTAAACGTTTCAGTTCTTGTTACCTCTTTGTCTAGAGTAAGGGATAAAGACATGGTTTGTGTATGTATGTGTATTAAAATAAAAATAACTTACCGTAAATAGGACAAAAGCCACGAACACCATTTTAATTGGTTTATACACGGTTATGCCACACTTTTTGCACCCACTCCGAGAAGAGATGTGATGAATTATTATAATTAAATCTTTGCTCCACTTGTATTTATATGACATAACAATGCTATATTTTCCTTATAATTACTGAAACTGATTTTAGGGTTCAGTCAGTGTCGTAACTACGTCAGGGACCCGCGGCAAATTCATCAGATGGGGCCCTTCCTCACTTTAAAGAAATGCATCATATTCCCTTCAATGCTCAAGGCCAAGCCAGTTTGGGGCCCCGTAGAACTGGGGGCCCGTTGCATTTTGCTAGCCCTGCCACCCTATAGTTACGCCACTGGGTTCAGTATGACGATTAAATCGCTTGAGTACCCAGGGGCCCCCTCTTTGAAAATGAAATTAAAACGCTTATTTTACAAATGGGCCACCAAAGTGCTTCTCTGTTTTTGAAACTACCAGCGCTTAGTAACTACCATCATTGCCAAGAAGAATGCGCCCGCCGTAAGAAGCTTGGCAGAAAGTAATCTTTGGATCTACTGAACCGATTTTGTAAATTATTTTACCAATAGAAAACCACATTATTTGTGAGTACTGAGTGTCATAGGTTATATTTATTCCTCCGGGAACGAAGTCACAGGCAACAGCTAGTAACAAATAATTATGTATGTTTGTATGTTTATACATAAACACATGAAAAAGATGAATACAGGACAACACAAATGCACAAAGGCGAACTTATCCCTAAAAGCGATTTCTTCCAATATAATATAATTATAATATAACATAAAAAGTATAAAACAAAGTCGCTTTCTCTGTCCCTATGTCCCTATGTCCCTATGTATGCTTAAATCTTTAAATCTACGCAACGGATTATGATGCGGTTTTTTTTAATAGATAGAGTGAATCAAGATGAAGGTTTATATCTAACTAATATTATAAAGGCGAAAGTTTGTAAGTATGGATGTATGGATGTATGGATGTTTGTTACTCTTTCACGCCAGTACGGCTTAACGGATCTGGATAAAATTTGGAACAGACATAGTTTATGATTTGGAATAACACATAAGCTACTTTTTATCCCGGAAAATTGCGTAGTTCCCGCGGGATAGCGATAAACGAATTCTTTGCAGACGAAGTCGCGGGCAACAGCTAG
Organism: Pandemis heparana; assembly: GCA_963854515.1. Taxonomy (NCBI): domain Eukaryota; kingdom Metazoa; phylum Arthropoda; class Insecta; order Lepidoptera; family Tortricidae; genus Pandemis; species Pandemis heparana. The sequence continues at coordinate 3,309,079 of OY978011.1, read as the reverse complement.
TGTATAATACGTGCATAATATACCGTGCGAAGCCGGGGCAGGTCGCTAGTAATAACAATAATATAATGTAATAATAATGTGTGTAATATAATATAATGGAACCCTCTCGATTAAATTAAGGTAAAATATTTAAAAATATTATTCACATCTTCATACGTTGTTCTATAATTTAATTAAACACCATAATAATGGTTCATCATTCTATAAATGTGCTAACGTCACCAAACATGCACACGATAGGTGATCACGATGTTATTCGGTTTTCAACTGTAACTATTTGTTTTTCTCAGTATTGCAAAACGTCACGAATATAGTAGGTTACCCCGGTGTGTCATACAAGCGTCATTTTGCCATGATACCTAAAGCTCAGGACACCTGTAAGTTCAATATTTCCTTGAGCTATGCGTAAGACGTAAACCCGACGTTCATGACACGTCAGTATTTCTTGATTTTATGTGTTACAACTTCATGAATTAAGAATTTAAAAAACCCCCACGCAGTAATCGAGTAAACATACGTACTAAATAAAAAAGTAATGCAATTTTATGCCAAAAATGCTTTGCATCATTTTGGAAAAGAGCTGATCCCCGTCTTTTTGCGTCAGGGCCAAAAAAAAGAACTTGATTCTGTGAATATTCTGGACTTGATGAAACTGATCAAGAGCACAGAGCAACACAGCACACACACACACACACAGCACACAGCACACACACACACACACACACACACACACACACACACACACACACACACACACAGCACAGCACAGGCTACTGTTTGTTTTTGTAGCAGTAGGTACGCCTGCTTAGTGACAACTAATTTTAGCTAGTTACATGGTTTTCGAGTGCAGGGGTCTTGCGATGACGTCCTAATGCGATTCAATTGCGACTCAGTTCAGGTTTTAGCTGTCATTTTTAGTAAGGATTTGACAGCGAGCGAACCTAAACTTAATCGGAATTGTATCGCATTATTACGATATGTCCTATTATTAGGGCCACGAGGGAGACCTATTTCTGTATGTCCTACCCAACTCCTGTACCTAATATTGTTGAGGGTGTATGTATGTTGTTCAGGATTGTTATAAAAAAATAAAAATAAATAAAATTCAAATTTTATTTTACAAGTAGGCCGCCAAGGACTCTTTTATGTGTCGTTATTTAAAACTACCAGCGCATTTGGAAAAACCATAATTTCCAAGTAGAATTCGCCGCAAGAAACTTGCCAGAAAGTTTTTTTTTTCAAATTAAATATATTTACTACACTTTTTTTTTTTATGCGAATAGGAAGGCAAACGAGCAAGAGGATCACCTGATGGTAAGCGATCACCACTGCCCATAGACACCCGCAACCCCGGAGGGATTCAGATGCGTTGCCAACCTAGAGGGCTAAGATGAAATGCCTCTTGTGCCTGTAATTTCCCCGGCTGTCTTACTCTCCACACCGGAACACAGCAGTGCAAGCACTGCTGCTTAGCGGCAGGATTAGCGAGTAAGATGGTGGTAGCTGTCCGGACGGACCTTGCACAAGGCCCTACCACCCGCAAAATAAACTTAAATTCTACTTAACTTAATCACATTTATAAAAAGGATGTATGTCCAATCCTTAAATTATATTAGTCTATAGTTGAGATGTATAAAGATTTACAGCCTTATTCATAAAAAGTTAGAGGCTCGCTATAAACTCGCTATAGGACCGATGCAAAAAAACATGATTCATAAACGTCAATTAGCGCTAATCAGTCCATCAAGGGTCTGTTAAGTCTTCCGAAAGTTAGCGGACTGTAGACCCTACTTTATCTCTCTGCTAACTCACAAAATGGCCGCCACACATGTGAACAGCTGATTTTGGCAAGAGCAAAACCATACGCAAGATAGTTTTTTTTATTTTAAGTTTTTATTCCCTCCGGGAAAGGTAAAGGAAACTAGATCCACACTGCCTAGTCTGTCGTGTTAATTCGCTGGTTTCCCGCTAATTCGCTGCCACTGCTGTCTATTTGTTTTTTTTTATTCACTAAAAAGCCATTTTTGATCTATGATTTGTCAAGGTGACAACATAACGCGTCTAATCCATCCATCAGCAGCTCATTAGCTAACAGACTGCTAGCAAGCGTTTCTGAATCATACTTTTTAACAACTGTCAAATAAGCTTAATCAGTCTGTTAACTAATCGACTGATTAAACCTCACTTAAGGATTTTTTATGAATAAGGCTGTAAGTCTCTACTACTGATCAAAGTAAAAAAAAAGTATATGCAATCTAATCTAATCTAAATAGCCTATTTAGTGTCCCACTGCTGGGCAACGGCCTCTCCTCTTCTTCGCCAATCTTCCCTATGGTCCGCGTGCTCCTGCCATTTCCTTAGATAATAATCCAGGTCGTCCCGCCATCTCCGTTTTGGTCTGTCTCTGTTCCTATGCAACGCAAAGAAAGAGAAAAAAGGAAAAAAAACTAATAGATTTAATTTAAGTTTAGTGGAGGTGTAAAACGCCTCCACCGTCAAATAAAATAATTGAAGATATCTCCAATGTCGAAGAGAAAAAAAAAATTATGAAATACTAGCTGTTGCCAGCGACTTCGACTGCAAAGAATTCGTTTATCGTTATCCCGCGGGAACTACGCAATTTTCCGGGATAAGAAGTAGCCTATGTGCTATTCCAGACTTTTCTCCATCTCTGTGCCAAATTTCATCCAGATCCGTTGGGCCGTTCTGGCGTGATTGAGTAACAAACAAACATCCATCCATCCATCCATCCATCCATCCATACTTTCGCATTTATAATATTAGTTAGATAAAAAACAAACCTAACCTTCTACAGGATGGCCATTTCAAGGGTCCTGAGAAATATACAGGTGGTTTAAATAATTGGCAACCGCTACATAAGCACACAGTAGGTCAGACAGAAATAGTACTACCTTGTGGTCCTACTAATAGGACAAATAGAAAGAAAGAAAGAAAGAAATAATTATTTCTCAACAACACAATAGTATAAATACAGTTTGCATTCAAAAGAGTTCCATGTCTAATAGCTAACAAAATTGTTTGTTGTTTCGAAAAGGGATTCCAACTCAGCATGTGTCGGAGCACCAGGTGCTACGACGCTGTTTTTCAGTGGATCCTTTAAACAACACAAAAAAAAAAAAATACAAATACAAATACAAATACTTAGCCTAAGCAACTCAACCCAAAAGAAGCACGAAAGCTGAAATACATTACATTTCTATTTATGAAACATTTGCCAGCGAGAACCAAACCAAAATACAACAATTTATTTCCGGTAGACACAGTCGGCTAGACCAAAGAAGTTTGTTCCGTAAGCAAATGGAGTTTTAATTTATTTTTAAAAGCAGTCAATGAAGTAGAATTTCTTATAGGCGGTGGGATGTTATTCCAGCATCGCGTCGCAGCGTACCGGAAGCTGCCGCGAAATCTAGCCGATTTGTGTCGTGGGCAGGCGAGGCGGCGGGGCTGTCTTACGGGCATATGGGAAAAAGTCAATTTGTCGAACAGGTATGAAGGTTGTCGGCTGTGTATTATCCCAAACAGCAAGGAAGCGAAGTGCAGTGACCTACGGGCTTCCATCTTTTTTATTTATTTATTTATTTATTTATTTATTTATTTATAAAGAAACAAACAGTCGTATAGGTACATAAATAACCATGATACAATGAGTGAAAATAGACCTATAGTTTCCTTAGTTGAAAATAATAACAAGTACATGGCACAGTAAAAGGACAAATAAGTAAGTAGGTAAGTAGTAGAAATGTCCACACAACAATGTAATGTAACAATGCAATCTTTACCATACTAAAACACATGAGAAACATCAGTTACAAGACAAACAGACTTACAATGGTGGGCTAACCCCTAAGAGGAATCTCGCCAGTAACCTTTGCAGTCGTAGTGTTCTGTATTTTACATTGTATAAGCTAAACCTATCATAATTATAAAAAATAAATAAAATAGTAGGTATTATGAAGTACTATCAAGCTACAGAGCCTGCTTAAACGCATCTTTTAATGACCTTAAAGTGCAGTTGAATATATCAATGTCTTTGATTATTTCATTATCATCAAAACCCTTACAAGCACGCCTAATAAATGCATTTCGAGCATAGCAAGTACGACTTCGGGGTATCGAGAAAAGATTTTTTTTCCTACAATGGCGCTCACGTCTACGGGGAACTCTAATATTAATCTTATGTAACAATGTGGGGGCTTCTAAGTGACAGTGTAGAATTTTGAAGAGCAAGGTAGCATCTTGAGCATTTCACTGTTATTTAGGAACGGCGTTACATGAGCTCGAGGTGGTATCGGGAAGCAAAATCGAGCACAAGCATTCTGAAGTCGCTGTAACTGCATTTTTGTTCGCGATAAGAGACATTCCCCAATAACCGTGTCTGCATAATTAAGTAAATCAGTAGGACCACGATTAAACGGGGTTCAAGGCTATACACGCCTAGCGTGCTACCAATTGAACAAACGGAATTCCTGAAAATCTCTCCGAATAACTTACTTAATCACTTGTTATACGCTTGTTATACGTGTGTGGTGCCATCTGTTGCATCTGTGGTGTGTCTATGTGAGATACAAACAATAATTTGAATTTGGACGGTCCCTTTTGATCTCAAATTAATTGATGCTACTAGTATGAGCGGAACGGCACAATAAAGACTTCATATTGCAGATTCTATATAAGGTCAGATGTTAATGTGTTAATTATAGAGATAGGACAACTAAATTGTCGACTATAGTCGGGGAAACCGTCTATTCGGCGGGCTTTGTAGTCGGCAACAGTTCGGAAAAAAATGACGACTAGTCGGTTATTTATTTTATTTAATCAGTCGGTTGTTATTTTTAGACAAAAAGGGCGCATAAATCAGTGTTGCCAGATGGGTTTTACGTTCCGTTACGCGTAGCTCTTAAAAATAGTACGCAAATTCAAGTTTGAGTACGCAGTGCAACATTTAGTGCAAAACTGCGCTTTACGCAGCTGGCACATAAACAAAGGCCTTAAAAAAAAAAAGTCATCGCGACAGCCACAGGTAATTTATATTGTTTTTCTGTCATCTGAAATAACCTAGGCTGTCAGGTGCTAAAATATAAAAATAGTACGCAAATCGACGGATGAGTACGCGAGTACGCAAGATCATAAAATAGTACGCCATGCGTACTATTGCGTACCCATCTGGCAACGCTGGCATAAATAAAACCACGGTGACTTAATTGAATGCCTTTATACAGCAGTGATTCTAGACAAAGTAAATAATTATGTACCTGCGGGTGGTAGGGCCTTGTGCAAGGTCCGTCCGGATCGCTACCACCATCTTACTCGCTAATCCTGCCGCTAAGCAGCAGTGCTTGCACTGCTGTGTTCCGGTGTGGAGAGTAAGACAGCCGGGGAAATTACGGGCACAAGAGGCATTTCATCTAAGTCCTCTAGGTTGGCAACGCATCTGCAATCCCTCCGGGTTGCGGGTGTCTATGGGCAGTGGTGATCGCTTACCATCAGGTGACCCACTTGCTCGTCTGCCTTCCTATTCACATAAAAAAAAAAAAAAAAAAAAACCTACTAAAAAAGTTTCAAAAGCACCCACAAGTTTAGCACAATGCTTGTTAATTAGCTGAAGGTGAAAAATGTTATCCAAACTGCTCAGCTCCAAAGACGAGTATGTTGACGAGGCAACGCCAACTAGTCGGCCAACTATTCGGTATTTTTGTAACCGACTAGCGGGTAGTCTAGTATATAGTCGGCAAAAACCGTAGTCGGCCCATCACTAGTTTTTTTTTTCGTTTAATTAAATAACGCATTCGCAGTCTATATCAATTTCAATGGTGGCTTTTTCTGGCTTTTTGGAAACATGATTGTAAACGACGAGAGACGACACAAGCTTCTTGCTATTGCAGCGGGCTCTTCTATCTCCAAAGTTAAAAGACAACGACTGGAAACAATCCTTCCCTTCCGAGCTGTAAAGAAGAAAAAAACGATTAGTGATGTAACTCATTTTCCTACTTCAACAAAACGGATCTTAATCGCGTACACGTTTTTAGGGTTCCGTACCCATAGGATAAAAACGGGACACTATTACTAAGATTTCGCTGTCCATACAGTTGAAATTTTCATAGATGATGTATTTCTGTTGCCGCTATAACAACAAATACTAAGTATATATTATGTCTGTCCGTCTATATAAATAACTGCTGTGTTCCGGTGTGGAGAGTAAGACAGCCGGGCAAATTACGGGCACAAGAGGCATTTCATCTAAGTCCTCTAGGTTGGCAACGCATCTGCAATCCCTCCGGGGTAGCGGGTGTCTATGGGCAGTGGTGATCGCTTACCATCAGGTGACCCACTTGCTCGTTTGCCTTCCTATTCACATAAAAAAAAAAAACAATGTAAAATGACCCGACACGCTCTTGTACGGTTATTATAGCATTATTTTGAGCTCCTGATACAACCTTTTTGTCTGGAAAAAAAATCTGCTTTCAAAGCGTTCACATTCATCGCCAAATAATCCATATTTGCGATAATTTCACGAAGGAGATCACTTTTCAACAGATAAATGAAAGAAATTATAGTTTACGTCACGAAACCCGCCAAAACCAGTGTAAAGTGAATATTATTGGACCTCATGCGACACTAGCGCCTCTAGTGGAAAATTTACACGCGATAGCTCCCATTCTGTGAGGGTGATGATGGTAGTGTAAGAATTGTAAGATAATAATTACCTGCAGATCACTTTTTGAACCTTTTGCTCGAACCAATTCGATTGCAGGATCAGTCGTGGGACAAGATCTTTTTCTATTAAAGTGAACGGCTTTATTTCCTGTGGAAATACAAAGATCAAAATCAAAAAGGGGTGCGTATCAGAATATTATATAAAGTTCAAAATATATTATGTAATGTTTTTTTTCTGTGTAACTATTAACTAGATTAACTTTTTCGATTGCGTAATATATAGTTTGGTTTAGGCTGGGTTAGAATAAGTTTATACAATATAACAATTCTGTTCATTGCATTAACTGCGAAAAACGCAATATATATACTACTACAATCTTCTTCTTCTTAGTTCTTTGTACTATTTTCTGTGTACTTCTGTATTTTTAAATTTTTATGTGCAATAAAGAGTTTACATACATACATACATATTTTAAACCATTATGGATTTTAACTCATTAGGTATACATTTTAAAGTTATTTTAATACGTACCCGGAAAAAGGTTGGATAATTTTATTTTGGATTCAAAACTAGACGCATTGCTTGTCTATGAATTTGTACGAATAAATCAATAATGATGAGAAAAAAAAAACTTACACTAATATTTTTGACGGCACAGTTGTTGTCGGTGTCATCTACACGTGGCGAGGGGAGGAGAGCGTCTCTCTTCATTCTATGGAGATGAGGCTGGAAAAAAAAATTGTCACAAATCAACAAGTGCTCAAACATTATAACATTGCCAGTGAACTAAGCACGCTGCTGTGTTATTAACTGCAGTCATCATATACCTGTTACACCACTTTCAGTTAAACTCCTAATACCTTAAGGCCGTTTATCCACCGCCGCCGTCACCGTCACGTCACCGAGAACGAGATGACGGCGCCGAAGTAGCGGTACATACATTTACTTAAGCCGCGTGTCCACCGCAACGCTCGGGTGACGGATGTGCGGTGGAAACGCGGCTTAAGAAAATGTATGTACCGCTACTTCGGCGCCGTCATCTCGTTCTCGGTGACGTGACAGTGACGGCGGCGGTGGACAAACGGCCTAAAGGTGGAAACACATTGTTAACAAGCGACGCGACCCGATGCAACGCGACACGTGTTGAGTCGAATCAAATTGTATTATTTTCTATGACCAGAACCACACTATGAACATCCGACGCGACGCCATGCGCATACATTCGTTGCATCGGGTCGCGTCGCGTGTTAATAATGTGTTTCCACCTTAAGTGTTAGATATTGTGCCGTCTCTATTTATTACTATGAAACGGACAGTGATAGTGCCATGTACCTGACATTTAAGATATCAGGAACTTAACATAGTATTCCATGCTGGTCTGGGAGCAAAGAAAAAACTTGCGGGTGGTAGCCTTGTGCAAGGTCCGTCCGGATTGCTACCACCATCTTACTCGCTAATCTTGCCGCTAAGCAGCAGTGCTTGCGCTGCTGTGTTCCGGTGTGGAGAGTAAGACTGCCGGGGAAATAACGGGCACAAGAGGCATTTCATCTAAGTCCTCTAGGTTGGCAAAGCACCTGCAATCCCTCCGGGGTTGCGGGTGTCTATGGGCAGTGGTGATCTCTTGCCATCAGGTGACCAACTTGCTCGTTTGCCTTCCTATTCACATAAAAAAAAACATGAATGCACCAGTTGCTTCTCTTCCCGCGAAGTTGACAAGAGCTCATCGAGAGAATGGATAAGCTCACGCACCGCAGCACTATGGGACTCTTTTTCATTTTCGCAACCTTTTTCGCAAACTGAATATAATTATAACTAACAAAGAATTTCTGCTCGTTTGACTCGCACAACACCATCACTATTTTGATTCCCCTTTCCACCTATACGCCCACAATCGTGCTAAACGTGTACTTTAGGTCTTCTTGTTACCTTAGGCTCTGTCTCCTGGTATACAATCCACTGTCTACCTCTATGGTAGTTTCAAATTTTAGCCCTAGAGGGCCTATTTGCAAAATAAACTTTTTTTGTATTTTTTTAAATATTTTATTGACACAGGCGTTACTTTGCGGAGGTCCATTTCAATGAACACAAAAAATTTACCTTGCTACTCCGCTACTTAAGTAAGTAGATTGTATTTTTTTGTTTTTTTTACGGACTTGATTCATGTGTGTGTATGTCCCGAGTGGTAGTTGTAGTTTTGTGGTCATTTCTTACCAAATGTTTCATCACGATTCGGTCGATCTCTTCCTGAGGATAGTTGTCCGGTTTAACGTGGCAAAAGGTCTCTCCCTCGCACTCATGGTGCACGACAAAGGGTTCTGGAAGCAGTAACAGATTATCACAACTTGGACTATTCTTCGAAGAACCATCACAACACGGTAATCCTACTAATGGGAGCGGATCAGAATTTATAAAGTTTAAAATGTATAATGGGTTAAAATGTATAATATTCCAAAATATAATAATACAATTTTCTGTGAAACTATTAGGTATATGAATTTTTTTTATAACGTGATCTATAGAATGGTTTAGGTTACGTTAGGTTTAGTTTATGGCAATTCTGTTAATTTGCAATTTTATGAGAAAATCGCATTATATACTTTGAACCATTATGTTTTTTAACCCATTACACATTTTAAACTTTATGCATTTTAATACGTACCCCCTACTAATATTATAAGCGAAAACTTGTGACGATGTGAGTGAGTATGTTTCCTTCTTCAAGCTGAAACGACAATGCAAGTAGAGTCATCTACTTCCATTGTCGTCCGTCCTACATTATCTGAACTAAATTTCAAGTAAATCGGACCAATCGTTGAAGAGTTCCCTCCTGCGGAGACGGTCGTCGCTAGACTACCAGAATTCTACTACCAGATTATTGTATTGTCATATGACCTTGTATGGGTATGCAAAAATTCAGCTCAATCGGATGAAGATATCTGCTTCAAAGTTGAGTCACAAGATTCCCCCCCGGACAAACATACATACACACACGTTGCAAGTTCATTTAAAGCTTGTAATGTAAAATAATTTGTTTTTTTAATTAAGCAATTTTATTTTTTACCTTCTGATACTGTGTTGTCGATACGGCTAGCAACAGCTGACACCTGAAAATAAAATCTTATTATTAGTTATGCCGGTACTCCCCAGTAAATAAAAAACATAGAATGTACCAGTGCTCTTCCTGCGCAGATAATTAAAAATCCATTAAAGGAATTGTCAAAAATCTTAAGAATTATATTGTAGGCGATACCGCTAACAACCCAACGCTAAATTTTTGATTCCCCATTCCACCTTCTCGGTCTTTTTGACCTGGGTCCTGTCTACCCCGTCAGGGATAAAGACGTGATTTATGTCTTATGTATGTATGTAATTACCGTGAAAAGGACGACAACTAGAAACACCATTACTTTATTTTGTCAGTAAGTCAACGTAACACTTTATGCTACCACTTTAAAGAGAGTCTCACTGTGAATGTAAATAATTGCCGCAAACTCGCATTTATACTAATTATAAAGCCTAAATATGGTTATTTTTCCCTAAATGACTCGGCTCCAGTTATAGTCAGTTCACTAAACGACTAAACCGTGCAATTTATTATTAAATTATTTTGGGGATCAGTACGTCAACTAAATATATGGCGGGTGTGGGTACGTGGGAAAAGGAAGGCCTAGACGGACGTTCCATAACCAATTTGGGGACGGTTTGACAAAAGATCGGGTCAAAAGTACCCTAAACTGACGAGACTGAATGAAGAGATCGATGAATGTTGATGAAGCGAAAGAGGTACGTCAGGATCGTAGCAAGTGGAACAAAGTAGTAATTGTGTACCAAAGTTTCTTTGTTGGCTGTCAATACCCGTTTTCTTTCCTTTTTCTCTGTATCTTCCAACTGGACAAAGGAAAAAGTTTATGCGATCAAAAGACGATGTTTTATTTTATTTACATGCAAAGAAGGCTGAATTTTTTGGGTACTTATTTTATTTTCATATCATAATTACCTTTCTTTTTAGGGTTCCGTAGCCAAATGGCAAAAACGGAACCCTTATAGATTCGTCATGTCTGTCTGTCTGCCTGTCCGTCCGTATGTCACAGCCACTTTTTTCCGAAACTATAACGGTCATTCTCAGGAAAACGTGTTCTCAGCCTAAACTCCGTCTTGATTTTGAGTTTTACATTTATGAATATAATTGAAGTAAAATGTGAAAATCTATGCTACAAGAAGCTTTTCTGTGCTTTTGGCCATTAAATAAACCAATTAGTTTATGATTTATAACACATTGATTTTTCATCAAGACGGAGTTGAGACATCGATATACATTAAATATTAATAAAATATTACTTATTTGTTTAAATTAAATAAAAAGCAAATATTATGATCGAAAATAAGATATACAGCATGTAACGCGAACCCCCTGTCTTAATTCACTGGAACATGAAGATCATGTCGATAGAAACCATAAATAAATATTTTCAAAAATGTGAACTTCTTGAACACGAAAACATCGGTACTCAAAAGTGAGTGCTATAATTAACGATTTTTATGTACAAAAACAATCAGATTTTGTTAAATTTTCTAAACTCTTATCAAAAATACGACGGAGTTTAGTCTACGGAGCTTAGGGAGAAAGCCATTTTCGATTTTTTATTTAGTGATGGATGCATTTAAGGGAATAGCAGCAAACACGTCGTTAACATAGGATAACGAGCTATAATGATAGCAAGACAAATAGATACAGAAGAATACCAGTAAAAAATAAAACAACTAAACGGAGTTTAGTAGAGACGGGAAACACAAAACGGAGTTTAGATATAAATATATGTTCGTAATTTGGGCACTAAACGCCATGCCTGCACCCGACCTAGACGACGACTTAGACCAGGCAGAACACTAGCGGGCAGCCCTATTGGGTAGCGCGTAAGCTTACAAATAGTGGTGTAATTTGTGATTTTATATCCATTGACGGAGTTTAGATGGAAGTTCGCTCGCGCGATAAAAAAATCAAAATTATATGAGTAAGACCTTACCGCTATTGTTAATTATAATTAGTATGTAGTCCAACTAGTTGACTTGAATAATAAAACATCTAACATTGGTAGTTTATACGGTAGTTTTTACAAAGTTACACAAGGTTTTGTTCTCAATTTTGGAGTCCGCTCGCTAAACGGAGCTTAGGAGAATAGGGTTTTAGTATTTTTTTTTAAATAGTTCTAACCATATTATCGTGCAAAAACTTATTGTGCGAGCTAGAGTGGGACGCATACTAACTACGAAAAATAATAAAATGTGTAAAAAGCCTAAGAAAGCCTGCGATATTTGCTCGGACGTCCAAAAATTGCCTGCTCTGAGAATGGCCGATAAGAGCTATAATGTTGAAACTTGGTAAGTAAATGTATTCTGTGAACCGCATTAAGATTTTCGTACAAAAATAGAAAAAAAAAACAAATAATTTTGGGGTTCCCCATACTTAGAACTGAAACTCAATTTTATTTTTCGTCAAACCCATACGTGTGTGGTATCTATGGATAGGTCTTCAAAAATGATATTGAGGTTTCTAATATCATTTTTTTCTAAACTAAATAGTTTGCGCGAGAGACACTTCCAAAGTGGTAAAATGTGTGCCCCCCCCCCCCCGTAACTTCTAAAATAAGAGAATGACAAAGCTAAAAAAATATATAATGTACATTACCATGCAAACTACCACCCAAAATTGGTTTGAACGAGATCTAGTAAGTAGTTTTTTTTTTAATTTAATATTTGTCTATCTACGTAAAAACCAATATAAAATGTTCTCAGACTGTCTACATTTTGCTTAAGAGCAGGGCTCTGCTAAGACTGGATTTTATAACAGTGTTGCCGTTTGGTTCCGTTTCTTCCGTTTTGCGGAACTTTTGACACCCCCGCGGAACTTGGAAGGAACTTTTTAAACGGTGTGTATTTAATTATTCATAGGTATTTAATGATTTTGAGTAAAATGGAACTTTTCTACCAAAAATGGAACTACTTAATGTAATTTTTTCAAGGGAAGTGACCTAGCAACACTGTTTTATAATAACTTGGCGAATTTGTACGGAACCCTCAGTGCGCGAGTCCGACTCGCACTTGGCCGGTTTTTTATAAGACTATAATTATGGAAACTATAATTGAGTGAGTTTACATTATGACACGAAAGTTAGTCATACATGTTTTTGTACCTAATACCTATGTATACCTTTCGTGTCACAATGGAAAAAGTTAGCGAACTAACCTTTATTTTATTTTATTAATAGCCTTTTTTTCCGAATTCGCTACAATTTCAGTAAGTACATGTTGTTGTTGTAGTTTTTTTATTTTATTAAATTGTCGCGTAATTCGGCGTGCCTCATGGCATGGGCCTCCTCCGTGTATCGGACGGAGGGTTTGGGCTATAGTTCCCACGCGCGCCCAGTGCGGATTGGGAACTTAACAAATTGAATTTCTTCGCGACATCGTAAAAGTTGCGGGAAACCGGTGGATGCAGGTGGCGACATGTCGTTCATTATGGTGTGCTAAGGGGGAGGCCTTTGTTCAGCAGTGGACGTCTCCAGGCTGATGATGATAATGATGATGATGATGTGTGCAGGTTTCCTCACGATGTTTTCCTTCACCGAAAAGCTCATGGCGAATTCCAAATGTAATTTTCGCACATAAATTCCGAAAAAGTCAGAGGTGCGAGCCCGGGATTTGAACCCACGACGCACTGCTTGAGATAGGCCACAGGTCAAACCAATAGGCTACCACGGCTTTTTTAACTAACCTTACTAACTACTAACACAACTTAAACGGTGTGCAATTTTTTAGTCCTCATCCAACTATCATAAACTTTAAATTTGGCATGCAGGTTTTTTTTTATGTGAATAGGAAGGCAAACGAGCAAGTGGGTCACCTGATGGTAAGCGATCACCACTGACTGCCATAAACACCCGCAACCCCGGAAGGATTGCAGGTGCGTTGCCAACCTAGAGGACTTAGATGAAATGCCTCTTGTGCCTGTAATTAAAAATAATTGTAATTAATAATTAACTAATTAATTTATTATTAACTGTAATTGTAGATAAATTATAAGAGCTAAAAACAATTTCGCGAAATGAAGAATGAAATGGATCATTTTGGTAAAGTTAGGTAAAATTGACTAGAAAACTGCATTTTATGTTCAACGTCCGTGATTCATGCCTTTAATGGAAATGCATTATTTGTCATCCCTACTAATATTATAAATGCGAAAGTAACTCTGTCTGTCTGTTACCTTTTCACGCCTAAACCGCTAGACTTATTTAGTTGAAATTTGGTGTACTGATAGTGTGAGTCCCGGGGAAGGGCATAGGATAGTTTTTATCCCGGAAAATCGCATAGTTCCCGCGGGATCGCGATATAAGCGAATTCTGCGCGGACGGAGTCGCGAGCAACAGCTAGTTACTTATATATGCCATCATATTAGAGCAGAAATTCGTAAGACAAAAATAACTGTGTCTACGTGTCAGTCCAAAGCAGAAAACAAAACGCCTGTGACAGTAACATTTAGTGAGAATGTGTAAAGATTAGAGTGTGTTGGTCAGTGCGGTTACCAATTTCCACGAAGCAGTAAACCAGTGGAGTGATAAAAGACGCATTTGTTCCTTAAAACCGTTTCGCCAGTTTAGTGAAGACTGCGGGGGGTAGACAAAGCCTCTCATTGGCTGACTCAAGGCCATCCCAATGTCAACAAAGAATTTAGTGATGTGCCATTCGCGTTTTGGACTTTTATCGATAAAACATTTACTTTTTACCTTTTAGTGTGTAATTTCCCCATTTACCTCTTATTATTTTTAACCGACTTCAATAAAAGGAGGTTCTTTCTATGTTAGACTGTACGTTTTTTGATGTAGGTAGGTATGTTCACTAGAGATGTGCCGACTAGTCGGTAAAGCCGACTATTTTGCAACTAACATAATCGGCGACTATCCGGCAAAGAGAGCCCAGTATCCGGCTTCTTACTTTGTATATCATCATCATTATCGTCATCATCCCGGCCTATACACCGTGTATTTGTTGATTTACGATAACTTTGGCATATTATCCATAGATTTTTAAATATTGCAAAAAAATTGCGTTCCAAATCGCTATAGCCATGTCATAGCCAAACCATACGATTACTAAAGCGATTTCGAACGCAGCCCGTGAACCGATTCGTAAAATGGGACGTTACCAAACTTAATAGCATGGCTTGTAGAAGACAATAAAGACGGCTATGTATGTAGAGGGAATTGGATTAAATAACAACAAATATAAAAAAATATTTATAAAGGCAACGCTTTTAATGAACAATACAATAACAGTATTATTAGTTTCAGCCGAAGTCATAATCGGCATCGGAACATATCTAACGTTACATAGTAGTACTATTGATTTTTAAAATGAATTAATTTTGACAAAGTTTTACGAATGAACTTCTTAGGATCTTTATAATTTTTGGTAAAATATGACAACCTCGCATCGACGTATTTCTTTATAACACACCTAGTCAGCTCAATTATGTGATTTTCGGTTTCAACTTCAAATTGATGAAAATGTATGTCAGGAAACAAATTGTACCCTATAAACGACTTTAACACAGTTCTTTCGAAGAAATCTGAATTATATTTTGGTGGCAATACTTTTGATCCATTTTCATTTATAGCTCTTTTAATATTGATTTCACACCGGCGACAAATTTCTAGGACTGTATTTGAACCGTAAAAAAGTTTTTTTTGAACGTCTTTTTGATGTGATAACTTTTAGTATTTGTGTCGCCTATTAATGCACCAATACATGTTTGACACTTAATTTTTTTAATTGTATGTGTATGCAAAATTTCATCTCAATTGGTAACCGGGAAGTGGATCAAATCTAACTTGCAAGGTTTGATTACAGACAAACAAACATCGGGACAGGTGAAACTAAAAAAAAGCTTGCAATATTATTATTACCTAGGGGAAAGTGGTCACCATTATCGTTGAAAAATGGCTATAACATTTTGACATAATAGTTTCGGACTTTTTTGTAACAAACTACAATTATATTTGTTACACTTTACACTTATGTACATAAACTAGCTAAATTTGACAATAAATAAAAAATAAAAAATGAAATCTATAAAGTCTACGAATGGTGACTACTTTCCCATACTCTGACTAAACCCTAATCATTATTTTATTTAACTATTCCACTGCGTAATCCTGCAGCTTGTTACTTAAGATTCCTCGATAGTGATTATTAAAAGCGGGTGGGACATCACTAACTTACACGTGCCGCACTAAAGCGGGATGGCTATATGTATTTGAGCCTGGGAGTGACAGAGACGGCTAAAAACGAAGGTATTTAATTTATTAAATAAGTTTTTCGAATTTATAAATGAAAATGTACATACCTGTGGAATGTAACACCATCAGTGGAATAGTTCGATGTTTTACTATTTTTACCGCACCACTTGATGGCGCAGAACGGCATATTTATATTTTTTTTTATTATTTTCGAGCGATCGTTCCTAGCGTAGTACGGAATTGGAACTAACGAAGATTTGAGTGGGGCGAGCCTGTATTAGCTCTGTCGGAGCTAATGTTTGGCGGTACGGATTCCCCCCGCATGAGCAGTCTAGTGGTTATATTGTCTTTGCCAATTTCCATATAAGTCATCATTTTACTCTCCGGACTTTCAGTTGTTTCGTATTCATTTGTTTATTTATATTGTTTTACAAGTCTTTACCTTTACTTTAATGTAGTAGGTAGGTAAGTAGATTTAAAATTTGCAAACCATTTTTCGACTTCTAGTGTTCGGATTGACTAGAAAGCTAAAAACTAAAATATTCTATACGAAAGCCCGCAGTCCAGCTCAATGTGATTACAAAAATATATACAATACATACATACATACAAAAATCACGTCTTTATCCCTTGTGGGGCAGACAGAGCCTAAACAGCCATGCTAAACGTGGCCGCGGTCTTGTCACCTTAGGCTCTGTTACCCCATATATACAAAAGATAAACAATATTCGATTTTTACGCTTATAAGCAATCTCTACCAGACCAACATTAGCAACCTACCAAAAATAATAAAATCAGTCAAAAAGCCTGTTACAATGTGATACTTAATCGTTTCTCATTCTAAGATTTCACAAAACTTAGCTAATTTAAGACTTGTCCCGTGTCCGTATTCAGTTAAATAACTAGCTTAAACATACGTTTATATCACGCATTATTCCTTACAAAACAAAAAGTGACAAAACCTTACATCACAATTTATAACACGAAGATAATCGAAAACGGTGCGAGCTAAAAAGTCTTCTAAACGCTTTTGCAACTAGAATTTAGCCAAAACAATTTCATCCTTGCCAAGTCTGCTTAAAGTTTTCTTTTCTTTGATGGGATTTTCGCTGTATTTCCGTGTCTATGCACTGTTTCCTTCGTAAATTGTCAACATTATAGAAAACAACAGGCATATGTCACTCGAATAAGGCACTATTAGGCTTTATGTTGAGGGCTATAAGGCTCTTGTAATATTTCAATGGTGTAGTGGGAGGTAATATGTGTTCACACATTCCTTGGCGAGCAATATCTATATAATTGACATATAAAAAAGTCAGGCGTGTTGTAATTGTTGATACTTTTATGATACCTAATGCCTAGGCAAAATATGTACGGTCCTTAAAATTTCTCCCTGTATATAATTTTATAATAGTAGATTGTACACCGAGGGGATAAAGCACTGTATTATGTCACGGGCGCGATATTGAATTCTGATTGCAGCGAAGGACTCGAGAGTTAACTCCCGAGCGTAGCGAGGGTGTTTTGAGTTAATTCCTGAGCGTAGCGAGGGAATTAAGATTAAGTCCTGAGAGGAGCGAAGAATTTAAGCGCACCCAAGACATAAACAGTTTTATCTCCGAGGAGTATACTCTATTTTTCTCACCTTTTGCGAGACAATAAAAACCAAGGCAACTAGAAAAAGAATTTCATTTCTTCTTCTTCTTCTTCTTCTTCTGGTGCCATCTTCTATCGAAGGTTGGCGATCATTTTCATTGTCATTGGTTGGAATTTCATTTAAACAACAGTAAGTAAAACAAAATTTAAAGTAATAAAATATATTTGAGACATTGGTCCAGTTGTAATATTTTTACTTATTTGGAATCTTAGTAGTTTTAACGTATTACAGCGTTCAGCAAACACTCGCGGCTTTTGTTTTATTTTAAATTTGTTTCATTCGTTTGAAAATCGAACGCCGCCGCTTGCCGTGGCATGGCCATCTCGATTTTCGGAGCCGTGCGATTTTTACGAAATTAGACTTTAACCCCCTTATTCATAAACGCACTATAGGCCTCTGTTAACTTAGTAATCGTTTGTCCTTATCTGTCACTTTGACATTTACCTTTCACAGAAAAGGACAAACGATTACTAACTTAGCAGAGGCCTATAGTGCGTTTATGAATAAGGGGGTAAGTGTATAAAAATAAGAACTATGAGAAGTGAGATTCATATTACTAACGGGTTATAATGAAATTCAGTATAATATTACTACCCGGCTAGGAGCCAAGGGCTATAATGAGTTACTTTGAGTAAGGTTTACATGCTATATAATTAGCCATTGTCGAGCAGGTGGTGTGAAAAAACCATTATGTTAAAAATTCAGCAACCATTCTTGTCATTATATAGATACAACCGAAATTCATAACGACCGTAACAAACTTGCAATTAATTCCGAATAATACCAGCTAAAATCACAATCCACTTTTTATTGAAGACCACGTCCTGACGGAACTCGAATCAAGAAGTTTATGGATTTTTGTATGGTCCTTCGAACCGGTCGATCGTTCATCTTGAATTGTCACCGACAATTTTATTGTAGAGTTGGTAAAATAGGCCGCTGAAATATTGTGGATTGCTTTCGAAACACAGTGTACAGTACCCAAAGCCCTCGTCGTAGGCATCGTAGGCCTCTCAAGCAGAGGGTCACGGGTTCGAATCCCGGGCTCGCACTTCTGAGTTTTTCGGAATTGATGTGCGAAATTACATTTGACATTTTCAATGAGCTTTTCGGTGAAGGAAAAACATTGTGAGGAAACCGGACCAATCCCAGTACATACGTAAGGTTTAGGTACCCTTCTGGGTTAGAAGGTCAGACGGCAGGCGCTTCGCCAAATCTTGGGATTAGGTTGTCAAAGCGGACCCCAGGTTCACTGAGCCGTGGCAAATGCCGGGAAAAACGCTAGAAATAAAAACCGTGTACCATCAGCCAAATATGTGGTCTACCACTGTGGTTTTTGTACGCCAACCGGCAAGACATAGTACAACACTAAGAAATGTAACATCTCTGTATATAAGCAGCCATCACCTATGTTTCACAAATAAAACACTTTTGACTTTTGACTTTTGACCACCCTAAGGTTAAAATTCCTTTGCACGTCATAATATATAACGTCGATAAGACAGGCTGTCAACTTGAAAGTTCGACTTTAGCGACATTTTCATTTGATAGGAAGTTGGATGAAAAGTGGTAGACCACTTATTTGGGCGACCGTACAGTACGCGGCCATAAAAATTGCACATCGGTCTTCTCGGCTAATTTCGGCTTCGTAGAGTTGTCTCGCTCTAACTTACGCGACGTCAGTTGTCTCTTTCCAAAAACCGAAGTGCATTTTTTATAGCCGGGTACTGTATATTCAAATTCTGTGCTCGTTTCTCTTTCGTATCGGCCTGTAGAAGTGAATCCTGCTCCAAGGTTTTCCCCATACGAATCCCCTTCACAAATCTTGCGCGGACGCAGTAGAGGATGTTGCATCGTTCTGATTATGAGCAATCAAGTGCAAGCGCATCGATAGCCTCTTGATTACCGAAAATTGGTCTTCCGTTCTATATGGCAATATTTTCCGCCCCGTTTTTTACCGAAGCTAAAGGATGGGTAAGGATTTTCAGTCTATGTTTGTATGTATTTTCATTTTGGCCGCGTAATTAAATACCATCGGCTTTGGCTTGCTTTTTTAAATAATTCAGCCAGAAAAACTTACTGGCCTTTAAAAAATATTAAAAATGAATGTTGCCATGCGCAAACCTCGAGAATGGCTGGATCGTTTCGGCACAAAAGGCACACGGAATGTTTTTATGGAGAAAAAATCATAAAAATAAATTTACTTAATAAAGAATAAAAAATAGAACGGGGGCGAAGCCGCGGGGAAGAGCTAGTTTAAAATAAATATACTCGAGAGCAAAAAAACCGGGACACTTTTCATACAACTTTCTACGGGAAGTTACCCGGTTTCTTTGCTCTCGAGTATAGATCAAAAAGGATGGGAAGGGATGGAGTCTGCGCTAAAACACTTACCAACGTAAAAGCCTTATGTATGAAAAGAAAAAAGCCGTGGTAGCCTAGTGGTTTGACCTGTGGCCTCTCAAGCAGAGGGTGGTGGGTTCGAGCCCGGGCTCGCACCTCTCAGTTTTTCGGAATTTATGTGCGATATTACATTTGAAATTTACCATGAGTTCGAACCTGCACACATCTGCTAAGCAATTCAATGGGTGAGAGAAGTTCCCAATTCGCACTGGGCCCTCGTGGGATAATAGCCCAAGCCCTCTCATGAGAGAAGACCTGAGCCCAGCAGTGTGACTTAATATAGGAAGATGATGATGAAAAGAATTTATAGCCTCAATCGTTCTCTACTTAGAATATTTAAGCCTTGCAGTTTTCCTCATGATCTGCTCGCGAAACATCCGTTTGCACATAACACCCATGCAGTCCGTATGACCAAACTGTGACCCAAATAGTCCAAGATAACACCTGATGCTGTTATGCGATAATACACAATAATGGCGAAGAGCGGGGATTGCAAGTTTCAATAAAAAGAAACGGCAGCCGACGCCGGTGAGAGTGACAGCGCATCGACCGGCGTGCGACGACGCGAGAAAGTTATTCAAAACTTTGGCGCCATTCGCGTTCCAAATTCAAAAAAACTTTTTCGAACAGGAACTTGCCGGCCAGTGATTTTCGAATAGGAACTTTTTGGCGGCCAGTGTTTTTGTGTACAGCCAGTGGTTTGAACAGTGTTGCAGTGTGTTTATGCTTTATAGTGACTTTCGCTTCTAACAGGATGATGCGTTATATCAGGGTAAGGCTTGTTTATACCGTCAATTCTGATTTATGGTTTTGTGAATGCAATAGGATGTTGAATGAGAACAGTCTGGATTAATTAAAGATTTCTTTCGATTACCTAATAATGCATATCACTTGATAACTTTTTAATTAGGTATGTAAGTTTCTCCTATTATCATCTAGTTTATTTGTATCGTTGTACTTTCGACAAAAAAAAACAGATCCAGAGATCAGATTTTTGTCCAGTGGCTTGCTTTCAAACAAACATTATTAATTCTTCATAACATGAAACTAAATTACAAATGTGCATAATTATACTATTTTGTGGGCAGCCACAAAAAAGAATTAGCATTAACATCTTTTTTTTCAGTAGAATGATATAACAGAGCAATTTAAGGCACGCAATGAATTTAATTAATTTACTTAATTAGATTCGTTATTTTAACCGCAATAGCAAATAAAAACCGTTTTTCCGTTATTTTTGTTATGGTTAGTAAAAACTAGTCAGTTCTATTATTATTAAACTGTTAATTACTTCCTCTGCGTGCAAATCAACACTATCCCGTAGGGAATACAATAATTTCTCGAATGTAAATGATTCTATTTCACCGGCTGTCTTACTCTCCACGCCGGGACACAGCAATACAAGCACTGCTGCTTGGCGAGTAAGACGGTGGTAGGACCCGGACGGACCTTGCAAGACGTAGAAAATGGATCGAGACGTAACGATTTTGCATAGAAATTATCCTTATTAGACTAGTCTATTGAATATTTATTGACCTGCCCATCTATCCTCTCCTTGAGTGCGTCGTATTACTTAAGGGACAATTTTGTGCGGCCAACTTATAAGGGACACTGTACTTTGTGCGGTCAACTTATAAGGGACACTGTAAATTGTGCGGTCAACTTATAAGGGACACTTTTGTGCGGTCAACTTACAAGGGACACTACATTGCGCGGTCAACTTATCTTACTCTTCTAAAATTTAGTTTGCCAGTAAAACTAGTCGGCAAGTCAAATTTTTGACGTCATGATTTATCAATAGGTATGTTTATTTTAGCATGTTCTGCTAACATTGGATTTTACATTCACTAACCGAATTTGTACAGGACCCTCGGTGAGCGAGCCCGACTCACACTTGGCCGGTTTTTTATATTTGGTAAATAATCTGCCCACCTATCTCTCCACTAAGTCTGTCGTACCAACCTCAAAATCAAAATCAAAGTCAAAATTAAAATTATACATGTGTAACGCGCGGACTTCGATCGAGTCATTTTTTCGTGAGTAAAATATCAGCTGGGGCCTTACCATGACGTCCTAATTCCGACTCAGTTCAAGTTTTAGCTGTCACTTTTAGTATGAATCTGACAGCGAGCGAACCTAAACTGAATCGCGTTAAGACGTCATGGTAAGGCCCCTGTGCTCGCGGCGTTTCGCACCTCGCCGAATGGTGGCGCGCTCACGGCCTGCGCCCGCGCCGCTCGCGCGACAAAGAGCTAGTTCGCTTCCCGCGTCGTGAAGATATAAAGAACAATTGTTACTAACCTATCTTCGTGGCCCTCTATTGTTGTTTTGAATAATAAACGTATTACTATATTACCAACCTTTATACTGGCGCCCAACGTGGGGCGAAATATTGTTTTATTTATAACTAGCAATCAACGCCTTACTTTATCAGTACCGCGCGGGATATACACAATTTTCCGGAATAAAAAGTAGCCTATTGTTATTTAGATTATGATCTATCTATGTGCCAAATATGATATAATATTCTGTCCAGCCGTTCTGGCGTGAAAGAGTAGCAAACATCCATTTATCCAGACCAGTGATGGGCAAACTACGGCCCGCGGGCCAACTCCGGCCCGCGAAAGAATTTAATGCGGCCCGCCGGCGTTCCTTCGAATTGGAGTGTTATGGCACAGGATGACGATATTTAGACGGTGCTGCTGTATAAAATAGAATAATAGATGCGAAGGCAAAGGAGCCAGCTAGACTAGCCACGTAGTTCATGCGTCATGTGTCAAAAAAATTGCATTTTAGTATAATTTTGGCCCTTCTTTGAAATATCTGTGATTTTCTGGCCCGCCATGAAAAAAGTTTGCCCACCACTGATCCAGACTCACAATTTTTGGCAGGGATTTATTTAAGGTCAGGTCAAGAGTACCCGAAACCGACGAGCTGGTATGAAGAGATTGATGAATGTGGATGAAGCGAAAGAGGTATGTCAGGATCGTAGCAAGTGGAACAAAGTAGTCTCTGCCTACCCCTGTGGGAAAGAGGCGTGACGGTATGTATGTATGTTGTATGTTTATTTATTCGTCGGGTTTGTAGACCACGTATTAGCTTCATAGTGCGACACCGACGCTCGCGCAGGTCCGGCCGTTGACACGCGTAATGAATCGAACGAAAGTGAGTCCGTCTTGCTTTCTGCGTAGTGTGCACAAATTATAACCATTACCTCATAGTATGTACGACCATGGCGACACACAAATTGGAAAAATGCCGCCATTACCGTACTTGGCTGTTGCAAAAATTATATAGGAACTAAGTTATACGGTAAAATCGGTTATGAACGAGTTGGTCGTTCACTTAACTTTACGAGTGAACGGAAAATTAGTTTATGCCTTTTTATTATGGTGATTAAAAAAAAACAAAGAAATAACGAGCAACTGGGTAAGCCCGTGGACATCCGCATTTCGTATAATGATAATATGGATAATGGATAATTGTCTGAAATAAAGTTATTATTATTATTATTATTAATACTACGATTAAAGATGTGATGCCTAGAGAGGGCTAAGATGGAATCTCATGCGCCAGTAATTTCACCGGTTCAACACAGCAGCAGAAGCACTGCAGCTTGGCGGCAGGATTAGTTAGTAAGATGGATGGTGGCAGCGATTGAGATTAGTCTTAGCCTAAGAATTTGAGGACTGGTGGCGTTATTGATTTCTTCTAAACCTTGCTTTCAAGTGAAAACGCGTATGCTATTAAAAACCTATATTTTTTACCTACCCTCAAGTAACCGCCAGCTGCTTATGTGCTTATTCCCGTAGCTTCCTGTAAAATACACTATCGCTTCGTAGCAAGCAAAACATACTTACAGACAGACAGGGGCCTTACCATGACGTCTTAATGCGTTTCAGTTTAGGCCCGCTCGCTGTCAGATTCATACTAAAAGTGACAGCTAAAACTTAAACTGAGTCGGAATTAGGACGTCATGGTAAGGCCCCAGGACAGACTTAGACAACTCTGACTGCCGACGGGACTTAATAATTAGAAAAATATACTTTAGCGTCAGACTTGGCTGTATGGGCTTTGAAACCTTTGATTTCCTGTGTGAAGTGATAAAAAAATAGGTCCTAGGGTTACTATCTTTGATAGCCTAAAGAATCAAAAGTAATTTTATTATAATTACATATTCGGATACTTTCTATAAAACGTCAGTTTTTTTACAACAATTCCTCGTTTTCTCTAAGCTGCAACTAATTGAAGCTGACGTAAAATATAAACTTAACTGTATCAATTATACTTCACAAAACAATTTGCTTTGGTTATTATTAAAATTTTACCGTAACATGGTTGAAATTTCGTGACTGAATGTAATTTGACATGACAAACTAGCTTAGCGTGATGATCCATGAAATATTTGTATGGTTTATATAATTCGCTACTCTCTTTACCATTCTAAAGTGGGTGACAGACGGGCGAGTAAGTTCGCGTAGGTACCATCAGCCAAATATGTGGTCTACCACCCTAAGGTTAAAATTCCTTTGCACGACTCAATATATAATGTTGATAAGACAAGCTGTCAACCTGAAAGTTCGACTTTAGCGACATTTTCATTTGATAGGAAGTTGGATGATAAGTGGTAGACCACATATTTGGGCAACCGTACTCGGCTTGACGACGTTACTCGCCTGTGTGTTAGTCTAAGTACGCGTACTTTTAGAGTAAAACACATGCGAGTAAACTCGTCGAGCCGTAAGTAAGCGAACTTATTCAGCCGTCTGTCTGTGTCTTTAAAGGTTCTCCATTGGGCTCTAGTTATAATACGACTACGAGATCCATAAAGGACGCTACAAACATCGTATTCAATTGATTGAATCAGCCGTTACTTTTTGGAGATTCTTAATAAAAAAACACAAGATAGGTAAATGTTTTTATTCATCATTTAGTCCGTAATCCTGCCGCCAAGCAGCGTAGACTACTGTATTCACTTTGCTTGAAGTATCGATCGAAGCTTTACTCGCATGGTATCTCATGAGGTAGTTAGTTCAGATTAAAATATATTTAAACACTGGGCAGGCTTACATACAAGATTAGAGTAGAGGGAAGAATAGTTAAAAACTTGAAAATCACTTACATTTTTACGCAGTTCTTGCTTAAAATAGGTCACTTAGAATGGCAACACTCAAACGGACGTAAAACGTATCATCAGTCACTGCGACAAAAGACTAGAAACTCATTTCCTTCCTTTTTCAAACCGGTCGCGAGATAAAGATCTCCAAGTTACGTGGCAACAATGTGTTAGTTATATAACACGAATTGTTTACCAAAATTGCTCTGTCACTCTGTTATAAATAAGGTCTTTAGGTGCTTAAGTTTGAGAGCAATACAAAAGGTGTTTTCATCACTTATTTGCGTTTAGAATTGGAAATGGACAATTCTTTTAAAAGTGCTTGATGATTTTTCTATTGATAGGAATAACCGTCCTTAGCTACAGAAAAGTTACAGATTTTTCTGTTGAGCCATATAATTATATAAAAAAAATTACACGATCTCTAGTCGACCCCATAACGGCTGATAAGAGGCACGTCCATAACAATCATAAATAAAAAAAATAGCTGCTTGAATCTGTGGTACACAATGACATTTTGTCATCGATGTTGATAGCACAGCTCTCTCGGAAGCTAATAGAAGCAACGGCTAAGTGGCGGTAACTGGGTACATTCTATTTATTATCTTTGCTCCCAAATTGGTATATTACAACTATACAGACACGGTCAAGGACTTTGTCTTACAATATTTTTAGTGATTTCGTTTTGTAGTTCGTTGAATGCCCTGTAATCGAGGTAAAGGAGTCCAGAGACAACTCCAGAGATAGTTGTTGTAGATGATGGGTCTGTCTTACTCGCTAAACATGCCGCCAAGCAGTAGTGCTTAAGGTGTGTTCTGGCGTGGAGATTAACGCAGGTCGGTAACATGGTCTACCTACCTAAGCTGCTGTTTTCACTTCTGCCGGCGCTCCCGGAGTGCTACCCGTCGCTTTTTTAATTTCCATCCTTATGCTGATAGCCCTAAACCATTGTCATTCGACGTAACACACGAACTTAACGTCTTCTGTAAGCGTAAAATTAAAAATGGGTAGATAACGAGTTGGCCTTGCTTGTTGGACGTGCTTTTCAAAAATCGTGTCCGAGCCTTAGTGGTGCCGTTGGAAAACTTGAGTTCAGAGCACAACTTTTAAAGCCAATCTCAGATTCTAAGATGTGTTATCTGTATGAGTCAGTACCAGATCTCTATGATCCTGTCAATGGACTTTAGATCCATTTAACATGTCACAGAAAGAAAGCGGTTGCGCTAAACTGGTTTCACGCAATAGAACGACGGGTTCTGAACGGTTTTATAGCCTTTGATGCATAAAGGTTAATTAGAACCCTTAGTTCAAACAATAATCATGTTATAGTCGATGCGGCTAACAACCTATTACTATTTTCTTTCCCATTTTCTTCTATACGCCCACAATCATACTAAACGTGGCCTTTAAGTCATGTTTCCTTAGGCACTGACTTCATAAGGGATATAGAAGCGATTTGTGTATGTGTGTGCGTATGTTAGTTGAAACAAAATACTAGCGTCTTAAACCGTGTACTTATCTGCGAGCTGTAACCGTAATAACGTATCTCTTAGCCCCCTTATTCATAAACGCTCTAAAGGCTTCTGCTAACTTAGTAATCGTTTGTTCTTATCTGTCACTTTGACATTTACCTTTCACAGATAAGGACAAACGATTACTAAGTTAGCGAAGCCTAGAGAGCGTTTATGAATAAGGGGGTAAGTATTATCCCCGCAATCCCACTCGCTCTCTTACTTAATCACACTCTAACCCAGATCTTCAGTCCTTGACTCTTCTGAATTACAAATCGCCCTACTCTATTATTATTGCTGGCAATCCGTAAAAAGAATCTGAGAACTCGCAATTGCAGTGCCAATGTAATAAAGTATAATGCTCGTGTATTGGGCCCCACGAAAGTCCTTGAAAAAAAAGTGTCCCAAAAGGAAGTCGCTGATTGGCTAGGTTAGGTTAGGTCCACAATTTCACGCTCGCATGCGCTTGATGATTGGCATGTGTCTGCGTTGATACTGTAGTGAAGTCGCTTGTTTGCTTAAGAATGCGTTCATAGGCATTTAAGCATATTTTTTAAGGAGTAGTTAAAAAACGACTCCGAACGTGTATGTTCATAAATTCGTAGTTCGGTGAAAAACGTTTTTTTTTGTTTGTTGCATGGTGACCTGTAAAATTTGCACGACATGTCCACCTATTTACTCACTAATAAACTTACTGTTTACTTAACTGTGATATGACATGCGATGGCCATACCGAATAGAGCGGAGCGCCTTTTTAAATCGGTGTATAATGGCTCCCTATTTGGTTCGAAACCGAAAAACAATCTCATTCAAAAATACTGGCCGCTTAGAATACTAACTAAAATATCGAAAAAAAAAGTAAATAAACGCTTCGTTTCACGTATAAACGTCTCCTTATAGTTTCGATTTCTTTACCATAGAGCGGATAATAGTACCCCTGCGTTCCGTTTCGCGCTCGCTCGCGCGTGCGATTACATTCAAAACTGATGGGCGTCAAATATGTTTAGGCAACTGTTTTTCGAGCTGAATTTAGAACAGTGTTGTATGACCTATGGAAGTTTTTTTTAGATTATTTGGTAGGGGGCAGTGTCACGCAGGCCATTTCTCGAAGCTATTAGTTACAATTTTAGAAGTCTAAACTAGCAGCATTGGCGCAATCAGTGGATGGTATTAGATCAATATTGCTATAGTCCATTTCAATCCATTTAAATTCTTTTGTACCTACACAAACAAGTCCCCCCAAGTCCGTATACAATTTAAATGTTACTATATTTATTCATAAAATGTTAGATATCAAGTATGATCCTTCAACAGTCCGGCGGATGACGCTAATTGAATACAATGAGTGATCGTGTGGACTTAGATTAAATTAGTTTATTTACAATGCCGTCAAAATGGAATGGAATGGAGCATACTTAGTTTAGACGTGTAAAATAGTTAATTGTAATAAGAATTTTTAATGATTCACGGTTCACATCCCGTTTATAATATTTCGAATGTAGTTAATTGTAGCTTCGAAACGGGCAAATAGTGCACTCATTACTAAAAAAAAACACCGGGTAGCACTCCGGGAGTGCCGACAGAAGTGAAAACTATACACACGCACACTCGCGCAAAAAGAAAAAAAAAACTTTTTCTACAAGAGATTCGAACTGCGGTCACTTGAGAGAACGCACTGCTATTCCACATCTTATACCACTAGACCAAACGCACGTACGTTAAAGCGACGAAATTAACGTAAACGTCAAAAATCGAACGCAACTCTAGCTTCAGTCGTATTTCAAAATAAGCTCTTAGAGGATCCCTATATCCTGGTAAGTACTTAAACTCTCCCTCCGTCTTACGTCTGACGCGAGTTTATCATTTTTTGATAGTTAAATTGACACATGATTACGATGTCTTTTTACCGTTGGACGTTAAAGCGCCGTCAATTAAAATAACGAATTCATTGTGTTTACTAGTAAACCACAAAATGTTGACTCAGCTATAATCGAATAACATTATATGGTCAACGTGACATATAATATTAAAGTAATATGCTTGCTATACCTACATGCGTGGGCGTCTAGTCATTAATTACGTCATTTTTTTCCATAATGAGCCTTTTAAGGTTTTTTATAACCTTACTAGCTTCTGCCTGCGGCTTAGTTCGCGTAAAATTAGACTTGATGTTGATAGTATATTCTGCAATCATTATTTACGTAGCGACTGCAATGTATGCAGCTACAACCTTTCACATGATTGTCGCTATCCCGCGGGAACTATGCAATTTTCCGGGAAAGTAGCCTTTGTTTTAACCTACGATACCAGCTATCTCCGTTCTAAATTTGAACCAAATCTATCCAGTAGTTTCAGCGTGAAGAAGGAACAAACATATTATACACTCACAACCTCACATCCTCACAAACTTTTGCATTAATAATATTAGTAGGATTTTGAAATTTTGACGTGAATCGTGAATCGATTGGGACTACATGGTATTGTCTATGGTAGGCGTACTATTCCTCTTATTCATAAACGCTCTGTAGACCCCTGCCAACTTAGCAATCGTTTGTTCAACCTTATCTGTCACTTTGACATTTACCTTTCACAGACAATCGATTGCTAAGTTTTTTTTTAATATTAATAGTTAGCAGAAGCCTATAGTGTTTAATGAATAATGGGGTTAGTCTATGCCTACTTAGCACGTTTGGCGATCTGGGTTCGATCTTCAGCCCTAGCGTTATTTCTAATATTTTTCTGTATTTTTTCGTCTCAATACATTAAAAAAATTATAAATATTTTAACAAGGCATCTCAATATCATTTTTAAGTAGAAACAGGAAATTTCGTTCCAATTTTAACCTAAAAGTGAAATGGCGGCAAGCGTGCGGAAAAACACGACGCTTTCAAAGAGAATATTTAAAAAACGTTCAATCTAATCGTCCATCAAACAAACACTGACACTCAACCTGCCCTATTTCACAGACTCAACAATTGTCAGTGACAAGTGACAAATTGTCAATAAGAAACCAACCGGCGTAGATTTTTGTCGAGTGTGTAATGTAAAGCCTTTAGTGTAAGTTTTCGCATAATTAAAAAACGTCTCGAACGCGTTCACGTAAACGACTCGATTACTTGGAAAAATTGGCAGCGCCACTTGCGGATCGAAACGGCAACAAATTGTTCCCAGTGTTTGACATTTTAACGCAAACGCGGTCGAGACGTATTTTGTGACCGAAAACCTACACTAAGCATCCTGAATTGTCACTTATGACCAAGTTGTGAATTTATTGTAAACTTATATCTACAGTACCCGGCCATAAAGATTGCATATCGGTGTTCTCGGCTGATTTCGGCTTCGTAGAGCGTTGTCGCACTTTAATTTACATGGTCGACTGTACTTAATATCCCGCTGCGTGGCAACTATACACCAGGATTATGCAGGAAACCATTGTCCTTAATTTTATTATCAATACTTACGTCATTACCAAACGCGGAAAATGATTAAATATTATTCGATGCACTTTATCCAACCGCAGTAGGAGACTGATTACTGGGTAAATTATTTTTATTCCAATATTAGGCTTAAGTAACAACCGGCCAAGTGCGAGTCGGACTCGCACACCGAGGGTTCTGTACAAATTCGCCGCATCATCATCATGTCAGCCGAAAGACGTCCACTGATGGACAGGATCCCCCAAGGCAGGGAGTGTACACTCCGCAGTTTAGGTACGATCAACCGGCGCTCCTGCCGGGCAGAATAATGGCAGTAGGTTGCCGTTCGCCTCGCACGTTATTTGTGTGTTACCTAGCAACGAACAATAACTACTACAACCCTAATAAGTAGGTACGCGGTTAAACTAAAAGAAGCGCTCTCGCGTAGTAATACGGTTTATTTTTGCATTAATGCTTTGCGGGAAATGTGATGGAGTGGAGCTGTAGGCTATTATCGCTGTAGGTAAATATATTAGGAGCGAGCTAGATTGTGCTTTATGTGTACGCGGCTAGAGTTTTTATCTATTTAATCGGCTTCAGAGAGTGAGCCTTCTGTACTTTAGTACTATTACTTATTCTGTGCCCAAGGCTCTCCATCTCCACTCAGACCGGTCTTGTGCTTTCCGCATCCACCGCGATCAATATAGATGTATCGATGAATCAATATTTTATCATCAAACCCATGTCATAGCCGGCATCGGAAGATATAGCCAGTAAATCCTAGCGACAGTAAACATTCAAAACGGCAAGGAAATGCGGCGCACCGCAGATTGCTTTACCTGGCGTGTGACGTCACAGCTTTCGCTTTTCACTGCCAAGGCGCGTGCGACCGATGACATGATCTTTACCGTTACTGTATGACGGCATCGCGTTGTCGCGCTCGCACACTTTTGGGGGGACAGGGACAGGGATAGTTGCGTAAAGTAACATGTCTGGAAGGAGGTCTCAATTACGTAGTAATAAAAGCGGATGCTTAATTTATAAGCTTATTAAAAAACGGCCAAGTGTGGTTTGGACCCGCGCATCCAGGGTTCCGTACAAATTCGGCAAGTGAATCCTGCTCCTAACCAAAATGTGCCAGTGTGAGGTTACAAAGATGTTTTTTCTAGATCTATTTCATTAGTTGTGAAGACTAATTTCATATCAAATTTAAAAAAATTAAGACAACTGGATCCACGATCACGATCTTTTTCATGTGTTTTATGTACAATAAAGAGTTTTACATACATACATACGATAAGAGTTTTTAATGATTCACGGTTAAGTTCATATCCCGTTTATAATATTTCGAATACATACGATATTTTTTAGGAGCAAGGCAATTAGTCGAAACCGGCGAGTATGTATGAATAGATTGATGAATGTGGATGAAGCGAAAGAGGTATGTCAGGATCGCAGCAAGTAGAACAAATTAGTATCTGCCTACCCCTATGGGAAGGAGGCGTGACTGTATTTATGTATGTAAGGCAATTGGCATGGAACATCTTTGCTATACGGCTTTTCGAAAAGGTTACAAATTATTTTCACACAGAAATTGTTCCCAATTACCTTTGATTTTAACCGCAAATTAAGTGACATTGTTATAGGCCGACCGCTTAACTGAGTCCTCGCCCGCGCGGCACGGGGCGCGGGGTGGGACGACAAAGGGGACCGAGAGAGGTGCAGGGTAGTGCGCCTGCCGCCCGCACCTCTCTCGGCCCCCGCGGTCGTCCCACCCCTCGCCCCTTCACGGTAGGTTGGTTTATAAAACTATTTACTGCAGTGTTTTCTTAAATGACCAAAAACTGACTTACTTATTAAAATTTAGGTACCTCTTGACGGATTGCTTGATTATTTCAGGTTAAAAGTTTCTTAAAAACAGCTTATTGCATTAGTAACCCACTTAAAACAGGTAATATTCCATCCTTCACCGGTGTATCTTTGCTAATATTGTTGCTATCTTTCTGAACATTGCAAATAACAACATCATAAATTAAATTACCATAACACACGAGAATGTGCAAACCCCTTACGCAGTGGAAAAACGAGAAATAACATGCATTTACTGGGCCACCAATATCCGCCATTGCAAAAAAATGTTTCGAAAGATGCTGAGAAATGTAAGTGAGAATATGAAGGCTGGTCTGGTCATAAATTACTGGCCACTTTGATTGTTGTTATTTATTTTTTATTTTGTTTAAATACGCACAAAAAGAGGTGGAACTGGAACGTAGAGCCAAGCAGTTCAGAATTTAATACTGGCCATTATAATAATTAATTATTTTATCGTTGCGCATATTCGAATTTCAAAAGTATTATAGATGCTCTTTGTTTTCATTTAGTTCTAAATCTAAATGCCAGCGTCTTAATAAAATTTTGTGTTATGTTTAGTTATTGAACGTTATTGAAATAAGTTTCTGTCGAAAATTTCATTTTAATACAAGCTTTTTTTGCTGACTATACTTGCATTGCCATCCGTCATTATTATATTATGTGTACCAAATTTCAAGGCAATTGGACCAACCGTTAAAGAGTTTCCTTCTGCGGAGACGATCTTGACTGGGTCCCCGGAACTCTACCTACCAGATTAATTCTATTGTCGTCGGACTTACTCAAGTGCAAAATTTCAGCTCAATCTGTTGAATATAACTGCTTCAAAATTGAGTCGCAAGATTCCAACCAGGCAAACATAACATACATTGCAAGTTAAATAAAAGCTAAAAAGAAAAAAGAAAAGAAATCTTACCCTTCGTCACATTTCTTAATAAAAGAAAGAAAGAAGACATTTATTCCTTTTTGCATGACACACCATTATAAGAGCATAATACAAAATTTAATAGAAAAAATAAAACAAAAAATGTAAAAAATACACGCATGAAAAATGTATTATGTGTCTTCGCAAAAGTGAAACGGTCGCTGGCTCAGCATTACGCTGAGGTGTTAGAATCCTGCAGCACTGATTTTCAGCCAGAACCGTCTGTGACTTACGAAACGATACACAGATAAAATATACTACATAATCCATAAACTTTAATAAATAAAGCCTAACATTTCACTATTTAATACACTTTGCTCGAAGCAATCTCTCCAAACATCCCAAATAAATTCCGAAGCCGCACATCAAACCATGCGGTTTGCGCTATCAAATGAACATAAAGTGTATCTGACAGGTCTATTTGCTAACAACGACTTCCTCTTTCAGTTATGGGTGTGTGTGTATCTATCGTTGGCGCACGCGGCGCCGTCGCCGTCGCCTGCGCAGCTTGGCTTGGACATCATAGACCTTGCAGCCATAAGCAGAATGTCACCCAAACAGCTGGAGATGCTGGCTGAAGGATTAGCGGCAGAAGAGATTATGAGGTAGATTACCAAAATATGACGTAGTTACTACTACTATAATAGACCGACCGTTTTTTTAAGGCGCTGTCAACAGCAAATGACCTTGAGCAGCGCCACTCTTCACACATACGGTTCGCGTGCCTGTGAGTGAAAGAGAAGAAACTATTCCGGCAGCTTGGCGCGCGTCTAAAATCTTGCAAACAAGACACAAATAAGAAGAAATAAAAAAAAGTATGGATTATTTGTGAAATATGACTCGTTAGCCGTGTAGGTATGAATATGGTGACTTCATGTTTTTAATTGCAGACCCATACGTCGAAAAAATAAAGACATAGAACCGTTTAATGATGATTTTAAGACCAATCTTTGCAATTATTTTCTATCGAGCCGATTTTGTTCAATTATGTATCGAGTCCGTCTAGCGTGTTTGAAATATGATGAAAATTAACATTATATTTTTTTTGTGTGTAGTTTTTCTTAAAAAAGTGCTTAAATAACATCAATTTCAACAAAATTAGGTGTTGTCAGCCTCTTAAATGAGTCCTCGCCCGCGCGGTACAGGGGCACGGAGTTGGCGACAAAGGGGACTACCCGCACTCCCCGCCCGCGCCTCTCGGTCCCCTTTGTCGTCCTACCCCGCTCCCCTGTACGTGGGCGAGGACTCATTTATTATTAGGTATTATAACTTAAGATTCTATATCTCTCATTTTTAAGGCATGTGTATTTTTAAAACAAATGGAATACATAAATTTACATACACCTACACAAATCACGTCTGTAGGTACCTATTCCTTACAGGGTAGACAGATCCAATTGTAACCAAACCGTAAAGGCCACGTTTAGCATGATACATACATACCTACACATAAATCACGGCTTTAGCACGATTGTGGGCGTATAGAGAGAGAGAGAGAGAGAGAGAGAGAGAGAGAAACATTTATTTACACACATTCGACAAGATAAGGAAGGTATAGACAAGGTATAGGTAAGAGGAATCAAAATAGTGATGGTTGCTAGCCGCGTCGCCTATAACATGATTCCTAAAATTTTCGCCTGTTCCCTCAACGAGCTTTTACCATCTGCGCGGGAAAAGAAGCAACTGGTACATTCTATGTTTTTTTTTAAACCCAGACCAGCATGAAAGATTGGAATTTCTAAACGACACTGAAAATTAGGACACAGAAAAATCCGAAAGTAAAGCCCGGTCGAAACCGGATCCTCATTCCGTGATGCGTACTAATACCGCTACACCTCCCATAGCAAGTAACATAATTGGGCCATCACATAACAAGAAACAAAAGATTTATATAAACGCATAAAGTACCTACTCACTGTAAAACATTATTCATTTTATTCATTTTTATCCACGGGAAAAATTTGAATAAAATTCTGCTAAATATGATTGTAGGTTAGGTACTTAATATAATTTTGATAATGATAAAATAAGAGGGAAAAAAATAGTCCCATTTTTTTTTTTAGAAATTGTGACACGTGTAGGAAATTGTGCGCAGTTTTGACTCATTAATAATGAATTAATTTTACAAAATATTTAACAAACGGGGAAAGATAATCACACACATCACAAACACAAGAGTGAGTTAATTAATAAAAAAAGACTTTGTGGAAGTTGAAAATGAAAAATAAACGTGACATCCTAACCAACAACACTACACTTATAGTTCTCTAAGGAACCGTTTTCTGTCAACTCCATTT
This sequence comes from Pandemis heparana, assembly GCA_963854515.1. NCBI lineage: Eukaryota > Metazoa > Arthropoda > Insecta > Lepidoptera > Tortricidae > Pandemis > Pandemis heparana. Next base: position 3,273,916 of record OY978011.1, on the reverse strand, counting down.
AAAAACTTCCGACGTCTGCATCCCAGAAAATATAATATTCTAAATTCCTTGCATAATAAACAGTATAATAGAATGTAATTATTGAATATGTTTGTTGTAAAAAAAATGTCTTTCTGTCAAGTTTCTTGCGGCGCATTTTTCTAAGCAATGATGGTCTTTACCAATGCGCTGATTGTTTCAAAAAAATACATGTAAAAGAGCCCTTGGCGGCCTATTTGCAAAATAAACGCGATTCTGCTAGCGACCCACGCGATGCCGCTAGCAACCCATCACCAATTTAATTTTCCTTTCCACCTATGTCACAGAATATATAATAGTACTAACGTACAGAATGGCCACGCTCTGCCCCGCACCGATTCGAGTTACCCCACCCCTCAAGCGCAGTCTGCCGGAAAGCTGCTGGCAACTAGTAGGGCTCGCAACGCGATGTATGTCGGCCGCGCGGCACTCAGTTCGGGAACCTACCCTACCTACTTCATTTTATAAAACATTAGTAAATTAATGCTTTCTGAAATTATCGCGATTAATACATGAAATAACTACAGAATCATTCGCTTAAGTATGTTGTCGTACATCTATTGTCATTGAAAATAATAATGCTTAAATACACAGACAGACACATTTTAAGTAAGTTTAAATAAATAGATAACGATTAAGTACATTTATTTGCACACATCTAAGCCATATCTTCATATAAGTACCTATATTTATGTCAGTGGTAGTACTTATAGTACTAGGTTTTTGCGATAGACAGCCCTGTGTATCTTACGCACACATTGACGCGTGTACAGACGACGTCGTGCCTGTGTTCATTTCAGAACGCGGATTTTGTACGTCGTGGCCGCCGTGTGCCTATGTGCCCACTATCAAACGTTGCCTTTATTAGGTCTTGTTACTACTTTAAACTCTGTCTATCCCGTAAGGAATAAAAACGTGATTTATATAAATATGTAATTAAATAAGTAAATGCTTTATTGTATAAATATAAAGAAACAGACACAAATCACATAAAAAACTTATCCCTGTATGTTATATTTACCTACTAATAGAATTTTCGCTGTTTTCTTTTAATGCATTGCAATTTGCTAGCACAACGCAACACTTATAATTACTAAGGTATTGAAATTTTTTTTAACGACCTACTTTTCTCTAGGACAAAGCGCTCATCAGCTGCAGCCTTATCATCAGTGGTGTCAAAAGCGTCTTCGGCTTCTTCTATAGGAAGCAAAATCGGTCTCCTAGGCCAGGCTTCGTCGGGGGCACTGACCTTCATAACCTCGGCTTCCAGCAAGTCAGGACAGAATGATGAGCACCACGGCTATTCTTATGAACCGGTGAGTTCAATTATATTTAGGATCAACAAGCATTATGGTACAAAACTTGCACAAAGGCTGAATTTTTGACACTTGAAACTTGAAACCAGAAGTAGTGAAGGAACGCATAAAGGACCGGTTTATGCATCGTATTTTCTTTAATAAGGTAGCCAGTTTGAAATTTTGCATCCACCGCTTTATAGTAGTTATAAGCTGCGGGGTTACCATACTCTCTTAATGTGTGTCAAGTGCGCAAGGGACACATTTATGCAGCCATATATAGCTCTGTCCCTTACGCTGAATAGAACTTGGCACGCACTAAGCTAATATCGCCCCCTTACTGCTAAAACCGACTAACTGCATCAATAATACAATGGAGGCTAGTCGGTTTTAGCAGTAAGGGGGCGATATGGTAACCCCCTGTTCTAAAACTGTCAAAAAATGAATCCGAATCCGAACACATAAAATTAATTTTATGCAGTGCAACAAATGTCAACAGAAATTGCCTAATATGCATGCATTTGGACTAACAGCTAGTATGCATTACGAAAGCTCTTAGCCAAGTTCGACTATTGGATACAATAATTAAAAACAATGAAACGATGTCGATACGGTCACAAAACGTGACATAATATATGCCATCGTTCAATTGTTTTGGTACCTATATCTTATGGCCACGCTTAGTTGAGTTAAATATTATTTAACACATAGGTACTTACTTTGAGTGGTATTGTTAAGGTATCATTATGCGAAGTACTTTAGGACAGTAGTAGTTAACCCTAATGCAGCTTCATGAGTACGTTGACATATAAGTTTCACGCTAAACACGTTACATAATTCCTAAACTACAATAACTAATTAAGGTCCATGCTCATGATGTAAGGAAATAATTTGTTAAGTTTGTTCCGACGTCCTAATAAGTTGAACTTAAAAGTTCTATCAAAATAATACATAAGTTTTACATTTATGTAGATGATGTTTTATATTTGGGACGAATTGTTTTACCTTTGACGACCAGATGGCCCAGTGGTTAGAGAACCTGACTATGAAGCTTGAGGTCCCGGGTTCGATCCCCGGTCGGGGCAGATATTTGTATGAAAATACGAATGTTTGTTCTCGAGTCTTGGATGTTTAATATGTATTTAAGTATGTATTTATCTATATAAGTATGTGTATCCGTTGTCTAGTGCCCATATTACAAGCTTTTCTTAGTTTGGGGCTAGGTCAATTGGTGCCAATTGTCCCAAGATATTTATTTATTTATTTTATTTATTTGATTTTATTTTAGTTTTAGCTGCGTTTAAGTTACTTTTCAGTTTTGAATGTTATTTCCATAATTATGAATCCTACTAATATTATAAATACGAAAATTTGTGAGTGACGTTGTGGGGAGTGTGTATGTTTGTTCCTTCTTCACGCTAAAACGACTGGACGGATTTAGATAAAACTTGGAACGAAGATAGCTGGTACCCTAGATTAAAACATAAGCTACTCTTTATCCCAGAAAATTGTATAGTTCCTGCGGGATAGCGATTGCTAATTCTACGCGGACGAAGTCGCGGGCAGAAGCTAGTGTTGTTAATAAACAAAAGCCATTTCAGTTACAAATTTTAAAAATACGTCGTTTCGTTTTATGATTTGACGCATAATTGGGTGGATTTTTGACGTTGTAATTTGTGTGCAATACGTTTAGCATGGCACACAAATTACAACGTCAAAAATCCACCCTATTACGTGCGCACATTTTTAACGTATTTAAATGAAGTTTCTAAATCCATGCGATCAAAATATTGTCATTTAAAGGTGCATTTTCATCTTCGATCCAAATACATTACAAAAAATAATTGTTGATGGATGATTTTCATGTAAAAACCTTAATATAATGCATCTCGTTGATATGGAATTATGAAATTTGGCATGAAGGTCTCACAACAAATTAAAGTAAAATCAATAAACTTCGAAAATCACTAAACTTTGTTGTTCATTAAAATACTATGAAAAACAAACTTACTTTTACTGATTTCTAAAATGATTTAAGAAGCCTCAGTGCTTGGGTCTGACTCGCACTTGGCCAGCAAAAATATACTTTATGTCTAAAATAGCCATTTTTTTTTTCATATTGTGTAACCCAGTTTAACTTAAGTATAGGCTATGTATATTGCGATTCTAGACAACTGGCATATGTATGAGTCAGTTGCAAAACAGCTACTTGTATTGTAAATAGGTACTTGTCTTTTGTTTTTATTACTGCCATGAAACACTAAAACGTAATGTTGTCTAATTAGGTTTTTAGAACAAAGCTACTGTGCTCCTCACTACATGAGGCAACTGCTCGCTTGACTGGAAATTCTTGCACTGGAAGAAAATAAAATATTGGATTAAAAAAAGCCTTGTTAGCCTAGTGGTTTGACCTATATCTCTCAAGAAGTCGTGGATCGAATCCCGCGCTCACCTTTGAGTTATTATAAATTTATTTTCGAAAACGTCTTGAGAAAATCTGCATAAACGGGACATCAATTCAACGTTCAACGCTGTGAGAAGATCCCAAGGCCATTGACTATAGCCCAAGTCCTCTCATTCTAAGATGCCTGTACCACCTATTCGACGTATAAGGGCTGTAAATGACTTGTTTTTAAAACATTAGTTTCCTTTGCTGACTGTCTTAAATTACCTATTGCATTATTGCCATTGGTTTAATTATGCATCAGCAGCAAGATCAGTAAACGAAGGCAAGTTTATAAAAAGTATTGTCGCTAAGTTTCTTCCATGCTCGTCTGGGAGCTAATAGAAAACATTATATTAGAATTAGAAAACATTATATTATAATGTAGGTACTTACCACTCAATTGCTTCTCTTCCCGCGCAGATGGTAAAAGTCTGAGAGAATCAGCGAAAATCGTACTCGTATGAATCATGATAATATAGATAGGCAATGCGGCTAGCAACCCATCACTCACGCTAGTTGTGGTAAACGTGGCCTTTATTGTCATGTTACCTTAGTCCCTGTTTACTCCGTAAGGGATAAAGACGTGATTTATGTATGTAAACATTTTGCCGCTGAATTAGCAACCTCATTATTTCTTTTTCCACAGCACGACTCCAAAGTCGATTTCTGGGGTCTCAAGAAGTCTATACTCTACACGCTTCTGCAAGCAGTGAAGGCTATAACAGGGGGAGTGACCATCCTAAAAGGCCAACTGATTAAAGGAGGTGGGCACTTGGCTGCGACCCTGGGAAAGGTCATATCGGTAAAGGGAGAGGCCGTCAGCAACTTTGGAAAGAAGATCGTTAGCTCAGCAGCTCTGAGTCACAAGAAACCTTCAGGTGTGTAGAGTTGGTTAAAGGTGTTATAAAATTTGTGAGGGATCTCTTGGCACTATAATTATTGTGATCTCAAGAGTTGCAAGTTTTTATGCCCACTGCACTTTTTGTTTACTATACTTGAATTGCGATCAAAGTATTGTAAATGTTCTTAAACCCACCAAACTCAACTGAAAAACAACAATTTAAAAATTAAACGAAAACTTGTAAAAATGGATGCAAAGGAAGAGCAAAATGGGAAATTCTATTTAATTATAGACTTCCATGTAATGGTAATCAAATTTAATAAATTGAGTGATGAAGTCATCGATGCACAAAGATCATGTTGCTTAAGGTCGACTTCAACCCGACTGCTCTGAATTTTGTATTGAAAATGCAGAGGCCTTACCATGACGTCTTAATTCCGACTCAGTTCAGGTAGCTTATTACGTAACTCGCTCGCAAGACGCCATCGTGTTCATTTTGACAGTTCATGTATGAATGTGACAGCTAGCTGATTCCGATGCCAATTGTCAGCCCATATATGAACTGTCAAAATGAAGACGATGGTGATCGCGAGCGAGTTACGTAATAAGCCTGCAGCGAACCTAAACTGAATCGCACTAAGACGTCATAGTAAGGCCACCAGCACGACCACCACCAGCCACCAGCGACCACTTGAAGCTGTTGGCAGTGACTGCTCCAAACGGTCCATCTTCTGCTTTGTCAGATATTCTTGGCAGGGCAGTCGTGTTCACGTATACGTCAACTCGGGTGACTTTGGTAATTTTGGGGCTACTTTGATCATTTTAAAATTGCTATAAAATCAATATTATCCATATCCGGTGAATGATTGGCATGTAGACGCAAAGGCAATCGACGAAGACATTGATTGAAAGCAGTAAACGCAAATAAAAAATAATCAAAGTCACCCCAGTTGACGTAACGTTAGATTATTTTTCGCCGGTTCTCCCTGGCCGCTGCCTTTCTGGGGCATGTGTCGGGGAAGTGTTTGTATTTGTTATGGTATTTTAAACGGTCCGTATGACTGACCTAAATATATTATCTATCTATAAATAAAATAAAACTGAAGAGATTTGAAAGTTTTTACATGGTAGGTACCTATTCAGAGAAAATGTTGGCCGGGGATACTTCGAACTAATAACAGAACACGATCCAACAGTTTCTCGCGTCACGTGAAAACGATTGGACGGATTTTATGCAAACTTTACTAATCTGTCAAGAAAGTCCCCTGCCAGCTTATAGGCTACTTTTTATCCTAAAAATGACATAATAGCTCCCGCGTGATAGCGATAAACACGTCAATAGCTAGGTAACTCTACGTTAACGAAGTCGCAGGCAGAAGCTAGTAATGTAATAATTAGAACAGGCAAGGAAACTTTTATTTTGGACGCAGATGACGCCAATTGCCAAACGTCATGGCATTGTTTATCTAATTATGTCATTATGTGGTAACATATTAACCTCATATTGTTTACTGTTGAAAACTACATTTATTTCCTTAATTAGTGACGCACTAAGAAAACCGAATTGAATCAGAGGTGCACTGAGAAATGATCTTAAAAATTTCCACTCTATGAAACTGCATTGCTTAACCTTTCGCAGAGGCAAAGCCGCGGATATAAATTAGTACAGCATTAATTCTTCCCACATTCGTATAGGGCGCATAATATATAGTACCAATATGTGAAGTAGTTCTCCCCAGAACACAACATGCATATTTTTAACCCCCGAATCAAAAAGAAGGGTGCTAAAAGTTTGGCATCGATATCTGTGTGTGTGTCTGTCTGTGGCATCATAGGCTCTCAAGCCGATGGACCGATTTCGATGCGGTTATTTTCCGATTTTTTGACCGATTACTTATAATTTCAACTTTTGTCATCTCTTTAAAGAAGTTTTCATATTTTGTTAAGAAATCTGATAAAAGAAACAATGCATATTTTATTCTCTATTAACAAAAGTAGGTCCTATTTCAATAACCCCTTCACTCTAATATTTCAGCTGCGCCTGTGTACGGGCCGCCGCCTGCGCACCACCAGCACATAGAATACCCGCCAAGCGCGTACGGCGCGCCCACCGCGCCAGCGCACTACCACACCGCTCCCTCCGCGCCTACAGGATACGCGGCACACAAATATCCATCCCATTTAGACGGTAAGACAACACGAGTTCACGCTAAACTTAAAAGACATCCTTGAATCAGGGGGTTACCATGATATCTTATGCGATTTATTTCCAATTCAGTTTAGGTTTGCTCGCTGTCAGATGCATACTAAAAATGTCAGCTAAAACTTGAACTGAGTCAGAATTGAATCGCGTTAAGACGTCACGGTAAAGCCTCAGGTGTTATTTTGCGGAGGTCCATTTCAACGAACAATAGGTACAACAAATTAAGACATACACCAAATGAAAGCTCTATTACAGTCTCGCCAAACACTTACAATCACATGTCATTATGTTTGAAAGTAGTGACACATAATAATTACGTCACTTGCCCTCTTGTTCACCTGTTATAAGTATATTCAAGAATGTTTCGTCTTTGTCTAAAGTGACTCATAAAGAAAAAATAATTTTAAATTGACTGTTAGCTTTACAGTAGATGATAAATAAAAGGCTTAACGCTCCACTTGTATTCAGGATCAATGCCAAAGTATAACGTCATGATAAGTACCTATAAATAGTTTCGAGAGTAGCACCCAACTAATAATCCATTTGTAAGTAATGTACTGTTGTTGAATTGGCATTGTTATAAACAAAACGTGTCGTTAATAACTTTACAATGTCTAACTGTTTAACCGTAGAATTATACGGAAAGCCATGAAATCCAAATAAACAGATCGAAATCTAACACGGTCTAAAATCAAAACAAGTGAGTGAAGTGAAGTCTTGTGAATTGTATCTGTTTCTTTATATTTGTACAATAAAGCATTACTTACTTACTTACAAGCTAATGTTTAGATACCATATATTCTTACAGCCTCCTATGAAGAAAGGGGTTTGCTAATGTTATAAATGTATCTTGTTTGATGGATACTATGTATGATTAACAATGATATAGCTATTACAGCTGATGAAACTCTTAAAAGGCTATTTAAATGAACTAAGCAGTAAAACCGTCTAATTTTAATGGTTCTGCCAATCAAGCCGCAGTTAAATGTGGCCTTAACAACCGACACGATCTAAAAACACAATTTCGACCAAAACAACAAATTGATACGGATCTTTGAACATACGTAACTGTCAACATCAAAAGTTATCCGGTGATATTTTAACTTATAATGTAATGTAGGCAATCATTTTAATCAAAAATGTTGAAATGGTAAACTAAAACAAACAAAGTGAATGTATCGAAAAGCAAAGGTTATAATAATAAAACAAGTTCTAATTGACAATAAATTATAACATCTAGTATCTACTTTAATATAATTTTCACACCACCTGCTCGACAATGGCTAATTATATATCATGTAAACCTAACTCAAAGTAACTCATTATAGCCCTTGGCTTCAGCCGGGCAGTAATATTGTACTGAATTTCATTATAACCCGCCGGTTAGTAATATGAATCTCACTTCTCATAGTTCTTATTGTCATACTCTTAAAGTCTAATTTCGTAAAAATCGCACGGCTCCGAAAATCGAGATGGCCATGCCACGGCAAGCGGCGGCGTTCGATTTTCAAACGAATGAAACAAATTTCAAATAAAACAAAAGCCGCGAGTGTTTGCTGAACGCTGTAATATAGTCACGCATTAGAACTGCAAATATTCCAAATAAAAATATTACAACTGGACCAATGTCTCAAATATAATTTTTTACTTTTAATTTTGTTTTTACTTAGGTACTGTTGTTTAAATGAAATTCTTTTTCTAGTTTCCTTAGTTTTTATTGTCTCGCAAAAGGTGAGCAAAGTAGAGTATACTCCTCGGAGATAAAACTGTATATGTCTTGGGAGCGCTTAAATTCTTCGCTCCTCTCAGGACTCAATCTTAATTCCCTCGCTGCGCTCAGGAATTAACTCATAACCCCCTCGCTACGCTCGGGAGTTAAATCTAGAGTCCTTCGCTGGGCTCAGGATTCAATATCGCGCCCGTGACATAATACAGTGCTTTATCCCCTCGGTGTACAATCTACTATATCATCTCGTTACAAGAAGACATTAAGTAAATACATAAAATAATTCCTTATATAAACAAAAACCTGAACTCAAATAAGCTTTTAATAATATAATAGCAGCAAGAAAATAATATATATATATTATTATTTATTATATTATATATATATTTCGAATAATAGCAGCATCGACACTATCGATGATTTCAATGTCGAAGTTAAAAACAACAATAGAAAGAAACGATGATGCTCTTCTTTATATTAAAGAAGTTAGTTCAATACTACATTTTTACAAACATGGAAACGGAATCAAAGTGCGGAAACTGCTTTTCCAACAAAAATGTACAAGCAAAAAAACTAATCATCTATCATTAAGGGAGCGTTATGCAATCATCGAGGTAACAAACTGGAAAGAAGTCATCCAATATGGATGTAACTAAGTTGCGTAAACTCATATCGGTAATGACAAAAAAGTGATACGAATAGAGGTAGTTGAACTGCAATAAAATACTGGACTGGTTAATAATAAGCTGTATCACACAAAACACGGTATCACACTGCTTAAAGAGGTCGTCGCGTCAAAAAAAACTGCTTACATACAAGCTTCCTCAAAAAATGGGCCAGGTTCCTCTGACAAACGCAATCAAAAATTCTCTTCAGCTTTCTTATAATGAGGTATAAATATGTACCTACTAGATACATTTTTTAATGAACAAGTTAGTATTATCAACAAATACTTACCTTATAAGTTTATGGTGAAGATTGGAGATAGTATTCCCTGTGGGAACCGGAAGGAACCGGTTTCTTAACATGATAGATTGACAGCATTGTTCAGTTATTCATGCAATGGAAAAAAAGAGACAAGGAACAGCTTAAAGATAGTAAGGAAATGCTTCATATATTATGTAGTTTATTTAACGTTTCATTTGTGTTCTGCTTCAATGGCTTAATAATGTTATAAGTATTTTTACGCGTTAAACACATAATAAACAATTACTATAAAACAAAGTTAGACACAAATGATAAATAAATTAAAATGAAGTTACATTTTTGTATGAAAAACTAGTGTTTGCTGTTATGCTCTTAGTAAATGACGAATTATACAGTAAAGTAAAAACTTAATAACAATATGGATGCTAAAGACCTGAAAGTATAAAGCAATGATAATGAAGTATAAAGCAATGACTGTTGTGATTTGAATTATGTTTTGGCACTATTGCAACTATAAACATGTGAACCAAAAGTTTGACTGACGTAAACATATAAGAGCAATGGTCAAACACCCAAACATGTAGGAACTAAATAATGAATAAAATGATGCAACCGTAACACTTCCGTGTGAATCCCCAGTATTACATCACTTGGCTAAGGCAATTAATTCGCTGAATTCGACTTAATTGTGGTCGTAGGTCAGTAGTTAACTTTTTGAGAGCTCACTATGAATTAGGTCATCTATCTAGTTTAGCGGGTCATTTGAAGATGGGTTGATAAAAACAACAGTGATTTGAGATTGGCGAGAAGATGATTATGATTTGGGATATAGACGGTGTAATTTATAAAATAGTGATGCAATTCGAAAATCTTGGAGAATTTTGTAATATGTATTGTCTAAATTATTATAACGAGTGTTATTCAAATTCGAAAAAGAAAATCTTACATACGCAAGCAAATATTATTATGATAAATTATGAATGAATTCGATGAACAATGACTATACGTCGAAGAAACTAAAAGTATTTCTCTTTTCTCTGCCAAACGCGGAGTTCAAACAACTCATGAATAATTCAATTTAAAAAGTGCTTAACCTACTTCCAACACTTTGGTAGGAGGAATTTTGTTTTAACTTTAAAATAAACACTAAAGTTATAAAATCATAAGCGTTTCATGGGACGGAGATTGATGAAAGTGAATGTGTTCCCAAACAATACATTCTCTTAAAGAGAGCAAAATAATCGACTGTCAGAATTCTACCGAATTTGAGCATCTGACAATCTATTAAAGTTGTTAATAGTGTAATCACCTAAAATGCTTGAAATGTGTTGGGAATGAAAACGTCAGTGACCTAAGTGCACTTTTAAAAGCGAAGCACAGATGTGCACAGCAGAAACCGACCAATCAAATTAGTTGAAATCCACGTCTTGCCCAGCTCCCCTGGAACGTGATAACGTGACGTGAATTTTAACTAATGTGGAAAGCACGTCCCAACTGTTGATTGTGTTACGATATAAAGATTTTAATTTGTTTATTGTATTGAAATTGCAAGTGTAGCTGATTTCGATGGCTGTTTTCTTTCAGAAATGATAGTGATGTCTTCAGTCGTAGACGAAGTTATTAGTAATCCACCACCGCCATACCCTTCTAAGGAACTCACAGAGCGATATTATGATCTCTTGTCAGCACTTTGGTAAGATGATATCTAATGATGTTGATTAAGTTACGAGAATTCCTCTATTTCTTTAGTAGTGTTAGTGTCTGTTCGGTTTTTCACATTATCTATTGTTTGAGATGTTTCTTGTCTTGAATAGTTTATCTCGCATCTGTTAGCGTAGTTTCTTCTCCATTAAAACTATCATTTTCTCTTGATATTTCCTTTATTGATTTCACTCATGTTCCAGTTTACAGTGCTCAGACGACCTTCTTATTTCTAAGCACACTATTTGCATAAACGTCTACTTTCCCTTTCAAAACGGAAATAGACATTTATTTGTCATAACGATTACCAAACCTCACGAATAGTAAGTAAATCGGCAATTTAAAAAAATTAACCAATAATTTTGATTTGTCAACTGCGTTGCATGACATAGAATTTATGTGGTATTGTGAAATGAGATGATGCTTTGTCGTCTCGAGTATGTAATGCCTGGATCGTCGATTTAGATTTGACGTGAGAAGCTTGTGTTAATATAGTCGTTTACAATGGCATCGTTTTGTTATTGCTTGCTGGAAAAGTTGCTGGAATCCCACGCGTTTTCCTCTGAGCGTTTTCGTATTTGAATAGTGAAACTAAATAATAATTCATTCTTTAACTTTTATCTCAAATATATGCCAACTTATTTAGTCATGGGACTTTACGTTACATGGATTATTAATGACTGTTGTTAAGTAAGACTAATGGTATTCTTTAAAATATCGTTTATAATTGTTTTGCCTTAAAAAAAATAAGCTGCTGTTATCTAATTTCAATAAGTACCTAATTACTTTTTGTTAATGTTTTTACAAACTGTTGCAACACCTCCAAAGATAGATATTTTTTCCGGACCTCTTGTGAAACAAGCATCTTCTTTAGCATCGTTTTCGGATTTACTATCAATTTTACTTTTATTGAACCAATATCAACAAATGTATACATACACCGTAAATACACCCATCGTATCTGCACTTGAATCAACCCGATTTGAGCATTACCACTAAAAATAAAGATACCAAAATCGCTCAACGCGAGTCAAGAATCAGTGAAAGTACATTATGTCAGTGGTGGTCGGGCCGGTTTGCCGCCATCTTTACATGTGGACGGGAACGAGGAAACATATAGTCTTAATTACTAGAAATTGGATATAATACTTCATTCTAGATGGCGAGAATTTGACCCGAACATTGCATAAAGATGAAGAGTTAGGATCAGGATCTTGTTGCGAAAGCCAAACATACGTGAACATACGTGAGACATAATTTGGGGATGATTACAAACTCTATTGAAATACAGACCAGTAAAAGTTCAAAGAATATTAAAAAAAGGAAAACTATTTTGAGAAGACACAATAAAATATCGATAACTAACTAGGTAGTTGTAGAAAAACTCCGACATAAAAGAGTAGAAATCAAACAAGAGCACCACTTTCTATATAACTAATAAATTTCTTTCCGTGTACGGTTAAACTCTGGAATCAACTAGCGGCACCAATTTTCCCAGGTGTTAGAAAGGTTCACTTTATATGTTTACGACGGTGAGAGAAAACATTACCTATTTCACTAAAACTCGTTTCCATTTACTATTACGTATTTGGTGTCTCTTTTTGCTCCCGAAACTTTTAAGGTAATAGGTAAATTAGCTCTTTTGTTTCATTGTTGGGTGTAACTTCATCGATGTTTTCCTCGACATAATTATGTTACTAATTATTATTATGTGTGTGTATGTGTTCCTGTGTCTTTATCATGGATTCAGTTCATTCGTAATGCACCTAAATAATTAACTACCTACCGCTGGCGAATTCTTTTATCGCTATCGCGGGATAGCTATAGGGGAGGACATGAAACTACAGGGGAACTATACAATTCTCCGCGATAAAAGTACCTATTACAAGCTTTTATTTAGTTTCGCCTGTCCCGTTGTCTGTGATAAAAATTTTCAAGGGAATTTTGACCCACTTCCGTGGCGGATTGACGTGTGTCATACCTACTGATGTAAGTCCGGTGACAATAATCTGGTAGTGAAATTCTGAGAAAGGGAACTCTTCAATGGTTTCTCAGATTGATTTGAAATTTAGTATACATTATGCAGGATAGATGGCAATGTAAGGTCAGTCATCAAAAAGTCATCATCATCACCATATCTGCTGACCATAGGACGTCCACTGTTGGAGAGGGGCTTGCATCCACCGTGAACCGGACTTTAACCAGGTCATCCTTCCATCTCGTTGGTGGAGATCCTACACTGCGCTTGCCGATCCGCGGCAAACAAAAACAAAACAAAACAAAAAGTACAGTCGGCAAAAAAGCTTGTATCAAATATGTAATGTTTAGGTTGAGTTATTTTATAAACGGTGTGGCAAATTTCATCAAAACAATACTTCTCTTAGGTACCAAACTTGCAACTTGCAAAGCACCTTGCTTGCCTGTAATAATTTTATTAAGTAAATAAGTAAAAAAGCCGTGGTAGCCTAGTGGTTTAACCTGTGGCCTCTCAAGGAGAGGGCTCACTCCGAGTTTTTCGGAATCGTGCGAAATTACATTTGAAATTTACCATGAGCTTTTCGGTGAAGGAAAACATCGTGAGGAAACCGGACCAATCCCAATAAGGCTTAGTTACTGTCTACGCATCGCCTGGCCGCGCCGGCTACGGGTGGCAACACTGGGCGCGACGAGCGCCAGCGCCCTCTAGAGTTTTCTATCTCTCAACTCGGCTCGCGCACGCGATACTGTTGCTCAATGATTAAATTAATGATTTTGTATCATTTCAAGTAATTAAAACCAGTATATGTACAGTCCAGCATTTTATTCATCGCTGCATTAGGGCTAGAACCCACAATGATCCGGCTCGAAGGACCATTGAGCAACAGTATCGCGTGCGCGAGCCGAGTTGAGAGATAGAAAACTCTAGAGGGCGCTGGCGCTCGTCGCGCCCAGTGTTGCCACCCGTAGCCGGCGCGGCCAGGCGATGCGTAGACAGTTACCGTTCTGGGTTAGAAGGTTAGATGGCAGTCGCTTCTGTAAAAACTAGTGTAAAAACTACGCCAAATCTTAGGATTAGGTTGTCAAAGCGGACCCCAGGCTCACTGAGCCGTTTCAAATGCCGGGAAAAACGCTAGAAAGATGAGTACCTAACATAAATAAGTCTGAAGAATGACAAAATCAATTAGTTTTTATCCGGTATCTCTATGAATTGCGACTAACCAACTACTTAGACGGTAGTTAGACGTAATTTTATTAAATTGTTCAGTAAAGTACCATCTCGTAATAAGCAAAAAATTTGTAAGTTTTGTGTAACAATTACAACTTTTTGAGCGCGTTTTTCTTCTTATCTAAAAAATAACTCAGATTTAAAAATACCGAAGTGACTACCAAAAACTTTGTTTATTTTGTTGCAATGCAATGTCATGATTAGTTTTCAATCGATTCTGCTTAATTTATTCTTTCTTCTTCTACTTTAATAAAATTAGATACATATCAGATTATACTAAAAAATATGGCCTACCTTTTTTTAAATAAGCCAATACTGCATTACCATTGAAATCGTTGATAAATCTGGGGACAAATCCTCAGATATGGTAAACTCACCTACAATATTTGCATCAACAAAACTTTCTCTATTGATGCACTTTCATATGGTCATCGATCATGTTGATCATCTTTAAGTTTCCATTTAAAAGTGTTTGCTGATATTTTGAGCGAACGTGTAAATTTAATGTTTGTATAGGAAGTGTTTTGCTGGCCACCTATTGCACAACAACTAACGGACCGTGTTTACCAAGTATCGGGTTTAGTGGCAAAGCGATAGCGTTGTAAAACTTTTTATAACATCACTTTATGATGTGTAAAATGGCTAAATACTTTGTCGTTAAATGCGTCTTTTATTAGCCTTAGATATTACGTTAAGTTAGGAGGCGGTAAGTGGCCCACATAACTCTAAAATGATGTATATACTGGTAAGTTGGAGAAGTAAAATTGAAGCAAGTTGTTTCTAGTGAAAATCCTTGTGGAAGACCTAAGTCTAGCAGTGGACGTCTTTCAGCTGATATATGATGATGTTTGTGAATAAATGTGAAGCAGAAATAGTAAAAAGTGCAAGCCATTCTGATTTGAAGTAGATTGTCAGTTAGAGAGTGAGTCAATAATAATATTGTCATTATTCAGTTCTTATCATTACAATTCATTAAGTACAATCTATTTTATGCTATGTCATTTTCGTAAAATTCGCTAAATAATAATTAAACCGACGTACTATATACTTATTAACACATTTTAAACAATACCTATTTACTTTAACTAAGGGTCGATTTTTCAATCGTCCGATAGGCCCTATTCGACGAACAACTCTTAAAGTATCTGTCAGTGAAGTGCTCATCTGAGGATTGAAAAATCGGCCCTAGCACTCTTTAACTGCGATATTCAGAAACTGTGGTACCTTTTTAATCGTTTAACGAAATCCACATTACGACCTCTTATAAAAGTTACAGTTACAAGCTAAGCATCTACAACATTGTGGCTACTTAGGTACGGCAGTAATTCTTCGAGCTACTCGCTCCCGCTCCCGCTCCCGCTTCCGCGGTTAATGTGGTCACACAACATAAAAGTAGGTAGTGAAAGACAGCACCTCGTGAAAGGTTCGGTGTCGATCAATGATATAATTTGAATCATCGCCGTTGGCATAGTTATATCATTTTGTAAGAGATAATGGGAATGTAGGTCGACGTACCGTCTGGTTTACTTAGTGTTAAAAAGGAGTGCCGAGCTTATTTTTGCTTCAATAACAATAACAGACTAGTCTGTGTGCTCTTAGGTTGCCGTTCGGGTTTGTCTTGCTGTCCCACTTTTTCTTATGGGTTTGATGCTTGAATCAACCGAGTGAGGGATACAGCAAGATAAACCCGAATGTCATTCTAAGAGGTTACGGACTTTCCTCCTTATTAATAAATGCTTGGTCAGGGGATACTCATCTCAAGTGCCTGTCCGGCATTTGAAGTTTAGTATACGGGTACGCGACCCCGGCCTCCCCTAGCTACTATAGTCGCTTCATAAGTCTTCCGTGGCTGTAGTATCCTTTCAAACCCTGTCCTACCCCAATTCTACGTCCCTCTCCAACCTTCTGTCCTACCTCTTCCCTTTCCTTGTTTTATCCGCCAATCTAAGGTCTGCCGTGCCGAGAGATGCGTGACTAGGGGCGTGCCTAGTCGTAAGCGTGCCAAATAGCCTTGGGGACCAGGCGACCCCCAATTAAAGGCTTGCCTTATCCTGGCATGCGGGGCTCTGCCAGGATGGACATCCATTCCCTAGCTACTCGTGGGTACGAAATGGTTGAATCTCTAAACAAAAATGATGTCCAGGATGGCGGCGACGAGGTTCGCAACCCGTCACGTCCCGTTCACCACGGGGGCGAGAAGTGGGCTACGGAGAGCCGCTTCGCTACTTTGAATGTTAGAGGAGGAATGCAGGATAAAATAGACGAAGTGTGTCAGATGATGGATGATAGACATATTGATGTTTTGTGTGTGAATGAGACCAAGCGGAAAGGTTGTGACACCACCGAACATGGACCCTACAGGGCATATTGGTCTGGTGCCACTCGTGGCTGTCAGGGAGTTGGTGTCATACT
This sequence comes from Pandemis heparana, assembly GCA_963854515.1. Classification (NCBI taxonomy): domain Eukaryota; kingdom Metazoa; phylum Arthropoda; class Insecta; order Lepidoptera; family Tortricidae; genus Pandemis; species Pandemis heparana. The sequence continues at coordinate 3,257,142 of OY978011.1, read as the reverse complement.
TTCCGCAAGAGTGGCTGAGTGTGTGATTGAGTTTGAGTGTGTGAGTCCCAGGCTTGTCTGGGTGAGGCTGAAAGTTGGACTCACTCGTATCTTCATTCTCGGGGTGTATGCACCGACGGATGTGGGATCGAGTGGGTCTATAAAAGACAAAGCTGAAAGAGACAAGTTTTGGGATAGTGTGAGAGATATATTGAGTAAATGCAAGGAGAACGAGAGGATTATCATGCTAGGTGATTTTAATGGATGGGTAGGTAAAAAGCGTGACGGATATGAAAGAGTGCTTGGTGCGTTTGGTGATGAACGAGTGAATGAAAACGGGAAAAGTATGCTTGAAGTGTGTTTGGAGTGGAATCTTTGTGTGACAAACACAATGTTTGCACATAAAAAGATCCATATGTACACCCGGGAAGAAGGTAGTGCGAAGAGTATGATTGATTTTGTGATCGTGGATGAAAGATTGAGAGTTAAAGTCAGGGACACTCGTGCATACCGTGGAGTCGGCCTCCATACAGACCACCACCTGGTGATATGCCGAATTAGTGGTCTGTTTAAGCGATGGCGGCACCGGGTCAAAGAACCTACTAGTGTCCTAGAACGAATAAAAGTAGAGAATCTGCAAGACGAGAATGTAAGAGAAAAGTACAAGGATGAATTAAAAGGTCGATTTTGTGATGTAGATGAGGTATGTGAGATAGAAAAGGTGTGGACGGCATTTAAGGAAGGAGTTGTGAATGTAGCTACTCAGGTGTGTGGGGTGTGCAAAAGGGGAAAAGGAAGAAAGAAGAGGAACGTATGGATGGATGCTGAAGTGCAACAGGTGGTGCGAGAAAAGAAGAAGGCATGGTTGGATTGGTTAGCGAAAAAGGCTAATCGAAGAATGCAAAAGGTGACGGATGAAGAAGTATATAAAGCGAAAGACGTATACAAAAGAGTGAAAGGATTAGTAAAGGCGACTTGTGACAGAAAGAGGGAAGAACATAAGGATAATTTTGATAGGAGGCTTTCTGATGACTTCCGGACAAATATTAAGATGTTCTGGAAGTCTATAAAGACAGCCCGTGGCAAAAACACAGCCTCGGAGCTGAGTGAAATCAGAAGCCAGGATGGGAGTGTTATAAAAGAAGAAGAGTGTGTGCTAAAAAGATGGAAGGAATATTTTGAAAGTTTGTTTGAAAGAGCAGAAGAAGTAGTGCAAGTACCGGCTCATGCCGGAGAGATGAGTGAATGTAGTCAGGAAAATGAGATAGGTATGGATGAAATTGTGAACGCCATGAAAAGAATGAAGTTAGGAAAGTCTGCGGGGTATGATAGGGTGTCGGTCGAAATGCTGAGAGCCGGTGAAGGCGTGGTAGTTAGTCAGTTGTGCCACCTTTTCAACTTGTGTTGGACGAATGGTCGGGTACCGGAGGATTGGTGCAAGGCCGTGATTGTGCCGCTGTACAAGGGAAAGGGGTCACAACTAGACTGCAAAAATTACCGCGGAATAAGCCTTCTCAGCGTCGTCGGCAAACTGTATGCAAAGGTATTGATTGAAAGAGTTATAAAAGAGACCGATGAGAAAATATGGGATGTACAAGCGGGTTTTAGAAAGGGAATGGGATGCACGGATCAAGTCTTCTCCTTGCGGCGTATAACCGAAAAGTATATGGCCAAAGGCCAGAAAATATACTGCTTATTCGTCGACTTGGAGAAGGCTTATGACAGGGTGATGAGGAATGAGTTGTGGTCAGCGTTAGCCATGCATGGGGTGAACAGTAAGCTGATACAAGCACTAAAATCTCTCTATAAGGATTCTAGTGCTTGTGTAAGGATAAACGGGGCGTACACTGAATGGTTTAGCATCGAAAAAGGTGTTAGACAAGGATGTGTTGCGTCACCGTGGCTGTTCAACCTATTCATGGATACGTGCCTGAATGATTTGAAAAAGAATGACTGTGGACTGAGGATGAACGAGTTAACCATCAAATGCCTCCTATACGCCGACGACCAAGTGTTGTTAGCATCGTCGGAGGAGGAGCTGCAAAGGATGGCTAACATTTTGTGTGAGGCATTGGAAAGGAAAGGTATGAAAGTTAATGTGAGCAAGACGAAAGCTATGGTATTCGAAAAAGATGATAGCATGACAGAATGTGAGATTATAGTTGCGGGTGAGAAAGTAGAACAGGTAAAAGAATTTGTATATCTGGGCTCGGCTTTTACGACAGATGGAAAGTGTGAAAGAGATATTGAAAGAAGAGTGAATGCAGGAAACATGGTCAATGGAGCGCTGCGCGCCTTTGTGAGCAGTGAGAAGGTGTCAAAGAAGGCGCGTCTGGCTGTTCACAGAGGGGTGCTCGTTCCAACACTAATGTACGGTAGCGAAAGTTGGGTATGGCAAAAGAAGCATGAAAGTAGAATAAATGCAGTAGAAATGAGAGCGTTAAGAAGTATGGAAGGTATATCACTGAAAGATAGAATAAGGAATAGTGTGATAAGGGAATGTGCTGGTGTGAAAGAAGATATAGTGACTAGGATAGAAAAAAGTATGCTTAGTTGGTTTGGTCACGTAGAGAGGATGGATGAAAGAAGATTAACTAAACAGATTTATATGGGGAGTGTGAATGGGTGCGTTGGGAGGGGAAGGCCTAGGCGGACGTTCCGTGATCAAATTGGGGACGTTTTGGAGAAAGGCCAGGTCAAGAGTACCCGAAACCGACGAGCATGTATGAAGAGATTGATGAATGTGGATGAAGCGAAAGAGGTATGTCAGGATCGTAGCAAGTGGAACAAAGTAGTCTCTGCCTACCCCTGTGGGAAAGAGGCGTGACGATATGTATGTATGTATGTATGTATGTAATAAATGCTTTGTAAGCTTCTGCTAACTTAGCAATCGTTTGTCCTTATCTGTCACTTTGACACTTACGACTGCGGGTGGTAGGGCCTTGTGCAAGGTCCGTCCGGATCGCTACCACCATCTTACTCGCTAATCCTGCCGCTAAGCAGCAGTGCTTGCACTGCTGTGTTCCGGTGTGGAGAGTAAGACAGCCGGAGAAATTACGGGCACAAGAGGCATTTCATCTAAGTCCTCTAGGTTGGCAACGCATCTGCGATCCCTCCGGGGTTATGGGTGTCTATGGGCAGTGGTGAACGCTTACCATCAGGTGACCCACTTGCTCGTTTGCCTTCCTATTCACATAAAAAAAAACCTTTCAATAAGGACAAACGATTGCTAAGTTAGCAGAAGCCTTTAGAGCGTTTATGAATAAGGGGTTTATGTTTAATTTAAAAATCAGCAGGTAAATCAATTATCACGTAGGTACACCGAAATAGAATCAATCTTAATTTTAGTTCATAGACTCTTGTTGTGAGTTTTAATAAAATAAATTTCCTAAGCATTTTTTTTAATAAAAATAAAAATATTCTTTATTAAACTCCAAAAATCAGCACAGTGAGTTAACAAAAATTATAAAAAAGGTAGACAATTAGGTCTTGTCGCTAAAGCGATCTCTACCTTTTAAAATTAAAATAAAAAATTGAACCAATTAACTAGTAGGTAAATACATGTCATATTTGCTATGGAAAAAGCTTAAAATGCAAGTCTAATGGCATGTATAAGACAGTCAATATTATCGTGATACTGTAATGTCAATATTGTTAATTATGCATATAATTATGTACCTATTAGTAGGTAGGTACCGTTCGAAACAGTGACAATTTAATGAGTCACGAACACAATAGTATCGAATTATCTACCAGAAACTAGATTTAAATAAATCATCAATGTAGAAAAACATGTCACACGAGTTACATTTTAAGTAATATTTTTATTTATTCTTCTAGGAGAAGCAACGATACACCAGACCATTCCCGTATACTTTCGAAGAATAGGTACCTTTTTCATACACGCACATGACATTTCCAAACGACAGAAGACAACCGACGTGCATTGCACCTCTCAACAATCAACAACACTCGTATTACGACTAACAACTATATAAAACAAGAGCTCCAGAGTATTGCAAAGTATACTGCTTGCCTGTTCAAATTCAAGCTTGATTATTTCATTCAGATTAATAATAACAATTAAATTAAAAAAATTAAACCCTCACGCAGTAATCAGGTAGTCATACGAAAATAAAGAAATAATTCAATTTATGCCAAACATTTTGGAAAAACGCTGATACTCTTCAAATTGCTAGACCGATTTTTACCAGATACTAAGAACGGGCAAGGAAAAAATTTCGAATGAAAAAAAAACTGCATCCAAATCGGTCCATCCATTTGAGAGCTAACGATGCCACAGACAGACAGACAGACATTGACTTCAAACTTATAACACCCCTTTTTTTTTGCGACGGGGGTTAAAAAATTGACAAGCTAAAGCGGTAAATAATTTGATATCAATAGGCTTAAGATTTGAAGTGACTCTTTGATTGACATGACTTGATGTTCCGAGACAGGCCGGGGTAAACTGAATGGAGTTCACGCCGGACTAGTGATACTCACACCGCTAGAAGATGGCAGCACCAGCGAGGCACACCACACGCCACACGGATATAGCGACACAAGCCACACCGGCCACACCCCCCTAGAACCTCCACAGTCCATCCTCCATACAGCTTTTAGCGCCATCAAAAGCGTCATCTCCTCCGTGGCTCCCGCTCTTACGCAATCCATAACCCACGAACCTGATACTTACCAACCACCCCCACCACCAAACCCCTCTTTCAAACCCATGTCGTGGAACGCCGTCAACTCCTACGGTGAACCAGCTATGGTTGAAGCCTACCCTGACTACGACCCACGCAACCCACACCCGCCTTTCGACTACGCTTCCAACAAGAAATCAGTAGCTCCAAAACCATCAGCTTCATACCTCCACCAAACAGGCCTGACACCCGAAAAACTCGAAAAGATAAACCACAATTTAAACAAAATCGCGGCTTATATGAACGAACATAATATCCAGCGGTCGTCAGAAGAACATCCAAAGATAACTGCTATGGATGTTTATAAAGACATGTTGGTCAGAGGTCAAATCCCATTGCTCCCTACTCCCGTTGTGACCGACAATGAGATCGGAGTCCTACCCGCGGATCTCCTTCCCTCTGAACCTCCGACTACGACTACAACGACTACTACCACGACGACTACGACGACTACAGAAAAACCGACTACGACCGAAAGCCAGAAAGATAGGAGAAAGAAGGACGTGAAGTATATCCTGAGAGGCAACAGGATTGTCCTAGTTTGAACACGACTGACAAGACTGACTGAGGTACGTGCGACGAATGACGGTGACTGGTTTCTGAAAACTTGTGACGTCGAATACATCGTCATGGTATCATAATTTCCGTACAGTAAATTAACTAACTAAGTACAATAACTTAACTAACTTGAGACGTAAACGCGTTCGGGACATTTTTTCGGTTTGAAAACATACTCTAAAGGTTCTGACATTCAACATTACTAAATTGAATCTAAGCTCCCTGATAACAATTTACAAACTGTCCATATCTTTGCAAATACCTGCAATTCCTAGCGTCTTATTATGGTGGTTTTATCTGAAGGACGTTATAAGTTTCCAGAGCTTGACGTGACTAACTGGACGTAGAAGCACATCACTAACACACCCTGTTGTATGTAGTAGTGGAGTAGTTTAGAAGTAGTTAGACACACTCTTACTCTCATTAACTTTTCTTTTATAACTTACTTGTTATTATTACTTTGCTGTGTTTTGTTTTCAGATAACGTTATTAGATTTCGAAAATGAACGATATTCGAACGAAAAAGTATTTCATAACATAAAATAATTTCATATTTACGTTTTGTTCGAATTAGGCTAAAATAAGTAGATAAAATGTCTACGTTGCCTTAATTAATGTTGATAATAACCCGTTGTTTTCCTGTGGGAATCCAACTCATTCCATATCGGAATATTAATCACAGTTTTGCAAAACAATATTATTTTGAGTTGTTTGCCAATTGCCACATACTAATTAAATATTATTTATAGTGTTGTGAAGTGTCGATGAAATGAATCAATAGGGGCCTTACCAGCATGACGTCTTAATCCGATTCTTTAGCTGTCATCTTTGACACTTCTAGTATGGATCTGACAGCGATCGATCCAATCAAATAGTTCGAAATTTAATCGCTTAAGACGTCATGGTAAGGCCCTGGATATCCCATATCCACAGATTCATCAGTGGCCTATGCACTAAATATATGAGATAGCAATTGCTTCAGTGGCACTTGAGAAGCTATGAAAGCTAATATGAGAGTGGTATAAAGACGAACAATACGAATACTAAATTAACAAGAAGTCACAAAAGTATACTGGAATATTTGAGCAGTCAGCTGGGTTATTTTGATTGAACAATCACGGTTAATATTATTTTAATGTAATTTTTAATTCTACATTAAGTCACCCCTTTGATGCCGTATACTTTGAACGTCAACCTTATGTATGGAGACATTTGCCAACTACAAAAAAAAGTTCAGTCAAATTAATCCAACAATCAGCTCTGACGAGTATCTGACCCCCGACTTAACAACACCGCTCAATTGTTAGAGCCGTTGTGAATTTAAAGTCCCCATCGCACACCTAGTTGTTCCGTGGGGAAAATCTATGTACCCATGGCTCAGAGGCTTTTTTCTCATGAGCTTTGAAATGGTCTTGCTGTAGAACAATAAAAAACAGTTAAAAAAAAGAGCCTCACCTTGGTACCAGTTGTGCAGCCAGAGAAGAGAAGGAAGCCAGAGAGTCAGAGAGGTTCCCCACGGGACAACTAGATGTACAAGGGGAATTTCAATTTCCAGCGTCTCTACCGGTTGAGCAGCGTAGTTGTGCCGTCGGTTAGAAGAACAACTATCTGCTTCAGTATTCCAGATAAATTTTACGACGCAGCGTACTTAGTAGGTAATTAAAGTGTTAATTTCTCATTCTGTATTACAGATGTGCCTGAACATGACGGTGCGGTATTCGGAGGTGAAGACTTACAACAATACTACTATCAACAGTAACTTTGGCTATAATACCAGTGATAACTAGTAATAGAATTCGCACTTTAACCTTAAGAAAATAAAACCATTGTGTGGTTCAATTTATTACTGTGCTAACGCGTGGTTTTACCATGATGTCTTAGTGCGATTAAATTCCTATTCAGTTTAGGTTCGCTCGCTGTCAGTTCCGTACTAAAAATGGCAGCTAAAACCTTAACTGAGTCGGAATTTAATTGGATTATATGGTAAGGCTCCAGGAGTGGCAGTTAAAATAATTATGAAGTCAGGTTGCAAATTCAAGATCAGAATGCTCAGTGTAAAGCTACGGACACATTCCTAGCACAACGTTGCCAAACTTCGCTTGACATGTCTGGCAACATTGCGCGACACGTTGCGCCAGCGCCGCACGGGTCGCGCGATGTCGCCAAACATGATAGGTGAAGTTTCACGATGTCGCACGAGTTCGCCTGTCGTCGCTATTAACGTAAGTCGCGCGATGTCGCCAGATTATGTCAGGCGAATAACTGTGTTCTAGCGAAAAAAAAACGCAATTAAGTGTGTGTAAATAAAATGATATTACTAGAGCCAGGAATTAGTGAAGAACATTTTTCAATATTGTTCTAACTCAAAAGTGTATGGATTTTGAATTTATAATCTGTTTGTATTTTAGTAATTTTTATTTATGTAGGTAATCCGGAAATGAGCCGAAAGAGGATAAATTCTAAATTTTGTTTACTGTAAAGCCGCGAATGAGGTAAAATGTATGAATCTAAGTTAGACTAATTTGTTATGTTTGTTCGGAAATGGCTCAATACCAAAGTAATAGTGTCATTGGCTTTCAAATATACAATAAATAGCATAAATTCCTAATTTAAATGCCCCTCTGTATTTACTTTTTTACTTTATTAACAATTTAAATTGTTTCAAAATGCTTTATGTATTTCTCTGTAGATTGCACAATATTGTAGACTCTTACCAAACAAACCTTACAGAATGTTGATGTTGTGTTCATCAAATTTTACCAGAGAGGTATATTTTTCGTGAACACGGAAATGAATTGTGCTCTATTTTTCTAAATTCTTATTAGATGCTGTACAAAAAGCTGAGATGCATTTCTTTCAGTATTTTAGTTAGGAATGTTCTTCTCGGTATTACAAACATTAATCGTTATTTGATTTATTTTCTACAGGATATATTGACTGCCTATACAATAAACAAGGTCTGTTAAAGTAATTCTGGAATTTTTCAGTAGGTGGTTCTGTTAGTTTGATTGATCACTTCTACAAAGATTTTTCATTTGAATTTTTGATTCAAAGTTTAGTTCCGCCTTTGATGTTCATCAACATCGATCAATGTATGGAAAAATTTGTCAACTATGATTCAACAATCCAAAAAATACAGGGATATTTAGTCAGACTGACCCAACCTGCTTAAATATTCCGGATTTTTTTAAAGATACCTTGTTAATATAAGCTTCCACAATAAATATCAAGTCGCTATTTCTTGTAATCGCGGTTTATAGATATCCTATAAAAAATGACTGATGTAATTCACCGCTATCGTGAATCATTTATAACTGTTATTCATCAATATCATCAACATTTTCGAAGATGCAATTCAGTTTTAAATGATTTTAGTGGAATCTGTAGGATAATTTTTAAGTTTGTATAACCGGTGTGAAAATTTTTCTCTATTTTTGTTCTTATTTATTCAAAGGTGTATGTAAATAAACGTAGTAATGTAGAACGAATTTATTAGTGTCGTTGCTGTACATAACAGAAATGCTCAATTACTGTATTTATCTCATACATACGAGTAGTTTTTTAAATAAATTATTAAGGGTATTATGTGTTTTATTCGAGAGAACGGTCGTGCTTTGCGAACACTTGAAAGTCCTGATTCAAGTTTATAATATTACTAACCCCTTCGGGCATAACATGACCAATGGAGTGATAATTCTAGCTATTTCATTCCGAAACTAATTTTTAAGGTTCCCTACCCAAAGAGTAAAACGGGATCCTACTACTAAGACCCCTATCCGTTGTCTGTCTGTCTGTCGCCAGACTGCTTCTAAGGAACCGTGACTATCTAGTTGAAATTTTCACAGATTATGTATGAACAAAAAACATCAGCGTCTATTTAAGAGTTTACTAAGAAATAGGCACAAAAGACCCACTCACAATAAGAATGTTCAAAAATTCTACAGAGGGGATTTGGGATACTTTTACTTATTTTAGATAATCTAAATAAGCTAGAACGGATGAATAAATACCTATTGGTCATACACATTTGGCAAAGAGATGGTTATATATAGTAAGGAATAACACATAAGTAGGTTACTTTTATCCCAAAAATTGCGTAGTTCCCACGGGATAGCGATAAATGAATTCTTTGCAGACGAAGCTGCAACAGCTAGTACTTTTATAAAGCGAACCCAGTTTGTTCGATAAGTGTAAAATTGCTTTTAATATCATTCAGGGGCCAAAAGCAATAAACTGTGATATGTCGTGCTCAGAGTTTTAGTTCAGGCGCTTAATATGATAATTAGCTCCTTCATCATCACATCATAATATCAGCCAGAAGACGTCCTCTCCGCTAGATTTATGGCCTGTTTCACCAATCTCTGTTAAGTTACAGTTATCCTAAGTGTCAGTTATCTATGATGACGTCTCAGTCTGTTTCATAGTAATAAATAGAGACGTCATCATTAGTGGTGGTCGTTATTACAACAGCAGATAACGTAATGCATTATTTGCACGCAACGAACAACACATTATCGAATCGTCAACTATCCTGTTATCATTATTCGTTGTCTGTTGTCAACGTTGTTCATACGCGCACTGTTGCCGCACTTGGCATAGAAGCGCAAGCGAGTGCACAACAAATCAAGTAGGTGTGTGCGAGAGTGCAATTCAAATGACTGACTTTTGATATCATTATTAGCTATTGCTGTTTGCTGTCAGTCAGTACAATAACAAACAAGGTAACAAAGCGTTGTTTTGCTTTTGTCCCCGTACGTTTTTATTACGCTGCGGACGCGACGAAATAAATATAATAATTATTTAATAATAAGTTCATTATCGTTTTGTAAAACAGCAATATAACAGGATAACAGACAACAGTTTACAATAACAGCTATTTAAGAATAACACAACACTGTTATTCATTATTGCAAAACAGCCGTTATTGCCATCATAGATAGCTGGAACTTAACAGAGTGATGAAATTGGCCCTTAATGTAGGCCTGCCCTAAGGATCTTCACAGAATTGACGACTTCGCAGCATATTTAATTACTAGCTGTTGCCCTCGACTCCGTCTGCGCAGAATTCGCTATCCCGCGGGAACTATGCGATTTCCCGGGAGAAAAACTATCATAGGCCCTAGGACTAAAAGTATCAGTATAAAAAATTTCAACTAAATCGGTCCAGCGGTTTAAGCGTGAAAAGTTAACAGACAGACAGACACTTTCGCATCTATAATATTACTAGAAATTGCACTCTTTAAAGGTTTGGTTTTGTTCTTTTTCTTAATTATCTAAATTCGTCGTGGGTTTTTAAAGTTTTAAGTTTTGAGGCACTATTTTCCCAAATTTCATCCTCCATTGTCTCAGTTCCGTTTCACTGAATAAAGTAAGTATTTTCCGAACAATAACTTTTACTTATTCAAATTACATAACAACCAATTGGTACATTATCTAACTTAGAAAAAAAACTGTGGGGTGGTAATTTGTCCAAATGATAGCGATTTGGTTCAGAAGAAGGCAGTAATGAGAAGAAAATTGACGCTATTTTGCTGTAAAGTGAATTAAAAACAGACTGTCCGGTAATATATTCAATTCAGCCATTAGAATAAAAAACGGAACAGTACCTACCTAGTTGTTAATTTTTAATTTTGATTGTGAGAGTTTTTTCAAAAACTACTGGTCTGATTTTGATGCGGTTTTTGCTTGTAGACTGCATTTTTTATACCTACTCAAGATAGGTATGTGTAATAACATCGTTGCCTAGTAGACAGGCCTCGAATATACTAAAAAACAGGCCAAGTGCGAGTCGGACTCACGCACAAAGGGTTCCGTACCAGAAATACTCTGTTGTATGGGAGCCCCCCGTAATAATAATTATTATTTTGTTTTTAGTAGGTACTTGTTGTTATAGCGGCTACAGAAATACACAATCTGTGGAAATTTCAACTGTCTAGCTATTACGGTTCTTGAGATACAGCCTGGTGATAGACGGACGGACGAACAGCGAAGTCTTATTACCTAAAGGTGGAAACACATTGTTAACACGCGACGCGACCCGATGCAACGCGACGCGTGTTGAGTCGAATCAAATTGTATTATTTTCTATGACCAGAACCACACTATGAACATCCGACTCGACGCCATGCGCATACATTCGTTGCATCGGGTCGCGTCGCGTGTTAATAATGTTTTTCCACCTTAATAGGGTCCCGTTTTTACCCTTTGGGGTACGGAACCCTAAAAAAGATAAATGTCCCTCTAAAAATATTATATCCTCATAAAGCCACTACAATGAGTAGGTAAGATGGACGGACGAACATAAATATTTTTTTAGGTAGGCCGCGGATCAGATAACTTTGGGAACCACTGGATCAGATACTCACTTGTATCTACCTCATCGTTCTTTTTTCATTCCGAGATAAAGTGAAATTTAATAACTTTTTTTTTAACTTGCGTCTGTAGGCCCTTTACCTCGATCGGTAATTGTTGTGCTGTGCCGCTTCCGGTATCGGCGGAAACCGGTACTTCGCTAACCACTGAGCTAGATTATTCTGCACGGTACAACCGACGACAAAACGGTATCTACGATACCGAATTATACTTATTAATTTGTTGCACTCAGGATGAGGTTATGACCAGTAGAGTTTCACTTAATAACTTTTACGTTTCGATTTTAACCGGCTTTGAAAAAGGAAGGATCTGGATTCCTAGAAATGTTTTGTATTTAGAGTTTTGCAGACATGTAAATAAGAAAATGGTGCCTTTTTGAATCGCACCTAAATATAATTTACAAGAATGCTGAAGGAACATTAACACTGTGGCAAAAAAAAAAACTTAAATGTAAGCTTGTGAAAGATCCTGTGAAACATTAAAAAGACACTAATTGCATTGATTTACGTACATAAATATATACGTAAATCAGGTCTTTATCCCTTACAGGGTAGACAGAGCCTAAGGTAAACAAACAAGACCTATATGCCACGTTTAGCTCGATTGCGGGCGTACAGGTGAAAATAGGAACGGGTGCTAGCCGCATCGCCTATATGATTCTTACAATTTTCGCTGATTCCCTCGATAAACTTTTACCATATGCGCGGGAAGAAAAGCAACTGGTGCATTCTATGTGTTTTCTTTTTACTGTATTTTGAAAACAAAATAATAATAATAAAAGTATAATACTTAAAACCCAAACAAGTGCGGGTAGTTAGGAAAATCCGTGCAGCTAGAACATGTAGAAGATGTTGATACCCGCCTCTTCAGTCCTCTCGAGACCATGGATGCAAAGTCGCGTCCGAAACGTCGAGGTATTTACAATTTTTTTATTTGCGTGATTAAATCCTGTTCTTCTTATAATAATACTTAAGCCTTAGGGCAGCGTCTGTACAAAAATATATGCAATTTGTACCAACCCGATCTCGGATTCTGGATCATCATTAGAAGTCATCAGTCAGTGAAACTGCCTACCAGCCTAAATACTTTGAACACTGTTTATCACAGTGGCAGTGTTCTTCAATGTCTAGGAGCTGAGAAAAAACAGAATGTACCTGCTCTTCCCGCGCGGATGGTAAAAGCCCATCGAGGGAACGGGCGAAAATGTTAGGAATCATTGTTATAGCTATATTGTTAAGCGGGTAGCAACCCACCACTATTTTGACTAACGTGGCTTATCTACCCGTGAGGGATAAAGATGTGATTTATGTTGACGACGTGGTAGTTGGTAGTGACCCTGCTCGCGAAGCAAGCGTGTTGGGTTTGAATCCTGATAAGGGCATATATATTTGTGTGATGAGCACGAATATTTATTTCTGAGTCGTGGATGTTTCTATCGATTTAAGTATGTATTTCTCTATATAAGTATTGTAGTACCCATTAATACAAGCCTTATAGTAAAGTTGCCGGCAAACATCATGAGCAAGAACGACGTGGAAAGGGTAAGTTCGCGCATGTACTTTTATACCAAAGAGACGCTAAATTCACTTCTGCGCATTCAAGGTCATGCTCAAGATGTTTGCCGGCAACTATACTAGCGCTTACTTTGGGACTAGGTCAATTTGTGGGAATTGTTCCATAATATTTATTTATTCTGTATGGTTAGGTTAACCCCTTGCTTAATTCTGCGCATGTCCAATTGTCCATGCGCACTAATAAGCTACTAGCATCGGCGCGGGCGCAATGACTGATCGCAAATTGTCGTTTCTAATCGCATGCAAGGAGTCGCCGACCGCTACTCTCGCTGTCGCTGCATTCCAGTTGCATCATTATTGCAATTTAATTATTTTAACGAAGATTGGACGCAAAATATGCTAAGAACGTAATTTTAGATCAGGGGCCTTACCATGCCGTCTTAATACGAAATTCCGACTAAGTTTAGGTTGAAGTTGTTATTTTTGTATGGATCTGACAGGATCTGACAGCGAGCGAACTTTAACTGAATCGCATGAAGACGTTATGGTAAGGCCCCATGGTCGAAAATGTTATCAGCATTTAATGTATTAAAGTCCAACATTAAGTGAACGTGTTAATTTGAATAAAGAAAGGCCTACAATGTCCTCATAATGTCAATGTATGCTAAGTTTCGGTCGAAAATTGAATACCTAAGTTTAGCGAAAGTGAAATTAAAACTGACGCATTTTTAAATTGGTCATAAGAGGATATTAAAGTTAATACTCTGATTTGAATAAAGCTAATATACATAAATAGATAAGTTTGTAGTATACATTATGATCACGTTTTTAGTTTTGTGGGTGTACTAGCGGAAAAGGGAATCAAAACAATAACGGGTTGCTAGCCGCATCACCTAATGATTCCTAAGTTTTCGCCGATTCCCTCGAGCTCCTCAAAGGGCTTACTAGGGTTGAAGATGCACGAGCCGCATCGCCTTTAACGTGATTCCTAGCGCCAACAAGTTTGATCTCTGATTCCTAGGTCTATCAAACCCTAGGTCACTAACCCGCTTAATTACTAACCTGGCACTTTGTGGAAAGCGCGCACCGAGGCCCGACGTGCAGGAAGCTTGATAATCACAGCCTGCAGTTCCTAGGTCTAGCAAGGAAATTGTAAAATTGATTAAATGTTTCTAAAATTCTCCGAGCCATTTCAACGCCTTAAGCAAACCAATTGCATCTTGATTTCTACATTATCACTCATCGTATGCAAAATTAACATCACATCCAAATTATTTCATGACCTTTTTAAAAATTATACAAGAACTAGCTTCTGCTCGTGACTACGTCCGCGTAGAAGCAATTGACATGTTTATCGCTATCCCGTGGGAACCATGCAATTTTCCGGGATGAAATGTAGCCGTGGCTAAGTAGTAGTCATGCTATTATCACTTCAGCTTTGGAAACTAGATTTTAGAAGCAGTTAGGCTACGAAACCGTCGTTTACCGACATTTAAGTACATCTGCAAAAAATAATAAACGAGATTAAAAGTACCTAATTAAAGATTTAAAGACCTAATTAAAAGCCCGCGTACTACGGACGACTGACCACCCTTCTAAGATTATCTTAATCTTAGTTCGGTTTCGATACCACTACTGACGTGGGGGTCGTATAAAGCGGTACGTTGACCCATTTCGCACCTCATACCGAGTTCGGACGGAGTCATGTTCACATCACTAGTGGAATAAAAAACAGATTCGAATTTTAAAGTTTTTACTTTTTTTGTGATAAAATGGACTAAGGTGATTGAAGTGTGTGAAGTGGCCAGTGTTTTGACATTTTTGATCGGCAATATGAAGGTGAGAGCGTTGCGTTTGAATTTTATGATTGTTATTAAAATTAATAACACAATTAAATTTTAAGCTTGTAATATGGGTACTAAGCAACTAATAAAATTATATGAATAAATAAGTACAATACTTAAATATTTATTAAATATTCGAAACACAAGAACAAACATTTTTTGCTTACAGTCGAGAGCATAAATATCGATACTGCGATCATATCCAATATAGGTATGTCATCGGCCTTATTGTTTATTGGCATAAAGGTCTATAGAAGTTTTTGACGTCTTGGTAACGTACATTATACTTAAATACCCTTGACTGTACATGCAGATATAATAAATATGTGCATTATTTTGCATAGATCTTATCAAACCTGGGAACTCAAGCTTCGTAATATACCTTAATTTTAGATGCATTAGGTACAGTCAACTGGGGTGACTTTAAAAAGTAATTTTAATGACAAAACCATTATTATTTTTTTACGTTTACTGCTTCCAATCAATGTCTTCGTCAATCGCCTTTGCGTCTACATGCCAAACATTCACCGGATATGGATAATATCGATTTTATAGCAATTTTAAATTGATCAAAGTAGCCCCAAAATTACCAAAGTCACCCCAGTTGACGGTACACTTCTTGCTGCTGTAGCTGTATCTTGATAAGCCAAAGCTAATACAGCAAAAAAGATTCATAGAAAAAGTGAAAATAAGATAGTTATATAATTCACGTTTTTGTACATAAAAATACTTAAAAGTTACTCTACAATTACAACTACTTTTGTGAGTTAGGTAGTTATATTTCTATATATCGAGGGAATGGACGAAAATCATAGGAGTCATGTTATAGGCGATGCGGCTAGAAATTTAACCCATCACTATTTTGATTTCCCTTTCCACCTATACGCCCTTAATTGTGCTAAACGTGGCCATAAGGTACTCGTAAACGTAAAGTTGTTATCTTAGGCTCTGTCTACCCCGTACGGGATAAAGAAGTGATATATGTATGTATGTATGTACTTATATTTTTAGATTCATCAATTAATCAATCAATTACCATTAAACAATGTATTGACTGTATCGTACCAATATTATAAATGCGAAAGTTTGTGGAGTGAGGATGTGAGTGAGTGAGTGTGTGTTTGTTACTTCTTCACGCTGAAACGACTGCTGTTGGATGGATTTGGATAGCTTTTTCCGTGACTTCGTCTACGAAGCATTCCTTTATTGCTACCCCACAATAAAAAAAACTTTCTCATTTGTAGTACCTATTAGTACCTACCTACCTAGTAGACAGACTCTGTAGGCAGGACAAGAATATACGTAGGTATGCTTTATTCAGTCAATACATTTCACTTTTAATTTCGAAATACTGGAAAACGAGTGCAAGTTTGATGACCGTTAAACTAATAAAAAAAAAACAAAGACAAGGGCGTTACGTCCCATGTAACTTTCTTTATAAAAGTTCAAACGCTAAAAAACAAGATGTCCCAATTCTAACCGCAAATTGTAATTTAATGACCTGTGGTTTGATCCCATTTAATTTTGCGGTGGCTAATCGGCTGTAAATCTTACCGTTTATCTTTTTACTTAACCACATAAAAAAAAAAAACATATTCTAATATTAAACGGGACATCAAAAACCGCATATCACGCCAAATTATACTCGTAAGTACGAATTGGTGCAGCTCATCTAAGCTAACTAATATTATAAATGCGAAAGTTTGGATGGGTGGATAAATGGATCTTTGTTTGTTACTCAATCACGCCAAAACGGCACAACGAATCTGGATGAAATTCGGCACATAGGTAGAGAAAAGTCTGGAATAGCACATAGGCTACTTTTTATCCCGGAAAATTCCCGGCCGATTGCGATAAACGAATTCTTTGCAGACGAAGTTGCGGGCAACAGCTAGTACGTAGAAAATGCAATGCCGTTGTATGATTTAAGGAAGTAGAAAACCGGGATAAACCATGCTTCATGGCTCAAGAACTTTAGAAGGTGGTCAAAGAGCAATAAATCTTTCGCTTAGCAGTATCCCAGATTACAAGAGTCTATAGACGATACCGTAGAAGATTGAAAGCATTTTTCAGTGAATAAATCCACTTAAAATTTTTCTCGAATTATACAACTTCGGTGGCAGTTCCGCCCAGAATGACGAGCGCTATTGATTTTAGTATAAGGCTAAAAATGTCCTTTTATCCATTCTTTTTGCGTTATATATGTATGAGAGTAATGAAACGGAAAGCTGAAAATTGCATGAAAACAACACTTTTCGCCTTACAAATACTAAAATCAATAGTGGTCGTGATCCTGAGCAGAACTGTCATCGAAGATGTATAATGTGTGGGAAAATGCTCAGTTATGTCTTCAAAGTCGGACATTTTAAGAAGTTACTCAGTATGCACGACTGGCACAGGTGACCGATCTCGAGTGCCCCTAAACCGTAGAACGTCCCGAATCGTTACATTTTCACTAGAGGCTCTGTTCTGATAATGAGTTTTAGTAATGCTGAGTTGGAACCATTTTGTGACAAACTATTTAAGTAGGTATGTGTAAATTTTTGTACTTAATTGTTTTTATTTTGTTTTTTAAAATCGATTGTGTTTGTCATATTAAATGAACTTTTTTCTTCTTCTTAATAGGGTCCGTTTTTACCCCTTGGGTACGGAACCCTAAAAACATATACCAACGGCAATCTTCACCTTTCCGCCTTCTTTCAGCCGGCTAGGAAGCAATTAACGTTCTACGATAACTAGATATCAAGCCTACCTCTTAGATCAGTTATACAGGACAGGAGTAACAAACCTTTCAAACTGCGGACAGTCTGTTAGCAAGGCGTCACCGTGAAATGTGGTACCAGTTCCAGCAAAGATAACTTACGAGAGAAATTGGATTTGCATTGGAAATGCGACCGGTTTTGCTCGCAAGGTCGTTCGCTGTTGTTTGTCAACAAAGATTTGCGAATTTCTACAGCGACGCTTTAAATAAGTATAATGATTTAAGTATACCTCTAATGAGTGAAAATCTTAGGAATCATGTTATAGGCGATGCGGCTAGCAACCCGTGACTATTTTGATTTCCCTTTACACTTATGCCCACAATCATGCTAAGCGTGGCCTTTAGGTCTTGTTACCTTATGTTGTTAGTCTTAATGCGATTCAATTCTAATACAGTTTCGGCTCGCTCGCTGTCAAATGCGTACTAAAAATGACAGGTAAAACTGGAACTGAATCGAAATTGAATCGCGTTAAGACGTCATGGTAAGGCCCCTGTTCTATTTTTATCCGTGTGCGCTACTCTTTTGCAAAGTTACGCTTATAGGTAATATTATTATTTAATTTCGCTCTCGCGCTCTAGAAGAAGAAAAAAAATTATTCATGACAATCACAACACATCAAATAAAAAAACACATAGAACAGCAGATAAATAAATAAATTGTCACAAAATGGTCCCAACTCAGCATTTGCTGGCCTTGCAGCCAGCGCTGGTCTTCCGTTGGGACCATAGGGTCTACTGACATTTCCTATGCGGTCGACATCTTATCATCCCTGAATTAGGGGGTATGTTTAAAATAACTTGCCAAACCTGCAAGAAGGTAGTGTGTTGTGGTACACTTAGCTTAGTATCGTGTTAGACAGCTAGCAACTCGTCCAACAGAACCGGTCACTCTAGATTTCACATCATGCGTTGCGCTAAAGACAGCCTTGCATTTCTCATCGACATTATGACGATGGCTTGTCCATGGTGACATATATTATATGCAAGGATCGTAGAATGCGACTTACGTGCTGGTCGTGCAAAGTAAAAGCATGGAATGTACCAGTTGCTTATCTTCCCGCGCAGATGGTAAAGGCCTATCGAGGAAATCGGTCAAGGAAATGTTATAATATTAAACCAACCCGATATTGGCGATTACTGCTCTCAGATTGACCTGCCGAAGGTCAAATAGGTCACTAGATATGATAAAGCAGCAATTATGATCGATAAGGATGTTAAGTCGTCGTAAATGAAACTGGATGATTTTTTAATTAAGTACTTAAAAGACTTCGTTTCATGTAGAAGAAAAATCTATTGCAAAAAAAACTCTGATTATTTCCTCTACGCTGCGTACCATCAGTTTATTTGCTTCTCTTGTTTAAAATAACAAAAGGCAAAGGACCTTACCCCTTGCATTCAGGGATATACTCGTGCTCTTTCTTTGTACCTTTCGACTTCATCAGGTATTCTTCTGTGTGGCCATGAATCCCCAGGTGGTATCAAAAGCGCCCAGTGGTAGAAAAAGGGCGAGGTTGTCGCATCACCGGTGGTATATAGGGTGTGGGAGCAATACTATAGGTGAAGTATGTGGCTATGGGTCGTGGTCCACCTATAGTTTGTATATCTGGTTTTCAACGGAGCTCCGACCAAGGGCGGGGCCTCTTCTTTGAGTATTTTACCCTTCGCCTTCGGGCAAATGAAGATACCTAACTAACCTAACTTACGTATTTTTGTATTAAAATCATAATCTCAGTGATTCGAAATAATGGCAGCATTTTTTCCGGGTGGACCACGACTCATATAGCCTTAGCCAACGCGTTTAATGGAATTGATACTAACTCGTGTTTTTTTTTAATCATTGCCGGACTCGCATTGATTTATGCTGTCATAATGCGCCTATTATCACTTCAAGCGGTAAACGAGACCGCTAACGGTGTTTGTAGTCTATTTATTAAGCCGCTATTCAGCTTCTTTATAACTAAACTTAACAACAGGTGTAGTTTACTGCAAATTGCCGCGAGCATGGTTATTGGACGTGATTTATCCAGCTAGCTATTCATTTAAATAATGGTAATAGTTGCATGTTAAAATTGAACTATATGGCGGTTGTTTGGTTGCTAAATGAACAATAGCAATTACCACATTAGGCCGGCAAGGGTAACGGGGTTAGGTTAGCCGGTAAGGGGTTGCCCCCCAGTTGCTTCTCTTCCCGCGGATCGTAAGTCTATAGAGGGAATGGGCGGAAATCGTAGGAATCATGTTGCAGGCGATGCTGCTAGCAACCCATAGCTATTTTGATTCTCCTTTCCACCTATATGAGTACGCTCCCAATCATGCTGTCTGATTGGCTCATCATCTGTGGCTCTGTCAACTATAAGGGTGATTTATGCATGTATGTACCTATGTATGTGAGGGATTAAGTGACTAATTAAAACAAACTCCGATGTTAACTCGAGATAAGCTACAACGCTGATCGTAGCGTACCACAAGTAAGAGTAAGAATGAATAATCATAAACCAACTCATATCGTGGTCATCGACCTCTTACTAAAGTCTAATGCATCAATCCACGCATCGCCTGACACATGCATGTTTAAGAAATGTACTTACTAATACTAGAGAAAATTTAAGTTTAGCTCTCGTGTTCTTAAATTACACTATTAGCGCATAATTATAATAAAGTAGTTTAGATTACTCTTTCAACGAGCCAGATAGAAAATTTCGCGTTTTTAACTTAATCGCTTGAATCGAGTAATATTCCGCTTAATTCACTTAGCTGATTAATAGACAGACGTGTTATTTCTTTAGCTAGGATAAACATTGTTTTCTCCAACCTGCTCGGAAATGTGCATCTTACTGTCAAAAACAGCTTCCAGGAAGGTCTCTGTTACTGGCGCAACATTAGAAAAAAAAAACACAGCTGTAGCGGCCGGGAAATAGCGGATGCGGCCGGGAAATTTTCATTACTGCACAACTATTTAACTTTTTAATATGTTATGACTAAGATCATTCACCACAAACAGCCAAATGCTCGTACAATCATAATGGAACCAGTGCGTTTAAAAGTTTCTTAAATAGTTTTTTTTTTTTACCTAAAGATCAGAATCTGTGGTGGTGTCTGATTTTTTAATCCAATGTATTGTAATTTAAAATATCTTTATAACATTTAAATTTGCACTTTTAGTTGATTTATTACAATTTTATAGTACACAGAAATATAGGTACTTTAGAGAAATGGCGTTATCAGAAGAAAATGTGAAATTACAGTGTAGCTACGTACTGTTGCGGGAGTAGAACATTGCAACAATTTTGTTCAATTGCATGCAAGTCAGTGGAATATTTTAACATTTTATTTTATTTCCTCGCATTATTAGAGAAAAGCACTATACATGCCTCGGCGGAAACGGCAATTCGTGGATTCGTATTTATTAAGGCGAAGGGATAGGCAAATGACCTTGCCCGTTTGTGACGTGGCAAGCAGTCCGATCAATGCGACATCTGTTAAATAATCGACGCGTGAACTCGATGCGAATGGGCGCGGGCTGATGGATTGAAATATTGCACTGTGATGTTAGTAGATGGCGCTTGTTTCAGTTTTCCGATTGCCTTACACAGACACAGCATAATGTTCAAATCAGATTTCGCAAAAATAATAAAAATTGAAACATTTCGGCATTCGTAACGTGGCCTTAAAGTCTTGTTACCTTGGGCTCTGTCTGCTCCGCAAGGAATAGAGACGTTATTTATGTATGTATGTATGTGATATTATACATGAGAAAGTTTGTGACGATGTGAGTGAGTGTGTAATGTTTGTTTCTTCTTTTTTTTATGTGAATAGGAAGGTAAACGAGCAAGTGGGTCACCTGATGGTAAGCGATCACCACTGCCCATAGACACCCGCAACCCCGGAGGGATTGCAGATGCGTTGCCATGCCAACCTAGAGGACTTAGATGAAATACCTCTGCATGAAATTTGGAACGAAGACAGTTGGTACCCTAGATTAAAACAGGCTACTTTTTATCACAGAAAATTGCAGTTTCCGCGGGATAGTGATGAACGTGACGTCAAAGGTGTCCAGAGTCTGTCTGGAGTCGCAACGTAAATTATTATTGCAGAATAAAGTAAAACTTGAACGTGTGCGGGAAAGGTACAGAAAAAGGTGTAGTTTTTCCAATGATTATTTTCAAAACCGATATCTGAGGGTCCGAGAGGTCCCCAAACATAAATCCGTTATCAAAAATGAAAAAGATGGCCGCCATTTTGAATTCTTTAAGTTTTGAAACGATTATTTTCAAAATCGATATCTGAGGGTCCGAGTGGTCGTCAAACACAAATCTGCTATCGAAAATAAAAAAACTGACCGCCATTTTGAATTCTTTACTTTTTGAACCGATTGTTTTCAAATTCGATATCTGAGGATCCGAGTGGTCTCCAAACATGAATCAGTTTTTAAAAATGAAAAAAGTGGCCGCCATTTTAAAAACTTTTGTTTTTGGACCGATTGATTTCAAAATCGATATCTGACGATCCGAGTAATTCCCAAACACGTATCCGTTATATAAAATGGAAAAAGTGACCGCCATTTTGAAATCTCTAGTTTTTGAACCGATTGTTTTCAAAATCGATATCTGAGGGTCCGAGTGATTCCCAAACACGTATCCGTTATATAAAATGGAAAAAGTGACCGCCATTTTGAAATCTTTAGTTTTTGAACCGATTGTTTTCAAAATCGATATCTGAGGGTCCAAGTGGTCGTCAAACACAAATCTGCTATCGAAAATAAAAAAACTGACCGCCATTTTGAATTCTTTACTTTTTGAACCGATTGTTTTCAAATTCGATATCTGAGGATCCGAGTGGTCTCCAAACATGAATCCGTTATCAAAAATGAAAAAAGTGGCCGCCATTTTGAAATCTATAGTTTTTGGACCGATTGCTTTTAAAATCGATATCTGACGATCCGAGTGGTTCCCAAACACGTATCCGTTATATAAAATGGAAAAAGTGACCGCCATTTTGAAATCTTTACTCTTTGAACCGATTGTTTTAAAATTCGATATCTGAGGATCCGAGTGGTCCCCAAACATGAATCCGTTTTTAAAAATGAAAAAAGTGGCCGCCATTTTGAAAACTTTTGTTTTTGGACCGATTGTTTTCAAAATCGATATCTGACGATCCGAGTGGTTCCCAAACACGTATCCGTTATATAAAATGGAAAAAGTGACCGCCATTTTGAAATCTTTACTTTTTGAACCGATTGTTTTAAAACTCGATATCTGAGGATCCGAGTGGTCCCCAAACATGAATCCGTTTTTAAAAATGAAAAAAGTGGCCGCCATTTTGAAAACTTGTTTTTGGAACGATTGTTTTCAAAATCGATATCTGACGATCCGAGTGATTCCCAAACACGTATCCGTTATATAAAATGGAAAAAGTGACCGCCATTTTGAAATCCTTAGTTTTTGAAGTGATTGTTTTCAAAATCGATATCTGAGGATTCGAGTGGTCCCCAAACATGAATCCGTTATCAAAATTGAAAAAAAGTGTCCGCCATTTTGAAATCTTTAGTTTTTAGATTGATAGCTTTCAAAATCGATATCTGAGGATCCGAGTGTTCCCCAAACATAAACCCGTTATCAAAAATGGAAAAAGTGGCCGCCAGCTCAGATATCGATTTTGAAAACAATCTGTTCAAAAACTAAACATTTCAAAATGGTGGTCACTTTTCTATTTTGTATAACGGATACGTGTTTGGGAACCACTCGGATCGTAAGATATCGATTTTGAAAACAATCGGTCCAAAAAGTAAAGAATTCAGAATGGCAGCCAGTTTTTTTTATTTTCGATAGCAGATTTGTGTTTGACGACCACTCGGACCCTCAGATATCGATTTTAAAAATAATCGGTCCAAAACTTAAAGATTTCAAAATGGCGGCCACTTTTTTCATTTTTAAAAACGGATTCATGTTTGGGGACCACTCGGATCCTCAGATATCAATTTTGAAAACAATTAATCCAGAAAGTAAAGAATTCAAAATGGCGGCCAGTTTTTTTCATTTTCGGCAGCAGATTTGTGTTTGACAACCACTCGGACCCTCAGATATCGATTTTGAAAATAATCGGCCCAAAACTTAAAGATTTCAAAATGGCGGCCACTTTTTTAGGTTTAAAGATCTTTATTCTCATTAAGGATTTACATTCACTTATAATGAGAACTTTATACTAAAATCGTAAATAGTACATTTCGATGCTAGTGCGGAAAGTATGCCATTACTTCACGAGTCTCGAGATATCTTGCCACGAGCCGAGAGGCGCGTGTATCGAACGACGATTTTCAATACAGTTGCGAAAAAAAAATACAACAGAATAATTTGAAATAACTAATTCACAACACTTTGTCAACAAATGTCACTAACACTAAGCTTAACTTTAACAAAATGCTGTTAATTGAGCAAACCGGTAGGTTCACTCCACAAATCTCGTCATTCGCGCTTTTCATTTCAAGTAAACAAAATAAAACTCACTTAACCTCAAAAATCTCTTTCCCGCCGCTCAGCCGCTCCAGTTCTACGGGCAGACTCTCTCCCAGTCTCTTACCTCGACTTCTTTAACCACCGAGCGCCGCCGTGACAGTCTGCTTTACCGACTCTACCCAAGCGTATCGCCCGCGTTTACTCAACAACAGTTTGGAATTTAACAGATAGTATTAATTGTAATGTCAATACAATAAAATTATCTCAGCTTCAGTTAATCTCCATTAATCTCCAACATATATCTACTATCATTATATCTATCACTTTACTATTATTATCTTAGTATCATTATGTTCGATTATTTATTTATTGTTCAATATTTATTCAATCAATATACATATTTACAAGATTTAAAAACATATACCTATTTATAAAACCTTAAAGTACTTTAATCTAAACCTACCTAAACCTATTTACCTATTTGAATTGTATAAACACAAAAACTACTGTTGCCTTTAGAACCTTAAAAACCATGGTTGCAGTTGGAAAAACACCTCCAATTTGACAGGCGTTTCGGCAGCTAAAATTCCGTTCCATTCAGACACCTTAATAAGAACTGTTTTTAGGAATTCAATATTTTATAATAATAATGATGAAAAGGCTAGTAATAAAATATAAAATCACAATATTTTGATATTTTTACATCAATAATAGGTTTTTATTTTTATTACGTCTTGGTAAGACTAGCATTATAATAACTCTTTGGTAAGTAGTCGTGAATTGGAACAAATAAAAATTAAAAAAAAATGGAAAAGTAAATCGCACTAGTGCGCAAAAACGAACTTTTCGCACGCAAAACCGCCAAAAAAGGGCACTTTTTGAGCAACTGTATTGTAAAATATATAACATGCAATGAGCGCTGCGCGCATTAACAAAACAGAAGCAGGTAGAATCTACATCACTATAGTTACTTGTTCGCTTGACAACATCAACAATATGTTCTTAGTGGGTAGAATTTTTGTACTGAGCATAACAAGACTTGAGTAAGATAAACTGGAAGTGGCTTTACATGGATGAGCGTAGTAGCATTTTAGTAAGAAGTTTAGGTTTTTTTTTAATACATATAATTGAATCCTGAATAAATTATTGTTATTTATCAATATATTTGTATTATATTTATTGTATAATTATATTTTTCATTTTTGATAACGGATTTATGTTTGGGGACCTCTCGGACCTTCAGATATCGATTTTGAAATTAATTGTCCCAAAACATAAAGATTTCAAAATGGCGGCCACTTTTTCATTTTTGATAACGGATTTATGTTTGGGGACCTCTCAGACCCTCAGATATCGGTTTTGAAATCAATCGGTCGGAAAACTAAAGATTTCAAAATGGCGGCCATTTTTTTCATTTTCGATAGCAAATTTGTGTTTCACGACCACTCCGACCCTCACATATCGATTTTGAAAATATTCGGTCCAAAACTTAAAAATTTCAAAATGGCGGCCACTTTTTTCATTTTTGACAACGGATTCATGTTTGGGGACCACTCGGATCTTCAGATATCGATTTTGAAAACAATTGGTCCAGAAAGTAAGGAATTCAAAATGGCGGCCAGTTTTTTCATTTTCGGTAGCAGATTTGTGTTTGACAACCACTCGGACCCTCAGATATCGATTTTGAAAATAATCGGCCCAAAACTTAAAGATTTGAAAATGGCGGCCTCTTTTTTCATTTTCGATAACGGATTTATGTTTGGGGACCTCTCGGACTCTCAGATATCGGTTTTGAAAATAATCGGTCCAAAAACTAAAGATTTCAAGATGGCGGCCACTTTTGTCATTTTTGACAACGGATTCATGTTTAGGGACCACTCGGATCCTCAGATATCGATTTTGAAAACAATTGGTTCAGAAAGTAAAGAATTCAAA
Organism: Pandemis heparana; assembly: GCA_963854515.1. Taxonomy (NCBI): domain Eukaryota; kingdom Metazoa; phylum Arthropoda; class Insecta; order Lepidoptera; family Tortricidae; genus Pandemis; species Pandemis heparana. The sequence goes on along the minus strand of OY978011.1, from coordinate 3,231,018 downwards.
ATGGCGGCCAGTTTTTTCATTTTCGGTAGCAGATTTGTGATTGACAACCACTTGGACCCTCAGATATCGATTTTGAAAATAATCGGCCCAAAACTTAAAGATTTCAAAATGGCGGCCACTTTTTTCATTTTTGATAACGGATTTATGTTTGGGGGCCTCTCGGACTCTCAGATATCGGTTTTGAAAATAATCAGTCCAATAACTAAAGATTTCAAAATGGCGGCCACTTTTGTCATTTTTGACAACGGATTCGTGTTTGGAGACAACTCGGATTCTCAGATATCGATTTTGAAATCAATCGGTCGGAAAACTAAAGATTTCAAAATGGCGGCCAGTTTTTTCATTTTCTATAGCAAATTTGTGTTTCACGACCACTCGGACCCTCATATATCGATTTTGAAAATACTCGGTCCAAAACTTAAAGATTTCAAAATGGCGGCCACTTTTTTCATTTTTAAAAACGGATTCATGTTTGGGGACCTCTCGAACTCTCAGATATCGGTTTTGAAAATAATCGGTCCAAAAACTAAAGATTTCAAAATGGCGGCCACTTTTGTCATTTTTGACAACGGATACGTGTTTGGAGACAACTCGGATTCTCAGATATCAATTTTGAAATCAATCGGTCGGAAAACTAAATATTTCAAAATGGCGGCCATTTTTTTCATTTTCGATAACGGATTTATATTTGGGGACCTCTCGGACTCTCAGATATCGGTTTTGAAAATAATCGGTCCAAAAACTAAAGATTTCAAGATGGCGGCCACTTTTGTCATTTTTGACAACGGATTCATGTTTGGGGACCACTCGGATCCTCAGATATCGATTTTGAAAACAATTGGTCCAGAAAGTAAAGAATACAAAATGGCGGCCAGTTTTTTCATTTTCGGTAGCAGATTTGTGATTGACAACCACTCGGACCCTCAGATATCGATTTAGAAAATAATCGGCCTAAAACTTAAAGATTTCAAAATGGCGGCCACTTTTTTCATTTTTGATAACGGATTTATGTTTGGGGACCTCTCGGACTCTCAGATATCGGTTTTGAAAATAATCAGTCCAAAAACTAAAGATTTCAAAATGGCGGCCACTTTTGTCATTTTTGACAACGGATTCGTGTTTGGAGACAACTCGGATTCTCAGATATCGATTTTGAAATCAATCGGTCGGAAAACTAAAGATTTCAAAATGGCGGCCAGTTTTTTCATTTTCTATAGCAAATTTGTGTTTCACGACCACTCGGGCCCTCATATATCGATTTTGAAAATACTCGGTCCAAACCTTAAAGATTTCAAAATGGCGGCCACTTTTTTCATTTTTAAAAACAGATTCATGTTTGGGGACCTCTCGGACTCTCAGATATCGGTTTTGAAAATAATCGGTCCAAAAACTAAAGATTTCAAAATGGCGGCCACTTTTGTCATTTTTGACAACGGATACATGTTTGGAGACAACTCGGATTCTCAGATATCAATTTTGAAAACAATTGGTCCAAAAAGTAAAGAATTCAAAATGGCGGCCAGGTTTTTCATTTTCAGTAGCAGATTTATTTTTGACGACCACTCGGACCCTCAGATATCGATTTTGAAAATAATCGGCCCAAAAACAAAGATTTCAAAATGGCGGCCACTTTAATTTGACATTTTTGATAACGGATACGACACATGTTTGGAGACAACTCAGATCCTCAGATATTGATTTTGAAATTAATCGGTCGAAAAACTAAAGATTTCAATATGGCGGTCTTTTTTATTTTGATAACGGATCCATGTTTGGGGACCACTTGGACCTTCAGATATCTTTTTTTTTCTTACTAATGATAGACATATACATACATTGGAGTACTACTTGCCTAAATATCAAAAAAATTCATGCAGTAATTCCAACCAAAATCCTATTTCCCATGCTTGTTCGCTAAACAGCAAGTAAGTATCAAACCAACCTGCCACTAAGTTCCCAAAAAACGGATTGAAAATAATCACTTTTAACTTAATATAGGTATTATACGTGCGAAGCGAACGAGTACGACTTTTTGAAGCACTGTTTCGCGCCTATTCTGTGACTCAAACAACATGCTTAGCCAAACCAATATGAAAAAACGCGAAGCGAATGTTGGCAACGTCGCGTCGCTTACGCACTGCCGCCACCGAGCGAACATGCAACGTTGCTTTTTCCTTATTTTTTTCATACGTCTTATCCAAATTATTTTTTTATTTATTTATCTATTATTTTTTTATTTTTTTTTTATGAACATTTTTGGTTTTATCTTAATAATTTATTTCACTGTATTATCTTTTTAACATTTTTTTGGTTTACGAATTTTTTTGTACATTGAAAAGCGCCTGATTGAATGTGCGGGCAAATATTGCGTTCGCCCTTTTCACAAGCTCAGGGCAGTACTACTCTCTAAAGCCTTATTTGTTGGCTAATTGAAGCAAACGCACCGTGGAATTTTAATTATGAGTTACTAGAGTAACCTCGTCGAGATTGGTAGCAAACAGATTTGTTTCACCCGAGCAAAAGTTGTACAAAATATTGTCGAGACTCTTAGAGCAAACGAATTTTTGTACTAACTACGACATTAAGGAATATGTTTTCACCGGTGAATTCTAATTCAAGACATGTTTTATAGAATGTGCAGTTTTCAAAACTCCAAATTGTGTATTATCGCCATAAAACATGCACAAAAACAACCAATTTATGAGCTTTTGCCTATCCCTTCGCCTTAACGGACTCCGCTACGCGTCGTCCGTCAAACTATATACTCATCCACGAATTGCAATTTCCCGGCCTCGGCAGTAATGTACTATTAAGCTTAGTCAAATATTAACCACTAAGCTTTTCGGTGAAGGAAAACATCAGATCTGTGAAGCAATTGACAACATTTCACATTTCTGAGCCTATAATTTTAATGGTTCTCTATATTTTGTTTGAAAAGACGAACATGCTGAGAGTTTAATTTTTTCGCTAGGGTTTTTATTTAAATTATAATTAATTTATTAATTTTTGCTTATTCTAAAAGGGCGTAACTCCGATACTATCGCAGAATAGACACTTATCCTTTTGTCTTTTCTCTATAGAAAAAAAACTGACGTCAATTTCAAATTGTCAATGTCAGGCCCTATTCTCCTATATTCGATTTTCGAGGTTCGCTTCGTGCTGTTCCGCTCATACTAATAGTCATTATCTTGAGAGTGAGAGAGAAGGTATGCAACGAACTTCGAAAACAGAATTTCACAGTTGCCCCCCTTGTACTTTGAAGTTGTCAAAAATACAAAATTATGATCGCTTATTTTTTCTCGTGAAAAAAACAAAGGCATTTCACCTATCCTGTGGTAGTTTTGGTAAAATTAGGACATATTTTTAATTATTTTTTACTTTTTATAATAAGCGATATTAAAATTATATAAACATATTGCAGTGATCAGGAGGCAAAATGCTTTCGAACCATATATACATTTTCAGGTGTTATAAAAATGAAATGTTGTCAATTCAATCCATTTCGTCGCATACTGCCAAAAGCGCAAATTACCTGATACGCACATGACCATGCTTTCATTCGTGATGTAAATTCACTGAATGATTTTTTTAGTGTTCTTTACCTAATTTGTATAATCTTTTCCCTTTATCCCTTACGGGGTAGATAGATCTTAAGGTAATAAGACCTAAAGGCCACGTTTAGCATGATTATGGGCGAATAGGTGGAAGGGGAAATAAAATACTCGTAGTGATGGGTTGCTAGCCGCATCGCCTATAACATGATTCCTAAGATTTTCGCCCATTCCCTCGATGGGCTTTTACCATCAACGCGGAGAGATGCAACTGGTACATTCTATGTTTTTTCTTTGTTCCGAGACCAGCATGGAAAGCGGTCTATATGTCCCATTGATAATAATTATATGTATCTTATGTTATTATTTATTATTAAATATTAACCGTGAATCTTTTAAATCAGTAAGCCTCGCGGATACAACATGAAATATTCCGGCCAGTTTCACTCATCTAATTGTAGCTGAGAAATATTATTAAATTAGAAAACCGCATACTAATTACGGCGCTCGGTTTCGCCCGCGTCCACCCGTAACGGCGTGTTTCGACGGATAACGAGTTTCACGTGTTTTTCTCTAGGAGATTTATACACGTCATTGTCGCGAGATGTTGCTACAAAGCAGTGATTTTAACAATCGCGTTGACTTGTGTAAAAAAATCTCAACGAACTGCGTTTCGCCACTGTCTAGTGAAAAGTATATAAAAAAATAGGTACCTAAAAAGTTTATTCATTACACACTAGCGACCCGCCCCGGCTTCGCACGGTATATTATGCATGTATTATACATTTATAAACCTTCCTCTTGATTCACTCTATCTATTAAAAAAAACCGCATCAAAATCCGTTGCGTAGTTTTAAAGATTTAAGCATACATAGGGACATAGGGAAATAGGGATATAGGGACATAGGGACAGAGAAAGCGACTTTGTTTTATACTATGTAGTGATTATTCTATTGCAAAAAATCATGTATCGCTATCCCGAGGAAACAATGTAATTTTTCGTGATAAATACTTCCTCATTCAAATCATCTCCATACCCAATTACATAACTAGGCAAACACATTGAATTAAAAATGTTAAAAACCCCATGTATTACCTACCTATTAATCGAATAATCAAACCGTCTATTTAAAAAATAATTCAATTTTTTTGCCATAAATGCCTACCTACCTAAATGGTACCTACTTACCTATAATCACTTTGGAAAAGAGCTGATATTTTTCAAACTGCTGAACTGGTTTTTACCAAACGTGGCTAAGAACCACTGCAAGGAAACTGGCTTTTGAATGATAAAAACCGCATCGAAAATCCATCATCCATCCATCGGCTTAAGAGCTATGATGCCACATACAGACACAGACATACACCACACTCACACATCGACGTCAAACATAACACCCCTCTTTTAGCGCCGGTAATTAACACACAGTAACACAGAAATTTAATGAAATATGACATGTTCTTCTGACTTTATGTGTGAACTAGCTGTTGCCAGCTACTTCGTCTGCAAAGAATTCGTTTATCGCTATCCCGCGGGAACTACGCAATTTTCCGGGATAAGCAGTAGCCTATGTGCTATTCCAGACTTTTCTCTATGTATGTGCCGAATTTCATCCAGATCCGTTGGTCCGTTCTGGCGTGATTGAGTAACAAACATCCATCCATCCATCCATCCATCCATCCATACTTTCACATTTATAATATTAGTAAGATGATTTAGGCTAAGTTTATTTTGTTGTACACAATTTTGCATGATAATTGTATCTTTTAAAAGCAAATAAAGAAACTGAAACCGAACAGTGGTCGAAGAGTGTGGTAACTTGATTTTGGAATGCGTCCCTTTTGCAATAAATGAACGAGTTGTTCGTAACTTTTTCTCTGTGTGTACAGACAGAAAGTACACACTACAAACCGAGTTATCTTAGCATATATAATATTAGCTATGCTTATGGCTAACATTACAACAAATTATCGGCGGCCGAGAAATCTGCACATTATCCGACAAATCATCGTCATACGAACTAACCATAGCACTGCGTTCCGAGAACTGTTTTCACGACGCAAGCCGGTCCCGCCTTTCCCAGTTACGGTCGACTTTTACGGAATGTGGCAATGGTCGTGTTGAGAATTGAGATTAATTAATGACCTGGCGCTTAGAACGTCAAGGGAAGAACACGTTTATCAAACTGTCGAAAAGACAAAGCGAGATTGGCTGGGTACAAATTCATAACATTATTATCTACATCATGGATACTCTTTAGTCTTTATCTTTATCCCTTAGGGGGTAGACAGAGCCAAGGGTGACAAGACCCAAAGGCCACGCTTAGCATGTACCTAGTGGGCGCATAGTTGGAAACATAAATATGTTAAACAATCCATAAAAAAAATCTAAACGACACTGAAAGTTAGAACACTGAAAAATCCGAAAAGTAATGCTATGGCCGGGAATCGAACCCGGATTGATGAAGCGAAAGAGGTATGTAAGGATCGTAGCAAGACGCTTGCTTGCACTTAGTGCAACAAAGTAGTATCTACCTACCGCTGTGTGAAAGAGGCGTGACTGTAGGCATTTATGTAATTCGATATCTTTACATAACAGTGGGTAGGACAACTATTATAACAGTACCTACAACTGTTATATTTGTGTCTTGCAAAATGAATGTCTTCTTTCTTTCTTTCTTTCTTTCAACTACGAGAACTACGAGTCCCAGTAGGTAACGAAAGTTACGTTATTTTCAGATCCACCTAGTCTACCTCACCCTGTGGTCGGTATCGCAGGCCGCTTACATCAGCCGCATGGCAGTCAACCGCATGAGAGTCCCCACGTCCTTCCGGCCAGGCGTGACGCTGCACAGGCCCTGGACGCATCGCATCTTGCCCGCAGCGTCCCAGAGGATGCCTTACGTCGTATACAGGAATCAGCCGCACAGGTAAAATACAGGGGCCTTACCATACCGTCTTCTTCTTCTTCTTCTTCCTCAACCATAATGCACCCAATGCTGAGTGTAGGTCTCTTTCAATGCACGCCACTCGTTTCGATCTTGCGCCTTTCGCATCCAATACTTCCCTGCCACTTTGAAAAGGTCATTCCATAACGTCTTAATGAGATTCAAATCCGATGCAATTTTACGTTTTAGCTGTCATTTTTGACACTTCTAGTGTGGATATGACAGCGAGCGATCCAACCTTGGTGCAGAATCGAATCGCATTAATACGTCATGCTAAGGTTCCCCCGAGTATGGCTCCAGATACATTATAACTTTGAGATGGACTTAACAAGAAAAAGCTCGGATGAAAATACACTCCCATAGATTTTCACGATGAATGGTCGCGCTATGCCTTCTTCCAGGTGAAATGTCTTTAAGCTATCGGTCTATAATAGGTAAGTGCCAATATTGTTATCTAGTAGGTATATGGTCATAAAAGTTTGTTAAAATAACCAACTGATTTTTCGAACCTCGTGATTCGGGAGCATACCTATCTAATATTGTTTGAAAGGACCAGTTTTTTATTCCCTGTGGTCCCTTCAAGGGTCTATAGGAGGTAACTACCACGAGTAACAAGAGTGTGAAGCGTGCCTAAACAAAATTTTAAAAACGCATAATTCGACCTAGGTTTATATAACATTTTTTACTCCTTACGACCTTAGCAATAGGTACACTGTTAAAATCTCTCGCAATGCTCACGCTCACATAAGTCACGTATATACCAGTGGCGTGGCGTCCATAGAACTCGATTCCCACTGGCTTGCCTATTTTAAGGCAGTTGGGCAATTTATTGTGCAGAATTAGAGGAAAAGGCTAGTTAAGTTCCCTTCGGCTTGTCTTCTGATATACTTGACGCCACGCCACTGGTATATACATAGAGTTAACTTTCGGATACCAAATTCCAGATACGCCATGAAGCACTTCGGCCCTAACGCAAACCGCAACGTTTACGTCTCCAACGGACCTTGGAAGACTACTGCGCGCCTCCCGACCCTGTCAGCTGTGACTCCGGAGTACGAGTTCATCCGAGCGGCGTCGGCGCAGCCCGCGTTGCGCGTAAACGGTGATACAGGTTGATTTATACTTGCACTGCACTGTTTTCATCACCAGCAAAGCTCAAAGCTTTACTGAGGGCATACGCTTGGAATTTTTCGCTAGGCACTTCTTTCCCTTCTGACTCACAGCACAACTACGCTGCTCAACTGGTTGCGCCATTGGTGATTTAAATTCCCCATGGCACTAGATGTTCCGTGGGTCAAAACTTCTTTACCTGACTAGCCGCAGTTTCATCTCAAAAAATGGGTATTTTTATGTATGGTGTGCCATTTACTTTTTTCCAAAATGATTTTTTTTCACCACCTCCATTCGTTTTCGTAACGAAAACCCTATCCTACCTTTTATACCAGTTCTCTCAATTTTTACTGATAGCTAGGTACTTACCCTACTCCTTAATTGAGAACTTCTCTTGAGGGCTTACTCCAACTCCTTACTTATTATCATTATCACCAACAGAACTGTTTTCTTCATATCCAGCTTTATGTGACTCCTTTGGATAACTATCGGACAAACTCAGTTACGCACATTAAGATATTTCTAACTTTACTATTATTTGCTGTTTCCAAATCTTACTTGTATTCTTACTTGTTAATCTAATTATCTAATAGTGCACAAGAGCACAAATAAGTTTAAAAATAGTCCACGAAATAGTGTCACCTTGTAAACATGTTTTATGTTACCTACAAAGCAGTTACATTCGAAACTTGACCAGATAAAATAGAACAGTCGATCCGAGATAACCATAACCTAACCTGAATAAAATTAGTTAACCATAATTATTTACAATTCGAAAACAAGACATTTACAATGTAAACTCCACATTCCGTAACTTAGTTTTTAAATTTGTTTACATTTAGCTAACAGTGACAAAAAGTAGATTTCAAAATTCAATAGTCTTCCGTTTTGTTATACATGATAGGGGGAAAACGAGCATGAGGGTTACCAGATGGAAAGCAATCACCGCCGCCTATAGAACCTCATAAAGTCTCATAACCATAATATAGGGCGTTAAGAGTTTATCGCCGGCCTATTAAGAAAAGAACACCCGTTTGGCGTCTTGTATGGCGGATACTTCCTATTCCTTTTGTGTATAAAAAGAGTCTCAATTAAGCTTCAGGTGACACGAAATTTCGTGGGCGAATCCAAACGTTTCAGTCAGTGTTGACCCCCAGGTGCCATCCACACGATCCCAGCGCCCAACCTCAGCCTCTCCGAGAAGCCCATTGTCGTCATAGATGCCACCGAACACGGACTCAAGTCGCATGTCACGGAAGCTGTAAGTTCTTTCACACGTTTATCCTCGTTAGTCCCAGCTGTATTAAATTCGTTTGTCGCTAACCCACGGCAACTACGCAATTTTCCGGGATAAAAAGTAGCCTATGTGTTATTCCAGACTTTTCTCTATCTATGTGCCAAATTTCATCCAGATCCGTTGGGCCATTCTTGCGTGATTGAGTAACAAACAAACATCCATCCATCCATCCATACTTTCGCATTTATAATATTAGTTAGACTAGTTAAGTACTAGCTGCTCCCCGCGAATTCGTCCGCGCCGAATTAAATATAACTAACCTATGACACTCACAAATAATGTAGCTTTCTATTGGTAAAAGAATTTTAGCCGTGGTAGCCTAGTGGTTTGACCTGTGGCCTCTCAAGCAGAGCGTCGTGGGTTCAAATCCCGGGCTCGCACCTCTGAGTTTTTCGGAATTTATGTGCGAAAATTGCATTTGTAATTTGCCATGAGCTTTTCGGTGACGGAAAACATCGTGAGGAAACCTGCACACATCTGCGAAGAAATTCAATGGTGTGTGTTAAGTTCCCGATCCGCACTGGGCTCGCGTGTGAACTATAGCCCAAACCCTCCAATACACGGAGGAGGCCTATGCCATGAGACACGCCGATATACGCGACAATTTAATAAAATAATAATAATAATAATAAACGGCAACAACAACAACATGTACTTACTGAAATTGTAGCGAATTCGGAATAAAAAGGCTTATAAATAAATAAATAAATAAATAAACCTATGACACTCACAAATAATGTAGCTTTCTATTGGTAAAAGAATTTTCAAAATCGTTTCAGTAGATCAAGACATTACCCTCCACAACGTCACAAATTATGTCCAAGATCACGAAGCTAGAACTCAAAATAGAAAATCAAAAGTACCAGTAATCGTAACATACCTTGTTAATTTTCAGCCAAAAACTACTTATGAAGTAACAGAGAAATACATAGAGCCCACCTACCACATCGCCAAGGTCGAATCTCCAACAGGATTTTCGAAAGCCACAGTATGTAGTTTCAATAATATAATAATAACTCTTCCATTCATAAATTCTAGAAATTTCACAATAAATTTCCATGCTTTCAGTCCCTGACAGGACCAGAACTGCAGTCTATGGTCAGAAATGGAGTTGCATTACAATTTGCTGCAGACTACGGTTTACCAGCAATATCTATGCCCCAAACTCAAATAGTACCACAACAATTCACTTTACAACAGGTAATTGTACTTCATCACTATATTAGAGAGTTGGACTCTTCGTCGTTGGAGTAATTGCCACTTCTCCCGTTCATCCGCCAGCCTTTTGACCTCTCTGTAGGACTGTACTTACCACTCTAAAAATTAAATAGTGGTCATGACGTCATGAGCTACGTTATGCTTCATAATCATAAGTATTTCCTTTTCAGGGTTTCACCGGCATGCCAACACACCAAGACCTACTAAATTCAGGTGCCGAGGGCATTATAATACCACCAAACGCTCTGTACCAACCCGATCCAGGATTCTTGCACAAAATACAAAACCAACTGCTACAAAGATTCCCTGCAGTCGAATTCATCCCGTACGCGGCAGATATGCCTACAGAGCCACATATACAGTCACAAGCTTCCCAGGTTCAACCACAAGTGATACTATTACAGCAAAACGAACCAGCCACCAAACAAGCGCCAATATCTTTCGTAGCAAAAGACGCTCAAAAGAACGTGTATCAAAGAGAAACGCAGGAAAAAACCCTGGTCACACTAATACCACAGAAATTTTCTGTAGCTAACGTCACTGAAAAACAAACTACGTTAACAACGCCTCCACTGCCGCAAAATATAACAGTAGAACTGGTAACCGAAGCCCAACCGTCAACTACTACATTTAAGTACATCGTAGAAAGTACTACGGAGGAAAAGAAAGAAAAGACAACCACTCCATTATACTATGCCCAGGTTGGACAAAGCGTTGGTAGCGCAATCGCAAGCGGGTTTTTCTCAGCCATCAATGACGTAAGAGCAGCGGCTGCTTTAGCGCAAGTACAAACAGAGACACCCCAAGAACCTACCAAAACAGAAGCAGAAAACGAGACAACTACTACATTAAAACCAGATCTTCAACCATATTTCGTACATCAAAAGGATGAAGACAAAAACGAAACTACAGGCGAACTCAAGTCAGTGTTAGGAGTCCCTTTTACTAAACCAGAAGAATCAGTCAAAGTAGCTTATACTTTATACAGAGCTGATGACAAAGAGCAAAAGGTCACTGAAGATGGCAAAGTTTACGCCGGTCAAATAGTAGAAGCGAGTATAAGCGAAGACCAAGATTACAATAAACAGAGGAACGACGTTATATCAAGACGGTCACCAATACGGCTCATTGCTGTAAGTGATACAGAAGCACCAATTACTTCTACAACAGAAGCTCCGCAAAAACCAACTGTTGTCAAAGCGAAAATACCACCGAAAAGCAAACTCACATTTGATGACAAAACTGGGGAGCCCGTTCTAAGAATCTACGCGAGTTATGTGGACAACCCACCGCAGGTAAGAATAGACTTAAAGTCGTCACAATTTAAAAGGCCCGTTTTGACATTTGTCTTCCTGACGTAACTAGTGATGTCACCGAATGACTCGGTACTCGATACTCACGATAAATCGAGTCAAGTTTGCATGTGTATTTAATCGATTTAAATATGTATTGTAAAGACGCATTGGATTAAAGTTCTGATTAGAAAGTGAATCTTCAGTCAATCATTTTCTTCAGATGGTGAAGACGAACCATTCTATTGAAATCAGTGTTGCCATTGTTTACGGCTTTGAGCTCCAAGGTCATAATTTTCAGTAAAGATCACTACACAGCTGGTGAAATTCAGTAATTAATTGGTCTAAATAACATAAATAAAACCGGCCAAGTGCGAGTCGGCCTTAAAAAAAATTATCTTTATCGATTTATTTTTTCCTTAACCGATTATTAATAGTCTGTGGACAATATAAAAAAATCGTTATGCACAGCACTTAGCTGAGTGAGCGATACCCATCAATGAAAAATGCAATTACCTTCAGAACATTTCGATCGGTAAAAAATAGAGAACTTCATGGGCGTGATCTGTCAAAACGGGCCTTTTAAATTGTTACGACTTTAGGCTCTGTCTCACCACTCTCTAAAGCTCCTGATATCTCAAGTGTCCGTTATCAACCTATGATTCCCTCTCTATATTTTATTACTACGAAACCGACAGAGACATCATAGATAATAAACGACACTTAAAATATCAGGGACTGAACTAATAGTGGTGAAACAGGCCCGACACCACTCTTACTGAACAAAAAAAAGAGCAAAGAAATACCCGAGCAATCAATGTAAGCTTTGTAACGCTCGGCTCAACATCCACACCACTCGAATATTCAACGCCGAATGCTCTCAGTAAAGACGCTCTTTAAATAATATGTGCTCCTAGGCTCCTACCAAGGATCGACCCCAGAACTCATTATTGTTTATTTATTTACTGTAACTACTGTGCTAATACGATGATCTTTCCAGAAAGAAATAATGGTCTCAAAGTTGAAGCAAAAAGAGCTGACAAGGAAGCAAGATACGTTTGACAACTGGAAAGCTGCCACAACAAAGACAATGGACAAGACACAGGGGCCGAATATGAACCAAGTAACGCACTTCGGGCTCAAACTGCGTGCAAGGAGTGACGACTACATACCATTGTTTGAAGATTACGAGGAATAGTACAACAGACCTAATTATTTACTTCAAAAGACTGTCTTCTTAGATTTTAACGAACTTTATGTTTAAGGCTTTGTATAGTTGCAAGCTGGGCCTTACCATGACGTCTTAATGCGATTCGGTTTAGTTTCGCTCGCTGTCAGATTCATACTAAAAGTGACAGCTAAAACTTGAACTGAGTCAGAATTAGGACGTCATGGTAAGGCCCAATGTACATGCGACTGGGTCAGTCTGTAAATGATCGCTATAAACAAAGCTATGTTACAAGCAAAGTGCATTTTGATACAATTGTCGCATTGTTGTTTATAATTGGTTTCAAAAACCAAAATCGGTTTATCACTAAAAAGCGGCCGAGCTGACCCCTATTTCACCAGTGCGACAATTGTCGGTGACAAATGACAATTCTGTTTACGTTACAAACTCGACGAGAATCTATACCATTTTCATTCTTACCTGTCCTATTTGGTAAACTAAATTCTAACCTCAAAACGTCTCATTTTTGTTATTTTTTAAATATTTCATCGTAAATAAAGGAACTGGAGATAAAATATCAGCAAAATTATGTACAAAATATTACCTCAGGTTTATTTGATAACATAATACACCTTATTCTTTACAAAAATTTGCACATTGAGGTTAGAATTTTGTTTACCAAATAGGACAGGTAAGAATGAAAATGGTATACACCGGTTGGCTTGACCACGCATTGAATTCGAATTGTCACTTCTCACCGGCAATTGTCGAATTGGTGAAGTAGGGATCTGATTTCAAACAGCTTATTGGTTAATTTAGTTTTTTTTAAACCAATAAGCAATATGACAAACATAATTGTAAGTCTAATACAATTTCGCACCTTGGATCCGAGACTTATTCTACGTTACTACGTTATATTAATTCATAGAAAATAACATAGAATTAGTTTTGTTGAAGCATTTCGTTATTTAAATTAACGTAACTATATTTATTTCAATGTAAATAATATTTATTTTAAGTTTTAGTGCATTTAAAACAATAATTGTTGCTAGTTTTAATTTGTTATTAATGCCAAATTACGTTATAATAAAAACTTAAACAAAATAAACGTTTCCTTTCATTATTTTTTATTTTTTTACACTTTATAAAAGTACCTAGTAATGATGTAAAACTCGTCTAGATTAGGAATTAAGCAAACCCTCTGTCAAATCACAAAACACACTGAATTCGCTGAAAATAAATGTTTAATGTGATCTATTTATATTTTACTACATTTCTATAAAAATATTTCGCAATAGATATTTAAATACAATCGTAGATAAGAGGATTTGTTTAATATTTATTATACTATGCCATATAGTGCGATAAAACATACTTAAAATAATACAAGATAAAACTCAATCATAACAATAACATAAAACTAACACAATATTATGTCCAAAAATAGATAACGGTGCAGTCAGCAATAGAATAGCACACAAACACGAAGGATGAAAAAAATATAAACGCAGCTGTTATTCTCTAATCGAGGTGTCTTTTAAACCCACTATGTCTTTATTGTTAGAGATATATTCTACTGTTGACTACATCAAGACTATTTTAACGGTTCCCATCAAAGAGCATAATATATAATCACTACACTACCGTTTCAAGAGACAAGAGTGCCTTACAAAAAGCGTGAACTCGTATTAGTATGAAACGCAGGCGAAACCAATCTAACCCGCCTAAATTCGAATGCCGTCTATTATCTACTACTTTGTAGGTTTTAATGCTCTTTCAAACTTGGATAGGTAAAAAAAGTTCACCTTCGTTTCATATCGTCGTTCGATCGTTTTTTAGGTTCCCATCGCGATCTATTCAGTTATATAAATTTGAATTATTTGTTTTCACTAATGCAGGCTATACACAGAATACACACATTCTACTAGAGGGATAAGCGTGTATTGGAACAGACCGGTGCAGGTTTTTTGATCTGTAAAGGCGACCGATTCCTTCCAGTGTCACCATAAGGTACATCTGAACGTCCCTATACACCCTAAGTATTAATAACCTCTCCAGTGGACTGTATTGTGTATGGTGTGTATATCACAAGTATTTGTTTATCACAGCTCATTACAAATCTAAGACTACCCAAAGACCTGGAATAGGTCAAAATTTTCATTAAGCAGATGTATCGGCACGGACAAAGTTGGCATATTTTTTTACATTTCCTACGTGTATATAGTATATAGTTATATGTATATATAACTTAGCTGGTCGCTCTACATGATAAGAACCGTTACTATAGTAACATTATAATTTGTACAGCCACCTCAAGATTATATTGAAGCTACCAAGAAGCTCAAGCATTAAAGCATGTTCGGTATCATTGGGCTAAGTATTTTTGATAAACTTCAATAACCAGATATTCTTGGAATCTCCAATATACAAGTACCTAAAGGTGACTGTGAAACTTATTACAAAAGTGGGAATTTGAGCCTTTCAGTACCAATTTATTGTTTTATTTCTCTTATTTCGATTTACTTTAGAGAAATACATTACTGAAGGTAAGTTAACAAGCTATTAAGTCATTTTACAAAGATAAATATTAACGTGAGAGACACCGCTTGTATAATCATGACTTTAATGCACAAAGAGTGTATGTTTACAAGATTTTATAATCTTTTTTAATTTCAACAAATCCACCATCTTATTTTCTTATTTACATTTCAAATAAAACAAACATTTTTTGCAAATTATCTCTCTTTGCGCCAATATTGACGCAAATTAAGAGTTTCTGAGCAATTGTTATCCATGGACTATATTAAAAAATGTGTACGTATAATTTCGCATAATAACAATAAAGACTTAGAAATCAAAATTGTACGAAATATTGCTCTTTAAAATACTGATTGATCGGCAAACTAAGTTTCTATCTTAGGGGACAGACTAACCTCCTTATTCATAAACGCTCTATTGGCTTCTGCTAACTTAGCAATCGTTTGTCCTTCTCTGTCACTTTGACAATTACCTTTCACAAACGACTCGGCTGGGCAGCGTTCGGGAAGGTTCGCAGTGTCTTTTCAACCAAATTACCGCAGTGTTTGAAATCAAAAGTCTTTGACCAGTGTGTGTTGCCAGTGATGACATACGGATCTGAGACATGGGCGCTAACGATGGGCCTCATGAGAAAGCTCAAAGTCACTCAGAGGGTCATGGAGAGGGCTATGCTCGTGGTTTTTCTTCGAGATAGAATCAGAAATGATGATATCCGCAGTAGAACTAAGGTTACCGACATAGCCCGAAGAATTGCGAAACTGAAGTGGCAGTGGGCGGGTCACATTGCTCGCAGAACTGATGCCCGATGGGATCAGAAGGTTCTCGAATGGCGTCCGCGTGGCGTCGATAGGCCTCAAACAAGATGGAGCGACGACCTGATCACGATCGCGGGATCGCGGTGGATGCGGAAGGCACAGGACCGGTCCGAGTGGAGAGCCTTAGGGGAGGCCTATGTCCAGCAGTGGACGTCTTTCGGCTGATATGATTGTTAAGTCAGCAGAAGCTTATAAAGCGTTTATGAATAAAGGGGTAAGTCCTTTCTATTGTAAAAATACTGCCCACACACATTTGGGAACCGCGATACGGACTATACAATACTATGAAGGAAACATTAACTGCCACACAAAGGAACGTCAATTTGTATTAGACGTTATCAACCTTTGTATTATTTAGTTGAAGTTCGCTTTGTAGTTAACCTTTGTATTCTTAAACTGATGAGTTGTCAAGTTTCCTGAATTCGTTCACAGTATAAAACCAGTGACCAATCTACACTCAATGCACCTCTGCCTAGCTTCACAATTCGCTTCAAAGAAATGCAAACAAGACGCATTGTATCAAGATTGCTTACCTGGTATTTACTGTATCTTAGTTTGCCGATATACGTATTTGTTCTAGTTCAGACTATTTGGCGTTGAGTTTCTCAAGTTGATCCATAAACCACGGCCGGCCGGAGGCTCGCTTCGTTAGTATGTCGCAGCCTGTCTCAGTTACTAGCAGAGTTTGTTCAAACTGAAAATAGAGAATTCATGTGTTACAAGTGACCCTGAACCGGAGTGACTGAAGTGACCGGAAGACGCAGTGTTGGCAGGCCTCCCACTAGGTGGACTGACGATATCGTGAAAGTTGCGGGAAACCGGGGGATGCAGGTGGCGACTTGTCGTTCATTATGGTGTGCTAAGGGGGAGGCCTTTGTTCAACAGTGGACGTCTTCAGGCTGATGATGATGATGATGATGAAGTGACCCTGTGACCATTTATCGCTGACTGACCAAACTACTTCCATGCTGTTCTGGGAGCAAAGAAAAAACATAACCCCTTATTCATAAACGTTCTATAGGCTTCTACTAACTTAGTAATCGTTTGTCCTTATCTGTGAAAGGTAAATGTCAAAGTGACAGATAAGGACAAACGATTGCTAAGTTAGCAGAAGCCTACAAAGCGATTATGAATAAAGGGAATAGAATGTACCAGTTGCTTCTGGACGACCGACAGAAGTGATAACTTAAACTACTAAGTTACTAACAGTATAATGTCTATCGCACACTAAACACTGAGTAGAGAGAGGGAAGCGTCTGTCCGAAATACGACTAGCGCTAGCGCTGCAGGTTAGAGTGAGAGAGGAAGAGCCTGCCTACCGCTGCCGTATGCGTCAGAGAAAGGGTAGCCAGACAGACTGGCGCAGTAACGCGTTACGAAGCGGTTTACTCTCCCATAAGAAGTTATCACTTCAAAAAAAGCCTCATCAAAAGCCGTTCCGTGCGTTCTGTGGGAGCCCTAAGGCCACGTCAGTACCTGAGCGGAGCGGGAACCGTCAGCGGTGACCGCGGTCCAGTGGTCGGGCCACTGCTCGTCGCGCCAGCTGCCCTCGTTGATCATCGGTTCAATGGTGAAGCAGTGACCGGGCTTCATCACACCTACTGCCTTGTTCTCTGTAAAACATTAGTTAACTATTAGTAGTACTGCATGGGATAAAGCAGGTGTATATACAGGGTGTATCAGATACCCCCTTACAATAATCCACTGGTGTACATAACCATAGCTAAAGAAGCTAAAAAAATATTTTGAAAAATATTGGAGTATTTTTTTTTTTATATTTACTATAGGAATGGTAGTATTAACTATAATCATTCCTATAGAAAATAGAAAAAAAAAAATAACATGAAACTACCGTGAGACTCACACATAATTACAACACAACGGATAACTCACGTATAAAAGCCGAAGAATTGCTCCGACAATTGTTTCGGACTATTACGAAGCCCTTCATCAGGGAGCGCTCGCCCTGGCGGCAGCGAAACAGTTGCTTCGCAATAGTCCGAAACAATTGTCGGAGCAATTCTTCGGCTTTTATACGTGAGTTATCCGTTGTGTTGTAATTTAAAAAAAATTACTCCACAATTTTTTTCAAAATATTTTTTTTAGCTTCTATAGCTATGGTTACCCCAGTGGATTATTGTTAGGGGGTGTCTGATACACCCTGTATAGACCGGGCTTCAGGCGCTGTCAACAGCAAATGACCTTGAGCAGCGCCACTCTTCACACATACGGTTCTCGTGCCTGTTAGTGAAAGAGAAGAAACTATTTCGGTAGCTTGGCGCGCGTCTAAAATCTTGCAAATAAGACACAAATAATAAGAAATTAAAAAATGTATGTATTATTTGTGAAATATGACTCGTTAGCCGTTTAGGTATGAATATGTTGACTTCATGTTTTTAACTGCAGACCCATACGTCGAAAAAATAAAGACATAGAACCATTTAATGATGATTTTAAGACCAATCTTTGCAATTATTTTCTATCGAGCCGATTTTGTTCAATTATGTATTGAGTCCGTCCAGCGTCTTTGAAATATGATGAAAATTATCATATATATTTTTTTTTGTATTTTTTGTGTGTGTAGTTTTTCTTAAAAAAGTGCTTAAATAACATCAATTTCAACAAAATTAGGTGTTGTCAGCCTCTTAATTGAGTCCTCGCCCGCGCGGCACGGGCGCGGGGTGGGACGACCGCGGGGGCCGAGGTGCGGGCGGCAGGCGCACTGCCGCCCGCACCGCTCTCGGTCCCCTTTGTCGTCCTAACAAAGAAACCGGGTCACTTCTAATACAACACTACTTTCTATGGCGGTTCTGGCTGAAAATCAGTGCTGCAGGGTGTCTAACACCTCAGCGTAATGCTGAGCCAGCGACCGTTTCACTTTTGCGAAGACACACACAACGCTGATGATCAAATTTTCATGTCTGGTTTTTTTATTGTTGTTTTTTTTTTTTTTTTTTTATAAAATTGTGTGTAAGGTCAATGTGGGTAAGACCGTCTACAAGGCAAGTCCGTCAACACGTTATAACTTTTGAATTTGAAAGCGTTTCCCGCTTTAGCGTCCAGTATATAAAGCAGTTTGTCGCGCTAGTTCCCTCACTTTAATTTAGATGACGCTGTGACAATAAACTTCAGAGAAATCCGCCTAAACAAGTCATCACGTGTATGGAACTCGAAGTCATAGTATGACGGTCTGTGCTAATATATATTTTTTAAATAGTTGGTGACAAGATTTTGCGCCAGAAAGTAACTACATATGTAATACAAGAACCGGCTATCTTTCTTCTGTGTTTAAATTATCAGAAATTGGCTTAGTTTTGTAATTATACGTTCCATCATTTATCACATTAAAATTTCGTTAAGTTGGAAAGTCCGTCTACTGTGTTACAAGGCAAGTCCGTCATATGCCGGACTTCCCTGGAATCAGAGGTTACCAACTATTTTTACGACTTCAATTATTATTAAGATTTCATAAGGTAAAATTTCATAGATAAATCCTTTCAACATTGCACAAACTAAGCAAAGCTTCTGCTATCAGTGCTAGGTGACGACATTATACATATTATACAAAATTACTATTGACTTTTTATTTGGGAAACCTAAAAATAAGTAAGTACGTATAATATAATTATTTGCCAAAAAAGGTTTACCACCCCATTTACGTAATATATGCCGGTCTTGCCTTTGAATTCGAAAAATTGTGTTTATTTCGAATCTAAACCTTATTTTAATAAGTTGAAAGTACACTTTCAATCGTCTTGTTTCATTTTTTTAAGGATTCGAATACTAACATATAAGCACCCATAGCTTGGCTGATATCATTACTAGACGGACTTACCTTAAACTACACGGGAAGTCCGTCTACTCGCCGAATTTTTAAAAATACCATTGTTTCTGCTTAATTTGTGATTAAAATGATCTGTCACTATAGCTCAACTATTATTTATGAAATTCTTCATCGTATGCGATTACAAGCGGTAACGTAGGTGAATAATTAACGTAGCTAGATCACTCCGAAGTGAAAAAAAAATGAAGTATGCCGGTCTTCCCCACATTGACCTTACATGCTCTTATATTTGTGTGTCTGGCAAAATGAATAAATGTCTTCTTTCTTTCTTTCTTTCTTTCTTTCTTTCTATGGGAAGTGACCCAGTTTCTTTGCACTTAAACTGGGGTGACTTTAAAAAGTAGTTTTTTATTTATTTATAAGCCTTTTTTTATTCCGAATTCGCTACAATTTCAGTAAGTACATGTTGTTGTTGTTGTTATTGTTGTTATTGTTGTTTATTTATTTTTTATTTATTAATTGTCGCGTAATTCGGCGTGCCTCGTGGCATAGGCCTCCTCCGAGTATTGGAGGGTTTGGGCTATAGTTCCCACGCGCGCCCAGTGCGGATTGGGAACTTAACACACACCATTGAATTTCTTCGCAGATGTGTGCAGGTTTCCTCACGATGTTTTCCTTCACCGAAAAGCTCATGGCAAATTACAAATGTAATTTTCGCAAATAAATTCCGAAAAACTCAGAGGTGCGAGCCCGGGATTTGAACCCACGACGCTCTGCTTGAGAGGCCACAGGTCAAACCACTAGGCTACCACGGCTTTTTTTTTTTTTTTTCCAGTTATAATGTCGAAATCATTAATTTTTATTTGCGTTTACTGCTTCCAATCGATGTCTTCATCGGTCGCCTTTGCATCCACATGCTAAACATTCACTGCATATAATAATATAGACAATATCGACTTTATAGCAATTTCAAAACGATCAAAGTAGGTAGCCCCAAAAAATTATCTATTATCAACCTAGTGAACACTAATAAAATAAAAAAAAAATGTCTCGTCTGTCACAAATAATAGGTACTAAGATCAAAACCAGGGTTTATTTTTCAAATAGGCAGCCAAGGGCATAGGTGTAAATAAATAAATTCAAACAGAAAAACCCAAAATAAAACCGGCAAAGACAGCTTTCAATATTGCACTAATCCATGTGGTTAAGCATACCTACAAAGGTTAATTAATTCAGAGACCAACAAAAGTTCATCACTACTTAAGAGGGTACATTCCTACTGAGCTGGCAACGTCACATTTTTGGTGATTTTTTACGATGATTTCTCGGAAATTGAATGAAAAAACACCAAAAATTAGACGTTGCCAGTCCAGTATGGATAAAAACTCTTAAATAAATAAAAAAAACTATAATTTTATCTTCAAAGAAGTATTTACTTACTGGCATAATGCGGCACATTTGGCGCAGTATGGAACAGTCTGTGTATCCCGTGTCCACAGTAACTCCTGACCACACTGAACCCGTTAGCTTGAGCATGCTTCTGTATAATATTCCCGATCTCACGATACTTCTCACCCGGCTTGACAATATCTATGGCCTTCATAAGGCACTCATATGTAACTTCAACAAGTTTGCGTGTAGTTTCTGGGACGTTGCCAACAAAGAATGACTCGTTCAAGTCTCCATGAAAGCCACGGTGGTAGACTGTCACGTCTACGTTGCAAACATCCCCATCCTGAAATGTTTTATAACCATTTTACTGGCCAAGTATACTATACACAAAAGATCCACACGGGTTGAAGTGTACCATGACCCCATTAATATACATACATAGATAAATCAAATCTTTATCCCGTACGGAGTAGACAGACTAGAGCCCAGGGTAACAAAACCCAAAAATTCAAAATGCAAAAGTTTATTCTGCAAATAGGCCGCCAAGGGCTCTTTTACATGTCTTTTTTTGAAACTACCAGCGCATTCGGAAAGACCATCAAGAATGCGCCGCAAGAAACTTGGCAGAAAGTCAGGCCACATTTAGCATTATTGTGGGCGTAAATATGAAAAAGAAAAACAAAATAGTGATCGGTTGCTAGCCGCATCGCCTACAACATAACTCCTAAGATTTTGGCCCTTTAAGATAATTATTGGAAAAATAAGGATCCTCCCTCTATCCCGTATTAATAATTAATGATGATAAAGTATATGTGTTAAACAAGACAATTCCTCTGTAGCCATAGCAACAATAAAACTGATATAATCAAAGGTGTATCAAGAAAAGTTTATCAAACTAACCTCCAACGGACGGGTATCCGGTATACCATGGCAGATAACCTCGTTAACTGATGTACAGCAACTATTCGGGAAATTGTGATAGTTGAGCGGGCTGGGATAGCAGTCCCTCTCAATGCATGCCTCGTGCACCACGCGATCAATCTCATCTGTGGTCACCCCAACACCACATGCTCTGAAAATTAAATATTTATTTTCAACAACATACAAAATTACTTACAAAGAAAATACAGGTGATCGGACTAAGGCAGTCCACTATCATTAACACATTCAGTACCAAGTACTCTCTAGGGAAGTTCTCTGTTCGTAGGCAACAGAAAAACACTGCCATGGTGTAAGCATTTATGCAAATAAATAATCTATTTTTTTACATAAATGTTTTAATGTTTTAATGTTTATTTGGGCACAAACGGTACATAATACTTAAATTTAAACACAAGTAGGTACAACTTACATAAACCAATGAAGCTGCCACCACTAAATAATACATTTACATAAAAACAAATGAACGGGAATACCTAACCGAAAACATTTTGAAAACATTTGGACAATTTTGGAACAATGGTTCAATAGATTTGCATTTCTTAACCTTTTTCAGCCACGGAACCTTAGGAATCCCAGGAAATAATGCACAATTTTCAAGGACCCCTAATAAATAAGAAATCAAAGCATAGTGTAGTGATTACAGGAAATTTGGTGGCATTTATTTATTGCTGTTGAATGGTCAAGAGATGAGACTGCAGACCTCATAATATAAACACGCGGACTCCAGGCAGGTTAGAAAAACTGTGATAAATCAATAATTTCAATAGAAATAGAATTACAACAAAAATTACAGATTGTTCAACAAGCAGCCTTGTCAAACAGGAAAATCCAGCTGATATGGTAATTGTCATAGATGACTATGCAAAAATTGAAGGTGCTTTATTCTCCAATCACAGATAAGATATTATTATTTATTAGTTATTATTGATATATTTTTTTTTCTTGGACCTTAGTCAACTCAATATTTAATTAACCCTTGTTGGAACTGAACAACAAAACACCAGAAGCCCAATATTAGGTAATCAATCTTACCTAAAAAGTCTTATTGACAACAATCACCCCAATTAAGTACTGAAATTGTTCTCACTTGGCAGCTTCATCGAGCACCTCTCTCCCAAGGCGGCAAGCCACGCGCATGCCTTCGATCTCTTCATCATCCAGCACTTTGATGTGTCCGGAACCCTTCGCTGCGTTCTCGGACGCCGGAAAACCGGTGGGATGATCCGCGTAGTCGGGACGACCGATCGAAGCCGGTACGGTACGCTTCGGACCCGGCGGATACGGCTTCAACTTCCCGGTAAAGTTATAAGACGGCCAAGGATTATACTCAACCGCAGACCCATCTGTAGTCTCACCCTCTAAAACAAAACAAAGATACAGTACAGCTCTAAGTAACCTAACACCGCAACATAACCTCAAATCGCTACTCACTCGCCAATGAATGGATGATTTTGTGATTTTTCCAAGATTTCTTGAAACAGTTCTGATTGCAAAAGAACGAGCCTTGGATACCGAGCTTTATACACGTCGGACATTGTAATTGTGCAATAGATTTGCATCCGGGAGTTTCGCACATTCCTAGCGCAGCCATTTTTTTTACTTTTTGATTGTGACATTGACAAGACAACATTGAAAGTCAAACAAGATGGCATTGGCACGAAAACTGACGGAACGAAACGTCAACAAACCCCTGGACAAAATACTGAATTCATTTGAAAATAAAAAAGTAAATATTATTGCTTATTAAAAATGGCTTCATTACATGGTTATCATTTAAAAATTACTCCAAAATGATAAAGATAATAACAGTTCGAAATGCTAGTTCACTAATTGAACGCACGATGTCGCTACAGACGAGGACGAGGAAATGACAAAAAGGCGGGATGTCGGGAAAATTTAACTGAAATTGGAATTACGTGGAAATTACGATGAAAGTAAGCTGATTTGCGTTTTTAGTTTGGACATTATTACGTAGGTGTAGTAACTAATGTATATACGTACTTAATTAAACTTTTCCTTTAGGTAGGTACCACTTTTTAAAATGCAATCAACTTTCTTTCGTGACAAATTGGGACGTTTTTTACTATAAGTAAGTACATGTACCAACTTAATCAATTTAATAGTTTGTAGAGTACCTGGAATGCCATCAAATGGTAGAATAATGGGCTCATTGTTGGAAATTGGAAGCTCGACATCAACCGACGCCATTTTTCTTTACTGCGCTGCAAATTATGTTTGCTATTGGCAAAACAATAACTCGTAATCACGATAGAATTATTGTGTACTTACCTACCCTTTGTAGGTAGGTACTTACTACAAACGTTTCAGGCAAATTAATCAAGAGAAATTACAATAGTTATTGCGAGAAGATGAAAAATATGTTCGTCAGATAGGTAGGCGGCAAATAAGTAAAACGTGGAGGGGATATGCGCAGTATGAAAATGATGTTGTTTTTCATACTGCGCATATCCCCTCCACGTTTTACTTATTTGCCGCCTACTATTAATATAAGTAGGTAAGGTACAGTAAGGGCGGGTAGTGCGCCTGCCGCCCGTACCTCTCTCGGCCCTCTTTGTCGTCCCACCCCGCGCCAATTATTTATTCTGTGCCCGCGCCCCTGCACCACGCGGGCGAGGACTGATTTAAGCGGACGGTCCTATATTAATTGTACAGATATACTTACTGTCAAACAAAGTCTGCCGGATAGAGAACAGATAACCGCCAGGCAAGTCCCAAGATCGGATCAAAGCGTTGCGAGCAACCGCGTACCCAGTGTCCCACGCAGAAACTATATCGTCCATCGCACAGCACTAAAACTTTATTAAATCACATTCGCTGGAAATATTTAAAATTCCAGCTTTTTATAGCAAATCACTTGAACTAAAATTTGGCAGAATGACGTTCTATTTTTAAAGCGTGTCTGACAGAGCGGTGCGCACTGTGGCTTTTTAAAATATGATTTTAAAAGTTTTAAAAAGGTGGATGTGAGTAGGTACGTAGGTACTACACATCTGCCACGGTAGGTTAGAATTTGAGGTTATCTTGATGGAAAATTGCAACGTGGTTCCTTTGCAGCACCTCGTGTACACAATCACCGTGACAGGTCTTATTCCTTCAACTGACAGTTGAGTTGTGACGGCTTTCATATCCACGAAATTGTAGGCAAGTAGTGTGTTTGCTACGGTGTTTACTACGAATTGTTGACGTTGCTCGTTCCACCATGTGGCACAGGCTTTAAGGAGTGTAACTGAATGAAACCGTGAAATGTGTTTCAAATTCAATGTCAACGCCAAGAACAATGCTGTTTCTTCCCGCTACTCCCATAGACTGTTATGTCAATGTCACAATAACGATTTCTTTTTAAATTATTACGTCGTCATCATCATGATCACTTGTCTTGTTGTTCCCACGCGGGCCCAGTGCGGATTGGGGACTTCACACAAACCATTGAATTGCTTCGTAGGTGTATGCAGGTTCCCTCACGATGTTTTCCTTTACCGAAAAGCTCATGGTTATCAGATGTAAATTACGCACATACATTCCGAAAAACTCGGAGCTACG
The DNA here is from genome assembly GCA_963854515.1 of Pandemis heparana. Taxonomy (NCBI): domain Eukaryota; kingdom Metazoa; phylum Arthropoda; class Insecta; order Lepidoptera; family Tortricidae; genus Pandemis; species Pandemis heparana. Next base: position 3,205,402 of record OY978011.1, on the reverse strand, counting down.
AGCCCTGGATTTGTAGAGGCGACCCTCTGGAGAGGCCATAGGTGGCATAGGTCAAACCTCTACGGCTTTTTCACTTTCGCTTGTCTTCAATTTGTCGAGCTAAAATTCAAGAGTGGCTGCACCGATTTAGCTGATTTTGATTTAAAAATATTTGTGGAAGTCCAAAAAAGGTGAGAAAATATTTAGAAAAAAAATAGGAACCTACCAATAAAATCCTACTTCCTACTAATATTATAAATGCAAGTTTGTGACGATGTGATGATGTGACGATGTGAGTGAGTGAGTGTGTAAGTTTGTTCCTTCTTCACGCTAAAACGACTGGACGGATTTGGATAAAATTTGGAACGAAGATAGCTGGTACCCTAGATTGAAACATAGGCTACTTTTTATCTCGGAAAGTTGCACAGTTCTCGAGGGCTAGCGATAAACATGTCAATAGCTAATTCTACGCGGACGAAGTCGCGGGCAGAAGCTAGTAATAAATAAATAAAATCATTACACCAATTGACCCAGTCCCAAACTAAGCACAAGGCTTGTACTATGGGTACCTACCAGGCAACGGATAGACATACATATACCTATGTATAATGTAGGTAAATACACACTTAAATACATACAACATCCATGACTCGGGCACAAACATTCGTATTCATCATACAAATGTCTGCCCCTACCGGGATTCGAACCCGGGACCTCTAGCTTCATAGTCAGGGTCACTAACCACTAGACTATCACAGTGATAATTCTCTTTACATTACAGCCTCGACGAGAACCTGCGCCGGTTGGCTTCATATTGAATGTACGCATTGCATTGAGAATTGTCAATGGAAACGACAATTGACAACATTTCATATTTCTGAGCCTATAATTTTAATGGTTCTCTGTATTTTGTTTGAAAAGATGAACATGCTGACAGTTTAATTTTTTCGCAAGGGCTTGTATTTAATTTAAAATTGATTTATTAATTTGTGTTTATTCTAAAAGGGCGTAACTCCGATACTATCACAGAATACACACTTATCCCTTTGTCTTTTCTCTATAGAAAAAAAAACTGACATTAATTTCAAATTGTCAATTTCAGGCCCTATTCTCCAATATTCGATTTTCGAGGTTCGCTTCGTGCTGTTTCGCTCATGCTAATAGTCATTATCTTGAGAGTGAGAGAGAAGGTATGCAACGAACTTCGAAAATAGAATTTCAGAGTTGCCCCCCTTGTTCTTTGAAGTTGTCAAAAATACAAAATTATGATCGCTTATTTTTTCTCGTGAAAAAAGCAAAGGCGTTTCACCTATGCTGTGGTAGTTTTGGTAAAATTAGGACATATTTTTAATTATTTTTTATAATAAGCGATATTAAAATTATATAAACATATTGCAGTGATCAGGAGGCAAAATGCTTTCGAACCATATATACATTTTCATGTGTTATAAAAATGAAATGTTGTCAGCCTGTCCGTACAGCCACATCTACAATCTATCTATCTATCTCCAGCCTATATACGTCCCACTGCTGGGCACAGGCGTCCTCTCAGAATGAGAGGGCTTGGGCTGTAGTTCCCACGTTGGCCCAGTGCTAATTGGGAACTTCACACACACCATTGAATTGCTTCGCAGTTGTGTGCAGGTTTCCTCACGATGTTTTCCTTCACCGAAAAGCTCATGGCAAATTTCAAATGAGATATCGCACATAAATTTCGAAAAACTCAGAGGTGCGAGCCCGGGATTCGAAACCACAACCCTCTGCATAAGAGGCCACAGGTCAGACCACTAGGCTACCACAGCTTTTACTAGGCTACCACGGCTTTTACATCTACAATATCATGTAGCTATAGCTATACACCTTAATATGTGTGGACGGTGGGCAACTTTAACGAACTTACTAGAGGTTCCGTACCTGCCGGAATTGGGGTAATGTGGGGCAATGTTTGTCGTAATGCGGCACAGCTAATGGAGCCCAAGCATCCAATCGCTCGGAAGATGTCAAATTAAGAGAACGTTTCGAACGAAATTACAGCGAGCGATACTAGTAAGGAGGATATGTTTTGAGGAGAGGCTGAAACGGAACGTTCTTTGTTTTATTATGTACTAGCTCTATTTAGACGCGACTACGGCAAATAATTTGTTTGTGGCTATCCCGCGGGAACTCTTTAATTTTCCGCGATGAAAAATAGCTTAAGTTTTACTTAAGATTAATAATCTATCTATCTATGACGTGGTAGAGTAATTAGCATCCATACCTACTCACAATATTTCGCATTTACAATATTAGAAGCAGGTAGGTAGCAGGATGAAATGGGAAGTATGCCTCAAGAAAAACCGATTGTCTGTAAAGTCGGTTTACGGACGACAGTTTTACGTGATAACGATAAATGGTCGCTTTTGGGGGTAGGCTAAGTTACGCCATCTATCGGCACTTGGTTAAATCGCTTAGTATCTCTATCAAAATCAATCAATCTACCGTCCTTACGAGAAGTGCAATAACTCGTTTTTTTTTTTGTCAAACCAACATAATTAACATATCCGGAATCAGCAAAATGAGCTCTATATTCGATAGTTTTTGGTAGAAACAATCGACCATCAAATTGAGGTACTACGCGAAGTGGTTGCAACAACAAGCAACAGATGTCGCTATTTGCGACACACACTGACGTTAGTAACGTTACGCAATGAGTCATGTTTTGTCGTGAGTGCGGCCGGCGTTCATCAATAAGGGTGCGACCAAACCGCCGCGTAAACGCAGTGACGTGTCGTATGCGTCACGTTTTCTCACCGTTTCTTCATACATTTTGTTGCGATTCCGTAACGTCACCGTTTTTTAAGCGGCGGTGTGGTCGCACCTTAAGACGTTACCACGTCAAAAATGCGTCGCTGCGTCACGATCACGAGTGTCTCTAAAATAACATTTACCTATCTATTTCTAGATAATAGGTACTTAGAATCTAGAAACAAGTTTAATACTAGGTATCTCTATTAAGGTTAGGTTTGTTCATCGAGCAAAGCTTGTTGTTTTTTGCAAAATTGGAACCGTTTGTTGCTAAATAAAAAACTGATTTACTAATTAGTTCAAATGTTTTTCTTCCGTCCACATTTTTTTTGCTGTAGGTACCTACCTAGTGAGGTCAAAAATTGTGTTTCGCTCGGCAGCAAAGTTGTTTAGTGCCTTGAAACTTGAAACCCTCGCGACGCTCAGGATTATTTTACTGACTAGAAATGGCCACTCAGTATACTTACTACTACTTTCCACCCACATATAAGGCAAGCACTATCATCCATTTATCCCTTTTCCACTATCCCTTCTCTCTTTATACAAGATTGTTACAAAAGAGACGCCATTTTCCGACGATAAATTTCGTATCAGACCGTCCTTCTCACTCTCCTGCTAATGACTATTAGCGTAAGAGGAAAAGCACGAAACGAAATCCCAATTTTAGTTCGTTATGCCAGCTTCGCGATAAACTGCCCGTTCCGCTAATCCGATCTACCCTTGAAGGTATTAGCAGTAATCCCGCCAATTAACGGCGAATAAACGACCGTCGCAGTTTTTAAGAAAGACCCGAACAGACCCGACCGATCTCCGACTACCCGCGAACTCTGTCGACACCACCGTCCCTTTCCAAATAAACCGGGAAGAAAGAGACACGGCGAGAGATAAGCGCGAGAAGTAATAGTGCCAGCCGTTATGGAAACGTTTGGATTAAGAGGACTATAAATAATACTAAATCCTTCACGATTTCGCTTGTTTAGACTTTTTTGTCGGCTTTTTATCGGAGTTGGCTGCGTATACTTAAATTTAATGATTTAATAACGTTTATGACTACAGAGAACCACTTACCATGACGTCTTAATGCTATTCAGTTCCGGCTCAGTTTAGGTTTTAGCTGTCATTTTTAGTAAGGATCTGACAGCGAGCGAACCTAAACTGAAACGCAATTGAATCGCATTAAGGCGTCATGGTAAGGCCCCAGGAACAAATTGAGACATTTTAAATTCGTACCTTGAAATACAAGCAAGAGAAAAAATTATAGACAAGACAGACGAGGACTATACTTCATTTAATTTAGAATGAGAAACCACTATTTCTTACCTAGCAAACAGTACAATGCAATGGTTTGGCAGCCGCAAAATGTTTTAATGTCACTTAATTTATTTGCGTGTCGTCAATTCTTACTCTAGTACAAATTGCAAAGAGATTACAGTTCACGAGCCGCAATATAATGTTGTTGTGGTTTCTCTTCTAAAATTAAATGAAGTATAGTCAGATTAAAATCTGCAGTTCTAGGTATGAGAAGAGTTAGTTGCCGATTCGATCCGCAAGTGGCGATGCCAATTTTTCCATAGTAATTGAGACGTTTGTGAACGCGATTGAGACGTTGTGTAGGTAAGCTTACACTAGCCTACTAAGTCCCGACTAATAAATCGCGTAGTAAAAACCGAGCCACCAAGTCCCGGTTTTGTGATATTAGGCTTAATTTCAGCATAGGTATTTAATAGTACATTGTGTATTAAGGGCGGTAAGTAAGGAATTACGACCGAGGCTCTAGTAGAAGCCCGAAGTTGAAGACTGAGGGCTTTTTGAGACGAGGTTCGTAATTCCCGTACCGCCCGTGAAACACACAATGTTTTTCATCACATTTGCGAGTAAATAAATAAAATTACTATAGTAAATAAAGAAAAACCGCGTGCCGGAGACGTGGCGTGGGGGGTTCGCGGAGGTGCGCTGCAGGCTGCGCGGGTGGTGGCGCTGCGGGCGTCGCGGGCGCGGGCTTTACCTACTTACCGCCCGAGGGGTTCATGGTAATAAAAAAAGCCCGAGGGTTTTATATGGGGCGTTGCGGCCAAGTTAACCTGTATGTTTTGATACCGTTTACGAGCAAGTGTGATGAAAAGTTCTTTTACTTCATAATATGTAGTACCGACATTCTGCGTACTTCAGAAAGTACGCGAGGAGTTACGAGGCTAGAGGCTCTTGTTACAGTTTCGATCCGCAAGTTTAGTGGCGCTGCCAGTTTTTCCAGTTTACGTGACATATAAATACGTAGTGACATTGACGATTACTCAATTTTTTTGTGTAAACTTACACTAGAGACTGAGCAAACTACATCAGAGTGGCATCGAGACTTGCATTGCCGTAATCCGGCCCTGTGCGAAGCAAATCCAGGGCCGTAGTTAAGTTAAACATCTTATAATCTACCCATTAAAAGCTTACACAGCTTTGTTACGTTTTAGAAGCAGTAACGACGACCAACAAAGGACGTAGGAGAAAGCCATCCATTTTCTTGTCAGAGTATCCTGTTTCGACGATTCCCAACGAGCTACGTTAATAACTTGTAGAGGACCGATAACAAGCATGTAGTTGGCACAGACTAGCAATCGCCAGTGCGTCGATGGCTATTATAAAAATTATAAGTTTCTGACAAAAAATCATTTTTAATAATAATAATAATAAACCATTTATTTCGGACACAATCCATAGGGGTTAGTGTACAAAAATAAGCTTATAATCTAATATTAGTTAATTAGGCACAGTTAAAATAAAGGAGCTTGGAGCTTCGTCCAAAGCTGAAGCAAGGGCGAGTCCCACCCGTCAGATAGCGCCGCCAGGATGCTGTTAGGGCTGCCGCGCCAGCGGCTCAGTAGGGAGGCGCACCGTTTTCGCATAATAGCCGCGAATCCGTCAACCTGTGCCTCCGCAAACATTGCCGAGGCACTACAGTGACGCGGCAGCCCCATCAACATCCTGAATGCGTTGCGTTAATACAAACTTTTTTTTGCTGATTGTGCTTGCATTAACATCCGTCTTACTTAAGTGTAATCAGCTATCTTTGTTCTAAATCGTTCCAGTTGTTTAAGCGTGAAAGAGGAACAAACATACACTCACTCACATTCTCACTCACCGACTTTCGCATTTATAATATTAGTAGGATTATTATAGAATGTTATAAACTCCCCCTTTGCATTCCGCAATCACAAAAAACGAACACAATTTGTCTTTGATAAAAAAAAGTTGTGAACCACTGTTAAACATAAACTATCCTCACGTCTTAGGTAGGTATTTTATCCGTCGAGCTTCCATGTAAAATCTTCGTTAGCGTACAAAACCCCAACTCTCAGAGGGCGATTAATAATTCCATATAGAAACCAACTTGAAAAAGTTAGTGCTTCTACTTAATCAGGTTACATGGTAAGTAGGCCGCGAGAACTGCAGTTAAAAACAAGGCCGGGCCTTATACCATGACGTCTTTGCGATTCGATTCCTAACCAAAGTGGGATCGCTCGCTGTCAGATTCATACTAGAAGAGGAAGAGTGTCAAAAATGATAGCTAAAACGTAACATTGAATTGGAATTGAATTGCATTATGGTATATTTACCAGAAGGGTTGCTGCTGGTAATAGTTGAGGGGAAGAGTAAGGGAAAACTACATTGTAGTTAGTTTCAAACTCTTCTTATTTCAACCGTCTCCAACGGATTACTGAACTAACTAACACTTTCTCTCTCAACTCTCTAATTACAAATATACATAACTATGCTTATATATTAAACTAGCCCTTAGTCAGCGATCTTCATAATCGATAAGATCGATTATGAGATTTACAATGTGGCACGTTAGGAACGTGCCACCGCCAACTCTTATAACACTAGCCTATCATGTGGCTTCCGCCACATGGCTCCCCCCTTGGGAGAAGAGAAAAAAACAATGCATATAACTACAGTACAGTTAATTAAACATAAAAACAAATTTAAACTCTATAAAAACACTATGCACTACGCACGATATTAACAACATATAAATAATACTTCCAATATAAACATAAAACTGCGTGCGCGACAAAATTCTGCTCATGACCGTGAACTTCGTTTCCCGCTGCGTATGCGGTCCACGTGACGGTGAATTACCTATGACATGTAGGTAATCTTATTCCATGTCATGCGAATAAAAAAACATTTAAAAACTCATTGTTGCATTGAAGCTTTTGACTATTAATGCTAGCAAAACTGAACGTCTTAGGTACCTCCAATAGTCACCTCGAAGAATGGGTGCCCTCATATGGCAATCACAAAAGGCTCAAGCGCTTTTCAACTTGGAAACCTTGTGAGGATATGGTGCTTGGAACTCTCCAATCGTTACTCTCCGTGTGTTCCTGAACTGTTACAAGCCACTTTTGCAGTCGACGATGAACAGTGGTTACGGACGAGCGAGCACACTAAATCCGCCGCATCCTGTGTGAACTAATTCTTGGCTTCCCTATATAACTGACAAATTCTGCTGAACGCCCTACACAAACTTGGAAATTAGTCATCCTTATCGATTAAATATAAACCCGCACAAATAACAAGAAATTCTCGCAAAATACACAAAAATCAAGAATGACTTAAACAAACACACTACTAAACATAATTAAACTCGATAAAAACACCCTATAAAAATGAACCTACAAGAAAAATTACACACAATTGAATAAACTAAGTATTAAATAGGCAGGAAGGAATCCGTGTCGGCTCACGCTGTCCTGATCCTGTGTGAGTCCTGTGTCCTGACTTCTGAGCTCCAAAAAATCTCGAACACAGCCGCTCCGTTTTGTCACGGACCGGGACAATATGGATCCCGGCCTCAGCTCTCGGTACTGCCGATTAATGTTCCGGGTCACCAGTGACCCAGAAGATGCTTACGACGCTGTTGCTACTCCATCCAGAAGTCCTCTTGTTCAACTCGGGGTCACCACTTTACCCGCAAGGTTGACGTTGGTAACTATTGTTGGGGTGGAGACAGAAACAACTTTTGCAGTCCATTTCAAATCACGTCGGGGTCACCACTTTACCCGCAGGATTATTGGTGGTAATGGTGTAGGGGAAGAGCAGGAAAACTACATTGTAGTTAGTTTCAAACTCTTCTTATTTCAACCGTCTCCAACTGATTACTGAACTAACTAACACTTTCTCTCTCAACTCTCTAATTACAAATATACATAACTATGCTTATATATTAAACTAGCCCTTAGTCAGCGATCTTCATAATCGATAAGATCGATTATGAGATTTACAATGTGGCACGTTAGGAACGTGCCACCGCCAACTCTTATCACTAGCCTATCATGTGGCTTCCGCCACAGTATACACTTAGAGTGAGTGAGTTACATAAACGGTTCACCTCAACTCTGTTACACAGCTATTTAGCGTCATTTTCAAGGCTGCTTAACGGCGTTTTATTAACACACGTGAACACCAATGGTGTTGCGAGACCCTCATATGACTCAGAAATGCAGCATTTGGCTGTGAATTGGCTACACACAAACACCACTATACTGTAGTCGTGAACTACTGTACAGCCAGCAGTTTTAGAGTGGTATACACTTAGAGTGATTTAACGCGTTAAGCTACATACCGGTTCACCTCAACTCTGTTACACAGCTTTTTAGCGTCATTTTCAAGGCTGCTTAACGGCGTTTTATTAAGACACGTGAACACCAATGGTGTTGCGAGACCCTCATATGACTCAGAAATGTTAAGACGTCGTAGTAAGGCCCCATGGCCAAAAGTTTGGATCCTATTTAGTCTGGCTGCAACATTTTAAGTATTACGGCTGGCGCACACCAAACGCGTGTTGCGTGCTGCGTGACACGCACACGCACCAGTTATAATGTATGAAACTATGAGTCAGTGGGGAAAAGTCTAAAACTATTATCAGCCGTAGGACGTCCACTGTTGGAAGCGGTTCGCAACCACAGTGAGCCCGCGCCTTTAACCATGTCATCCGTCCACCTCGTTGTGGACGTCCTACGCCCCGGCGATCCGCGGTCTCTACTCGAAAACCTTCCGGCCCCAACGACCATCTGTGCACTGTGCTATACGGCCTCCCCATTGCCACTTCAACGAGCTAATTCGCTTGGCTATGTCGTGACTTCTACGTATCTCTTCTCTTCTCTTATTCTTCTACGTATCTCGTCATTTCTTCGATCTCGCAGAGAAACCATTGCAGTTAAGTCATTTTAAAATAAAATTCCCTGCTTTGTCATTCCTGCCAACACACACAACCTTACCTCTAGCGTCAACTCATCAACGTAAATAAAATAGATTCCACCCTTTTAGTTTCTTTGCCGTGAACCATTCGCTTCCGTCTTTCATTCCGCCCCTTTTTCATCAGCGGTCTAACCACAATATGCGGACCACTTATATATCTAAGTAGGTGCCTATAGCCAGGGCGGGCGGCAGAAGTACCAGAGAGTTTCGGTCGCGGCGCGAGGCGCACGTATCTGTCCCGCCCGCCCTAAAGATCGCGATCTAAGTTGTATCCCGTCTGTGTGTTGTTCTGCGGAAATTGTTTGGTAAGTGGATTATTAAGATAGCTTTTCTCGTATATACTTACCTAGTTATATAATTTATGTTTAATCAAATGCTGAGTCTGGCAATTAACTACATTTTTTTTTCTTATTGTACTAACGATTTCTTCCTTTCTTTTGTAATTCAAGCTGTGATCAGAATTTGAGTGGTAAAAAAACTTTATAATATTTTTAAACCGTGTTTTAGATTGACATGAGACATGATTAGACATGAGTTTTTTTAGTTATTTTAATGAATTTATATACTCGTAATTCTCAGTGAAATAAATATTGGTCCTAAAATTTATCAGAATCAGCGGCACTTTGTTTTAATTTATAAACTTTATGAAATAAATTAAAATAAAATGTATTTGACTAAAAGCATAAAAATCCCTATTTTCTGAACTAAAACTAAAACCTTATTAATTGGCGATTAGCGTTTGAGTTTTTCTCCTTTTACGTTCTATTAGAAGCGAGGCAAGTAATTGATTTTAGTCTCAAAACTCAGCATTTCAGCGTTAACTATTTAATTTACAAATTCCATTAGTAAAACAACCAATTATGCCAACGGTCAAGGCTAATAGAAACCTTTTAAAATAAACTCCTTTAAATACGAACGTGGAAAGCTTACGCAAATCTATTACCATAAGAGCTGAGGGCGTTTTTATTTTCATCCGAACCTACCGTACCCACAAAATCAATTTAAGGGGCTATTAAAGTGTAATCTGTAAGAAGATCGCGGTCGTCACTTTGTAATGGTAAATTGGTCCACTCAGAGTCGAGGGTTCCGTGAAAAAGGGTGATAAAATGTCGAGTGCTCCAATGTTGACTTCAAAGTGTGTAGCGGGTTTGGTTTGGATTTTTTTTTTTTAACCCCCGACGTAAAAAGAGTAGAGTAAAAGAGTTGGGTATAAGTTTGACATCTGTCTGTGAGTCTGTTTGAAGCATCGTAGCACTCAAACGGATGGACTGATTTCGAAGCTGTTTTTTATATTCGGACGCCAGTTTCCTTGCGGTGGTTTTGAAGTTGAAGAGTATCAGCTTTTTGTCAAAATGATGTAAGGCATTTTGGGCATATGAATTATTTTTTTAAAATTTTAATAGTTATAAAACTAAAAATACAGATAAACAAAAACATTCCACATTGCTACTCCGCTACGCACGTACAAAACAGCCAAGCTTGTGCGAAATATTTATTTTTTTACATGCAATCCCATTCTCTTCTGCAGACACATAAAGCATACATCCCCTGCACTACACAAAACACTGACACGCGTTTTGGACCTTCTACGGACTTTTCAAATAGACAAAACCTATATTATTGGTTGTAATTGTAATAATGCTGTTCATTTCCCTACTGATTCTGAACCCATCTTAGAGTACTTAATGATTATATGTGTATATGAAGTAATGTATGTAACTGTCTGTATATAATTAGTTAGGCCTTAAAACACTCATGTGATCTTATTATCTTATTTTGAAACTCGACAAGGCTCGTCGTTTCAAAACACACTCTTGTTTTGACGCTAATTATTGTAACGGTTGCATAAAATACTATACTATTTTGTAACAAAAACTCATTCAAACCTCAACATGTTTCAATATGAAGAACCCCAAATCAAAACGTCCTCATCTAGTGATTGAATTAAGCGCTCAAAAGAAATTAATGTGGTCCAGTAATCCGCAAGGAAGACGGCATGAAAACGGGTCTAACTCTGTATAAATTAAATACTCTCGTATACCAGTAAGTTTAATAATAAGTTTAGTAATCTTTTGTTCCGGCAAGAACATGAACAGGGGTTTACCATTACGTCCTAATTCCGACTCAGTTCAAGTTTTATCTGTCACTTTTAGTATGAATCTGACAGGGAGCGAACCTAAACTGAATCGCATTAAGACGTTATGGTAAGGCCCCGGGGCCTTACAGTGACGTCTTAAGGCTGGCGCACACCAAATGCGTGCTGCGTGCTGCGTGACACTCGCACGCACCAGTTGTAATGTATGAAACTATGAGATAGATGCAAGACCAGATGCGTGGCGTAGGTACGCACGCGCGTGACCTGGGGCCTTACCATGACGTCCTAATTCCGACTCAGTTCAAGTTTCAGCTGTCACTTTTAGTATGAATCTGACAGCGAGCGAACCTAAACTGAATCGCATTAAGACGTCATGGTAAGGCCCCTGTTGTTTGTATTGTGTGAGAGAGTGATGTGTGCGAATAGACATATTGACGTTGTAAATTAGAAAAATGACTTAAGTCCCATATCAGTTCTGTACACTCCTACATACAACAGGGGCCTTACCATCACGTCTTAATGCGATTCAGTGTAGGTTCGCTCGCTGTCAGATTCATACTAAAAGTGACAGCTAAAACTTGAACTGAGTCGGAATTAGGACGTCATGGTTAGGCCCCAGGTCATTTACTTACGTTTTTCAGCTATACTATACACTTTAATTAGTTTAATGGCAGTAAACAAAACTTAATGACGATGAAAATGACACTAACCCCTTATCTGAATGTAAATGGTAATTCTCTTGGCAAGGCTCACTCCTGGCACGGCTTCGAATTAGCTAGAAAGCTATTGGCGAATACCCGGCTGTATAATTTTACGTTCCATCATTGGAAGAATATTAGAAAAAATATACTAATCTTCTAAAATTACCTTCGCCGCGTCAGTCTGTGCCCGATAAACTTAAAAACTAGGTACTGGACGGATTTTGATGCGGTTTCCACCAATGGTTACAATATTGCAATAGTTACAATATTATAATAGTTACAATATAACAATAGTTACACTATTACAATAGTTACATTACAATAGTTACAATATTAAAGTAGTTACAATAATTGGTTTAGTTCGCCTTTGACGGTCCACTTTGAACTGAACATCGACCTAAGAAACATTTTGTCAACTCAGATTCAAAAATGCTGAAAAATATTTACAGGGGCCTTACCATGATATACTATAATGCGATTCAATCCCGACTCAGTTCAGGTTTTAACTGTCATTTCTAGCATGGATCTGACAGCGAGCGAACCTAAACTGAATCGCAATTGAACCGCATTAAATTGTCATGGCAACCCCCCTGATCTAAATCGGCATTTAATTGCATTAAAGGCACATCAAATGCGTGCTGCGTGCTGCGTGCTGCGTGACACGCGCTCGCACCAGTTATACCTAATGTGTGAAACTATGTGATAGATGCCAGACCAGTAGGCTTATTGTCTAACTCGCTCGCAATCGCCATCGTGTTGATTTTGACAGTTCTTGTATGAATGTGACAGCTAGCTGATTCCGATGCCAATTGTCAACCCATACATGAACTGTCAAAATGAACACGATGGCGATTGCGAGCGAGTTAAACAATAAGCCTACAGATGCGTGTTCACGCATGTGACAGCTAGCTGATTCCGATTCCAATCGTCAGCCCAGTGCCGGATTTAGAGGTCTGGAGGCCTCTGGGCAACAAAGGAGTGGAGGCCCCTGGCCCCAAATTATTTTCCTGTCCAACTTGTTTAATAGTGTTTACTAGTCTGATTTTGTTTTTTTAAGTCTACTGTGGGGTCCCCTCTTTTGTGGAGGCCCCGGGGCTACCCCCGGTTGCCCTCCTTTAAATCCGGCCCTGTGTCAGCCCATACATGAACTTTCAAAATGAACTCGATGGCGATCACGAGCGAGTTAGCCAATAAGCCTACTGGGGCCTTACCATGACGTCTTAATGCGATTCAGTTTAGGTTCGCTCGCTGTCAGATTCATACTAAAAGTGACAGCTAAAACTTGAACTGAGTCGGAATTAGGACGTCATGGTAAGGCCACATGACTATTTATTTAAACTAAGCCAAACACCCGCTGAAGTATTCCGGAATAATTTTAAGAGACCTTGTACACTCACGAGCAAAAATAACGGCTCACTTTTCATACATAATCCTGCCGCTAAGCAGCAGTGCTCGCACTGCTGTGTTCCGGTGCGGAGAGTAAGACAGCCGGGGAAATTACGAGCACAAGAGGCATTTCATCTTAGCCCTCTAGGTTGGCAACGCATCTGCGATCCCTCCGGGGTTGCAGGTGTCTATGGGCAGTGGTGAACACTTGCCATCAGGTGACCCAATTGCTCGTTTGCCTTCCTATTCATATAAAAAAAAATACAAAGTTCTATGAAAAGCGACCCAGTATTTTTGCTCTGGAGTGTATACTGTAAAGATACGACACGACGCACTTACTTGAAGAAAGCTACATTGTAGCGATAAGACGACGAGTAATCCGACACCAGCACGACAAATCAAGGTACACCATTTCTTTAATGCTCCTCCCGTGTGTAGGATTCCAACTCAACGCGTGAGGGATTATGAACATTGGAAAGATGCAAAGTAAATAGACTTTTGTGTACTTTTTTATAGGGAGGAAATGAGCAAGGGGCTCATCTGGTAGAATGTTATCACCAGTTATAAATCACGTTTTTATCCCTTTCGATGAAGACAGAGCCTAGGGTAACGAGACGTAAAGGCCACCTCTAGCATGACTGTGGACGTATAGCACACCCTTAAACACACGCTACACCCTTTAAAAATCATAATACTACCACTATCTGCCAGACACATGAATCTTAATGGACTTAGCGCCGTTCCTGGCTCATCCAATTGAGATAACCAAGTCTAGACTTCAAAAGCGACTAAGACATTCATTGACCAAACTCACTGTATGAAAAAGCGACGGGTAGCACTCCGGGAGTGCCGGCAGAAGTGAAAACAGCAGCTAAGATTAGATTTTATCGTTGTAACCTCCATGACGCTCAAGACGCGTACCGATAGGTGGAAAGAGAAACCTAAATCGTGGTGGGCTGCTAGCCGTTCGCCTATAACATATTTATTGGTTCCTAAGACCTTTTTCCGCTACTAGACTAGTTAGTCTAACTAATATTATAAATGTGAAAGTATGGATGGATGGATGGATGTTTGTTTGTTTGTTACTCAATCACGCCATAACGGCCCAACGGATCTGGATGAAATTCGGCACATAGATAGAGAAAAGTCTGGAATAGCACATAGGCTACTTTTTATCCCGTAAAATTGCGTAGTTCCCGCGGGATAGCGATAAACGAATTCTTTGCAGACGAAGTCGCTGGCAACAGCTAGTAATATTATAAATGCGAAAGATGGATGGATGAATGGATGGATGGATGTTTGTTTGTTTGTTACTCGATCACGCCAGAACGGCCCAACGGATCTGTATGAAATTCGGCACATAGATAGAGAAAAGTCTGGAATAGCACATAGGCTACTTTTTATCCCGGAAAATTGCGTAGTTCCAGCGGGATAGCGATAAGCGAATTCTTTGCAGACGAAGTCGCTGGCAACAGCTAGTGCTGTAATAACTGTCGGAATCTTTCATTCGTACCATTAAGCTTGTAATTCAATTGTAAGCGACACACCGCAAGCGTCATCAGTGACAACTTAATTGTGCCCTGTCACATTTAATCTGTGACCTTGTCACAGGATGTTTGTTAAATCGAGGCCCATGGAGTCTGTGGTGCATTGTGTTTAAATTAAAATGTCCGCCTACAAAAGCCAAGGCCTTACCATGACGTCTTAATGCAATTCAGTTTAGGTTCGCTCGCTGTCAGATTCATACTAAAAGTGACAGCTAAAACTTGAACTGCGTCGGAATTAGGACGTCATGGTAAGGCCCCTGGGCTTTCAAATTTAAGGAGACACTAGCTGTTGCCAGCGACTTCGTCTGCAAAGAATTCGTTTATCGCTATCCCGCGGGAACTACGCAATTTTTCGGGATAAAAAGTAGCCTATGTGCTATTCCAGACTTTTCTCTAACTATGCGCCGAATTTCATCCAGATCCGTTGGGGCGTTCTGGCGTGATTGAGTAACAAACAAACATCCATCCATCCATCCATCCATACCTACTCTCGCATTTATAATATTAGTTAGATTTCAACCGCAACATCAACTTTAATTATTTCTAAGTAGAGGAAGACCAAACAAAATACCAGATTCGTCCTCCAGTACCCACTGCTTGCAACTTTTGTAAAATACCTCTAAAGTCCGATCGATTTAAGCTTCCTCAAAGCACTACTCCGCCTAATGAGGTCCCATGCAATTAATTCCTGAAAGAGTCCGTGTGAAGTCTTTCGCAGTTACTAAAGCAAATAGCTTTAATCTAATGTACTCCGAACTCGCAAAGCAAACAAAAAAACTTTGCCGTGACGCATTTCGCAATTTTGCGATGGAACTTTTTGTTTTTCGCACGATTCCGATGTGAGGAAGTTGGGGTGTTGTTTTGCTCTTATCGTGTGTCGCGGTGGCGTGAAAAATACCGGTAGCTTAGATTATATTAAATACTAGCTGTTGCCGGCGACTTCGTCTGCGATGGATTCGCTTATCGCTATAACTATGCTATTTTCCGGGATAAAAGGTATCCTATGTCCTTCCCCGGGACTGTAACCATTTCTGTACCAAATTTCAATATAATCGGTAAAGCCGTTTTGCCATGAAAGAGCAACAAACATCCAAAAATCCAAACTTTCAAACTTTTGCCTTTATAATATTAGTTACCTAAGATTTTATTTCGTAAAAAAAACGCATTTGACACATTTTTTCTGTGCTTCATGTACTTATTGTTATTATCATCATCATCATAATCAACCATAAGACGTGTGTTGAATATAGGGCCTCCCCCATGGACCTCCAGACCCTTCAGTTGCCTCAGTTGGAAGCGGCTAGCATCCACCGTGAACGCGCGACTTTTTTCAGCAGGTTTTTAATAAGGGATCCACACACTTTACTCGAATTATCCAACTTCGATGGCGATTTTGCTCTTAAATTACGAGCACTATCGATTTTAACAGGCAAATAACTTCATAGACACTTTTATTTACGTAAAATGACATGAAAACTTTGGGACACTTTTTGCCTTATTCTAAAATCAATAATGCTAGTGATTCTGAGCAGAACAGAACTGCCATCGGAGTTTCATAATTCGAGAAAAAGGGTGAGTGGATTTCTTCTCTGAAAAATGCCTACACTGACGAGCAAAACTAATGGGTCACTTTTCATACAAAGTTCTATGAAAAGCGACCTGATATTCTTGCTCCTGAGTATATTGTACTACGTCAGATTTATTATAGGCACGGTACCTACTGTCTCGGTACTTGCGTGCCGGTAACACAGGTGTGCTCACGCCTTGATGAGTCTACTAATTAATATAATTAGTCTGCTTGTCATAGGAATAATTTGCTTTACTCGATGCAGGAATGTACAAACTATAACTAAGTATACGAAAATCAGCGCTGTAGAAGGCACCTACTGCAGCAATGCTGAGTCAAATTCCTTTTCGACATCATCAACTCAGTACGTTTTTTGTACTTATTAGTTAGAGAAATTTTGATGTCGACTTGTTTATGTCTAACAATAGCTGTTTGTGTTTTCATTGGGTATTTGTCCAGTAGGTAAATGTTTAGGTTTGAAATTAAGTATGACGAAATGGTTCGAGAAAAGGTTAGTGCCTTTTTTTCGTCTTGGCGGGGCACTGCCGTAACCCCAGGCTTGCAGCTGCTGTACAATTTGTGTATACTAAGTATGTCGGATTCTTTTTTTTTTATTAATGTGCATTCACGTTCAAAGATAAAATATGTTAACACCTAAGGGCCGATATTTCAATCGTCAGATAGGCCTTATTTGACGAATAAATCTAGGGGTATCTGTCAGATAAGTGCATATGTGAGAATTGAAAAATCAGCTCTTAATAGTCAAAAATTCGGCAGCAATAAAAACTTACATCTACATGGTTTGAGAGAACTTTGTATACAAACGTTGCAATAATATATCCTCATCTAATAAACCATTTTAGAAAAACCATACAGCTTGTACTATATACCATTACTTGACCATAATTATATATCCGACATGAAAATTAAAAATATGTCATCACATCATCATCAGCCTGAAGACGTCCACTGTTCAACAAAGGCCTCCCCCTTAGCACACCATAATGAACGACAACTCGCCACTTGCATCCACCGGTTTCCTGCAACTTTCACGATGTCGTCAGTCCACCTAAAAATATGTAAACAATCAAAATTTTACAAACAGTTGTGAGTTTATTGCGAACAGGCAGACACACGTAGGAGGTATTTTACAATATGTAGTGATAACTGTATCGCGACGTGTCTCCAACCAAAACCGGGATCTATTGCAAACGTCTCGATAAAATAACGTGCAATCCGTTTACGGCGTCGATAAAGCGGCATTTGTCGAGCGCGACAAACCCGGGGGTTATCTCGGACTGAGGAATTCCAATAATATTTCACTGGCCGACAACTGGGTGAAAGGTGGCGTAAGTTAATAGATCACGGCGTGTGTTTGCAGGCAAATACGTCGAACCACTCCTTTCATCCACTCAAAGGTTGACTGGAAGCGATCCCTTGAAGGGATAAGTCCGCCTTTGTGCATGTATCTCAGTGTTTGTCGATTGTATTTGTCTTGTTTATTTTGCACAATAAAGTGTTTACATATTATCGGCCATCCGATCTAAAGAGTGAAACAGATGACGAATCGTTTGGTCATCTCCTGAAAGTCCTTTTGTTGGAAAACCCATTTTATTCTGTTAATGAATTTTTAAATTTGACATTGTAACCTAGTTCTCCATATTTTTGTATTATTTTTGTTTCTTTTAATGTTAATTTCCATTTTATGACACGTTTTTCATTTATATTTAAATTGTATGTTACCCATGACGACCCATAATGGAAAAAATATCTTTATTTTAGTTTACTTGTTGTTATACTTATTATATTATTTTAATTTTTAATTGTTGACATATTTATTCTGAGCTGACGATTTCAATATGAATTCTTTGACATTTAATTTTAAGTGATGATGTAATTTTAAATTGAATGATCAAAAAATAAACATAAACATAAACATACATATTCATACAGGGATTGGTGAGAAGAAATTCATAAAAACTGTGATTATTGCTTGCCCAAATCAAAATTTCAGATTACCTACTGGGTCTGGGTTCAATTTGGGCTAGGCTAGGTATTGAAGTTAGTTAAGAATCAGTCGGTCAAGTCCGTAGCCAATTATACTGTAGGTAATTTACTGTTAATAGAATAGAATAGAATAGAATAGAATAGAATAGAATATAATAGAATAGAATAGAATAGAATAGAATAGAATAAGATAGAATAGAATAGAATAGAATATTTATTTTACACAATAATCATCCGCTTTCCGCCGTTACCTTGAACCGTTCTTAGATAATGACACAAATTCAATTTTCCAACTATCTATAACAGAAATAGACATCGCTCCGAGTAGCTTAAGAGAATAACTTGAGGGAACGCTGACAAACCCTTACTACCTTTTTACCCCCCTTATTTATAAACGCTCTATAAGCTTCCGCTAACTTAGTAATCGTTTGTCCTTATCTGTCACTTTGACATTTACCTTTCACAAATAAGGACAAACGATTGCTAAGTTAGCAAAAGCCTATAAAGCGTTTATGAATAAGGCGGTTAATGATTAAGGCACGTAAACCAAGCTTCATGAATCATGCTAAACCTGGCCTTTGGTCTTGTTACCTTAGGTTCTGTTTACCCTGTAAGGGATATACATCCACCCGCAATTTCTTCAGTCTACCCGTGATCATGATACATGCAACTGTATCGAAATATCGGGAGCTCAATAAAGGTAATCGCGGTTCACATCCCGTTTATAATATTTCGAATGGGATATACATGGTTTGTGTATGTGAATGTATACGGAGGTTAATTATTATCCAACTGCGTCAACGCCGAGACGAAGGGTTCTGATTTTAATAATAATATACGATCTGATTTAGTCTAATCCAACCACTGTTATCCTACTAATATTATAAATGCGAAAGTTTGTAAGTTTGGATGTTTGTTGCTCTTTCATGGCAAAACGGCTAAACCGATTTTATTGAAATTTGGTACAGTGATAGTCACAGTCCCGGGAAAGAACATAGGATAGTTTTTATTCCGAGATATCGCATAGTTCGTGCGGGATAGCGATAAGCGAATTTATCGCAAACGGAGTCGCGGGCAACCGCTAGTTCCACAATATTTCTAAGAAACCTTGTATATTTTTAGGCAGTAGATATATTATGTAAATGCAAGTTAAATAAAAGTAGTAAGGCGTCGCCAACATTTTTCAGATTGCAAGTAAAGGTCGCGCTTAAAAAAGGTTGACAAACTCTGCTTTTGATCCCCAAATTGCGTGTCTGAATAAAAACACAAACGCACTACACAAATACGTAGTTCGGAGCACGTGCCTCAACTTTGGTTGTTTACTGTTGGCACAGACATCTGAAAACAGCGATATCAGTTTGCTTTGGGAATTGGATGCAGAAAACAAACACGCTGAGATTAAAATGGGCTTTTTTCTTTCAACTCCCTGTGAAATTGTTTGCAGTCATAGAGGAGACAACCTTAGAGTGGCAATAAGGGCTGTCCAATTATGGCAACACATCAGTCTATTTTCACTTATAGCGTACTAACACTGATTTTCCACAATTGTTCTTCTCTTATCTCTGGCCGGAACAAAGTCATTTAAGTAGTCATTAGAATTTTGATTGTATATTTAAAACGGCTTCGCTCCAGTTCCAATTTTTTTCAATAATTTGGTTCAGACAAACCTTGTCCTGACAATAACGAACCTAAAAAAAATCGCCCTCTTCTTCATTTTGACAGTTCATGTATGGGCTGACAATTGGCATTGGAATCAGCTACCTGTCACATTCATACAAGAACTGTCAAAATGGACACGATGGCCAGTGCAAGCGAGTAAGACAATAAACCTACTACTTCTTGACCTTCAACTGGCCAATCAAGGTGGAATGATCGCCCTGCGTCAATAATTATATGACATTACCACTCTATCAGGTTGTTTGCTCTGTGTTTGTGCTATATCTGTCCCTCTTGTACCAGATTTGTCTCTGAGGTGAATAAATGTGATTGCGTTGCCTTGTCTATTGTTTGATCCTTGCAACAGTCACATAGCGTCGAAAGAACACTTTTGGAATGATACTTCATCTGTACCTCTTGTTATATCTTGCGTTACGTACGTAATATGTTTGAGGTATCTATCTTTTTTGTTTGTATAGAGACTAAGTGAGACATGTATTTTTGATTCAAAATTTAAATGTATGGAAATTAATAGCTGTTGCCCGCGACTTCGTCTGCAAAGAATTCGTTTATCGCTATCCCGCGGGAACTACGCAATTTTCCGGGATAAAAAATAGGTAGCCTATGATTGTGTTATTCCAGACCATAATCTATCTTTGTTCTAAATATTATCCGGATCTGTTAAGCCGTTCTGGCGTGAAAGAGTAACAAACATCCATCCTCACAAACTTTCGCATTTATAATATTAGTAGGATTTGTCAACTGTGATTCATAAATCTTGAAAAAAATATTTACAGAGATAGCCCTGTACTGACTGTATAGACAGACACACTAAAGAAGCCAGTGTAGCTTAGTGGTTTGACCTGTGGCCTCCCAAGCAGAGGGACGTGGGTTCGAATCCCGGGCTCGCACCTCTGAGTTTTCCAGAATTTATGTGCAATATCTCATTTGAAATTTTCGGTGACAATTTGCGAGCCTTACCATGACGTCTTAATGCGATTCAGTTTAGGTTCGCTCGCTGTCAGATTCATACTAAAAGTGACAGCTAAAACTTGAACTGAGTCAGAATTAAGACGTCATTTAAGGCCCCTGGTATCGACTAAAATATCGATACTTTTAAATTGCGTATCCGTACAATGTATCTTCTTGTATGTTCAGTGTTGTATAACTCGATCAAGAACCTCGTGTTTGTTTAGAACCCCGGTATAGACTAATACAAGCGGAGTTTGCCCCTTTCCCCCCTTGACCCCTCTTATATAAAAAAAAAAAAAAAAAAACCGGACGACCCGCAACGGTAGATTAGCGAAGCCCATTCACGGGAACAAATCCACCGTCACTGATAACTGCGTGCTCCTTTTTCCTGCCGGATAACAATCGGATGAGAGCTGACGAGTGACGGAACTGTTCTATTGATCTTTGCACAAAAGGCACTCGATTCCAGGGAAACATTCCTGGGGCCTTACCATGACGTCTTAATGCGTTTCAGTTTAGATTCGCTCGCTGTCAGATCCATACTAAAAGTGACAGCTAAAATCTGAACTGAGTCGGAATTAAGACGTCATGGTAAGGCCCCTGGATTATATACTAGCTGCCCGCGACTTCTGCAAATAATTTGTTTATCGGTATCCCGCGGGAACTATACAATTCGGGATAAAAAGTAGCCCATGTTTCAATCTAGGGAACCAGCTATCTAAGATCTTTAATTATCACAAAATATTTACCTTGCTGCTCCGCTACTTACGTACTAAACCGTACCGTTGGTTTGTTCTGAATTTGATCCAAATCCGTCCAGTCGTTTCAGCGTGACGAAGGAACAAACATAAACACTCTCATAACATAGGGCCGACAACGCACTGCCATTGGCATCGCATAAAGCGCTGCGGGTGTCTATGGACAGTGGTGATCATTTTAACATCAGGTGACCCACTAGTTCGTTTGTCTGGCGTCTCTAACATAAAAAAAAACATCCTCACATTCTTACAAACTTTCGAATTTATAATATTAGTAGGATTGCTAAACATTACACTACCCGGGCATAAAGATTGCACATCGGTCTTTTCGGGTTATTTCGGATTCGTAGAGCGTTGTCTTGCTCTAACTTACGTGACGAGTATGCCGGTCTTTTCTACCTACCCTTCAATTTTATTTATTTAATCGCAAATGTGATGAAAAACATTGTATGTTTCACGGGAATAACGAACCTCGACTCAGAAAGCCCTCGGTCTTCGACTTCGGGCTTATACTAGAGCCTCGATCATAATTCCTTACTTACCGCCCTTAATACACAATGTACTATGGTGCAAAAATGTTTACATGTGCGTACGTATTGTGTAGTAGCGGTATTGGGTAATTTCCCAAGTCAATTGGACATTTTCCCTGGGCTTTTATGCCTCGATTGGGCTCTTTCGAAAACGAACAAAACACTCAATTTTAGATCAAGCTCACTCGAATTAAACCAATTTACCGGCTTAATTTTCTCCGTGAAAGGCGGCAATCTTTCTTTCACTTACAGAGTAAATGAAATTGAAAGTCTCGTACCTCAACGGTGTTTCAATACATTTTGCTTAAATAAACGTAGGTACTTGGGTGGTATTTTAAATACAATATAGTTTACAACCTCGACTGCAAACAATTTGTAATCTAACTAATATTATAAATGCGAAAGTATGGATGGATGGATAGATGGATGGATGGATGAATGGATGGATGTTTGTTTGTTACTCAATCACGCCAGAAAGGCCCAACGGATCTGAAGGAAATTTTGCACATAGATAGAGAAAAGTCTGGAATAGCACATAGGCTACTTTTTATCCCGGAAAATTGCGTAGTTCCCGCGGGATAGCGATAAACGAATTCTTTGCAGACGAAGCCGCTGGCAACAGCTAGTGAGTATTAATTTTAACTATGAGAAAAATAAAAATGAAAATAATAAAATATATAACATGTATACATCATCACGCCTCGTTCCCACAGGGGTAGGCAGAGACTACCGGGATAAAAAGTAGCCTGTGCGTTAATCTAGAGTACCAGTTATCTTGCTCCAAATTTTTACTAATCTAAATTGTAACTGTATAACTATTGTGTGCCCTTACAGGGCGTCATTGGACTAACCAAAATTCCTATAACATCTGTAAATAATGTACATGACTATACAATGAATAAATTATACCTAACTAAACCCGTCCAGTCGTGTAAGTGTGAAAAGAGAACAACCATTCACATCGTCATATCCATCCATCAATCCTCACAAACTTTCGCATTTATAATATTAGTAGGATTTGTATTTTTATTAATTTCCTCTTATTTAGAGTATTCTGATGTAACTTCAGGTAAAAGTACGTAACATCCTGAGGGACCTCAGATAATATATCCTCCATTTTTTCATATTATGAAACTTTTACGCGCCATTATTTCCTGTGACATTGTGCTGAATTTTTTACACATTGCCGCCAGTTGTATCAGAAAAGTTGGACTATTTGTTGCTCGTAAGAACTCCATTCTATATTAATAACCACATTTATTTTATTTGAGACGAACCAAAGTTTGGGATTTATTTGTTACGTCTGACTGATATGAGTAGGTATCTAGTCGAAACTGAATTTTTTATTATGTAGGTTGGCCTCTAAGGCTCTTAAAGGCTAAAGGCTCTTATTATATTTCTTATCATATATTTTGTTTCAGTTTGACCAGTAGAGACTATACATCTCTACTATAGACTAATAATAATTTAAGGTAGGTACCTACTTAACTTGGGGACCTTATACGTCCCTTTTATAAATGTACTAGCTGTTGCCAGCGACTTCGTCTGCAAAGAATTTGTTTATCGGTATCCCGCGGGAACTAAGCAATTTTCCGGGATAAAAAGTAGCCTATGTGCTATTCTAGACTTTTCTCTTTTCATCCTGATCCGTTGGGCCATTCTAGCGTGATTGAATAACAAACAAACATCCATCCATCCATACTTTGGCATTTATAATATTAGTTAGATTATAAATTAAGTAGAATTTAAGTAGGTAGTCGTAAACAAATTTATTTTATTTTGTAATTTCCGGTCAACTCCTTGCGGCGCATTCTTCTTGGCAATGATGGTATTTCCGTATGCGCTGTTAGTTTAAAAAAAGACATGTAAAAGAGCCCTTGGCGGCTTATTTGCTAAATAAACTTTTTGATTTTTATTTTTATTTGTGTTCCGTACCACAAGGGTAAAAACGGGAGCCTATAACTGAGACGCATGCACTGTCCGACTGCCTGTCTGTCACCAGGCTGTATCCCAGAAACCGCTATACTAAAAACAGAATATTGTATATGTCTAACTGCTTTGTAAATGTCCAATATGAAATGGCTCTACTAACATTAGATTTTATATTAACTTGGTGACTTAAGTGTCGAATTCAAACCGTGTTAGGCCGTAATGATGTCTGCAACTTACTTTCTTTCTAAGAGAGAGAGAGAGAGAGAGAGAGAGAGAGAGAGAGAGAGAGAGACATTTCTTTAAAGTTACGTTTTAGTTAGTACGGTGTTAAGAATCGTTTAAAAATTACTTATAATTTTTAATCCTAATTCCTTATTTACACATTTATTAAAATGATATAATTATATTACTTAAAAGCTAATTAAATTTAGTTACAGAAAATAAAATATTATAATTGTAAATCAAATGGAATCAATCTACCAGCAATTGTATACTTACTCGATTACGTTAAATAAGTGCTTATGTAAATAATATGTACAGTACATGTCAAAAAGTCATTGGTCACTCTTCTCTAGCGATTCAACTGAAATTCATAACGACTGTAACGATCTTGCAATTTATTTCCTAATTATACCAGCTAAAATCTACAGTCCACTCTTTATTGAAGACCACATCCTGAAGAAACTCGATCCAAGAAGTTTAGGGATTTTACATACGGCAAGCAGCACTGCAGAAAGTGCAGTTGAAGTAATTACAGAATAATAAACTATTCTAACTTCCAGTCAAATATAATTAAGCTCTACCTAGAAAGAGCTAGCCTCTGAAAACGTCAGTCTTTCCCAGCGAAAAGCAAATCCGATTAATGGAATACAGTCAGTCTGAAAGTCGTCGTACTTATGGCTAGCTTAGCGGCTTACGACTATAAGAATTTGTAAAGACCTAGAGCAGTTCGTAAAGTTATTAGAGCGATTATGAAAAACTGGCTAAGTGCGAATCGGACTCGCGCACCGAGGGTTCCGTACAAATTTGGCAAATCATACTTAGTGTTCACAGAGACCTGCTCATAAGCAAAATTTTGGCAGTGTTAGATCATTTTATGTTGGTTAATTACATAGACAGAGTTTAAAAAGTAGATTTTTAGATTATTTTCATTCGTGCTATAAGAGCTCCCTTCACACCAAATTTCAAGTACCTATCTAAGACAACTGGGAGTAGCTACCCCTTATTTTTTGGGAGCGCGGCAATTTATACTATTTTTAAACTGATACTTAGGGACCTGAGCTGATTTTTTATAGCTAATTAATTATACTACTGGGCTACTTTGATCGTTTTAAAATTGCTATAAAATCGATACTAGCCATATGCGGTAAATGTTTGGCATGTTAGATGCAAAGCCTATCTATAAAGACACCCATTGGAAGCGGTATACGCATATGAAAAAATATGATTTGGTCATTCGTACTTTTTAAAGTAAGCCCGTAAATCAAAGTGACCCCGGTTTACGGTACTAATTTCAACTTTAAACCTTAAAACCTACTCCTAAAAACCGTTTTACTCCCTCGCAATATTCAATTACCAAAGGCACCCTACACTAAATTTTCTACGCCGATATCTAGACCCTACTATCCTCTAGAATTAATTTTTGCAACGCAATATTATGTCCTCCAGCCGTGCACGCAAATCTCATCAAAGTGGAAATTTTTAATTAATCCGGCTTACAGAGTTACCCGTGAGCGGGAAATGGAATGTCGTGGAAAATATAGTTCTGTTACTAACTGATGAATGATGAACATGATCATGCGTACTACAATTAGTCGATGTTACTGGTCTCTTTGATGTAACGGTATCTTTTTAAGTAATTTAATAGTTAACGGCTTTTGAACTTTTACTTCTTCATTTATACTTACCAAAATCTATCTTGGTAATATTATAAATGTGACAGTTTGTAAGTTTGGATATTTATGGCTCTTTCATTGCAAAATTTAGAACACAGATAGTTACAGTCCCGGGGAAGGACATAGGGCAATTTTTATCACGCAAAATGACATAAGTAGTTCCCGCGGGATACCAATAAGCTAATCCACCGCAGACGGAGTCGCGGGCAACAGCTAGTATCATATTATTATACCCGCTTTACGTACCTTCAAATAAAAATAATTCACCATTTTGAATGACTATACATCTTTGCCACAATATATTCGTGACATCTCGTAACACCATTTATCGAGCTCAGCAGGTAAATAACCATTAGGTACTCGTGATATACTGATATACTCTTATAAATACAAACAAGCCTCCTAAATCCAATACCATGGCGCTAAAAAACAGCGTAACCGCCAACAAAACGCCATCCCTTACGCCCTTCCGGTCCCGAAGTACTGACATGTCTTATCTAAAAATAAAATCCACACATTAACCATCGGCATGTTGTCTATAGAAACCAATAAACGACAAAATAAACTGCGCGAGCCTACAGCTCGGGGGTAGTAAACATTTCTGTCTAGATAGGGGTAGCAAATAATTGGTTCTCGCATTGAACATGACAGTAGTGTTGCGATTTTAAGATGGAAAAATATCGATGGTCTCTGGAAAATTGCGGAACAAAGCCTACTAATGCAGTCTTAACTTAAGGTGAAACCTTTACTTTCCAAATAGAAGAAACTTTACATATTTCCGAATCAGAATCACCGGCACTATTAATTTTTGTAAAGAAAATAGTGTCCCTTATTTTTTGTCAGTTTTGTGTCATTTTTGGCAATGCTGCCCGAATTGTGCCCGAAAAATACATACATATACCTACATATTTAAATAGCTATATACATACCGTCGAGCCTCTTTCGCACAGGGGTAGGCAGAGACTACTTTGTTCCACTTGCTACGACTCTGATACACCTCTTTCGTTTCATCCGCATTCATCAATCTCTTCATACATGCTCGTCGGTTTTGGGAACTCTTGACCTGACCCGAAAAATGTCATTCAGATATTAATATGAAAATTTGCAAATTGTTATCAAACCTGCGGGTATTAGTTTGTTGACAAAGATATTATGGTGCGTTGTTGGGGTAAAATAA
Source organism: Pandemis heparana (assembly GCA_963854515.1). Taxonomy (NCBI): domain Eukaryota; kingdom Metazoa; phylum Arthropoda; class Insecta; order Lepidoptera; family Tortricidae; genus Pandemis; species Pandemis heparana. The sequence continues at coordinate 3,178,164 of OY978011.1, read as the reverse complement.
AAAACCGTCCGTAACAACCGTCCGTTTTCAACCTACCCCAACGCACTAATTCGTGAATTATCTGTCATACGACTATTCCCCGAGATCCTAGACACAAGTGCTAAGATAATTAACTCCATATCTGATTTTACAACATATGATCTTACGCCAAACAATTGCCTTAATCTGAAGACAACGCGTCTCAAATTTGCTCATCCCAATTAACAATGAAAGGGTTTCTCGGCATCATATAATCCGTAACACAAACATAATGTAATTATATACAAATAATGTATACAATTCCGGGCGAGTGTTTGTGACGTGACGTATCATTAATATACTTCGACGTGTTATGGATTAATTAGCCATTTTGAATAGTATTTATTTACAAGTTGATTAATTAGACGCAAGTAATTTGAGATGGGAGTAAACGATCGTTTCCTTTTGGGATAATGTGTTTTAATGCAATTATATACAGCGCATACATAACTTTATCTATTCATATCATAAGTTTTTTACAATAAAAGTTTTCACATCAAAATATGTAGGTAACATTATTTCCCTGTTCTTCGAAAGTTCGAAACAGATGAAACGACTGATATTTTATTTATTTTTTAATTCTAAGACTTAGATTTTTTATTTAAGACGTTCGAAGTTTGAATCAAATTAGAGTATTAATATTGATACTCTAACGTACCTAAACAAAATACAACCACACATTAGAGTATCGAAATTAATACCTACTCTAAAGTGAACATTATAAATTATAATACAACCACAGATAGAGGTTTCTTATTGTATTGTAGGGAAGTTATAATATGGATGTAGATAGATGTATGTTAAGATTCTACATTATAAACCAGATACCTAAACATTAATTACTATTGACACAAGTAAATTGAAAATTTTCCTTATTTGTATGTATGTATGTATGTATGTATAACTCTTTATTGTACATAAAACACATTAATTTTACAGATAATAGTATTGTTTATTGATGATTTATTAGTGTTCGACGTACGCAGGATTAAAATATTTTCACACAAAATTCATGCGGAAACCTAAATTTAATCTCTTTTAGAGCCATAATTGATAAGGTAACAGCTCCCCAAGGCATACGCAGTTAACACGGAAATACGTGTTTTATACGAGCTTTTTTTATTTTTGACTTGAAATGTATGCACCCATACAATATGTATAATGTTTGTAACTATACATGTTTGTCAACAAAATTTTGACAAACACAAACTAAAAAATAAAACTAGCGGTTGCCTACGACTCCATCTGCTTAGAATTCGCTTATCGCTATCCTGCGGGAACTATGCAATTTTCCGAGATAAAAACTATCCTATATCCTTACCCGGGACTGAAACTATCTCTGTAGGTAACAAATTCCACCAAATCGGTTCAGTCATTTAGGCGTGAAAGCGTAACAGACAGACATCAACTTTCCAATTTATGATTATTAGAGGGTACCCCATTATTCATAAACGCTCTATAGGCTTCTGCTAACTTAGCAATCGTCTGTCCTTTTCTGTGAAAGGTAAATGTCAAAGTGACAGATAAGGACAAATGATTGCTAAGTTAGCAGAGGCTTACAGAACGTTTGTGAATATTATAAGGGGAGGGGGGAGATTATCTTAAAATTATTTAAAACATGCAAAACCAACAACAGAGAACTCGTGGTTGTAGTGTTTTGCCCGACGCCTGTTTAGGGTTGCCACCTATCAAACGCACCTGATTGTTCGAAACAAATTAATAGCACGTCGAGAGCAGCGGTGACGCCACCCCTCAAAATTACACTTTTCAGTAACAGACGGCGATTGAAAATGGCGGACTTTGTAATTTATTTATCGAAGCTTTAGGGGACTTTTGAAAGCATCACTCGGAACTGGTGAAATCTATAGATTTTTAGAATTTAATTTCACTTGAATGACATTTCCGACTAGCTGGCAAGATTAATAGGGAATTGTATTCATTTTTTTATCACATTTCTCAACAAACATTTCTCTTCCCGCGCAGATGGTAAAAGTCCATTGATGGAATGGGCGAAAATATTAGGAACCATGCTATAGGCGATGCGGCTAGCAACCCGTCACTATTTTGATTCCCCTTTCCACCTATACGGCCACAATCATGCTAAACGTGGCCTGTGGGCTCTGTCTACCCCATAAAGGATAAAAACGTGATTTATGTACGTTACTAGCTTCTGCCAGCGACTTCGTCCGCGTAGAAAAAGTAGTAGTTATCATGTTTATCGCTATCCCGCGGGAACTATGCAATTTTCCGAGATAAAAATACTTAGCCTATGTTTCAATATTTGGTAGCAGCTATCTTCATTCCAAATTTTATCCAAATCCGTCTAGTCATTTCAGCGTTAAGGAACAAACATACACACTCACTCACATCGTCACAATCTTTCGCATTTATAATATTAGTAGAATGTATGGAGTTAAAATTATAAAATGAGTACAAATCGTGAATATTTAAATAAGTTAAATACACGGCAATAGGGTTCATTATCCCACTCTATCACTGGTGTTCTATTATCAAAACTGCTCGTACTGCAATACGTGTCATATCCCATGCGATAGTCTTTGATCTAAGCCTTGATTGAGGGGGTGTATTCCGAGGCTGGCCATGACGCGGTTTCATTATTCCCGTAATCGACTTAGGACGTTAGACGTTAAATCGCTTCGAGTTGCTTTGTCGTCATAAGTGACATTTAATTTGAGAGCATATGGTTTTGTTAATAATCAAGGTGGTTTAAATTAATTTCGTGTTGAATTATGTGAAAAATTACTTTACCTTTTACGTGACCCGGACATTTTTAGTATGGATCTGACAGCGAGCGAACCTAAACTGAACCGGAATAGAATCGCATTAAAACGTAATAGTAACCCCCTCGTCTCTCAGCAGCTAAAAAAACTGGTAGCTATAATACACACATCAAAAAAGCCTTGGGATCATCATTATCTTTAGACAAATTTGATGTTTTTGTAGCAACACTAGCGCCACCTAGTTGACAGCTACATAATTACTGCGACGCACGGGTAGCTAGCGCCAACTCTAGTGACAGCTGTCACATTGTTCTACATCGCGCTAACGAAGTTTCTCAACACGGATGCATATATACAACTTCCAACTCTCTTCCTCCGGACTTCGGTCCCCAGGCATAACATCTGCCTGGAGAGAGATCTCTCTATTGTGGCTCTCCCCCCAAATTTTGACTCGGTAGTAATATGCCTATATTGAAATTTTAACTGTCTAGGGCAAAAAATATCCTTAGTCATTTTTGATGAGTGTATATTTAACTTCTAACTAATCTAACAAGAATCTAACTAATATTATAAATGCGAAAGTATGGATGGATGGATGGATGTTTGTTTGTTACTCAATCACGCCAGAATGGCCCAACGGATCTGGATTAAATTCGGCACATAGATAGAGAAAAGTCTGGAATAGCACATAGGCTACTTTTTATCCTGGAAAATTGCGTAGTTCCCGCGGGATAGCGATAAACGAATTCTTTGCAGACGAAGTCGCTGGCAACAGCTAGTAAATATTATAAATGCGATAGTAAGGATGGATGGATGGATGTTTGTTTGTTTGTTACGCAATCACGCCAGAATGGCCCAACGGATCTGGATGAAATTCGGCACATAGATAGAGAAAAGTCTGGAATAGCACATAGGCTACTATTTATCCCGGAAAATAGCGTAGTTCCCGCGGGATAGCGATAAACGAATTCTTTGCAGACGAAGTCGCTGGCAACAGTTAGTTATGTTATCTGCACCCTCGAGACTTGACTTATCGCGCAACGAACTTTCCCCAGACATTTACATTTTTATTGTGTTCACCATGAGTGCGTCTTTCAAACTGCTAACTTCTACATAGTTTGTACCACTAAAGCCCAGTTTTCACCTCTGTTATTTAAGTTCTCAATATCGTAAGTGTAAGATACTTATTTAAGATGCTGTCTCTTTTTATTTGTACTAAGCAGACGAGACACCAATTATCTCGGTCCGACTCGAACTCGAAAACCGTCGTGTTACGGGCTTCCATGGACGGCGGTGAAAGCTTTCCACCAGGTGATCCACATGCTTGCCTACCCCCTATAACATAAAACACAAAATTAAACTGATAATTTAAAAAACCCCCCACGCAATTAGGTTTTATCTAATAAATGGCTTAAATCATTTTGGAAAAGAGCTAAATACTCTTCAAATTGCTGGACCGATTTTAACTGGCATTCGAATGAAAAAAAACATACCATAGACACACACATAGAGACATCTTTGTCAAACTTATAACACCCCTCATGTGCGTCAGCGATTAAAAAATATATGTAGCGTTGTGTCGCAGAAATGCTTTTATTTCACAAATTTCTCCCTATTCATAGAAATAGTTATTTGTTATGCAAGGCTGCAAAGTGTTTGTTTGGCGCGAGTGCCTGAATTGAAACCGGAGCAAGCGAAGGATTCCATGATTGAACCGCGAGCGAAGCGAGAGGTTCAAAAGAAGAATCCTGAGCGTCGCGACGGTTTCAAGGCACGAGACTCTAAACAATTTTGCTGCCGAGCGAAACACACAATTTTTCACCTCAATACAGCGAGAAAAATGGTGGATGGAAGAAAAAGAAAAAGAAATAAAATAGTAATTAGTTAGGTATTTCACTTTTATACATACATAAATATTTACCTTACAATACATACTATACATACAAAACTGAGTATTATACAGAATTTTAGTTTATAAAAGAACTTAAGTTTACCTTTGAACTGCTTCAGAACTTTACTTTGTTACCTATTTGGTAATTAACACCTTTGATTTACTGACATAACTGTCCGAGCATATTTTATAGTATTTCCGTCGACGAACACTACATTTAGTTTTTCTTTATTACTTGAACTCGTAATTTTTAAAGTAATAACAAAGTCTTTGAATCAACAAAACATCTGTGAAAGATGGCGATTTGTCCGCGCCAATCCGCGCGCAGCACTCGCGCGTGCGCGCTATTTACTTTATACGCGCGCTACGAAAGCACTAGCAATACACTGCTAAACAGCCTAATACATATTTAAATTATAATAAACTAATTAATCAATGTCTTAACAATGCAAATTATAGTCACTTTGTAGATAAAAATTAATAATTCGTCGAAATTATCTTTGACCTAAAATAGTTTAATGTTCACGAAACAAACAATAGATAACGGATCGCGTTTCTGAATGTGATTATGTTTTTTAAATCAAATGAAACATTTAGGGGGTCTTATTAAAAAGATCTACATTTGAATTTCGTATTATTCCGTCCCTCTCATTCACCAATTAAGTACTATTCGTGTAAGCAGGCCGACAACATACGAAGTTCAAAGTCCTAATTTCTAAGTATATGAGTAGGTGGACAATGGTGGTCAGCGCCACGTTCGAATTTCAAAAACCTTTTCCACGCTAGAGGGGAAAAAGCGTTTTTCCACGCAGATTTTGAAGGCGAAAGGCAGCCCTTTCGAGCAAGTGAGGTGAAAAGTAACATTTGCCACGTCTATAGCGTCACGTTTCTAATAAAGACTTCGACTGAACTGGGGGATTATTAGTTCGAAATACGAAGCTCACATCGTACCGTCCCTCTCGTACTCCTTTTGGAAACTATTGGTGTAACCGGAACGCGGACGGCACTACGAAATGAAATTGTTTAATTTCGGAGTGTTAAGACCTGTCGTCTCGAGGACTTCGAATGCACGGAAACGATAAGGAAATAAATTTCACTGCGACGCCGTGATAAAACAAAGTGACGTCTCGGAAACTATGAACCAAAATCCGTCCAAAAATTATAATAGGAAGGCAAACAAGAATGTAGGACTCCTGATAACTGAGCACCACCTATAAACACACGCTACGCTAGACAGATAAAGATGCGTTGTCTGCCTAGGCTAAAAAAATCTATGCGTATCTAAATATCTAAATATACCTTGTCTAGATTTCTATATTAAATGAATACAGGCACATATTCAAGTAAGTAAGTAATTTTTAAAGCCAATTGGTTTGATCTATGGCATCTGAAACATAGTATCGTGGGTTCGAATTCGAACTCGGGCGTCTAAGCTTATCAGAATTTATGTATGTGAGACAGTTGATTTACTGCGAGCATTTTAGTGAAGGAAAACAACACTCACTATGCCTGGAACTGCAGCCAAAGCTCTACCATTTTGAGAGACCTGCACCCAGCATTGGGATTTACATAGGCTGCAAATAAAAAATCCTTCCATTCTGATCTGGGAGCAAAGAAAAACACAGAATTTACCAGTTGCTTTCTGTTCCCGCGCAGATAAAGAAAAAGAAAACATTTATTCGTGATACAGCATAATCTGACTAATATTATAAATGCGAAAGTATGGATGGATGGATAGATGGATGGATGGATGGATGGATGGACGGATGGATGTTTGTTTGTTACTCAATCACGCCAGAACGGCCCAACGGATCTGGATGAAATTCGGCACATAGATAGAGAAAAGTCTGGAATAGCACATAGGCTACTTTTTATCCCGGAAAATTGCGTAGTTCCCGCGGGATAGCGATAAACGAATTCTTTGCAGACGAAGTCGCTGGCAACAGCTAGTTATAATTAAATTACAAAAAAAAAAAGTAAAACATAAGGACATACATCACGAAATGGTCCCACCTCAGCCATAATGCTGGCCTTTCAGCCAGATGGTAAAAGCCCAACGAGGGAATGGGAATCTTAGGAATCATGTTATGGGCGATGCGGCTAGCAAACATCATCATCATCATCATTATTTAGATTCCTCTTACCACCTATACGCCCACAATAACGCTAAGCGAGGCCTTTAGGTCTTGGTACATCGCATGCTCTGTCTAATCCAATTTATGTATTTATAAAAATTCTGTTGAGGCAATTCTCGACCCCAAAAATTAATCACGTCATTCCTAATGCCCAATAACCATCAATAAATTAATTTAGCTAATTGTCCCGTAGGACGTCTCATCAACCTATTTCAATTTGGAAACTTCAATTTTTCCCGAGAATCTGAGGCGATCAATCTAGACGTCCCTTATTACGATCCTCACTGCCGCTGAGGAGGTAATACCCCATAAATTCTCACATTATTCACCGAATAAGCAATTCCGTAGGTTGATGAATGCGCGTTTCAGGTGCCGAGTGACATTTGCCGTTTGGCGTTATAGTAACAAATCGTCGACGTAATGCGTTCGTATGACGATCTTGAGTGGGATTCAGAACGTTGACTGAGACTAGGAATTTTTAACACGAAAATTGTAATTGGAATAAAGAAACTCCCTTATTCATAAACGCTCTATAGGTTTTTGCTAGCTTAGCAATCGTTTGTCCTTATCTGTCACTTTAAAATTTACCTTTCACAGATAAGGACAAACGATTGCTCAGTTAACAGAAGCCTATAGAGCGTTTATATAGGTGGTGCGAGTCGGGTTACCTCCACGTGTGAACAAGAGCTGCGGTTGGTTTTCGGATCCGTCCGGGAGGAAGAGCAGTGCTTGGTCCGGTGCACCCTGGGCAACGGCTAATGATTTCCTGGCAGTATCTGAGGGATATCATTGACCGTTGGCTAAGAGCCCGACAGGGGGGGAGGGGGGTCTTTGACTGTGTTACCGTACAACGTTGCCGACATTTTGTCACAAGATTTTATAAGTAATTAAATTTTTTAACCCTGACATTGGCGAAGTTGTCGTCGCTATAACGACTTGTAACGCCAGAAATAAAAGAAGAAGAAGTAGAGCGTTTATGAATAAGGGGGTTAAAAGCATTTACTTACTTACTTGCTTAATAAGCGCGCTTTTGAAATCGCAAGCAAGCGTTTCACCACTAATATTAATTGCGCGCGAACAAAGTCGGGGGCAAAAGCTAGTAGTTATATTCTACGAGAAACGTTCTGGTTATTCCCGTGCTGTTAACAACAAAGTTACATGTCATTGCAAGGTGAAAAACCTGTAGTGTCTGTAAAGCCGGTTTACGGACGATAGTTTTACGTGATTACGTAAACATTGATGAAAACTGCTAGCTCTGACGTCACGCGGAACGTGACACTTTTTCGTGCGTGCAGCCGGTGTTCATCGATTTATAAGACGTTATCACGTCAAAAACACGACAAAGACCAGTCGATAGAGATAAAGCTCTTATTCATAATGTATGGTAATACCAGTACGTAATCGAGGTGCTTTTGGTTTTCCCCGCCGTAAACTTTCCTTCGCGCTCCATTAAACACAGACATAGTCGATATAAGTGATAACTGACAATGGGTAACAATCTATAATCTATATTCTCTCTCAATCTATAGTCTCTCAGAGCTATTACGGAATATTTCAGCTAGTAATTAGGTTGGTATCCCCTTGTTTTGTAGACAGAATTTTCACATAATATCATTTATATAGATTTTTTGCGTTTATGAATAAGAGGTCAAGTATCTACATTACACCCGTGCGACGCCGGGTGGTCCGCTAGTACTCGTAATAAAGATACTTTTGAAATTTTAATCTACTCGATTGTAGTAGCATCCTTGACAGAGGGAGAGGGAGGTTTATTTACATATTTTGTTCTTCTCCAACCGTTCCCGATAAGATGCACTTATAATTGTGTCAGTCCCCGGAAGTCATTATTTTACCGTATAATCTCGAAAACGTCTCTATTAATTCCATCCAAAAAATAAAAGCCTCCTTCACTTTTTAAAAGATCTCGACATAAAAATATCTCGTTCTCATTATTTCGAGATTTATTCTCTCCTTCATCGTAATAGGGTTGCCACGTAATAATAATCGTGTCATTTATCATTAAAAAAATAAAGTACAAAGCTTTGTTGCTAATAACCTATTTATACTTACCAACTAACCAATGGGACTGAAGGGCTTGTAGAATTTTCTAAAAGTGTATTTAAACAAAATTATAAACAGACAAAGTTAAATAAAAAAATACAAAAAAATACCTACCTATCAACTAACATTACTTACTCAGACTACCTAACTAAACAACTCGCCCCGCATCATTTCGGGGGCAAAGAAAGAAATAAAGAAGAAATTTATTTATTTTTGTATGACACACAATATCCGAAAGGTGCCAACATCCACCCGCAATTTCTTCAGTCTACCCGTGATGATGATGCATGCAACTGTATGGAAATATCGGGAGCTCAATAAAGGTAATCGCGGTTCACATCCCGTTTATAATATTTCGAATGATCCCAAAGGTGGCCATCACGTTCGCTGCGTTGCCGCGTTGAACGGCGATGGACAATCTCTGCGCCCGGAATAATCCGGAACGGGAGTCCAGACAACACATTCGTAACCGGCGTCCATTTCTTAAAAAAAATGCGACGGGTAGCACTCCGGGAGAGCCGGCAGAAGTAAAAACAGCAGCTTAGATTAGATTTTAATGTTGTCACCTCCATGACGCACAAGACGCGTACCTACCAAACTGGCCGCTTACAAAAAAAACGTGCGTATTATCCACATTGACAGACCTCTAACAATGTGCTGATGCTGTACTTGTGCTTTACGACTCAACAAAGAAACACTTCAAAAATCGAACGCGATTCATTCGCATTTCAAAATAACCTCTTAGAGGATCTGATATCCCGGTACTTAAATTCTCCCTCCCTCTTACGCCTGACGCGAGTTTAAAAATTTTTACCCATCCCAAAAAGCGCTCAACGTCACTAGAGAAGTTTTCACTTCGAAAAGGTTGTGGTAGCGCTATATAGTACATTAAGTACACCCGTGCGATGCTGGGTGGTCTGCTGATAAGATAAAACGTTTTGAAATTTTAATCTACTCGATTGTAGTAGCATCCTTGAGAGAGAAAAAGAAAGAGTTTTACTATCCTATCTATCTATCTACAGACATTGTCCGTCCACTGCTGGACGTAGGCCTCCTTCATATTACACCAACTTTCGCGATCCTGGGCTTCCCTCATCCAGCCACTGCCAGCTGTCCTCCTAAGGTCATCCGTCCAACGCGTCGCTGGGCGTCCCACACTACGCTTTCCCAAACTTGGTCTCCACTCTAGGATACGTTTGTCAGTTCTACGGCAAACGTGACCAGCCCATTGCCATTTCAACGTTTTACTATAATTTCCTGTTCATCCTGTTTGATGACATTATTTATGCTTCTTCATCTATAGGTTTGGTGACACTCTATACCAGCTTCTTCTACAGGGTGTTCTAAATTTAGACAATGTCAAACAAAACGAGATCCGGAAATGCGAGATATTTTTGGCCCTCAAAAAGTTGTCAGCCCTACATTGCGTTCTGTATATTGTACGGCCCTTTTTAAACCCGCGATAACATTTACAGCTGAAATTCAACAAGAGTTTATCCTGCACATAAAATGTTTCATTGAGTTTCTTTTACTCTCGTCCTAGTAGGCTGTGATGCACTGGGAGACGGTTTGACAGATCGAAAAACTTTCATTGGTCATTGGCCGTGGTAGTCTAGTGGTTTGACATATGGCTTCTCATGCAGAGGGTCGTGGTTTCAAGCCCTGGCTCAACCTCTGAGTTTTTCGGAATTTATGTGCGATATCACATTTGAAATTTACCTACCATAAGCTGGAAGCTGCACACATCTGCTAAGCAATTCAATGGTGTGTGTGGAGTTCCCAATCCGCACTGGGCCCGCGTGGGAACTATAGCCCAAGCCGTCACATTCTGGAGGCCTGTGCCCAGCAGTGGAACGTAAAATAGGCTGATGATGTGATGATTGGCTACTATTTTAGAGTTTTTTGTTTGTTACAAGCTTACATAAATCACGTATTTATCTCTTATCCCCATAGACAAACTTAAGGCAAGACTTAAGGGTCACGTGTACATGATTGTGGACGTATAGGCCCTCCTATACTCTCTTCACCCTCTTTACAAAGAGTTATCAAATTAGTAATGGGTTGCCAGGTGCATTGCCTACAATATGCATACATACATACATATCGTCACGCCTCTTTCCCACAGGGGTAGGCAGAGACTACTTTGTTCCACTTGCTACAATCCTGACATACCTCTTACGCTTCATCCACATTCATCAATCTCTTCATACATGCTCGTCGGTTTTGGGTATGATTCCAAATATTTTCGTCTATTAATCGATGGTCTTTTACCGCGTGGGAAGAAACGCAGCTGGTACATTTAGATTTTTCTTTACTCCTAACCAGCATGGAAGAAATAATAAATTACTGTTTCAGAGAATTGCAGCTGTTTCTCTCCCATTGTGCCCCCGCTAGCTGTCGGTCCTCATGATTCGCGCGATCTCATCTAATAGCCTTAATTAAAAATACCCTGCAATTATGAACTCTTTAGCGTCAGTTTTATGGGCTCAGACAGGCGCCGCGTAATTGTTTAAGGAATGTTTAATAAGACTCCTTTTGAATATTTTGTAATGTGCTGAATGCATTTTTAGTTACGGGTCTGTAGCTGTGCTATGTTTTCCGTTTTAAAAATGTTGCTTTACAAATTAAGACAGTTTCCTTGAATAAAATAGTATACGGTCGAGTAGCTTTCTTGGCTTTCTAATGTTCTATAAGCATAATGATTTTAGTTTCATATAATTGCCTACTATTGTATACAAAATCTCAGAAATGAACAATCTCTTCATTTATAATCTCGTGAGACATTTACATTTAGTTTGAATTAATAGCCCTGTAAATTATTTTCAGGTTTTGTAATCATGGTCAACAACATGTTTCCGTAACACGTGGTCGATCATCTTAATGATCCGTGTCAAAGGCACGACAAAATTTTAAATTAAAAATCTTTGCACAGGTATTTGGGCAAGCTTATACCTGAATACCTGCTGAAATATTCCGGAAAAAATTTGCGACATCAATACAATACAATACAATACAAATACTCTTTATTGAACACCACAAACATCCTATAGATTTGGTCAAAAACGTACAGCTATTAAATCGGCGTCAAAGTTGACGCGTAAATTTTTAACGCGCGAAACGCGTCAATCATCCTGTATCACCGAGATTTCTGTAAAGGGTATACAAAATATTATTCACAAGTTGTCCTGTCCCATTTTCTGACAAGGGTCGAGATTTCAACGCTAAGTCCTTATTCGGAAGGGATGGTTTAAGCACATTTTAGTTCAGTCTAGGTTATAAATAAAGATTAAGAGAACCTCTTCAGTTATGCTTGCCTTTGTAATGCTGACTAAGGTGATTTGTGTGAATTGGTCGGGTCCTTTTCTGTCACATAATTTTCATTGGTAATAATGTGTAAGTTACTTTTGAAGTGTAAACTTCTTCAGCGGCGTTGTGCACTTTTTTGGGATGGGTAAAAAATGTTGAACTCGCGTCAGGACACGTGACCTGATCGAAAATTCGTAAGACGGAGGGAGAGTAGACCGCCGGCGCGGCGTAGGAGAGGAAGTAATATCCCCCTCTCTTTCTACCTCGCGATGCAAGTTTTTGCTTATGCCGGCACTCCCGGAGTGCAACCCATTGTTTTTTTCATAGCACACGACCGGGTGGCCTAGTGGTTAGAGAGCCTGACTATGAAGCTTGGGGTCCCGGGTTCGATCCCCGGTCGGGGCAGATATTTGTATGAAAATTACGAATGTTTGTTCTCGAGTCTTGGATGTTTATTATGTATTTAAGTATTTTTTATTTATCTATGTTATGTTTATCCGTTGTCTAGTGCCCATATCACAAGCTTTGCTTAGTTTGGGACTAGGTCAATTGGTGTCAATTGTCCCAAGATATTTATTATTATTATTATTATTTTGCAGGAAATTTGGAAAGTCGTCAGAGTGTAATAGGATATAGGATAAAGATAGTTTAGTTCGGTTTAGTTATTATATAGACCAGCATATATATTTCTGGAACAGTTAGTATTTTTACAATTGATAATAAACTGTGCTTGTTTTCCCACGCAGATGGCAAAAGCCTATCGAGGGAATTTGCGAAAATCTTAGGAGTTATGTTATAGGCGATGCGGCTAGCAACCCATCACTATTTTGAATCCCCTTTCCACCTATACGCCCACAATCACGCTAAACATGGGTTTTAGTGCATGTTACCCACGTAAGGGATAAAGAGACGTGATTAATCATGTATTATGTATTATATTAAATAAATAAAAAATAAACGACAATAACAACAACAGCATGTACTTACTGAAATTGTAGCGAATTCGGAATAAAAAGGCTTATAAATAAATAAATAAATAAATAAATGTATTATATTATGTATTATGTAGGTACGTTGATAAAATATATATTTTTTTTGTTATTGACCTCGATGGGCTTTTACCATCTGCGTTGGAAGAGAAGCAGCTACATTCTATGTTTTTTATTTGCTCCCAGACCAGCATAAGAGAAATTAATCACAAAATTATCGATATATTTAAAACAAAAAACTTAATTTCCTGTTCACTTTGCTTTGAAGTAAAAATGTAAAGCTTCGCACGTCCGACTAAACATTTTGAACTTTATCCTAAAAGCTCTAAGGGCCAAAATGGAACGACACCCACTTAATTACTGCACAAACTGATCAGTTTCTTAATTACTGCTTAATGTGGGTCAAATAGATTGTATTATGTCACAAAAGGTCCGTTTCGGTGCGAAGCGAAAATGAGACCTCGTTTAATGGCGCAAAATTTGTTTTCAAATGGCCCATTAAAATTTATTCGATGGAGGAGAATGACCAAAACATTTTGTAGAGAAAATCGTAAATAAACCTTGATTGAATAAACAAAGAGAGAGAGAGATTTTCGTGACATGACAATATATAATTTTAAGAAAATGATCCACCAATGGTTATTAAAAAAATGTTTTTATTCAGTCAATGAATTTTTATGTTCTGAATTATGATGGACCTCAATGTTGTGTGTAATCTAAGCGGACGTACTAATTAAATTATTAATTACCAATACTGACTTCAAAAAAAAATGTGATGACATTTGATTAGTAAATATACTGCCTAGTTAATAAACTGATATTGGAATTGTCTTAGTTAGGTACTTATACTGATTTTGCATGCCGGAAACGACGGAACATGATGCACCAAATAATTGTAAGACCTGATAATGTAACAAATGTTCGGCAATAAATGGTTTCATTTCATTTCATTTCATTTCATTTTTCATTTCAAAATCACGTTTTAATTAGGTATGTTTTTTTTAATATGAATAGGAAGGCAAACGAGCAAGTGGGTCACCTGATGGTAAGCGATCACCACTGCCCATAGACACCCGCAACCCCGGAGGGATTGTAGATGCGTTGCCAACCTAGAGGACTTAGATGAAATGCCTCTTGTGCCCGTAATTTCCCCGGCTGTCTTACTCTCCACACCGGAACACAGCAGCGCAAACACTGCTGCTTAGCAGCAGGATTAGCGAGTAAGATGGTGGTAGCGATCCGGACGGACCTTGCACAAGTCCCTACCACCCGCAAATCCTTTTTTTCTCTGCTGGAGCGACTCTACATGTTGTACATACAGTCATACATAACATACATAGATAAATCACGGTTTTATCCCTTACGGGGTAGACAGAGCTCAAGGCAATAAGACCCAAAGGCCACGTTCAGAATGATTGTGGGCGTATAGGTGGAAAGGGGTATCAAAATAGTGATGGGTTGCTAGCCGCATCGCCTATACTATAACATGATTCCTATGATTTTCGCCCATTCCCTCGATGGGCTTTTACCTGCGCGGGAAGAGAAGCAACTGGTACATTCTATGTTTTTTCTTTGCTCCCACACCAGCTTGGAAGGCTTGTAGAACTAAAATAATCTACACTGTTAAAGAAAATAGGCATTAACAAACCTCTTTGCCTTTTATCGGCTACGCCAAGAGCCTATCAAGCCTTGTTCTTACCTGTATTAGCTGTACGTGACCAAGCAGCGAACGTGCGTGACTCTTGCAATAAAAATCCCTTTTAGTCCCTTGTTGAAAGATCGTTAACTCCTAGGCAGCTGTGAAAAGATGCTCAAAATGCATGCTGGTTGCTTTTCGCTCCCCGAGCCCTTAGAGATGCTTCTATTTCTGCTCTGAGGGTCGCTAGAAACCTAACGCACCTACTGTTTCAGTAGTAGTAAATTTCAAGTCTGGATCTGGCTTTTCCTTAATTATGGCAAATGATTGTTATGGCATGTAATATTAGTGATTTTGAAAGGTGATATTATGGTACCTATATTAGGGATGTTGAACATTATGACGTTTGAGTACCTATTATGGCATTCAAAAATTATGGCATGTGATATTAGGGCAAATGAAGGTTATAGCCAGTGACCATTATGGCAAATGAAATTAGTACAAATGAAATTATGGGAAATGAAGGGATCCCCTAATTATGACCATATTGGTTTTATAAAATGCAAATGTTATAAGTGCTCTTGTTTTGGTATAAGTCATTTATGTGGCTTGGTATGTGGGGTTTTATGATACGCATATTTGCGAAGCTGAGTTTCATAA
Source organism: Pandemis heparana (assembly GCA_963854515.1). Lineage (NCBI taxonomy): Eukaryota > Metazoa > Arthropoda > Insecta > Lepidoptera > Tortricidae > Pandemis > Pandemis heparana. The sequence continues at coordinate 3,162,727 of OY978011.1, read as the reverse complement.
AGATTGCACGAGTGTCTTGATGCCTAATTATGTAGTCGCGACATAACTTGATCTACATTAATGTCAAAGGTTTTCTACAGGAAACATTTTCACATCAAAATGACATTAACATTATTTTTCTGTTTTTCGAAAGTTCGAAACAGATGAAACGACTGACATTTATATATTTTTCTTAAATTATGTATTTGCCAGAACCGTCTGTGACTCATGGAACGATACACAAATAAATTAAGTATTATTATGCTACATAAACCATGAACCTACACGTATAAAAATTTATAAATACCATTAATACTAGGTGGACCGACGACATCGTGAAAGTTGCGGGAAACCGGTGGATGCTGGTGGCGAGTTGTCGTTCATCATGGTGTGCTAAAGGAGAGGTCTTTGTTCAGCAGTGGACGTCTTCAGGCTGATGATGATGATAAAATAGAACTCTACAAATATGTGGTAAGGCCTTGTGCAATGTCCGTCTGGATCGCTACCACCATCTTACTCGCTAATCCTGCCGCTAAGCAGCAGTGCTTGCACTGTTGTGTTCCGGTGTGGAGAATAAGACAGCCGGGGAAATTACGAGCACCAGAGGCATTTCTTCTTAGCCCTCTAGGTTGGCAACGCATCGCAGGGATCGCAGGATCCCTCACTTACCATCAGGTGACCCACTGGCTCGTTTGCCTTCCTATTAATATAAAAAAGTAAAAGTAATTATGGTATTAATTATTGGTAGTATTACGGGGGGGGGGTTACTCTTTCTCCCTCTCTCTCTCTATAGGTAGAGAAAAGTCTGGAATAGCACATAGGCTACTTTTTATCCCGGAAAATCGCGTAGTTCCCGCGGGATAGCGATAAACGAATTTTTTGCGGACGAAGTCGCTGGCAACAGCTAGTATTATAAATGCGAAAGTATGGATGGATGGATGGATGGATAGATGGATGGATGGATGGATGTTTGTTTGTTACTCAATCACGCCAGAACGGCCCAACGGATCTGGATGAAATTCGGCACATATATAGAGAAAAGTCTGGAATAGCACATAGGCTACTTTTTATCCCGGAAAATTGCGTAGTTCGCGCGGGATAGCGATAAACGAATTCTTTGCAGACGAAGTTGCTGGCAACAGCTAGTTGTTCATAGGTATATTAAGCCCATGGTCTCGTCTTTTGACAAAATAAAGCCTCTCGTAATATGATTTCGCTTTCGTATCAATAACAAAGAAAATACAGCCTATTGAAGTAACTTCGTATTCCCAAAGGCAATAAAAAAACTCTCAAAAGTAACATTACTTAGTGAAAACATTAAAAGACTTTCCATTCATTCACTCACTTCTGTTCACAGGGCAAAATAATGTGCTGAAATGTGTCAAGCGTAAAAAGTGTTTAAGCAATGGTTCCGTCAAAAACCTGGCGAAAATAGACCTTCTTGGAGTCCGAATCTCTGTAGATGCCTTAAAGATTTGACAAAATCCTGCGAGCGCTTATACTTATCAGTTTTAATTCCCCCATCCGGATACATAATAATTATCTAAAAACTTGCACTGCTACAATATCAATACAATGCAAAAAACTGCATCGCAGTCGGTTTCGTATTTTTCGAGAAAATGGTAACAGACACCCACACAAACAAACACACAACCTCTTCTTTGGGCTTTGGGCGTTTGGACGCACATACCGTCTCCGTTCCGTTCCGCCTGTACGGTAAAAAAATAAAACACACAAACACACAAATCACGTCTATATTATATCCCTGATTGGGTAGACAGAGCCTAGGACTAAAAGGCTACATTAGCATGATTGTGGGCGTATACAGGGTGTATCAGATAGCCCCTAACAATAATCAATTGGGGTATATAACCATAGCTATAGAAGCTAAAAAATATATAAAAAAAAATTGGAGTAATTTTTTTTTTATGTTTTCTATAGGAATGATTACAGTTAATACTACCATTCCTATAGAAAAAAAAAAAAAATTACTCCAATTTTTTTTAAATATTTTTTTTAGCTTCTGTAGCTATGGTTATATACCCCAGTTGATTATTGTTAGGGGCTATCTGATACACCCTGTAGGTGGAAAGTAGAATCAAAATAGTGGGTTGTCAGCCGCATCGCCTATAACATGATTCCTAAGATTTTCGCCCGTTCCTTAAGCTTTTACCATTCCGCGCTGACGTAGTTACGCCACTACGCATTAAGACGTCATGGTAAGGCCCCTGCATGGAAGGGAATCATCATCATCATCAGCCTGAAGACGTCCACTGTTGAACAAAGGCTTCCCCCTTAGCACACCATAATGAACGACAACGCGCCACCTGCATCCACCGGCTCCCGCAACTTTTACGATGTCGTTGGTCCACCTAGAGGGAGGCCTGCCAACACTGCGTCTTCCGGTTCGCGGTTGGAAGGGAATAATGGTTCAATGTTACAAGGATCCCTAAGCCAATTGAAATCATTGGTGGCCGTTGACAGCCCGGATCTATCCGTCATCCTGTCACTCGTCGGGTTTGACAGACAATACGCGCGATCCATTGTTTTCCAACTTTGTCCCGCTGCGCATTCTAAGTACACGAATTGTGAGGATTTACGGAGTAGCTTTTAGGACGTGCTATTCCAGAATTATTTGGGGAAAAGGTTTAATCAATCGATTTATGATTTTACTATAATGCTGCCTGCGTGAATGGGCACTGTTGCCGACCGACCTCAGTGGCGTGGCGTCCATAGAACTCGATTCCCACTGGCTTGCCTATTTTAAGGCAGTTGGGCACTTTATTGTGCAGAATTAGAGGAAAAGGCTAGTTAAATTCCCTTCGGCTTGCCTTCTGATATACTTGACGCCACGCCACTGACCTTCTATCCTTTTTGTATGTACGAGTACCTACCTTTTTATGTTTAGTTTTCTATTTTTAAAATATTAAAAAATATGAAATTGTCTATGCAATACAGTCAGATGAAGGTTTAATAAAATTGGTTCCAAAGTTCGTGTTCTGATTCATACGTTTCAGGCACCATACCTAAGGGTCCAAATTTAGATTGTAATTTTTAGTTTTAGTTACTTTTGTTAATTTTAAATGATACATTTTACTAATAGATGGTACAGAATTTTAATGCGCAAGTCTTGTCTCACTGAATTTGATAGTTTTTTTTTCTGCCCATGTCTAGTTGAGGCTCTTAGCATGAGATACTAAAAGGATAATCATACTAACTACCTAGTAGAGAATTTCACAAAAAAATGGGCACGTTTCAAAATGTATTCCTTAATAATTTCAGGTTGTTGGCCATTCTCATTCATTATTCGGGTGTGCTGAGTGTCGAGAGGAGAGGCATTAGCCCAGCAGTGGGGCGCCACAATAGGCTAATTTTTAAAAAAAGTTGTTCCTACTCAGAAACACAAGTTCTTTTGATCACGATGTGAGCAAAACGTCCTAGTTTTTATGATTTTTATTATACTTACAACTTGTATGGCGTAAAAGAAGGACGTAAAATATTGAGAACATTTTGGGATATTTAAGGCCCGTTTCTGTCTCTGTTAAGTTCCAGTTATTTCAAGTGTCAGTTATCTATTATTCCGTCTCTATTTATTACTACGAAATAGACAGAGACGTCCGAAATATTATAGACGGGATATGAACCGCGATTTCCTTTATTGAGCTCCCGATATTTCGACGCAGTTGCATGCATCATGATCCCATCATCACCCCGTCTATAATATTTTGAATGAACTTAAGGCCGTTTGTCCACCGCCGCCGTCACCGTCACGTCACCGAGAACGAGATGACGGCGCCGAAGTAGCGGTACATACATTTACTTAAGCCGCGTGTCCACCGCACATCCGTCACCCGAGCGCTGCGGTGGACACGCGGCTTAAGTAAATGTATGTACCGCTACTTCGGCGCCGTCATCTCGTTCTCGGTGACGTGACGGTGACGGCGGCGGTGGACAAATGGCCCAACAGTGAATCATTGAAAACTCTTATTAGATAGAAACGTCATCATAGATAACTGACACAGATAACAGGAACTTACAGAGTGGTGAACAGCCCTAAGTATTTTTCTCCTGCTGTTATGGAAAGAGGTTTATGATTCTGAATGGAAATAGCATGGACTTGGTGGATAAGAAAAAAATGAGGGGCTTTTTTTAGGATTGCTAAGTTTTAGTATTAGCTGGGGTTGGCCGTAGCATCATGCTGAGTTTGGCGCTTTTGCCTCATACGTCATTTATTTGTTTACGGTCGTATAAATTAAGTCAAATTCGTTTGTGGTTTTCCCTTATTTATCACAATGGTTTATTTGTGAAGTGTCACGTGTCAATATCGTTGTTGTAAACAATAAATCTGCCAAATTGATTTGTGCATTGAATCGTGAGCGAACAAAACGAATTCAATGACGTATCACAAATGAAACTAATTAAAATAATAATTAATCGGATTTAACTTTAACTGGTTGTAGGTAATTAAACTTTGTAATTTAGAATTTCTCACTCATGGGGATAACAAATGGATAACTTTATTTTGCTGCTCCGCAAAATAGTGAGGACAAATCATGCTAAACTAGCCGCGCTCATGTTGAATATTTGAAAATAAAAAATAAACACTCACACAAGACAAGTACTGTATTGTATTTTGTTCTTTGTTTCTGTATTGTTTTGTACTGATTTGCGGTGTTCAATAAAGAGTATTTGTATTGTATTGTACTGTATTGTAATGGTGATTTTGGTTATGAGCTGTTTTGTATGACTTGACCTCACTATCGGAGTAGCGAAGTAACGTTATCCCTTTAATTAGTTATCATGGACCTCCACAAAGATACGCCTGAACCTTATAAGTACAATATTAATGACGACGCGGTTGGCCTAGTTGGTAGTGACCCTGCCTGCGAAGCAAGGGTCCTGGGTTCGAATCCTGGTAAGGGCATATATTTGTGTGATGAGCACGAATATTTGTTCCTGAGTTATGGATGTTTTCTATCTATATAAGTATGTATTACTCTATATAAGTATGTATATCGTTATCTAGTACCCATAACACAAGCCTTACTAGCGCTTACTTTGGGACTAGGTCAATTTGTGTGAATTGTTCCCTAATATTTATTTATTTATTATTTATTATACTCGTAGCTGGACCATATTTAATCTGTCTTTGTCATAACATATTTATGTGCCTACTTACCTATTGTTCACGAATAAATGAATTGATTTAAATCTATACAGAACGAACTAAATGTGTGTTTTAAATTGCTCTATTAAAATATTAACCGATTGACTTGCCACTCCGCAGAATTAAACCCTAACCGAACTCACCATACAGTTTGGCGGAGTAGCAAGAAAAATTAAATAAATCCACTGTAACTAGCTTGTACCTACAGTTTACCTTAGTCGCAGAATTCCATACTCCGCGGGAATATCACAATATCCGTGGATATTCCTTGTTACGTGTTTTAGCTTGGGTTTGCGAGACGCTGCGTGTCGCGCAGTCATGTATTGCACGCATGCCATCCAGCCTTTTTTAGTGACCCGATAAGTGCTGCGTGAACTCCTTTTTCGCATTTGCACTTTATCTTTATTTAAATTTTGCATTATTTTTAACATAAACATTACTGTATAAGGTGTAATTTTGCGAAATAAATATCTCTCTCTATTCTTATAAAGAGGCCTAAGTGCAAGGGCGTTGCTGAGACCGAGTCAGTTAAGATTTTCTTTACTTTTTGTAGTCTTTATTAAAAAGATTGTGATGTCTTTAAAATATGTCCATTCAATTCTTAACAAGATCGACTAATTAGTGTAGTGTTTCTTGATTTGATTCGTCACTTGCAACTACAATGATTGAACAAGGATGATGACTTAATTAGTCGTATTTATAGTCGGCCGCAATTACCGAGTTTGATAAACTTTAAACTTAATGATGAATGCGTTGTTGTGAACAGTTTTGACAGACGCTCGAGGATAGTACGGATGGCAGATAAAACTATTGAGAGAATTAAAGTTTTGTTGAGAATCCTTACTAATATTATAAATGCTTTCACGCCTAAACCACTTAACCGATTTTAATGCAATTTGGTATAGACACAGTTTCAGTCCCAGGGAATGAGATAAGACAGTTTTTATCCCGGAAAACGGCACACTTCCCGCGGGATATCAATAAGCGCATTCTGCGTAGACGGATATTCATTTCGATACACTTCATTCCATTGAGTATATAGTGGAGTAGTAAGCTATAATGTTTTTGCTTCATTTCTTATTACTGTCAAGTTTATATTCCTGCGGATCTCTAAAGGCCCTGGCCATCAAGGGCGCGGAAGGCTTGACAAAATGGACGCGTCACAAAGGTCGGACCTTTCCAATGACCCAATATTCGTCTTATCGGAAATATACAGGATTCAATAGGGTACACTGACTCTAATTTTATTAGGCTACTTTGAAATTTATTCAATTCCGACAGATGCTACGGTTTATTCAAATGATTGTAATAATCGGATTGATGGGAAATTTTAAATTTATTATTGGAATTTTTGGTGTTTTTTTTTTAATTGGACGTGAGTGACGAGTAAAACCAACCAACCAACGAACCAACCGAATGAATTAAACCAACTTAAAAAATCTTTTTTTTTTAAGAATTAAAATGTATTGCATTAAGTATTAGAATTTTACACATTTTTAGTTACTTTTAAAGGACAATAGGAAATAAGCTTAAGTTAAGATTGTTGATAAGCTCAAACTTATCTCTAATCATCTTAAGGAATTCAATTCAATCCAAACAATCGGTTATTTCTTTGCATTTATACAAATTTCGCTGCACACCATTTTCTATGTTATTGAAACTTAAACATTTTTTAAGTAATAAGTGTAATACTTAGTTTTTTTTAAGCTTATAAAATAAATATTCGCTGCATTTGCTATCAGTACAAGCTCCGGAGTGTGACGTGGTGTCAGTTGACCGCGGGACGCCACGCGTATCCGACCGTCTGTGCTAGTATAGTGACTGTGACCGGATTGTCTGTACAATACAATACAGTAAGTTACGGCACTATTTAAAAAAAAAAATCTTTTTTCGTTCGTAAGTGGCCAGCTCTCTTTTTTTTTTTTTTATGGCAATATGAAAAGGTTTTTTGTTTGTGAGCCAACGACTTCTTTTTAAATTGTAACTGGCGATTTACTTTTTTAATAATAACGCTTTTGATGTATTTTTAAAAGTCTTAATTGACACGCTTGTTAGTGTTTATTGTCACAAGAAAGTTTTGGGACGTTAATTATTACGATTTATCAAAAATCAAGTAGGAAATAAACTTTGTAAAGAACCAAAAGTAGGTATTTTATAAGTGAATATTACCTGTGTTGTATTTGAAAAGAAAATACGTTCATAAAAGACAAGCGAATCATTCGTTATTCAGTTTTAACGATGTAAATGGATCATTTGCCTAAACTAGGCCAACGAGATGATCTAGTAATCACAAGATCTGTCCAAAACAGACATTATTCATCAAACGCGTGCTTCTACTCGTAACAAAACGACTCTATGATAACCTTATCTTTTTTATGCGTCTTTTTGTTCATCTAAGAACTTTAAACATATCAGCGATTTTGTTGTGGTTGACTTAAAGTTGTTTTACTGCCATAGGTATGGTTTGCTTCGATATTATTTATGCTTTTCATTGAATAATTTTAAATAGTCCACGTGGGCACGCTTGTTTGGGATCAGAAATACCTCATCCAATATTAAAGATGAAGATTTAAATGTCAGCAATGATTATAAATTATGTAAGGTACTTTATGCACACTTAAAATGAAAATAAAATTGTGAACATAATTATAATTATTATGATTTCCAATATTGATCCCCTGTCCATCATAAACGTGACAGGTGACTAAACTGACTTTCCGGCCGACATTCCGGCCAAACTCAGGTGGCTTAAGGTACCTACCTACTTCGCTACTTTTAATTTTGCGCGGACAAAATCGCGGGAAATAAGGTATGTAAAGAAAAAGAAAATTATGAATGTTTTCGAGACAGGCAAATCCGTTGATAAATGTGATTGTTCTTTTATATGTAATTACATACATACTGTTAAACTGAATAAAAGCACTGGTCACCGGTATTCAAGAATATATTATTTCCAAGATATTAATACAACGCCATTTCTAATACGACCATCGCGGGAAGAGGCCACGCAGGGAGCTCTGTCTGTCAAACCACAGACTATAATTAGGCTACAAGGCAACGTTCAGGAATCAGTCTAACAATACATACATAGGTACATACATACATACATACATACACAAATCACGTCTTTATCCCTTACGGGGTAGACAGATGTAATTACCATAGTAATTATATATTACATTTCAACATTCCTTGGACAACAAATCAACTGTAAAGCTGACACGTCGTACGGGATACATTGGCGGCGATTTAGCAAGGTCCCATTTATCATTTCAACACAGCCGAAATTGTACCCTAAATTTGGCGGTTAAGGGTATATTTTGGAGTAGCTTAAAACGCAATGTAGGGCTTCGTCACAGTGAAATAGTAATGAGCACAAACACACATTTACAATTTAAATTTAACTACGAGTAAGTTAGTGAGGTCTAATTTTCAGTAGAGCATTCACGCACCGACAGACGATTTTCCATCTTTAATTGAGACTAGCTTCTGCCCGCGACTTCTGCGTAGAATTATACATATAAACCTTCCTCTTGAATCACTCTATCTATTACAAAAAGCAGCATCAACATATGTTGCGTAGTTTTAAAAATATAAGCATACATAAGAACAGATACAGACTTTGTTATACCATGTAGTGATGATATGTAGGTAGTGTACATAATATAATATAAAATGGTTATCACACTTGCCGTATTCTTGTCGTTAATCCTAGAGTTATGTAACTATGGAACTTGCTAACTATGAAAACAAACCGCCATATTGAAATTGTCTCTGAATGACGAATTTACTAGTGATGTTAGGTTACTTTGTTCTTTGTTTCTGTATTGTTTTGTACCTACTGGTGTTCAATACAGAGTATTTGTATTGTATTGTATTGTTGTACATAGTAATAGCAAGTCCCATAGAATGACACTTTAGATTTTATTCTTGCATGCATATAGTTAATTATGCACTGCACGACAAATCTTGTCGCGGTGTTTTGTGCTAGTCATCTAAGGCATAGGTCCTAAGATAAACTACGTACGCCGCAACTTTGCCATGAGGTCCGAACATTGCCTTAACTGCTTTAAAAAGACTGGATAGATTACCCGAAAATATCTGGAAGCAGATAAATTTTCCCTAGCTTGGACATAATTTGGACTTAATTATAATCTATGAGTCATTTAAAATAGTATTCAAATCAGGGTCAAGATACTCAGAGTACCTCAAGAGTCCTCTGCGCGAACTTCAAACAGCGGTCTAGATTTCAATTAATCTGAAGTTAGGCAACTTTCCAAATATTTGCCGCAATGGTAAAAGCTTTAGTAAAACTTTTTTACCCCACATTGCTATAAAAGTCGGTGAAAATTTTTCACTAATTACCAAAAAAGCGTCGGACACAGGCTTTGTTTAAATTTCGCGTTCATTTCTACAATTTGCTTGTACATATTTAAATTTTGCACATTTGTGGGCATTTCCATACTGGTATGGGAGCAAAGAAAAAACATAGAATATACCAGCTGCTTCTCTTTCCGCGCAGATGGTAAAACCCCATCAAGGGAATGAGCGAAAATATTAAGAATCATGTTTTTAGGTGATAGGGCTAGCAACCCATCACTATTTTGATTCCACTTTCCACCCATACGCCCACAATCAAGCTAAGCGTGGCGTTTAGCTCTTGTTACCTGGCCCTGTCTACCCCGTAAGGGAAAAAGACGTGATTCATGTATGTATGTATGTATGTACAAACACAGCTAACGCCTTAGGCCTGACTTGCGTTGCGTAAGTTTTTTCCTCATCCTTCAGATTCTTTGCGTTTACTAAGGACAAACAGTGTCCCACGTTTGTCATGTCCCTAACTATCCATGGGTAAAAATTGCTACCGTCTCTTTACCCATGAACACACACATAATTATCACATCTTTTTCCTAAGGGTAGACAGACGCTAAGGCTACAAGACCTAAAGGCCACGTTTAGATGATTGTGGGCGTATAGTGTAAGCCTAATTTCTGAACGATGCCAAGCTTAAGGCGCTGTCAACAGCAAATGACCTTGAGCAGCGCCACTCTTCACACATACGGTTCGCGTGCCGTGAGTGAAAGAGAAGAAACTATTCCGGTAGCTTGGCGCGCGTCTAAAATCTTGCAAATAAGACACAAATAAGAAGAAATAAAAAAAAGTATGGATTATTTGTGAAATATGACTCGTTAGCCGTGTAGGTATGAATATGTTGACTTCATGTTTTTAATTGCAGACCCATACGTCGAAAAAATAAAGACATAGAACCGTTTAATGATGATTTTAAGACCAATCTTTGCAATTATTTTCTATCGAGCCGATTTTGTTCAATTATGTATCGAGTCCGTCTAGCGTGTTTGAAATATGATGAAAATTAACATTATATTTTTTTTGTATTTTTTTTTTGTGTGTAGTTTTTCTTAAAAAAGTGCTTAAATAACATCAATTTCAACAAAATTAGGTGTTGTCAGCCTCTTAATGCCATAATCTGTGTTTCGTTTCGACACAGACAGAGATTCCTGCGTGGCCTCTTTCAGCGATGGTCGTATTAGATTAGAAATGGCGTTGATTAATACCTTGGAAATAATATATATTCTTGAATAACCGGTGATCAGTGCTTTTATTCATTCAACAATAGTTGGAAAGTAGAGTCAAAATAGTGGTGAGTTGCTAGACGCATCGCTTATAACTATTACATGATTCTCTTCTACGTAGCAGAAGCTAGTACCTACTGATCTATGACTACAAAAAGGTACCTATCTGGAGATAGTCTCACGGCAATTCATAGTAGGGTTCACTAACCGACAAAATATATCTGTCTAATCAAACTGTCTATCTGATTTGGCAAAACGTCGCTGTCGGAAAAAGACGGCTATATTTTTGTGCGGTCGCCCACGCATAGTATTTGAGCGGACGTATTACTTTTTAAGACGTTTTTATTAGCCTCACTTAAGTATAACAATGAAGAGTAAGGCAACCGGCGAAATTACTGACAATCTCAGCTATCTGGGTTGGTAACGCACCGGCAATCCGCTAGTGTTATGAGTGTCCATGAGTGGATAATTATAAGATCAATGATGATTCATTTGGCCCACTAAAAAACATTACCCACAGCACATTTGGTACAATAAGAGAGATAGAGAAAAACATTTATTTACACATGAATACATAAAAGAAAGAGATACAATAAATTAAAACCGGTTGTCTATAAAGTTGGTTTACGGACGATAGTTTTACGTGATAACGATAAATGTATCGAAGCCGACGCTTGGGCCGATCGTGCCTCTCTATCGCTAGTTCCGCGCTCTCGCTTGCACACTCTGACGTCACGCGGAATGTGACATGAGTCATGATTTTTCGTGGGTGCAGCCGGCGTTCATCGATTTATAAGACGTTATCACGTCAAAAATAAAATAAACAATTACAATGTTGTGTAACGGGAGCCTAACGAGAGCACGTAAGTATAACACATCACATCACCCTGTAAATTGTTCATTTCTGTCACAGTATACGCATATATTCAGTACGTCACCTGAGATTTATGACCCTGCGTGCCGCGGTAACCGTTTAAATTTCAACCCAAGCAATTTGTATAATTTCATTGCTACTAACAACGTCGAGAATGCGTACACGCGTTGACAATTTTTGAAGGTTATCTTGGGTTTTGTAATTAAAAACGTCAAAGCTATTTTTAGTATGTAAATATTGCGTATGTTATGAGTTGAATGTGGTTGAATTATTTCACCACGTGGCGCTGCCAATTTTTAAATATAGACGTTAAGATGACGTTTTTAAGTATAGCGTTTGAGACGTTATTCTGTTTAGTAACTTACACTTGCCGCTCAGCCTTACCGTGATGTCGTAGTACGATTTGATTCCGAACCAAAGATGAATCGCTCGCTGTCAGATCCATACTAGAACTGTCAAAAATGACAGCTAGTAAAATTGAATCCGAATTGAATTGCATTTAGACTTCACTAGCTGTTGCCAGCGACTTCGTCTGCAAAGAATTCGTTTATCGCTATCCCGCGGGAACTACGCAATTTTCCGGGATAAAAAGTAGCCTATGTGCTATTCCAGACTTTTCTCTATATCTATGTGCCGAGTTTCATCCAGATCCGTTGGGCCGTTCTGGCATGATTGAGTAACAAACAAACATCCATCCATCCATCCATCCATCTATCCATCCATCCATACTTTCGCATTTATAATATTAGTTAGATTAGTTAGATAATAAGGTCCCGACTGACAAAGCTAGCTATTCAACATAGTCATTATATTAAACACTAGCTTCTGCCCGCGACTTCGTCTGCGTAGAATTAGACTGAATAAGTGATGTCCATAGTCTATTCTCCAATAATTATTTACGTCGCGACTCTAGCCAGCTACGACCTGACGTGTTATAGCTATCCTAAGGGATCTTTGCAATATTCCGAGATAAAAAATAGCCTATGTCTTAATCTAGGGTACCAGCTATCCCTGTTCAAAATTTCATCCAAATCTATAGTCGTTTCAGCTTGAAGAAGGAACAAACATACACACTCACTCACTCACTCACCCATATCCTTGCTCACATACTTTCCCGTTTGTCCCGCTGCTATGGGTGGTGTAGGGGTATAGCACGCGTCACGGAATGACGAGGACCCGGGTTCGATTCCCGGCCATAGCTTTACTTTTCGGATTTTTCTATGTGTTCTAATTTTCAGTGTCGTTTAGAAATTAAATTTCCCGTTTATAATATTAGTAAAATACGAACTACTAAGAACTATATAACGATAAAGAACACAGTTAATTTTTAATCATTTTTAATTTACTTAATCGTTTTCAACTTACCTAGTTTTAATATTAGTAGGTAGGATAGGTACTTTCAAATCTTATTTGTTCGGTATCTTCTGGAATTCTAATGACTTTCAGCCACTAGGCAATGTAATTTAAACTTTTTAATCCAGGCATGACTGAGCCTGATTATAAATTTAGGTCTTTAAGCATTTCAAAAGAAACATCCAACTTTTTCTCGACATTTGTGAAGGAATTTGAGGTTATTCAAGTTGCGGGCTTGGAAAGTTTTCGTGTGTCAAATTGAAGATGCCAGTTTTGTAAAACGTAATCTAAAAGGTTATTTGACGATGTAAGCTACTGTATTTGTAACAGCGGGTGCGGTTTTGCGGGTGGTAGGGCCTTGTGTAAGGTCCGTCCGGATAGCTACCACCATTTTACTCGCTAATCCTGCCGCTAAGCAGCAGCGCTTGCACTGCTGTGTTCCGGTGTGGAGAGTAATACAGCCGGGGAAATTACGGGCACAAGAGGCATTTCATCTTAGCCCTCTAGGTTGGCAACGCATCTGCAATCCCTCCGGGGTTGCGGGTGTCTATGGGCAGTGGTGATCGCTTACCATCAGGTGACCCACTTGCTCGTTTGCCTTCCTATTCACATTAAAAAAAAAAAAAAAAACAGGCTGTTGCCCGCGTCTTCTCTCCCAAAATTCAATTTACCACCTGCGCGGGAAGACAAGAAACTGGAGCATTCTATGGTTTTTTCTTTGCCTGCACGGAAGGATACATTGTGACACACTAATGAAATAAGCTCGTTTACACTAATTCATTATTCAAACAAACGTGATATTCTAACGACTGGCAATATTCAACGTAATCACCCCGTTCTTTGACCCCTTCCCTTATTTTTACCCACCAACCGACAACGCAGCGTCACATCTAAATCAACCCTAACACTCGTAGCATTCAGTTTGTTTTCGCACGACGCTTTTTGCAGATAGGACCTTGTTGGAGCGAGCGGTATTGGCTCGCCGGCCAGTACTATCAGCTAGTGATAAGAGATACATTCCAATAATAGAGCTAGAGCTTTCTTTGTGCGTAAACGATGCCTATATATTTGGTAACGGTTGTACGACGCAATTTCATTATTCTTTAAGACTAGCTGTTGCCGGCTGCTTCGCCCCCGATCCTGTTTTTATAAATGTTTTCACAGCGTAAGCGTATTAACCTTCCACAAATATTTAACAACCAATATTATTCAAGCCAACCAATATTATTCAATATTATTCAAGATATTATTATAGCCGTGGTAGCCTAGTGGTTTGACCTCTGGCCTCTCAAGCAGAGGGTCGCGGGTTCGAATCCCGGGCTCGCACCTCTGAGTTTTTCGGAATTTATGTGCGATATCTCATTTGAAATTTACCATGAGCTTTTCGGTGAAGGAAAACATCGTGAGGAAACCTGCACACAACTGCGAAGCAATTCAATGGTGTGTGTGAAGTTCCCAATCCGCACTGGGCCCGCGTGGGAACTATAGCCCAAGCCCTCTCATTCTGAGAGGAGGCATGTGCCCAGCAGTGGGACGTATATAGGCTGGAGAGAGAGAGATTATTCAAATCGGTACAGCCATTCTCGAGTTTTAGCAGATAAACGAACAGCAATTAATTTAATACAGTGAGTAAATTTCACGGGCATATACATTAACACTAATAATAATACACACTAATTAACACTTCCATGCTTTATTGCGGGTGGTAGGACCTTGTGCAAGGTCCATCCGGATCGCTACCACCATCTTACTCGCTAATCTTGCCGCTAAGCAGCAGTGCTTGCACTGCTGTGTTCCGATGTGGAGAGTAAGACAGCCGGAGAAATTACAGGCACAAGAGGCATTTCATATTAGTCCTCTAGGTTGGCAACGCATCTGCAATTCCTCCGAGGTTGCGGGTGTCTATGGGCGGTGGTGATCGCTTACCATCAGGTGACCCACTTGCTCGTTCCTCTTCTTCCTATTCATATTTAAAAAAAATGCTGGTCTGGGAGCAAAGAAAGAACAAAAAATATTTTTTGAAATTCGAACGCCGCCCTGACCACCACGACCACCACCACCTCACCGCCTACTCATATACTCAAGTAATTTGAAATGCTCACATCCACTATTTTTCTCGCTGTATTGAGGTGAAAAATTGTGTGTTTCACTCGGCAGCAAAGTTTGTTTAGTGTCTCGTGCCTAGAAACCCTCGCGACGCTCAGGATTCTTCTTTTGAACCACTCGCTTCGCTCGTGGTTCAATCATAGAATCCTTCGCTTGCTCGAGTTTCAATACAGGCACTCGCGTCGCGCCAAACAAAAACTTTGCAGCCTTGCATAACAAATAACTATTGTCGGGATTTGACTTTATTTTTCCCTTCTCGCCCCGTTTTATGGTATGGAATAAATTATGTGTAAGATAAAACTAGGTAAAAAGAAGAGGAGAGGTAGGTAGGTGGGAAAGAGGCGTGACGATATGTATGTATGTAAAACTAGGTAGGTACCTACTCAAATTATAGACTGGCCGCTTAAATGTCTGAGTCCTCGCCCGCGAGGTGCAGGGGCGCGGGGTAGGACGACCGCGGGGGCCGACAGAGGTGCGGGCGGCAGGCGCACCACCCGCCCGCACCTCCCTCGGTCCCCTTTGTCGTCCTACCCCGCGCCCCTGCACCGCGCGGGCGAGGACTCATCTAAGCGGTCGCTCTATAGAAATGTCGTTCGTTATCGCTTTCGCAGGACAAATGAAACATTTTTACGTGACGACACTCTTATCAGCGACCGTGACCTTTCTTATAACTATGACACAGAATATATAATAGTACTAACGTACAGAATGGCCACGCTCCGCCCCGCACCGATTCGAGTTACCCCACCCCTCAAGCGCAGTCTGCCGGAAAGCTGCTGGCAACTAGTAGGGCTCGCAACGCGATGTATGTCGGCCGTTCGGGAACCTATCCTACCTATTTCATTTTATAAAACATTAGAAAATTAATGCTTTCTGAAATTATCGCGATTAATACATGAAATAACTACAGAATCATTCGCTTAAATTTGTTGTCGTACATTTATTGTAATTGAAAATAATAATGCTTAAATACACAGACAGACACATTTTAAGTAAGTTTAAATAAATAGATAACGATTAAGTACATTTATTTGCACACATCTAAGCCATATCTTCATTATAAGTACCTATATTTATGTCATTGGCAGTACTTATAGTACTAGTTTTTGCGATAGACAGCCCTGTGTATCTTACGCACACATTGACGCGTGTACAGACGACGTCGTGCCTGTGTTCATTTCAGAACGCGGATTTTGTACGTCGTGGCCGCCGTGTGACTATGAGTCTTTTGGGACAAAACCATTCCTCTATTGATAATGTTTCCTTTCAAAAATAAATATGACTTTGCACGTCCTTTTTGCCCCCGACTCAAAAAGAGGGGTGTTATAAGGATAGACCTCTCTTTCTTTTCTTTCATAAGAGTGAGTGAGACAGCAAGACAATCCGAATGGCATTCTATAAGCTACGGACTGTAAAAACTTTAAACACAGGTACTAAATCCTCGTCCAGACTTAAAATGGAACCGTTCTATCTTCCGAGCAGGGGTCTGTTGACAAATAGAGTGTTCTGACCGTCTTGCGGCATTCGCCATTAGCTAAAACCATGGAGGAAATAACCAAATAGAGTAGCTACTATTCAATTCTACAGTAAATTAGAGAGTTATTAATTTATTATGGTTCACCGATATCGTTATAATCTAATTATTACCATGTATTGGATGACCGAGCTTTGCTGGGTATTTTTTTACTTTTTGCTTTTTATTTAAACATTTAAGAGAGTGCATTCCTACTGAGCTGGCAACTTCGCATTTTTCGTGTTTTTTTACGTTTATTTCACGGAAATTGAACGAAAGTTTCAAATGTGCGTCTGTAGTGCACTTCGTTTTTAGTGTATTAATGTGTCCAATGCAATAATTGATCGTAATGGCTTTTTATTTTCTTATTTTATCGCTTTAATACGCGATAAATCACATACATTACACATTGCATTGGACACATTAATACACTAACAAAGAGCACTACAGACGCACATTTGAAACTTTCATTCAATTTCCGTGAAATAATCGTAAAAAATCACCAAAAATGCGACGTTGCCAGCTCAGTAGGAATGCAGCCTCTTAATCGTTGATTATAATTTGTATGAATTTGTCACTCTATTAGTTACTTACTCTTCCTACACGTTATAGTCAGTGGATTATTGAGCTAAAACAAGTTCAAAGTTGGTAGGTTGTTTTACAGTTTGCTTTGTATTGTCGGGCCTTTGATTAGGGTCGATTGACAAGATTTATACAGGTGTTGACGACGGATAGAAACCGCGAGTTTCCATGGTGGTTTTACAGGTGTCATTTAACAATTAACTAGCTTCTGCAAACGACTTCATCTGCGTAGAATTATACATATATGTATTTTTTTTTATAGTAAAATGTAAATTTATTAGTGATAAAACAATGGTGGTTATTAAAAACAATGTATAGGTACAATATATATGGGCTTCTTCATGGACACCATTTGACGGGCAACGGGCTAGCAGTGACGTTCTTGGCGAGCGATTTAACCAGCATAGCAGTCGAGAGCACGAATACGATGCCCACCGACGAATTATACATATACCTTCCTCTTGAATCGCTCTATCTATCAAAAAAACCGCATCAAAATCCGTTGCGTACTTTTAAAGATATAAGAACACAAAAGGACAGACAGATAGACAGACAGCGGAAAGCGATTTTGTTTTATACTATGTAGTAAAGTGATAATGATACGAGGACCTTCGATTCCGTGTGGACAAAGTCGAGGGCAACAGCTAGTAAACAATAATAAAATAAATACATACAGGCAACAAGACCTAAAAGCCACGTTTAGTAGATTGTGGGCGAGGTAGAAAGGGGAATCAAAATAATAGTCGCCCAACATATGAAAGAAAGATAGAAAGAAGATTATTTTTATTCCTTTTTGCAACACACAAATAAGAGCATACGCACA
The DNA here is from genome assembly GCA_963854515.1 of Pandemis heparana. Lineage (NCBI taxonomy): Eukaryota > Metazoa > Arthropoda > Insecta > Lepidoptera > Tortricidae > Pandemis > Pandemis heparana. The sequence continues at coordinate 3,144,736 of OY978011.1, read as the reverse complement.
ATGTTATGGAAATAAAACTGGAACAAAAAAACAGACATTAGTCATCAGTGTTGAGTGTGATGTGACTTGAACATAATGAACATGCTATTCAAATGCAAAACAAATTAAATAATCAAAAATCCGGTGTTCTGCCTTTTCGCCGAATTTTATTTGATCGAATTTTATTTGGCAACCAACATTTCACCGAATGTTCACTTTGACAACTGACAATTGGAAAATTTTTGTATGCCAACCTCTCATTTGGCCGAATTTTCATGAAGACGAATATCATTTTGATTTTAAACTTTTGGAATATCTTTCACATGGCAAATGTTACACTAGGCCGAAAAACTTATGATTAATTTGGATTAATTTAGGTTTAGGTGCGGCGGGGTGGCCCTTGGGCCACCCCTTAGCCGCGAACATGTTTGTTTTAATTTATAAACAGACTTTATTTTACCTTAGAATGTCTTATTTTTTTTTAATGGTTATGTAGTACCATCTGGCCATATAAAAAATTACATTTTAATAAGTGTCCACGTAAAAACAAAAAACGTTGAGTTGGCAATCGTGAGGTTGGGAAATTAAACTAATCATTTTAAGAAGTTGCCATGTGATGATTCGGCAAAATGAAATTCGGCCAAACGTTTGTTGGTTAGTGAAATTAGGCAATAAAATTTTCGGCAAATCAATAGAGAACCCAAAAATCCTCGTCGACTGTACCTACTAATGATAAATTGTTCCATTACCGTCTGCTACCATTTACAACGGAATACCAAACTTCCGACCGCAATCTCACTCGGCTTCGATAATACTTAGTTCTGAAAGTTTGCATCAATTCCACTGGAACAAATCGAATAATACCGACTGTAAACAATAGCTGCTCCAAAACTCAAACGGATATATAGTCTTTTCAAATACTTAATTAAATACCTATTGTATACAGAATCGGTTAAATTGTGTTTAGTTGAAGCGTTACCCTAATCTTGTAATTAAAAGTTAGATTGCTATGAATTTCATTCGAGCAGTCAAAATGGAAAGTTTCGTTTCGGAACGCGACGAAATTTTTACAGCGGTAAATTTGAAACGAACACCGAAGAGTTTTTGGCACCTAAAAAGGGAAGCATTTCGCAGTTTTCTAATGTTGAGTTTTCTAATGAGTTGAGCATACAATTTTTTGTGCTGTCAAATTTTTTGATTAAAAATGTTAAAATTACACTCTGTTCGTCAAAAGTTGCAGGGATAGGTAATTCTCATTTATGTTCTAAACTTTTTAAATTTTAATTTTAAATACACGGGACTTGATCATGTAAAGTTAATGAAATATTATAAACGGGATGTGAATCGCGATTACCTTTATTGAGCACCCGATATTTCGATGCAGTTGCAAGCATCATGATCACGGGTAGACTGAAGAAATTGCGGGTGCTCAATAAAGGTAATCGTGGTTCACATCCCGTTTATAATATTTCGAATGAACTTAACCGTGAATCATTAAAAACTCTTAAAGTTAATGAGTTAAAAAAATATCTCAAACAGCTAGTAACTAAACTAACTAGCTGGGAACTATAAAAAAAAAACTAATTTAACCACCGTATTCATAAAAGCTCTCTGTAGCTTCTGCTAACTTAGGAATCATTTGTCCTTATTTGTCACTTTGACATTTACCTTTCACAGATAAGGACAAACGATTGCTAAGTTAGCAGAAGCCTATAGAGCGTTTATGAATAAGAGGCTTAGTCTCGAAAGTGTTGGAAGTTATTATTCTTCAGTACCTGTTCTACAATGGAAAAATGTAGCATCAGCTATGTAAAAAGTTTAAGTAGAAAACAATTCTAATACCAACGTAGAGTCCCTACTTTTTACCGAGATTAAACCATGAAATCTCACGATCAGATAAATCTCGACTCGACAACACCGAAAATTGAATATCAGCTGAAAATATTTGAGATACTGGGGCTAAGGTGATTGTGGAACACTTAGTACCTACCTAACTTGCGAAAGTCTCGGCTACTTGGCATACTTGGTGTATTCTTGGGCAAACTATACCTATTTGGAAACAATTCGGCTTACTTGTAGTTCTCTAGGCATATTCATTTTCTAGAATCCGTTTTCTAGACATTCCCGATGTACTCGTATATCCCGCAGAAATCATTTTTTAATACTTAATACATTTGTTTGGAATAAGTTATTTTGAAATATTTCACCAGATGGCGTGACGTCCACTAGGCTCTAGAATTTAGATCCCCTCTAATAATCTTAATTTTAACATACAGCGCATATTTTTACTACATAAGCACTGTTGGCAACACTGACAATAAAATGGTAGTTTTTATCTAAGAGCGGCAACGCTAGCGCTCTCTTCCTTCTTCTTGCTCCACCATGCTCTCTGTACACATTCTAATTTGGAATTAAAATTCTTTTTTGATTATAAAGGCCTTTTTCATTAATATTAAAATACGTGCTATACAATAAAAAGTCTGAGCTATAAACACGCTTCTGTCTACACATATCTGACGCCATCTTTTTTGTTTCAGGTGAAGTCAAACCATGTTATAGTGTATGTGCTTTAATAAAACAAAATGAGGTGTCGATGTCATGCGGCCGCGGCGGTCGGCGCTATACTGACCCTTCTGTCGTGTGCTGCGTCCGAAGTAAGCTCGGTGGAGGGGAGGGACGAGCCGCACAAGTACACGATAGATGAGTTGATGAATATGCATGTGGATTTCAAGGACTCCGGGGACCTTGGGATGGATCCGTGCAAAGCTGGTGAGTTGTTTTCTATTAAATCGAAACCAAAGGTTTTGCAAATAAGCCCAAGAGTTATGTCTTTTTTTAAACTACCGGCTCTTTTGGAAAGACCATCGTCTCCGCTGGGAACTGGCAAAAAATCTTTTGTTTTTCAAAACATAATAGCATAGTTACATAAACGGATACCTAAATCGCGTATATAGGCCACCCAAAGAAGACCAGAAACTGTCTATCAGGGGAAAAACTCGTGTATAAGCGAATTTTGGCATACTTATAGGAAATGGTGTGTTAAACCACATGGGTACTAAAAGTACTGATTAGGAAACAATTCACAGAAATTGACAACGATATACATACTTATACCATTTTCATTCTTACCTGTCTTATTTGGTAAACAAAATTCTAACCTCAATATGCAAATTTTTGTAAAGAATAATGTGTATTATGTTATCAAATAAACCTGAGGCAATATTTTGTACATGATTTTGCTGATATTTTATCTCCAGTTCCTTTATTTACGATGAAATATTTAAAAAATAACAAAAATGAGACGTTTGGAGGTTAGAATTTTGTTTACCAAATAGGACAGGTAAGAATGAAAATGGTATAAGTACCTAAATAGATAGGAACATCCATGACTCAGGAACAAAATATTCGTGCTCATCGCCCTATGCCCTAGGATTCGAGTCCGGGACGCTTCCTTCGCAGAGAGGGTCACCACCAACTAAGCCAATCGCGTCGTCATAAATATCTTCCGCATTGTTAACTCGCCAAAAGAATTTACCGATTTTAAATTGTACAAGATTTTCGAGGGCCCTTTCACCAAATCCTGTTACGTTTAAAATAAAAATGTAGATTTTTAAACGAGCGCGGAAGGGGCGTCGGGACCGGATATCCGACGTGGACACCTTATGATTGGAATGATTGCCCTGCGAATTTCAGAGCGCCATTTTTGCCGTGGGAAGAGGGATGAGCATCGGGCGTGATGGGAGGTTTAAGTTTGAAATAAAACTACTACGAGACACATACATACAACTATTAAATAAACACGCATTCATATTAGTGTTGTATTTTATTTAAGATTTAAATGTTTGTTGAAACATGGGTGCTAACGATGGGCCTCATGAGGAAGCTCAAGGTCACTCAGAGGGCTATGGAGAGGGCTATGCTCGGGGTTTCTCTGCGAGATAGAATCAGAAATGATGATGTCCGCAGTAGAACTAAGGTGACCGACATAGCCCAAAGAATTGCGAAACTGAAGTGGCAGTGGGCGGGGCACATTGCTCGCAGGACCGATGGCCGATGGGGCCAGAAGGTACTCGAATGGCGTCCGCGGACCGGGATTCGAGCTGTTGGTAGGCCTCCAACAAGATGGAGCGACGACTTGATCAGGATCGCGGGACCGCGGTGGATGCGGAAGGCACAGGACCGGTCCGAGTGGAGAGCCTTGGGGGAGGCCTATGTCCAGCAGTGGACGTCTTTCGGCTGATATGATGATGAAATGTTTGTAATATAAAATATTATTTCTTCCATGCTGGTCTGAGAGTAAATAAAAAACATAGAATGTACCTAGCAGTTGTTTCTCTTCCCGCGCAAATAAGAAGAAGAAGAAGAAGAAGAAGATGGAAGAAGCCCATCGAGGGAATGGCCAAAAATCTTAGGAATCGTGTTACAGGCGATGCGGCTTGCAACCCGTCAGTGTTTTGATTCCATTTTCCACATATACGCCCACAATTTTGCTAAACGTGGCCTGTAGGTCTTGTTTCTTTAGGCTCTGACCACGTAAGGGACAAAGACGTGATTTATGTATACATGTATGTATGTATGTTTAAATGCTTTTAAAAACTCGGGTAGACAGTTTACGATGTATTGTGCCTCCATAGAGGGAGTCTATCAACTACGTGGTACGTTTAAGGTGGAGACACATTGTTAACACGCGACGCGACCCGATGCAACGCGACGCGTGTTGAGTCGAATCAAATTGTATTATTTTCTATGACCAGAACCACACTATGAACATCCGACGCGACGCCATGCGCATACATTCGTTGCATCGGGTCGCGTCGCGTGTTAATAATGTGTTTCCACCTTTACCCGTCAAACGTCCCTGTTGACATTTTCTTACATTTTCTATACCCGTTGTGCACAAACGGGTGTACACAGGACGCTCGACGGGGGAGAGAACCGAGCCAAATCTCAGCCAATCTCACATGGGGAAAGAGAAATCTCAGCCAACATCACGTTTTTTCCGCGAGTCTTAAAACACTGGTCATAAATTAAAATAACTAAGCTAGTTTTATAAGTCACCCAATTAAATAGCGCGAAGATTGGTATACTGAACCGCGATGAGAAAGGGATTTAAAAAACTGTCATTCCATATATACACTCAGCGGCATATTTAGCGGAACACAAAAAAGTGTAGGTATTTTTATTTTTTTTAATTTTTTTCTGGTGAAGCATTAGGTAAGTTTAGTATGCATTTTGCTAACTTTATTTTTGTGTTCCGCTAAATATGCCGCTGAGTACATTTTGACCTATCTAAGTATTGAATAACTCATACTCATACTCATACTCATAGTCATTTATTCGAAATAATTATTGTTATTATATGTCATTTTTATCATACCAAATCATCATCATCATTTTTTATTTTATTTTTTTGTTTTTATTTTTATCATTTTAACGAATTGTCATTCTGTCGAATTTTCAATCCTTCGTCATCCCGGCTTAGTACAAAAGCCAGCATACGTTATTTGTGGTTGCAGAAAGCGTGCAAAGTTTAATTCGGAGAAATAAACTGGGTTATTCCAGTCCACATTGCTGACGGCAATAAAATCGATACCTAGGTAGTCTAATGACGTCACCGGGCGATGACTCTGTAACAATAGACGAAGTCAAGGATTGCTGAGCATTTCTCAAAGAAAATGCCACTTTTTAAGTACCAACACCGATTTTTTTTTCATTTTTGTTTCTATTTTCCATACACTTTATATGGCGTAACGAAAAGAAAGAACATAAAAAGTATATTTATTTAAAGTATTACTTTCGGACCAGAGCCTCTAGTGTAAGTTTTAGGTACGACAAACGTCTCGAACACGTTCACGTTAACGTTTCAATTTACTATGGGAAAATGAACAGCGCCACAAGCGGAACGAAACAACAACTAAAATTTCTCATAGTATTTGACATTTTAAAGCAAACACGTTCGAGACGTATTTTGTGACCGAAAACCTACACTAAGCATACTGACCAACACAACGCTCACTATGTCGGACGATTTATCCGAAGACACATCTCGACGCCTACACTTGCGTATCACCGGATTCCAAGAAGACGAAAGCTTGTGTCCATCATCCCGGTTAAAATTCTTGTTTCAACCGCTTCACGTACCATTCTAGAAATGACGTTCAGTGGAGAGGATTTTGAGATCGTGAAACTCTATCCAATTGTTTGGTCCTTACTCCATCAAATGCTCAGCTATGGCGGACTTAGGCGCTTGGCTTATTTTTTGCGCGGTTAAGTCTCGAAAGTAATACTTTAAATAAATATGAGTGAAAATCGCGGAAGTCTAAAACATTATAAAAAGTGTATGACAAATTCGCGTCATTTTTTCTACGACGTAGTACGATAGCCTTGTCTCCCTCTCGCATATATAAAAGGCTGCCTCCGCTCGCTCCCACACCTTGGTCCTGCCCTTTAGAATTTCAATGAAAGAGGGTTGCTTTTTATCGCCGGCCGTTGATTTCTGTTTTAGCACTTTTTAATGGCTACGCCTGGAGGTAGAATTTAATTCTTTGTTCGCTCGGTATCCAGAATAGTTCAGTTTTTGAACTGTTTTAGACCTTAAAACTTTTTACATTTCGCCTACAGTTCGGGTTTGGGCGTCGTCGGAGATGTCACTCAATTGAGACATCTTTTAAAAGTATTAGACTTGGGACCTGTCTCACCACTCTGTAAAATTCTTGATATCTTACGTGTCAGTTACCTATGATGTCGTCTCTTTCTGTTTCGTAGTAAGAAATAGAGAGGGAATCTACATAGTATAAAACAAAGTCGCTTTCTCTGTCCATATATCCTTATGTATGCTTAAATATTTAAAACTACGCTACGGATTTTGATGCGGTTTATTTTAATAGGTAGAGTGAATCAAGATGAAGGTTTATATATGTATAATACATGCATAATATACCGTGCGAAGCCGGGGCGGGTCGCTAGTCATAGATAACGTGCAGATAACTGACAATTAAGGCTTGATTTCCTCCTACTCGGTATGTATCTATTAAATTGGAAGATCTAATGTATCGAAATAAATAGGTGCACTGAGGTCCTGTTTCATCACTCTCTGTTAAGTTCCAGTTATCTTAACTGTCAGTTATCTATGATTCCGTCTCTATTTATTACTGCGAAACAGACAGAGACGTCATCATAGATAACTGTCAGTTAAGATAACTGGAACTTAACAAAGAGTGGTGAAACATATGATAGCCAACTCATTGACTTTGATAACATTTACCAAACTAACCGGACTAAAGCGGTAAAAACCGACAATTTTATCGGCAAGGACCGGACACGCTGCCATAAAGTGGAATCTGGCACTCCATAAACCTTTAAAGTCAATAACGCGGACCCTCATCAAGCGAACCGTAAAAATCGGACAATACCGGTAGATACCGGTTTTCAGCCCTCGCCGATTTATTCCAATGACGATTGAGCTCTTTTCCACCTCTATTTGTTTAATTGTTGATCGGAATCTTCTACGTTTAACTTTTTCAATTTATCTCTCGTACAAATATTTACATTAATATTTTTTGAAGCTGGCACTGATACTCGGAATTTAATATGAATCCTTCACTTATTTATTTATAGGTGAAAAGAAAACGATAAAAAATACACGTTGTCATTCAATTTCATCATTGAATCATTGTTTTAGGAATTGAATAGAGACTTAGGGTGCGACCAAACCGCCGCGTATACGCAGTGACGTGTCGTATGCGTCACGTTTTCTCACCGTTTCTTCACACATTTTGTTGCGATTCCGTAACGTCACCGTTTTTTAAGCGGCGGTGTGGTCGCACCCTTAACTAGGAACTTCTATTCAATTGTTTTATTTTATGTGGTGACAGCCGTTTAAACTTTGCGCACCTTTTCCATTAAATTTAAACGAGAATCACGCACTCAGTTCGAAAAAAAAACAAACGTTTTCCAGCCAGCGCGTTAGCGGAAAAGTTTTGAATTTAGAACGCTGTCACGTTGAGCGTTTTTAATTTCGTTTTAAACCGAGTCCAGAAATTGAATTAATTTTATCCAGCCAGCATCTATTCTCGATTTTTGCCTTGATGTTCGCAAACTCGGCTAAAATGCAAGCACTCGAAGCTCTTTTGATGTTAAAGTACCTCATTTAGCCGACGTAAGACGTTGATACGCAAATTTTTGGAGATCGAAATCGCTCGAACCACCCGAATGGTCAGTGAGACCATAGTCCCATACAAATAACAAACGTAGTTGGTAAACAGTAACAAGGTAATAATGTTTCTATTTACGTGTGGCTCATTAAAAAGGTGATTATATACTACTAGCTTCGGCCCGCGACTTCGTCTGCGTAGAATTATACATTATTACGTAGCGACTCTAGGCAGCTACGACCTTTACCATGTTTATGGCTATCTCGCGGGAACTATGCAATTTTCCGGGATAAAAAGTTGTCTATGTTTTAATCTAGGGTACCAGCTATATTTGTCCCAAATTTTATCCAAATCCGTTTAGTCGTTTTAGCGTGAAAAAGGAACAAACATACTCACTCACTCACATCGTCACATCATCACAAACTTTCGCATTTATAATATAAGTAGAATATTAATATCTGTCTGGCTGTTACCTCTTCATGCTCAAACTACTGAAACAATTTAGTTGGAATTTAATACAGAGTTAGTTTGACGACCGGATAGCCTAGTGGTTAGTGACCTTGACTATGAAGCTAGAGGTCCCGGGTTCGAATCCCGGTAGGGGCAGACATTTGTATGATGAATACGAATGTTTGTGTCCGAGTCATGGATGTTGTATGTATTTAAGTATGTATTTATCTTCATTATATAAGTATGTTTATCCGTTGCCTGGTACCCATAGCACAAGCTCTGCTTAGTTTGGGACTGGGTCAATTGGTGTAATTTGTCCCATGATATTTATTTATTTAGTTTCAGACCCGGCAAAGAATACACGATATTATTTAACCCAGAAAACTTGTATTAGTTCTCGCGCTATAGCGATAATTTTAATCGCGAAATCGCGGGCAAAAATTGTAAAACTGAAAACACCTGAAATCTATGTTTAGTTCTTTTGAAATTCACTAAACTTAAATAAATGTTTATGTGGCCGCCGGATTCAAAATGTACGATTTATTAAATGTAGGTACTCAATATAACTTTGATACAGTTCAAAGAATAATCAAATCAAATTCTACATAATGTTTGGTCGTACGGTACTTATTACAAGACAAGTGTTCTTAACTTTAACGTTTGATGTTTAGGGACTAAGGTATTTTTAAACATCAAAGAACACATTCTCCAATATTATTTTGCTGGCATGAAATATTTTGCTCAAGTAAGTCAATACTTACATTTTTCTTCATTTTGTACCGTATTATATAAAAATCCAATTTTTCTATCTTTATTTATAAAACAAAAGCCAACAAATAAATGTTCTTAGAAGATAAACAACACACGGTTGCTTCTTACATAATACTCGTAGCACAACCGTAGAGCCTGCTACGAGCCTACGCCTAACGCTACGACGTAGCACTTCGACCTACACGCAACGCAAACGCAACCTACGCTTCTCTCTTCTACGATTCTCATTCCAATACATTTTAATGATCTTGTAAACAAAGTTCTCAAGTTCATAATAAAATGGAAACATCACGTACTATCACACTGTGTGTATGTTTGTTACTTCATCATGCGCAAACGGCTGGATGGATTTGGATAAAATTTGGAACGAAGATAGCTGGTACCCTGGATTAAAACATAGGCTTTTTATCTCGGGAAATTGCAAAGTCCCCGCGGGATAGCGATTAACATGTCGAAAGTCATAGTTGCTGAGTCGGAACATAAATAATTATTGCAGAATATGCTATCTACATCAGTAAATCTAATTCTATGCGGACGCAAAAAAAATAGTTTTTTTTATGTTGTGAGATAAGTCATCAAGATCAAGTAGGTAGGATCCTTCAACATCCCGGTAAATGTGATGCTAATTGCATACAATGAGTAATTGACAACATTTCATATTTCTGAGTCTGTAATTTTAATGGTTGTCTGTATTTTGTTTGAAAAGATGAACATGCTGACAGTTTAATTTTTTCGCTAGGGCTTGTATTTAATTTATAATTAATTTATTAATTTTTGCTTATTCTAAAAGGGCGTAACTCCGATACTATCACAGAATACACACTTATCCCTTTGTCTATTCTCTGTAGAAAAAAAAACTGACGTTAATTTCAAATTGTCAATGTCAGGCCCTATTCCCCAATATTCGATTTTCAAGGTTCGCTTCGTGCTGTTCCGCTCATACTAATACCCCCTTATTCATAAACGCACTATAGGCCTCTGTTAACTTAGTACTCGTTTGTCCTTATCTGTCACTTTGACATTTACCTTTCACAGATAAGGACAAACGATTACTAACTTAGCAGAGGCCTATAGTGCGTTTATGAATAAGGGGGATAGTCATTATCTTGAGAATGAGAGAGAAGGTATGCAACGAACTTCGAAAATAGAATTTCAGAGTTGCCCCCCTTGTACTTTGAAGTTGTCAAAAATACAAAATTATGATCGCTTACTTTTTCTCGTGAAAAAAGCAAAGGCGTTTCACCTATCCTGTGGTAGTTTTGGTAAAATTAGGACATATTTTTAATTATTTTTTATTTTTTATAATAAGCGATATTAAAATTATATAAATATATTGCAGTGATCAGGAGGCAAAATGCTTTCGAAAAATATATATATATTTTCAGGTGTTATAAAAATGAAATTTTGTCAATTATGTGGAAATATTGACGAAATCGGTTTGTTTACAAGGAAGTTAAAATGGATTGGAAACGATACTACAGAAGTTATAGTATCCGCAAAACTAAGTGACGAGTCAGGCCATTAATCAACGGGATCATGCTATCTCTTTCGCACTGCACTACCTTATGGAGCGGACCGTGCAAGAATAGTGCAGTTAGCGTTAGGCATAATCATAAGTTATCGACATGTTACCACCCCTACGGTAACTGACGTTTATGCCTCGCCACTTTGTTTTGCGGGTACTATAGTCAACATTCAACACGGAACTACCATAAGACTCAATCACCCTCGGGCCACATTAGCGGGCGAAGGTTCGTGTCGCGTTGTCGCGATAAAAAGTTCGAGTTCGTATCACCATGAACTACGTGGCCACACTTAGACCAAATCTTCGGGCGAACTATGTCGCGATGTCTGAATTTGGCGGGAAAATGAACCAAGAGCGCAAATAAAGAAAAAAATAGAGGAAGCGTTTGCTTTGTATTGTACGTCTGAAAATAATTATTCAAATGTCACTTGTCAAAATTGACATACATTTCAGAAATTTCAAAGTACGAAGTGTAGACACTTGCACGAACACGAACTCTGTCGCGATAAAATCCTTTGATCTGCGCTAGATACCGACAGGAGCGCGAACACAGTTCGAGTTCGCCCTAATGATTCGCGATAAAGCGAACTGTCTGTCCACACATGCCGCGATCGGGCGAACCTTCGCCGAATCCCGCTAATGTGGCCGTAGCATCATAGTTACACAAAGGATAAAACTAACGTATAAAAGACGAGTGAGTGATGAAAAGATTACTACGAACTAGGCCGAAACATGTCAAGCATCACTCGACTTTAATACGTGAGTTATCCGTTTTCAGTAACTACTATAGTTAAATTACATTTTAAGATTTGGCTCAATAAAACATACGAGGCGCATAAAAGCCTAAAAAACGTCCACATTAATTAATATCTAAGGTGTTTCGTAATTTCATAAACGTCACACTAATTTTACGACAGGCCTTAAGGCTTGGTGCACACCGCCAGAAACATTACATTATCCGAACGCATTACAGATGGCTGATAAGGCACGCTGACAGCTCCTGTACTAACCTTTAGGGGCTTCGGATTTTAATCATCATTTTTTAAGAATTTTCGAGGTTATTTTTAAATTAAGGTAAAACAAATCCTACTAATATTATAAATGCGAAAATTTGTGACGATGTGACGTTGTGACGATGTGAGTGAGTGAGTGTGTATGTTTGTTCCTTCTTCACGCTAAAACGACTGGACGGATTTGGATAAAATTTGGAAAGAATAAAAAAAAAAAAGAAGAGCTAGTTACAATTCTATGCCAATATCTATGACCCCATCTAATCCCTACTAATATTATAATCTAGCTTCTGCCCGCGACTTCGTCCGCGGCGTAGAATTAGCAATTGACATGTTTATCGCTATCCCTCGGGAACTGTGCAATTTTCCGGGATAAAAAGTAGCCTATGTTTCAATCTAGGGTACCAGCTATCTTCGTTCCAAATTTTATCTAAATCCGTCCAGTCGTTATAGCGTGAAGAAGGAACAAACATACACACTCACTCACTCACATCGTCACATCGTCACATCGAGATGATTAGTAGCTCAAAATTCAACCGAAGTTGTTTGTGTGCTACATTTGACTTTAAAATAAATAAATAAATATCTTGGGACAATTGTCACCAATTGACCTAGCCCCAAACTAAGCAAAGCTTGTAATATGGGCACTAGACAACGGATGAACATACTTATATAGATAAATACATACTTAAATACATATTAAACATCCAAGACTCGAAACTCGAAACTTTTTTGAATTGTCCACATAGAGATGTTGGACTGCTGTATTATAAGCGAAAATAAACGATTTATAATTTATCAGTATTGTATTTTTTTATAAGTATATACCTAAGATTCATACTTTGTTGATATAGGTATGTAATGATACGGTGCAATGAAGTTTTTAAGAAGTTTTATTGAATCAGGCGTTACTTTGCGGAGGTCCATTTCAATGAACACAAAATATTTACCTTGCTACTCCGCTACTTACGTAAGTAGCGGAGTATCAAGGTAAATATTTTGTGTTCATTTTAAGAAGTTGTTTAGTTTAGTAACAGAGCGTTTGGAAACATTTATGTTGTATGTTAGGTACGAGTTTTCTTATAATAATGTTTATTTATTTACTACATCTTTATTTTCTTGAGAACTGTTTTGAATTACACCAGACATTACTAAGCAGTAATTATCACTATCACTACATAGTATAAAACAAAGTCGCTTTCTCTGGCCCTATATCCCTATGTCCCTATGTATGCTTAAATCTTTAAAACTACGCAACGGATTTTGATGCGGTTTTATTTTAATAGATAGAGTGAATCAAGAGGAAGGTTTATAATGTATAATACATGCATATTATACCGTGCGAAGTCGGGGCGGCTCGCTAGTCTAACTAATATTATAAATGCGAAAGTATAGATGGATGGATGGATGGATGGATGGATGGATGGATGTTTGTTTGTTACTCAATCACGCCAGAACGGCCCAACGGATCTGGATGAAATTCGGCACATAAATAGTGAAAAGTCTGGAATAGCACATAGGCTACTTTTTATCCCGGAAAATTCCCGCAGGATAGCGATAAACGAATTCTTTGCAGACGAAGTCGCTGGCAACAGCTAGTAAAATAATAAAACTTAAGAATTAAAGCTGTGATTTAAAAGTCTGATTTCTAGTAATAAGAAATTTGTTTTTCCGAATAAAGGTTTCAATTATATTGAAAAAACAATACTGATTTTATTTAAATACTCATACTACAAAGTGAAAAAGTGTCTTAAAACACTGTGCGTTTATATCGAAACTGGTAAAACAACTAAATTTTTTGCGGCGTTAACCATCGACACTACCAGTTACGTTAGCTACTCAAGTACCACTATCGAAGTAAGTAATCGAAAGTGGCAGTTTCGATACATGTAATTCTCTTTATCACGACGTATGCTATCGAAACTCAAATTTCCAGAAAACTAATAAAGTTTTCCTTAAAATAAAAATGCCGCAAGATAAGTGCTTACATTTTAAGTTGTTATGGATAGGTATTAAAGTCAATATAATATTTATATTTTCAGAATTATACTCTAAACCAACTTCAAAACGCTGTACTGAAAAGTGCCGAAATTGACTTTCGGTGATTTACGTAGGGACCGTCGATATGTGCTATTCCAGGCTTTTCTCTATCTATGTGCCAAATTTCATTCAGATTGGGCCGTTCTGGCGTGATTGAGTAACAAACAAACATCCATCCATCCATCCATCCATCCATCCATACTTTCGCATTTATAATATTAGTTAGATGTATCAGTCCCTTAATATTAAGACATTAAGCGTCAAAATTTTATACAAAACTTCGTCTGCGTAGAATTAGACTAATATAAGCAGCTACTGCCTTTAATATGTTCATCGCTAACCCACGGGAACTATGCAATTTCCCAGGATAAAAAGTAGCCTATGTTTTGTTTCCGTTCCAAATTTTATCCAAATCCGTCTAGCCGTTTTAGCGTGAAGAAGGAACAAACATACGCACTCACTCACATCGTCACTCACAAACTTTCGCATTTATAATATTAGTAGGATTATTTATTAAGAATTTAAATTTCTTTGTTGGGATGAACGCACCCTTAGCCTTAGTGTTAAAAGTTATGTCATTCCTTATCACCCCCTCATTTCTGTTTCAAATGAGACGCGGGTGCTAGGATATGAGCTTCTTTCAGATGTCAGATAATACGATACACACGGATACGGCCATCAGCTAACATTTCTAAAATGTTTTATAGCGATTTTTAATCCCCGCAGCAAAAAAGGGGTGTTATAAGTTTTACGTTGGTGTCTGTGTGTGTGGGTGTGTGTGTGTGTGTGTCTGTCTGTGGCATCGTAGCTCTCAAGCGGATGCGGTTTTTAGGGTTCCGTACCCAAAGGGTAAAAACGGGATCCTATTACTAACGCTATTACTTCGCTGTCCGTCCGTCCGTCCGTCTGTCACCAGGCTGTATCTCAAGAACCGTAATAGCTAGACAGTTGAAATTTTCACAGATTGTGTATTTCTGTTGCAGCTATAACAAAAAATATTAAAAACAAAATAATAATAATATAAATATTATTATTATTAATATATATTATTTTAATTTTAATAATAATATAAATATTATTATTATTAAGGAGGGCTCCCATACAAAGTACGTGATATTTTAGCCCTTTTTCATGGCTAGATCTCAAGAACCGTAATAGCTAGACAGTTGAAATTTGCACAGATTATGTGTTTTTACTGTGGCTACAACAACAAATACTAAAATCAAAATAATAATAATAATTAAAGAAGGCCATACAACAGAGTATTTCTGGTAAGGAACCCTTCGTGCGCGAGTCCGACTCGCACTTGGCCGATTTTTTTCCATTCGAAAGCCAGTTTCCTTGTGGTGTTGCTTAGCCATGTTTTGTTTTGTAAGAATTAATTATTATTAATTATCAGCTCTTTTCCAAAATTATGTACGGTACGAGTAAGGCATTTTTGGATTTTACATGCGCGGGGATTAAAAAAAAAAAGTTATAAAACTTTTCAGTAATCTTTCAGTACGATAAACAAATGCGTCTTTTCGAACACTAACTCAATTTTTGCCTCTCAAAAGTGACGAATAGTGCTCAATTTGAAATGTTGTAGATTAGAAAAAATAAAAGCTCTAATTTAATCTACTCATATTACAGTCAAAAATTATATCTTTTTCTTATAATTTTGTGACAGTAGGTACACAGATTTTTACCTATTTTCGAGTGCTTTCGGAAATCGGACCCTTGATACTAATTTAACGACAACTTATGCACCCGGTATACAACAAGTAACTGGAATGGATCCGCTGAAAAACAGCGTCGTTGCACCCTGTGCTCCTATATTATTGTTATTGTTGAGAAATAAAACTTTCTTTCTTTCTATGAACAAAAATTTTATTCTCAATCAGAGGGTCGTGAGTTCGAATCCCGGGCTCGCACCTCTGAATTTTTCGGAATTTATGTGCGAAATTACATTTGAAATTTGCCATGCGCTTATCGGTGAAGAAAAACACCGTAAGGAAACCTTGTATACATCTGCGAAGCAATTCAATGGGGTGTGCGAAGAAAAGAACACAAAAGTGAAGACATATAACGAAGAAAAGTAGATAATTCGGAATAAAAATGCTATAAAAAAAAAAGCTCGTTGCACACTTTTACAGTATGCGCCAGTCAAAGTACCGCGTCTTGGTGAAAAGAAAAAAAAAGCAACCAGCCCCGCCGAGGCAAAGTGCGGCCGATTGTTACGGCCATCCCGCAAATGTGCCGGAATGAGAATGTCGCGATTTATCTCTACTTTTATCATTTTTAGTAGCGAAAATTACATATAGCCGCTGGGAAATAGAGCTGTTAGACTGAAGTGTCTTAGTTTGAGAAATAGATGTAACGGGGTTTGGCGTTGCCATAGATAGAAGATTAACTAAACAGATTTATATGGGGAGTGTGAATGGGTGCGTTAGAAGGGGAAGGCCTAGACGGACGTTCCGTGATCAAATTGGGGACGTTTTGGAATAAGGTCAGGGGCCTTACCATGACGTCCTAATTCCGACTCAGTTCAAGTTGTAGCTGTCACTTTTAGTATGAATCTGACAGCGAGCGAACGTAAACCCAATCGCATTAAGACGTCATGGTATGGCCCCAGGTCAAGAGTACTTACCCGAAACCGACGAGCATGTATGAAGAGATTGATGAATGTGGATGAAGCGAAAGAGGTATGTCAGGATCGTAGCAAGTGGAACAAAGTAGTCTCTGCCTACTCCTGTGGGAAAGAGGCGTGACGATATGTATGTATAGATAGAATGTAGCAATAGGTTTAACACAAGATAAAGAGCAATATAATACGCGTATCAAGACAAGGTAAATTGAAAGGAGTAATGTTTTTTTTTCTTTGATACGCGCCGGCAGTCTAAACTTTAAGACTGCCGGATTGTAAAGTATAACACTGAACACAGACGCATGAATCCGAACAAAACCCCAAGACAAACTCATAAACAACCCAAACATATTAAATCCAGACACGTCCCGCAAAAACCTACATGAACCGCTATTCAAATAAAACACAGCATTTAATTAATATACGCGTTCAATTAGCGCAGACCATGAACTTTGGGAACAATTTTTCACAGCAAAAACAATGACAAATATCCGCTATCCCGGTAACCCTTCGAGTTTTTTCCACCCTTGGAAATGAAATATGAGGGTAGGACTTGCAATAATTTTTACTTTACACTAATTGGTTAACCCTGTGTGGATGAATAATAGCCCACTTTATACGGCTGTTTGCTCTTTTAATTTGACGCGTCTGTGCCTTCGAGATTTGATTTAAAAAGTTTTGTTTTCTTTTTTTGAGGTTACGTACTGGCAACTAGCCCCCTTATTCATAAACGCACTATAGGCCTCTGCTAAGTTAGTAATCGTTTGTCCTTATCTGTGAAAGGTAAATGTCAAAGTGATAGATAAGGACAAACGATTACTAAGTTAACAGAGGCCTATAGTGCGTTTATGAATAAGGGGGTATAACTGTAAAGAAAAAAGAAGCTAGGACCCAAGTCAGGTCGTCCATTATAGACCGTGCATTCCGAGTCGTACATTCATAGCGCCTAAACTTCGGGGTTACAAAACCTATTTATTTTTAAAGTAAGTAAAGAGAAAATGTTTCC
Organism: Pandemis heparana; assembly: GCA_963854515.1. NCBI lineage: Eukaryota > Metazoa > Arthropoda > Insecta > Lepidoptera > Tortricidae > Pandemis > Pandemis heparana. The sequence continues at coordinate 3,127,176 of OY978011.1, read as the reverse complement.
GATCCCTGGCTGCGTCGGAACGGGATCGATCCCGCCTGCACATTAGCGGCAGGCTCGGACAGTTGCAGTGATCGTAAACTGTGCCGGCAGTTTCCGGCTTTATAGGGCTGCAAAAATATCGATGTTGTATCGATATTTCCTTACTATTTTGCGATAGTTTTTATCAACGTTTACTATGTAAATGCTCTTAATAGCAGTAGCGGCTGGTGAATCATAGATCTGGTGCCTTTTACGAGGTTTCCACATAACAAAGTCGCAATAACAATATTGGCCGCATATTATTTTTATTTTAGAAGACTGTAGACGAAGCTAGATGCTCTCCAAAATTTTACAATATATAAAAAAACACTTGCATTACTAGAGTCAATTGTATCGTCACAAAAGGTACAGTTGATAAAGCTCATCTTTCAACTTATTCGTTATACTTTTGAGTATTTGGGTAGACAGAACCAAATTGATTACTTACGACTTTTATTAAATCATGCGTTACTTTGCAGAGGTCTATTTCAACTAAGACTTTGTTTTAAGTAGCGAAATAGCAAGGTAGCTTTTTGTTCATATACCTACATTCTGTCGACGGTATTCGACATAGAAAAACTCTTGACGTTTTATAAGCGTATCAAATTGAGATAATGATATCTATAACAACATGCCTTATACAAAACAATGGCACTTAACTCTATTTTGATACAAAAAAAAAACAATTTAATAACATAATACAAATCTATCGATAACACAACACTAGCTCCAACTCTATCAACAGTCTCGTATCGCTGTTTATTGTCCGACATCCTTACGCAACACAATATCGGTAAATGAGGCGGGGTTTTGCGAGACCATGTCCGATGCAGCCTATACAAACGTAAGGGACGAATTAAACGGATCTAAGTGACCTTTACGACTGCGAACGTGTCCCTTAGGGTGTTTCCACACTGACTCGACGACTTAACCCTTCGAATGTTTAAGCACTGATCAATGCAAAATTTAAGGTTATCTTTTGTATTTTTACGAGTATTTAAATCAGCGCAATATGAAAACAGATACTAGAATGCAGTACTTTTTTAACTCCCACATACGAGGGGTTAATCGAATTAGTAAGTTTTAAAAAAAAACTCAATGAAAAGCCAATAATAGCTATTGGCATGCTTACCGTGGAGTTATCCCGAGATATTGGTTATTTAATTTTCTACATGACAGATGTTTCCATTTGTCTACGTAAAATAATTTTAAATTTAATTTTCTAGAAATAAAATAAGGAATATAGTCAGACTAGCTTCTGCCCGCGACTTCGTCCGCGTAGAATTAGTAATTGACACGTTTTCGCTATCCCGCGGGAACTATGCTATTTTCCGGGATAAAGAGTAGCCTATGTTTTAATCTAGGATACCAGCTATCATCTACCGCCTATTGTATACTTTGTTCTATGTTTCTGTATTGTTTTGTACTGATTTGTGGTGTTCAATAAAGAGTATTTGTATTGTATTGTATTGTATCTTCGTTCCAAATTTTATCCAAATCCGTCTAGTCATTTTAGCGTGAAGAAGGAACAAACCTACACACTCACTCACTCACATCGTCACATCGTCACAAACTTTCGCATTTATAATATTAGTAGGATAAACTACAATTTTCTAAAACTTTGACATATAGTCTTAATCGATACAACCGATTGACATCGATCGTCGATCGGGCGAAGTGTGGTCACATCCTTACTATGATTTAAGCATCGAATTCCAATCCGTATTGTGCCACGGAGCAAGCTTAATTTGGTTGCTGCCTTAGTCTTTAATACTTCGAGGGTAGGTTGAGAATGGGGTGACAGAACTGTAACACTTCGGTGGTCCGTTATGTCAACAGTTCGATGGCGAGACTGTCAACATAGGTCGTGGAGTGCTTTCAAGTTGTTCTTAAAGAGCTTAGAATTGTTTATATCATTAAATGCAATTAATAATTAATTTTAGAGGTGGTTTTCTGTTCGCTGTCTCTATTGAAGTTGGTAAGAAGACAGAGATTGGGTAATTTCATTTCATTGAGATTATATCTTTTATTTCTTAAGCTTCTGCCCGCAACTTTGCTGCGTGGAATTATACAATACTAGCTGTTGCCAGCGACTTCGTCTGCAAAGAATTCGTTTATCGCTAACCCCCGGGAACTGCGCAATTTTCCGGGATAAAAAGTAGCCTATGTGCTATTCCAGACTTTTCTCTATCTATGTGCCGAATTTCATCCAGATCCGTTGGGCCGTTCTGGCGTGATTGGGTAACAAATACAAATACAAACCGTTCTCTTGAATCACTGTATTTATTTAAAAAAAACCGCATCAAAATCCGTTGCGTAGTTTTAAAGATGTAAGCATACATAGGGACGGACAGAGGAAAGCGACTTTGTTTTATACTATGTAGTGATTGTAATAGTGATAGTGACCAATTTGCGTATGTATACTTAACATTTTTATAGCTTTGCCACGTAAACTATGCAGTAAAAAGTAGGTTTCTTTAGTCATTTTGCACCTAAAACTACATCCTAGTGCATCAGCAAGGTCCGTCCGGATCGCTACCACCATCTTACTCGCTAATCCTGCCGCTATGCAGCAGTGCTTGCGCTGCTGTGTTCCGGTGTGGAGAGTAAGACAGCCGGGGAAATTACGGGCACAAGAGGCATTTCATCTAAGTCCTCTAGGTTGGCAACGCATCTGCAATCCCTCCGGGGTTGCGGGTGTCTATGGGCAGTGGTGATCGCTTACCATCAGGTGACCCACTTGTTCGTTTGCCTTCCTATTCACATTAAAAAAAAAAACATGGATACAAGAGACAATTTGACATTTTAGGTACTTTTAGGTATTATGAGCCCATGGTAATTTGAACATACTATACAAATACACTTTATTGAACACCATAAATCAGTACAAACAATACAGAAACAAAGAACAAAGTATACAATAGGGGGTCTTATCGCTTAATAGCAACCTCTACCAGACAACCATTAAGACAGAGAAATAAGTCGAACATTAGGGGTATTAGTGAGTAAGGTAACGTATTATGAAATTTTGTGGTTTTAAGCCCAAAGCCGTGGTAGCCTAGTGGTTTCACCTGTGGCCTCTCAAGCAGAGGGTCGTGGGTTCGAATCCCGGGCTCGCACCTCTGAGTTTTTCGGAATTTATGTGCGATATCTCATTTGAAATTTACCATGAGCTTTTCGGTGAAGGAAAACATCGTGAGGAAACCTGCACACAACTGCGAAGCAATTCAATGGTGTGTGTGAAGTTCCCAATCCGCACTGGGCCCGCGTGGGAATTATAGCCCAAGCCCTCTCATTCTGAGAGGAGGCATGTGCCCAGCAGTGGGACGTATATAGGCTGGAGAGAGAGAGAAGCCCAAAGCCAATTTTCTCTTTTATACTGTTAGCAACTTGTTACACCTATGATATGGTATGAAATAAATAATTTATTATTGTTACGAAGCAATTCAATGGTGTGTGTGAGGTACCCAATCCGGGTCCGCGTGGGAACTATAGCCCAAGCCCTCTCATTCTGAGAGGAGGCCTGAGCCCAGCCCCATGATTACGTTTTAGCTAAGTACAATTTTATTATGTCTCCGATTATAGTACAAAGCATGACCTTTTTAATCCTTCGATTATTGCTTAATCTCTCTGTACCTTTTCAATGAGTGCCTTGCCGAGTCACTCTTACGAAAAAATGCTGAACAAAGCTTTGCTTAATATCTTAAAGCTATTCATCCCTCGAAAGGCCCCAGAGAATTTACCGTCGCTTACGAATTTAATCGGAGATTACGTGGGGTTCATTAAATTTAATTATTTTTTAAATTCATTGGTAATAATAGTACCAGATTTAGGCACATAAATATACGTTCAAATAGGTACCTTTTGAAGTAAATATGCCGCGTTCCGACGTGGAAAGTAAAAGGTGAAATAACCACAATAAAAATTGTACTCGTAATACCCAATTTAGTTATTTATAACATTGTGATATCTTACGTCAATGACAATAAATAATAAATCTATTCCACATTTTACCAGAGCTGCCAAGCAATAGCTCAATTTTCTCGATTCTTTTCACGTCCGAATATAGAATTCAGTCAGGTTATTGTTGGATATTTTTATTTCATTCGCTTTATTTCGAATTGTACAAGCCTGTGTAGTGGTACAGTCAGCTGCAATTTCACCTCGTTGCTTGGTAATTTTTTTTGTTTTATGCCAACATCATTTTAACCCCCGACCCAAAAAGGGGGGTGTTTGTATGTCTGTCTGTCCATGACATCGTAGCGCTCAAACGGATGAACAGCCAAGCCAGTTTCCTTGCGATAGTTCTTAGCCATGTTTTGTAAATATCAGTCCAGCAGTTTTGTATTATATGTATAGAATTATTACTATTTAAACAAAATCACCTTGCCCACTTCCTCGTTTGTCTTCCTTGTCGTTTAAAAAAAACTAAACCATCAGATTTTCGGTCGAGGAAATCATGACGGGGAAACATGTATACACCTGCGAAGAAGTTCAAAGGTCTATAATGAAGTTTTTAACCCACGCGGGGTCCATGTGGGAACTGGAGCCCAGCCTCATAGCTACCTTTTGTCCAGCAGTGGGACGCATATAAGTTTGAGACGATGTCAACTACAAAGGCAACCTCATTAAAACTTGTTGACTGAACGAGCCGTGTATTAATTTACAACTTGTACATAAAGCTCGTTAAAAGTTGTATTAATCAAAGAGATACCGTTAAGTATTATAAATGATTTAAACAGTTTAAACCAGTTGTTCCCAAAGTGGTCCAGGTGGACCCCCAGGGGTCCACGGAAGACTCGACGGGGGTCTACGTTGGGCGTGACCAAAAATGGGGGTCCACAGTCGCAAGCGGGGGTGCATGAAAATTTAATAAAATTTGTGAGAATTGATTGGTTCTTGTGCTGTGAGTCATTGTAGATTTCAAGAAAGTAAAGTAGGATGGAGTCACTCGCAGCACAAAAATATAATTTAATTGAAAATTTGTTTAGTCGACTTTATTTTCAAATAATTAACCCTATCAAGCAATCAATTCTAACCAATTTTTTCGAAAACTATTAATTTATCGTTGAAACTCAGCAACAACGCAAGTTTCCATAGATTATAGAGCTAATCTTAATTTTTTTTTTCGAGATTTAGTTTAGTAATTAGTGGTAATGTAGCTGCAGGGGGTCCACCGGATCCAGCAAAATTGTGAAAGTGGTCTATGGAACAAAAGAGTTTGGGAACCTTTACTATCATGCTGGTCCCAGACAAAAAAAAATATTGAAACATATTTCCTACAGAGTGTTTCGAACTTACACCGACTTTATTAATGCCCTGTTTCACCACTCCTTAATCTATGATTCCGTCTCTATTTACTACTACGAAACAGACAGAGACGTCAATATAGATAACTGATAGTTAAGGAGTGGTGAAACAGGCCCTAAGTTTAGTCCTAAGTGTTGGATTCACCTTTTAATAACCTCACTGCAGACAGAAAGAAATTACTATTTATTATTATTTCTTTATTATATTCTATTCTAGCCTGGCTGTTCACAGAGGGGTGCTCATTCCAACACTAATGTACGGTAGCGAAAGTTGGGTATGGCAAAAGAAGCATGAAAGTAGAATAAATGCGGCAGAAATGAGAGCGTTAAGAAGTATGGAAGGTGTATCACTGAAAGATAGAATAAGGAATAGCGTGATAAGTGAACGTGCTGGTGTGAAAGAAGATATAGTGACTAGGATAGAAAAAAGTATGCTTAGTTGGTTTGGTCACGTAGAGAAAATGGATGAAAGAAGATTAACTAAACAGATTTATACGGCGAGTGTGAATAGGTGCGTTGGGAGAGGAAGGCCTAGGCGGACGTTCCATGATCAAATAGGGGACGTTTTGGAAAAAGGCCAGGTCAAGAGTTCCCGAAACCGACGAGCATGTATGAAGAGATTGATGAATGTGGATGAAGCGAAAGAGGTATGTCAGGATCGTAGCAAGTGGAACAAAGTAGTCTCTGCCTACCCCTGTGGGAAAGAGGCGTGACGATATGTATGTATGTATGTATTCTAGAAATTATTATTATTTCGCAAAAAGACTATTTTATTCGGTTGAAGAGTTTTTTACCAACGCCCTGGACAAATAGCTGATAGGTAGTTTATAGTATTGGTGTGTAGATTCAACTATTTAAATCGTAATTTAAATTGAATATACTAATTACAGCTAGCTTATTACGTAACTCGCTCGCAATCGCCGTCGTGTTCATTTTGACAGTTCCTGTATGAATGTGACAGCTAGCTGATTCCGATGCCAATTGTCAGCCCATGCATGAACTGTCAAAATGAACACGATTACGATCGCGAGCGAGTTACGTAATCAGCCTGCTGATCTAGTCACTGACATTTGCCTTTTTTACTCGTATATTATACTCTTACAATATACATTAGATTAAGACTCTGTATTATTATATATGCATGTATTTTGTACTTAAGCAAATAAACGAATGATTATGATTATGATTACTGTATATGCGCCATTTCACTCCTACATACGACCCGGACCACGAATTAAAACGACCGACAGGGTGCAAGCGATTATCTTATACATTGCCTGTTTTATCAACTAGTTAACGCGTGATGAGCTTCTCGACCACGCAATGGATAGAGACATTCTCTGCGTCGTCAGCCACACATGGTCACGTCTGCCGATAGCTTTCAGCGCTTTTCTGTCGCCACTTCCTGGCCATTTTCTATCACGGAATCGCTGAAAAGGCCTCAAATGAATTGTATTGTTCAATATAATGCTTGGAGCACTTACGGCAGGAGATGAATACGCACAATATGGACGACGATAGCCTAGGGTTCGTTGATGGCGAATCAGATCGCGTGCCACTTATAGCACGTGACATAAGGATTTGACGAATCTAACCTGAGTGCTTAGTTTAGGTGATTGTACTTTTTTATTCATTAAAGCCACAAAATCAACATTCCTATGTATATGGTTCGTCGTTGCAAAATGTTTAAAGAAACTAGCGGTTGCCCGCGACTTCGTCTGCAAAGAATTCGTTTATCGCTATCCCTCGGGAATTTTCCGGGATAAAAAGTAGGCTGCTATTCTGGAATAGGAAGTCTGGATTTTTCTCATCAGAATTTCATCCAGATTCGTTGGGCCGTTCTGGCGTGATTGAGTAACAAACAAACATCCATACATCCATCCATCCATACTTTCGCATTTATAATATTAGTTATATTAGTTAGATGGAACATGCGTCAGAAAGGGGTCGTCCTCTGGCTGGGAGGAAATGCCCATACACAAAACAACGTACGCAGGTTCACAGGGTCAGAATGTCAGAGGTCACAGATAAAATAAGACAAACTTAGGGATTATTTTTAATAATCCGTTGTGCAATAGTGTCGCACAGACTGTAGAGCTACTCATACTCATATTCATACTCATTTATTCATAATAATTATAGGTAGTACATGTCATTTAATACTACTACTCCTAGTCCTCCTACTTGCTACTCCTGTAATAATAGCTTCATCTATAAATGCTAGACTCTCGCTTGGCAGAGCACAATTAAACGCAAAATCATTCCTCCAAATTTAATCTATTCCTTTGTAAAAACTGTATGACGACGTTCGCGATTGATTGGAGACAAAAGACGTTTTGTTTTTATCAGCATTTTGTCGAGCACGGCGGAACGAATGCCTACTTCTTTACTAAGAGAGATACAATACAATAACTCTACTACACCACTTACTTATTACTTATGAGGTGATACTTGTCTTCTGAGATCTTGTACGTGAACGTCATACATACATAAATCACGTCTTCATCCCGTACAGGGTAGACAGCTGAGCTAAAAGTAACAAGACCTAGGCCACGTTTAGCAAGATTGTGAGTATATGTATATTAGTATAGGTGGAAAGCGGAATCAAAATAGTGATGGGTTGCTAGCCGCTAGCCGCATAACACGATTGCCATAATTTTTGCCCATTCCCTCTATGGGCTATTACCATCTGCGGGAAGAGCAACTGGTACATTCTATGTTTTTCCTTTGCTGCCAGACCAGCATGGAAGAAGTTTTCAAAGTGATTCAGCCAATGATATTACATATAAACTGGGAGTAGATATGACACTACAGCGCCCGAGTTGAAGATTCATAAATGACCCAATTGTCTCATTTACCTCAAACAAGTCACAGTATGAGTAGTCCGTGACAGTCAATGTGACAGTTGACAGAGGGAACGTTTTTCAAACGCAATTTACTAAGAACGTAACATATATCTATACTACGAAATATCATTGAATTCAGCAAAAATAGCTTGTGTATTAGAAATGATTTTTTTAAATGTTTTTTTTTCGTAAATAAATAAAGGTAAGATTACATTGACAGGACTCATTCTAGTCTAGATAACAAATTTAAAAGTCAATGCAACCATCAGAGGGGGCGTTTTCAAAAAAAAGTCCACATGATCATTTATTCCAGAACTAGCATCTGCCCGCGACTTCATCCGCGTAGAATTAGCAATTGGTATGTTTATCGCTATCCCGCGGAAACTATACAATTTTTCGGGATAAAAAGTAGCTTATGTTTTAATCCAGGGTACCAGCTACTCTTCGTTTCAAATTTTATCCAAATCCATTCAGTCGTTTTAGGGTGAAGAAGGAATAAACATACACACTCACATCGTCACATCTCCACTCACAAACTTTCGCATTTATAACATTAGTAGGATTTAACTATTTTGGGTTTTTCTTACTCAGAATCGTTTTCCCCTATCGATCCTTATACAAGAAAAAATAAAATGTGTCCCAAAATTTCCATTCCAGTTCGTCACTTTTTTAATATACCTAGGTATGTATGGAACGTGACGAGCAGGAAAAAAATCTATAGTAAAATCTGAGACACATTTTTTCTTGAATGAGAATCGATAGGGTAATCGATTCTGAGTAAGATAAACCCAAAAATATTTAAATTCTGGAAAAATGTACATTTGTGGACTTTTTTTTTTAAAACGCTCCAGAAGTGACATTTTTTTTATTTTTTTTTATGTGAATAGGAAGGCAAACGAGCAAGTGGGTCACCTAATGGTAAGCGATCACCACTGCCCATAGATACCCGCAACCCCGGAGGGATTGCAAATGCGTTGCCAACCTAGAGGACTTAGATGAAATGCCTCTTGTGCCCGTAATTTCCCCGGCTGTCTTACTCTTCACACCGGAACTCAGCAGTGCAAGCACTGCTGCTTAGCGGCGGGATTAGCGAGTAAGATGGTGGTAGCGATCCGGATGGACCTTGCACAAGGCCCTACCACCCGCGACAAGTGACATAAAACTTGACTTGCAATATTATACATATATGTAAATCTTACTAATATTATAAATGCGAAAGTATGGATGAATGGATAGATGGATGGATGGATGGATGGATGTTTGTTTGTTACTCAATCACGCCAGAACGGCGCAAGGGATCTGGATGAAATTCGGCACATAGATAGAGAAAAGTCTGGAATAGCACATAGGCTACTTTTTATCCCGGAAAATTGCGTAGTTCCCGCGGGATAGCAATAAACGAATTCTTTGCAGACGAAGCCGCTGGCAACAGCTAGTTCAATATACATGCTCAAATATGTCGTCTTGGTTACTTTACCGAACCCCAAACACTAATAATTTTTGTCGCGTTATTCCATAAAAAGAAAACATTAATTTCATAGGCTTAACAAAAGATCTTGAATCATCGGAATTTGTAACAAAAATGTAACGTGACCACTTTACTTAGACCCCTCATTGCCTCAGTATTTACCCTGTGGCTACCTTCAAAGATACTATCGCGGGGAAGATAGGTAGGTCTCACCAAGTGGAGTTTATTGCTCAAAATATCTGGAACAAAGACAGGCGAGGGACATAAAAAAGCAAATATTTGTTAAGAAAATGGAGGACCTTTTGCAGACGTATTCCAAAGTGATTGTAAATAAAAATAAATAAACAGTGACAGCTCTTGAGACTTATTCGTTATTGTACAACAAACACATGTAGGGAAAGTATTCGTGGTTTTCTACAAAAATATTACCAAATAGCTAAGTGAGCCTATCTACATTGGCAAGCTAAAATTGCGAAGAAGCGGGTAACTTCCCATAGAGAGTTGTAGGTATGTAAAGTGACACGTTATTTTATATCGTGAGTATAGGTGCACACAACGGTTTATCGTCATATTTTCCCAAAAAAAAAACACAGATGCATTATTTGACAGAACGTTGAAGTAGCAATGGGCAGGCAACACCGCTCGTAAAACAGACAACCGTTGGAGGAGAAAAGTTCTCGAGTAGCGACCACGAATCAGAAGACGCAGTGTTGACAGGCCTCCCAATAGGTGGTATTCAAGCCTATGGCACTAACAAGCAATGTGGCTTACTAATTGGTAAAAGAATTTTCGAAATCGGTTCTGTAAATCCAGAGATTACCCCCTACAACCTCTCAAAGTTTCATCATCTCCAGCCTAATATACGTCCCACTACTGGGAGGCCTGTGCCTCCTCCCAGAATGAGAATGCTTGAGCTATAGTTCCCACAAACTACCTATTTATAATATTAGTACAGATGAACAATATGTTATAAAATAGTACATTACACCCCGAGGGTGGTGCAATAAAGAATGTCTCAGATAGCAGGAACTTGTCACTTGTCACACGAGCCAAACGCGAGAGCGATAAACATATGAGCTTTCTTTAATCACCGCCCGAGGTCTGTACACAATTTTACTAGAGTAGCGGGCGGTAAATTGGTACTTGCGGCCCGGGGTTTGTGAGTAAAATTTATGCCTAAACTCAAATGTAAAAGCGAATAACTAAAAACACTGGTTAAACTGCTATCACTATTACAACAACAGCCCGTTATCATCTGCAGTTACGTGGTTGAATAAACTTTATCGCTTCGATTGAACTGACTTTTATTACTTAGTTCGGAACTTCGCCTGGCGTTGAACTGTGGATGCATATTCCTAGCCGCTGTGGGAAGTTGGGACCACTTGGAAAGTTCTGCTTTTATTAACACGCTCGTAGAGTCTTCAGATAGAAAAATATGTGTAGGTGGCTCTCGGAACTTTTAATAAATACAGTCGAACACATATGTAGGTTGAAATTTTTACGCCAGTCGCAATGTTTCCACCAGAATAAAAAACAATAAATAAATTAATAATTTGGTACAATTGACTATAAACTGACCTAGTCCCAAACTAAGCAAACCTTATAAAATGAGTTGGTACTAGACTAGATAGATTCTTATTTTTAAAAATATATCGCGTGTTTTTTTGCACAATATAGGTAATTATAGTTATACAATTATACATAGGTATATACATTTTTCATACATAATATCTGTCCACCAACGAAATGGACGGATGACCTTTTTAAAGTCGCGGGTTCATGGTTGATGCAAGCCGCTGCCAACCGAGGCCACTGGAGGTCTATGGGGGAGGCCCATGTCCAACAGTGGACATCCTACGGCTTGTATAATGATGATGATGAATATCTATGACCGGAGATCGAACCCGGGACCTCAAGCTCTATTGTCTACTTTAACCACTAAGCTATCCGATCATCGACCACAAGTCTGATTGTTATTATAAGTTTTAACTTGTAAATAGCTTCTGATATTTTACAACACAAATATGACACTAAATCTGGGAGGTTAAGGAATTTCTTGGTCGACTATACAAGTGGCAGAGACACGGTACGCATGCCTCTGTCACTGGCTCACAGGCATTGTTGGGGTGCCTTTTTACCCGACTACGGCCAAGCCAAAGGAGGGTTAGTTGCTCAGAACTTCAGCGAGATGCAATTAAGTCTACGGACTGGTAAACCATTTGTTAAATATTTTATTGAATCAGACGTTAATAGTGTGATAAGGGAACGTGCTGGTGTGAAAGAAGATATAGTGACTAGGATAGAAAAAAGTATGCTTAGTTGGTTTGGTCACGTAGAGAGGATGGATTAAAGAAGATTAACTAAACAGATATATATGGGGAGTGTGAATAGGTGCGTTGGGAGGGGAAGGACTAGGCGGACGTTCCGTGATCAAATTGGGGACGTTTTGGAAAAAGGCCAGGGGCCTTACCATGACGTCCTAATTCCGACTCAGTTCAAGTTTTAGCTGTCACTTTTAGTATGAATCTGACAGCGAGCGAACTTAAACTGAATCGCATTAAGACGTCATGGTAAGGCCCCAGATCAAGAGTACCCGAAACCGACGAGCATGTATGAAGAGATTGATGAATGTGGATGAAGCGAAAGATGTATGTCAGGATCGTAGCAAGTGGAACAAAGTAGTCTCTGCCTACCCCTGTGGGAAAGAGGCGTGACGGTATGTATCTATGTATGTATCAGACGTTACTTTGCTGGTAGATATCGTTTTACGCTTTCGCGCAGATATCGCCTTTTCAATCCACCGAATATTTTATTAGGTCTATGAGCCTTATAACGATGGCGCGGCAATGTTGGCTAACAGGCCAATCGGCCTTGTTACGCACCATCGGAAAAACACCAGTTCTAGTCTCGCACTGACCGTGTTATAGGCTTTAAAACACACTTAAAAAGAAGTTCTTAAAGTTCACAAACTTTGTATTAACAATTTTTATTATTATAAGCCTGTAATGTTGTCCCACTGCTGGGCAAAGGCCTCTCCCTCAGATTTCCAACGCACCCTGTCGTTGACGCTCGGGGATTCTTAGCACCCCTGACTTGAGAATTGCCCCGACCACCGTCATCGCCGGGCATCCTCGCGTCGCCGAGCACTCGGGGCCGATTCGGGGAGTTGTACATTCATAGGGAGGTATGGACCATAAGCCCACCACGCTGGTCCGGTGCGGGTTGGTGGGTCGCCAGTTATGCCTCGTTCGTTAGATAGCAGGGTGTGCCGCGAGCAGGAGAGGTTGGCTTGGGCCTCGTTAGATGATATATGAGACCCCTTACACCTTAACAATTTTTATCCGTCTAAATAACGCCAGCTGACGGTCAAAATCGACTTCAAACTTGGGACCTGAACAAACATGGATTTATTTCGATAGCTATGAAGACGAGGCAACTAGTTTTTACAATTCAATTATTACAACAATTGCTGGGACACCCTGTATACACATTGTAATTTAGAACTTGGCGGACACACAGCCACGTGTCTAGATATTATGTAGTCTATTACATAACGCGGTGGTTATTATGTGGGGCTGACGTCATGCTTGCCAGATGCTACGATAATGGGGCTGCTGCCTTAACGCATTCATGCCCAGTCAGAGCGTAGTAAATCGACACAATGAAATCATATAATTGGATAACCTTATACAAGATATCGATTTAGTACGGGCTACAATAGCATGTGGACTTGTAGCGAAAGATTCCAATACATAAAACAGGTATTGAAGACAGTTCATTCTGTTTATTCCAAAAGTAATGTTCGATAGAAGCTACTATCTAAATATATAACTGATTTAGGCTGTTTGTCCACCGCCGCCGTCACCGTCACGTCACCGAGAACGAGATGACGGCGCCGAAGTAGCGGTACATACATTTTACTTAAGGCGCGTGTCCACCGCAGCGCTCGGGTGACGGATGTGCGGTGAACACGCGGCTTAAGTAAATGTATGTACCGCTACTTCGGCGCCGTCATCTCGTTCTCGGTGACGTGACGGTGACGGCGGCGGTGGAGAAACAGCCATAGGATCTCATTTTGAGAGCGATTCTTGAGTATATTTTTAGGGTTTTGTACCTTATTTTTGGTATCCATCTGTCTGTCAAGATCCTTTTGTTTACGAACGCGTGGAGATGTCAAGCTAAAATTTGTATCAAATACAATAAGTCTATGATGATACTTGACGCTGTGAAAAAATAAACCCCGGAAATCAACGCAACCAATAGATACACAGATAAATGAAGTACAAATTGCAGTGGAATAATAACCTATAGGCTACTTTTACTTGTTCTAGAAACTTGAAAAATGGTATGAAGGTAGCTCTTAGCCAGTTGAAGAAATCTTAATCCTAATTGTTAAGGATTCCAACATAAGGATGCCTCCGAAATTTTAAACTTACACGCCCGTTGAGCGTTTTCCAAAAAAAAAGTCCACATGTGCATTTTTTCCAGAATTTAAATATTTTGGGTTTATCTTAGTCAGAATCGTTACCCTATCGATTCTCATACAAGAAGAAGTGTGTCCCAGATTTAACTATGCATTTTTTTCCTGCACGTCACGTTCCATACATAGGTAACTATAGGTATTAAAAAAGTGACGAACTGGAATGGAAATATTGAAATATTGGGACAATTTTTTTTATTGTATAAGGATCGATAGGGTAAACTATTCTTAGTAAAAATAAATAAAGTTTTCACCGATTTCATTCTTCACAACACTATGCGCAAAGAACGCTATATCTTTTCCATTTTTCATTTCGCATAAGTCGAAACCGCCTAGTTCCGCCCTCGGCCTGTGCCTAGCATACATTTACCCGTTTTGCCATAAATTGCGCTTATAACAAAGGATTGTAGCGCCGCGCCTGCATCCGTCGGTGACGCACGGCTTTTCGAACTTGGCCTTTCTCTGACTGTGCACCCATGACTTGATTGTTGACTTGTGTTCATGTGACAAGTCATGGAAGATGTACTAGGTAAGGCCACTCCTGTCGTATTTTTTTAATATATCGGTTTGATTCTAACAATTAAATGTTCTGGTGTTCCGGTTTTTTATTATTACACACTTTACTCGTATAAACTCGTATATTAACTTGCAACGTACTCGTATGTTTGTCTGGGTGGAATCTTGTGAATCAATTTTGAAGTAGATATCCTCAACCGATTGAGCTGAAATTTTGCATAAATAAGTAAGTCAGATGATAATACAATAATCTGGTAGTAGAGTTCTGATGACGTGATGACCAAGCCAGGATCGTCTCCGCAGGAGGGAATCTTCAAGGGTTGGTCCGAATGACTTCCATTTGGTTCAAATTTGTAGGACGGATGACAAAATACGTAGGACGGATGACAAGCAATAGTCAGCAAAAAGTTTGTATTAAAAATTAAATTTTTGTCAGAAACGTATTCGCGTGTGAACTATCCTTACAACTCTTACAAGGATGTACTTACAGGCTCTTAAAATTGTTAAATTATTTAAATAGGTAGTTAAATTCCGGAAATAATGATCACGTAGGTACCTAGACATTTTTTTGAAAAACGATCGATAGCGATAAACCAATCCTTTGCAAACGAAGTTGCGGGCAACAGCCACTAAAGCATGCTCAGAGACATTACACGCATTAGCTCTTATTGAAGTTTCTAAAACAAGCTCAACAAACTTTCGTTAGGTATTCGTACTATAAATAGACTTAGTATATTCTATTCGTTTTCGCTACGAGATTGGATTTCACTTTGCATCCTCACACATCGAATATTACGTCACGAATAGTTTCACAACTAAGTTGAGAAACTTTTCGCAAGAAAGTGAAAAAGGGGTTGGAAGAAAATGAAAACACAATCATATCTTTGGCATGTTAAACGTGGCCTTTAGGTCTTGTTACCTTAGCCTCTGTCTACCCCGTAAGGGAAAGAAATGATTTATGTATATACGTACATCTTTGGGGTTTTAAGATCTGCATGAGAAGTGAAGCAACTGGTACATTCTACGCTTTTTTTTTACTCCCAAACCGGTATGCCAAACCAGCGTATTTTGTCGTTATGTCAAAACTAAATTAGGTTAAATTAATTTGTAAGATCATACGCATTATGTATGTATGTATGTAAAACTCTTTATAGAGTTAGTTTAGTGAGTTTTTTTCTCTTATTTTTCTCTTTTTTCTTTTTTCGTCTTCATTATTTACAGAAATCGGGCCAATTATATTGAATTAAGTTCCATTGCGTTCCACAGTTCAGTCAGAGTCAGACGTACCTAATTTACTTACGTAACCGCCTCAATTAAATACTTTCCTATAGGACCCAGCACCTATTTCCGACCCCCGCTATTTGACAAACATCCTCTTCACTTGCCCAGCGTTGGGGACATCAAACAAAACTTAAATTACTTCGCTGGGAGCAAAATTTAGTAATCGCTAATTACGATCTTCATGCGTTTGAATTGAATAACTTTAAGTGTGGGTGTCTTGCGTAACTAGATAATATACTTACAGGGTGTTCAATCCATGGGTCTGTAGGGAGAAGTCAAAAACTATAAGAGATAGGGGAATCTGTTCTTAAGGACCATGTCATCATTTGTAGATTTCATAAAAATGGCATTTTTTTTTTAATCATAGCTTCTTATTTTTTCATACTAACTTTTTCAGACGGACAGAGTTCGGCGTTTTCCAAAAAAGTCCAATTGTGGGTTTTTCTTACTCAGACTCGTTTACCCTATCGATCTTTATACAAGAAAAAAAATTGTCCCAAAATTTCCATTCCAGTTCGTCACTTTTTTAATAATTATAGGTATGTACGGAACGTGACGTGCAGGAAAAAATCCATGGTAAAATCTGATCATTTTTCTTGTATAAGAATAGATAGGGTAAACAGCAGCAGCAGCAGCAGCAGGTGCAGGTAGGGTAGGGTAGGGTTGCAGGTGTCCCTGTGGGCGATGATGATCACTTTCCATCAGACGACCCGTCTGCTCGCTTTCCCCCTCTTATATAAAAAAAACCACGATTCTGAGTAAGCTAAACCCAAAATATTTAGATTCTGGAAAAAAATTATACTTTTGGTTTTTTTTTTGAAAATGCTCAGTTACTTGCATTTATTTGTAATATTATAAGATTATGTACTTACATTTATAATATTAGTAGGGAAGTAGGGATTGGATTCACCCAATCCCTTAACTTCGGGGATCGGAAGCGACATAATTTAGCAAAAAGTTATATTTTACACGTTGCGACCTAGTTCCAAACTATATTTTATGCTCGATTATGGGTTTCACAAAACTTCAGAAAGCATAAAATATTTATGGGCTTATTCATGCAGACATTCCAATGCGTTTATCAATATCCGACAAAAGTGAAATATTGGAGTCAAGTGAAAAATAAGTACCTATAAATAAATAAATATTTGGGAACAATTCACACAAATTGACCTAGTCCCAAAGTAAGCGCAAGTAAGGCTTGTGTTATGGGTACTAGACAACGATATACATACTAAACTTATATAGATAGAAACATCGTGCAACAATATTCGTGCTCACCACACAAATATATGCCCTTACCAGGATTCGAACCCAGGAAGCTTGCTTCGCAGGCAGGGTCACTACCAACTAGGCCAACCGCGTCGTTAAATCAATCCTATCAATTTCATTTTAATTGCTCTCATTAATATGTATCGAGACTTTATTCCGTTGACATAAAGTATGACACATTATTTATGAAAGATTACAAAAGTTAAATGCTTCCATGCTGGTTGGGGAGTAAAGAAAATAGCATAGAATGTACCAGTTGCTTCTCTTCCGGCGCAGATGGTAAAAGCCCATCGAGGGAATGGGCGAAAATCTTGAGAGTTATGTTATAGGCGATGTGGCTAACAACCATCACTATTTTGATTCCCTTTTCCATCTATACGCCCACAATCATACTAAACGTGGCCTTTAGGTCTTGTTGTACGCTCTGTCAACCTCGTAAGGGGTAACGACGTGATTTATGTATGTAGCTATGTATGTTTGTATGTACACCTATATTTTACACTTGACTGTGCAAAGTGAGCAAACGGTACAAATTATTGCGAAATTGTTTGTAAGAAAGTTTTTGATTCGGTTTCTTCGACCGCACCACTGTTCACTAAGCTTACAAACCATAAACCTAAACTTATAGAGAAATTAACCAATAGAGTGATATGTTATATAATTTGTTTTAAAAAGAAACACTAGGTACTAAACAACTGCTGTACTGTGATTGGTCGACCCCAACTCAGGCAAGACACAAAAGTTTAGCATTAATGTTCAGTACCTATACCTATACCCCCTTATTCATAAACTTCTAAAGGCTTCTGTTAATTTAGTAATCGTTTGTCCTTATCTGTGAAAGGTAAATGTCAAAGTGACAGATAAGGACAAGCGATTGCTAAGTTAGCAGAGGCCTATAGAGCGTTTATGAATAATATAAATATTGGTTCCTCATATCTAAAGTTGCTGGCCTTTGGAGAGGCTCAGAGTCGCTCAACGAGCTATGGAGAGAGCTATTATACTCGGAGTTTCTTTGCGCGAGAGAATCCGGAATATGGAGATTTGCTGAAGAACCAGAGTCACTGACGTAGCTCGAAGAGTACCTATATAAAAAGTGGTAA
Organism: Pandemis heparana; assembly: GCA_963854515.1. Lineage (NCBI taxonomy): Eukaryota > Metazoa > Arthropoda > Insecta > Lepidoptera > Tortricidae > Pandemis > Pandemis heparana. The sequence continues at coordinate 3,108,886 of OY978011.1, read as the reverse complement.
TGGTCACATCGGTCTTAGAACAGAAAACCGTTGGGAGAGAAAAGTTGCTGAGTGGCCTCCCGTCTAGGTGGACCGACGACATCGTGAAAGTTGCGGTAAACCGGTGGATGCAGGTGGCGAATTGTCGTTTCGTTGCTCCCAGGTTATTATGATAGTTTTACCACTCTACTGGTTAATTTGTCTATCCCTATACTTTACAATCGACATAGCGTCGTCCATCATAGCGCCAGCGGCAGCGTTAGCGGCCCACGGGTCACTACACCGGTAATATCACATAGTACCTACTTCTAACAAGAGTAGCCCTTTAGAGTAATCGGGCGATTTGCTAAAAATAAATTTAATCCACTTACCCTTTTTCTCAAAATATTCAACTTCGATGACAGTTCTGCTCAGAATCAAGAGCACTCTTACCCTCTTATTCATAAACGCTTTATAGGATTCTGCTATCTTAGCAATCTTGCGGGTGGTAGGGCCTTGTGCGAGGTCCGTTCGGATCGCTGCCACCATCTTACACGCTAATCCTGCCGCTAAGCAGCAGTGTTTGCCCTGCATGTGTTCCGGTGTGGAGAGTAAGACAGCCGGGGAAATTACGAACACAAGAGGCATTTCATCTTAGCCCTCTAGGTTGGCAACGCATCTGCGATCCCTCCGGGGTTGCGGGTGTCTATAGGCAGTGGTAATCACTAACCATCAGGTGACCCACTTGCTCGTTTCCTTCCTATTCATTTCAAAAAATCGTTTGTCTTTATCTGCGAAAGGTAAATGTCAAAGTGACAGATAAGGACAAACGATTGCTAAGTTAGCAGAAGCCTATGGAGTGTTTATGAAAAAGGTGGTTGAAGACTAAATTAAATTTAATTTCATGCATTCTAGTTCTGCAAGAAACGAACGTTTGACTGTCAACTGTTATGGTGCAGACGTAGACATGTCTGACCTTCTTATTCATAAACGCTCTACCTATAGGCTTCTACTAACTTAGCAATCGTTTGTCCTTATCTGTGAATGGTAAATGTGAAAGTGACAGATAAGGACAAACGATTACTTACTAAGTTAATAGAAGCCTATAGATATAGTGTTTATGAATAAGGGGGGTTAGTCTACACATTGCTACCGTCGAGAAAAGGCAGAAAAAATAGTGCAAGTTTAAGAGGGTGCATCCGTGCTGAGCTCACAACGTCACATTTTTGGTGATTTTTTGCGATTATTTCACAGAAATTGAATGAAAGTATCAAATATTCGTCTGTAGTGCACTTCGTTTTTAGTGTATTAATGTGTCTAATGCAATAGTTCATCGTGATGGACTTTTATTTTCTTATTAAACGAGATATAGTATTTTATCCCTTTAAAACGAAAATAAAAGTCCATCACCATTAATCATTGCATTGGACACATTAATACACTAAAAACGAAGTGCACTACAGACGGATATTTGATACTTTCATTCAATTTCTGTGAAATAATCGCAAAAAATCACCAAAAATGCGACGTTGCGAGCTCAGCACGGATGCACCCTCTTAAAGCTTCTCCCGTAATAACTGCTCTGTGGATACCTACATAGGATTTATGTGAAATATACATGATGTTTAACGTTGTAGGGCATGGGATTGATGGATTGATGTGTGTATTGAGAATGGAAACGTTGACACATTGTTTAGGTTTGATAATAAACTATAGTCCATTTCAAATCTTTTGTAAACAAATAAAAGTCCCGCGAGTTCATTATAAAAGTTAAATATAATAATCATACATACATACATATCATGAAAGAAGATTAACTAAACAGATTTATATGGGGAGTGTGAATGGGTGCGTTGGGAGGGGAAGGCCTAGGCGGACGTTCCGTGATCAAATTGGGGACGTTTTGGAGAAAGGCCAGGTCAAGAGTACCCGAAACCGACGAGCATGTATGAAGAGATTGATGAATGTGGATGAAGCGAAAGAGGTATGTCAGGATCGTAGCAAGTGGAACAAAGTAGTCTCTGCCTACCCCTGTGGGAAAGAGGCGTGACGATATGTATGTATGTATACATATCATCACGCCTCTTTTCCACAGGGGTAGACAGAGACTACTTTGCTTTGCCTTATGCTTTTTGAGATTACTTTGCTTTGCTTTTTCTACTTTTAATAATCATAGTCTAATAATTAAACATACCATAACAATTTCTTCCATACTACCCACGCAGATGGTAAAAACCCATCACAATGGGCGAAAATCTTAAGAATCATGTTACAAGCGGCTACCCATCACTGTTTTGATTCCCTTTTCTATCTATACGCCCACAATCATGCTAAACGTGGCCTTTAGGTCTTGTTACCTTAGGCTCTATCTACCCCGTAAGGGATGGAGACGTGATTTATAGATACTCGTAACTAGCTGTTGCCCGCGACTTCGTCTGCAAAGAATTCGTTAATCGCTATCCCGCGGGAATTTTTCGGAATAAAAAGTAGCCTATGTGCTATTCCAGACTTTTCTCTATCTATGTGCCGAATTTCATCCAGATTCGTTGGGCCGTTCTGGCGTTGAGTAAAAAACAAATATCCATCCATCCATCCATCCATACTTTCGCATTTATAATATTATAATTAATTAACTAATAAGACTAGCGACCCGCCCCGGCTTCGAACGGTATATTATGCATGTATTATACGTATAAACCTTCCTCTTGATTCACTCTATCTATTAAAAAAAACCGCATCAAAATCCGTTGCGTAGTTTTAAAGATTTAAGCATATATAGGGACATAGGGACAGAGAAAGCGACTTTGTTTTATAGTGATTTAGTTAGATAAGACTTATACAGAACCCTCGGTACGTGAGTCCGACTCGCACACACGCACTCACAACTCTAAAAATTTTAATATACTCCAGAGCAAAAATTTATATTTATTTATAAGCCTTTTTATTCCGAACTCGCTTCAATTTCAGTAAATACATGTTGTTGTTGTTGTTGTTGTTATTGTCGTTTATTTTTGTATTTATTTATTAAATTGTCGGGAAATTCGGCGTGCCTCGTGGCATAGGCCTCCTCCGTGTATTGGAGAGCAAAAATATCGGGTCACTTTTCGTAGAACCTTGTATGAAAAGTCACCTGTTATTTTTGCTCATCAGTGTAAAAACTGTAACTTTTATGTTTAAGTGGGTTACAGTGTAACGTTGGTTGCACGTCGAGATATGCTAAATGCGCTATCGATTTGGGATTGCGGGCAATGCGGTGCTCGCTGATTAAATTATACAAACGAGCGGCTCGAGTTACGAGCCGAAGCGGTATACAGCATAATTTCTATATAATATAGGTTGCATCAGGCACCCCCTAACAATAATCCACTGGGGTATATAATCATAGCTATAGAAGCTAAAAAAAATATTTTGAAAAGAATTGGAGTAATCTTTTTTTATATTTTCTATAGGAATGATTATAGTTAATACTAACATTCCTATAGAAAAAAAAAATACTCCAATTTTTTTCAAAATATTTTTTTTAGCTTCTTATTCAAAGTCAAAGTCAAAGTCAAAAGTTTATTTTGCAAATAGGCCGCCGAGGGCTCTTTTACATGTCTTTTTTTGAATCTACCAGCGCATTCGGAAAGACCATCATTGCCAAGAAGAATGCGCCGCAAGAAACTTGGCAGAAAGTCATTTTTTCAAAATAAAATAGATTTACAATAGTACTTAAATTCTACTTAACTTACCTAATACAATTAATACATTTTATAAAAGGGATGTAAAAGGTCCCTAAGTTAAGACCGTACCTTAAATTACATTGGTCTATAGTAGAGATGTATAAAGTCTCTACTGGTCAAAGCGAAACAAAATATGCGATAATGATAAGAAAGAGAAAGCAAAAAGTGAATAAAAATAATCTAAGTTCAGTGGAGGTGTAAAACGCCTCCACCGTCAAATAAGTTAATTGGAGATATCTCCAATGTCGATGAGAAAAAGAGCAAAAAAAATATATTATATATAATAAAAAATATGAAATATGCATTTCATGTCAAGTAAGTAACTGATAAGCTTTTGGATTCCGAAGGCAAGCTTACGTCTGCCGCCCCCAATGTTGGCTCACACGCGCTCATGTCATGCTCTGAAAGCAGAGCGGTACCGAGGGCATGTATAACTTCCGTCCCCACAGGCTCGCTATGGGGACGTTTTAGGAACTTCGACGCTGCTAGCCTGTAACTAGACAGTAAATGAAAAAATAAAACAACAAAAGAAAACGGAAATCTATAAGCTTAACAATATACCTACCTAATACCTAACTTAGCACACATACACATACGACATAGCAATATTTATGTCCTTGTAAATAATTAATAATAATAAAAATAAAAATATTACTAAAGTAAAAAGAAAATAATAATATTGGTATGGTTATATACCCCAGTGGATTATTGTTAGATGGTATCTTATACAGCCTGTATAGCTGTTTATTACATAAGGCTAATCGAGTGTCCCACTGCTGGGCAAATGTCTCCCCTTTTTTCCGCCACTCGTCCCGGTCGAGGGCATGTTCCTGCCACTCTACTTGATATGCGTCCAGGTCATCCCGCCATATTCGTCTGGGTCTGCCAACGCTTCGATGGCCATCTCGCGGAACGCAACGGGTTGCCATTGAGGCCCATCGCTCTAGATTCATGTGACAAACACTTGGATGAATAAGACGACAAACATGACCAGCTCCAGCTAAAAAAATAAAAACCCCCCACGCAATTGAGTACCGTAAACCGGTGTGACTTTGGTTTACGGGGTGACTTTAAAAAGTAATGGTTATGATGACGAAATCAATATTTTTTATTTGCGTTTACTTCGAATCGAATGTCTTCATCGATCGTCTCTGCGTCTACAATGCCTAACATTCACCGCATATGGACATTATTGATTTTAAATAGTGTCCGACCCAAGTTTCGGTTTCGGCCAATTTCGGCCAAAAAAGTGATTTCGGCCGAAGTTTCGGTTTCAGCCAGAATCCGGCCGAAACCTTCGGCCGGGCCGAAATTACTTCGCGGCTTCTCGCGGCTCTCGCATTGGGAGCGCTCGGCCGGGTAGGTATTTGATGCACAGGCGGCCGGCCCAGCTGAGACCAGCGACAGTAGTATGCATGCAGTTTTTTTATTTTGTTTAACAAAAAAAGTACCTGTTCTCATATAAGAAATCCTTGCAATAACCTTACCTTACGATTTGTACAGTAATTTTGAATATTTTGTTTGATATGATACGTCTTCAAAAATTTCGGTTTCGGTTTTGGTTTCGGCTAAAAATCGTGTTTCGGTCGGACACTAATTTTAAAGCAATTAACGGTACCTAATCATACGTAAATAAAACAATTGCCAAAAATGCGTACATTATTTTAGAAAAATACTGATACTCTCCGAACTTCTGGACCGATTTTTATCAAACACCCGACGCGTTATTTTTGCTCGTGAGTAATATACACCATAGTGGATTGTTTCACCCGCTTGTCGCTTGCACTGATTCGATATTCGCGTCCAATTCGATTCCTAATTCAAACTGTACCCAGTTGTGGGAAACAATTAATACCGTCGGTTGTTCCAAACTTGATGCTCGCAGTTTGGTGGCTAATGAATTATTTCATAATAGGTACATACATACTAAAAGTATAGATAGCTTATGTAACTGACGTGACCTACCTATAAACTACCTTCTGTTCAAGAGGTCTCTAGTTCACAGACTCGCGTACCGAGGGTTCCGTACAACAAAAAGCAAAAAGGGTTTGTAAAGCATTTACTTACTTACTTACTTAAATTCGGCAAGTGGTATGTTCAGTTTCAGTTTTACTCATCGGATTTCAAAATAAGCTCTTAGAGGATCCTGATATCCTGGTACTTAAACTCTCCCTCCGTCATACGCCTGACGCGAGTTTAACATTTTTTACCCATCCCAAAAAGCGCTCAACGCCGGTGAAGAAGTTTTCACTTCAATATAAATTATTTTAATTTACGGTTTGATTATTCGATTAATGCATGGCCTGTTTGGAATTTTTAATTTTTATAACAAGCTTTTTTATTATGTATGTGCCAATATCAATTATTTATCCAATAACATACTACACCCACTGAAGGCCATAAATCTTTTTACGACGGTAAAGTTATTAGACATCACGCGGGATGTGGCAAACCCATTTTTGTTGCCCTTAAAAAGGCTATTACACAAGCTCTAAAAATAAATAAAAAATCAAATCATTCATCGAAGGACAGGGTGAAAATCGTAGGAATCAGATTACAGGCGATGCGACTCCATCACTATTTTGATTCTCCTTTCCATCTAAGTATACGCCTTAAATCATGCTAATCATGGTCTAAATGTCTTATTCTTGTTACTTTAGGCGTTGTCTACCCCGTAATAAGGGATATATATATTACACAGGATGCTAGAAAATCACCGGTAACGGTAATTATTATTTTTGTATAAAACAAAAAAATACCACACAATACATAAATAATTTATGCTTTTAAAAAAAATGATTCTTAGGTTAGGTATGTTTGCCCTCTAGTCTTGGATGTTTAAAAAAGTATTTAATAATTTATCTATATCCGTTGTTTATCCGTTGTCTAGTATCCATATTACAAGCTTTGCTTAGTTTGGGACTAAGTAGGTTAAAAAAATAAAGAATGTCCCAAGATATTTTTTTATTTATTTTTATTCATTACTGTGAAAATATCCGCACCTAATTTTCTAGAACCTTATACGCGTATATATATACGTGATGTCTGTATGTTTATCATAATTTTCTAGATTAGGTACCTAGTGCTTTTCAACCTATTTCACGACGCGACCCCTGTGGTTTGTTATATTATTTGGAGCGCTCTGCGGGTGGGCATTCTTTGAATCCAGACAAATATCATGCATCTTTAAGAATAATCTACAAATATATATTTTAATACAACCTTTTGTATAGAATCGACATACTATCTAGCTTACTTAAGCGTATAGGCACCAATTCAGTACAGTTCCCATCCTTACGGAGACAATTTGACCTATAGTCTATTTATTCAATCTAGATACTAAAATGACATTACCTGTGTTGCCTGTTTTTTGCAATTCAAAAATAGTGATGTGCCGACTATCGAAAGTTAACGATAAATTAAATTTAGTATAGATTTTTGTATGTATAAGCTAGTGTAATCACTACATATCAACATAGTATAAAACAAAGTCGCTTTCTCTGTTCCTATGTCCCTAATCCCTATGTCCCTATGTCTGCTTAAATCTTTAAAACTACGCAACGGATTTTGATGCGGTTTTTTAATAGATAGGTAGAGTGAATCAAGAGGAAGGTTTATATGTATAATACAGGTCTAATATACCGTGCAAAGCCGGGGCGGGTCGCTAGTAAACTAATAGGTAAACTTTTAAATTGGCTTGATTATGATACAATAGTATTTTTTTCTCCAAATATAACATGACCAAACCTCTTGTATTCAGACCACATACATTGTCGATGGTTTCGAGTAGGTGTACACCACTAAACAATAAAAGCTGGTATCATTATTTCACAATTTGACATTTGCAATTGTCAATTTAGTATCTAGTATGAATAATTAGACTATAGCCCTAGAACATCACTTTAATATCTCGATAAGTATGTACACACAGCAAAACTATTCGGTATGCACCCTAGTTGTCCATGTGTGTCATTCTATACACACATCCGCACCTATCCGCTGCCTTAATTACACACACAACAAAATGGTTTTGTATCCACACGAGTATTCACACTAACATGGCCTATGTGTGCTGATTGTGTTCTCTGACTACCTTCACATATCTCTTATTGTATAGGTTATTGTTATTCAAACGATTTTGCTCAATGGAAGAATAATTTCGTCATGAATAATATGAGCGCGGTGGCTCAGTCGTACTGATTGGGACTATGAATGTTAAAGATCTCGGTTCGAATCTTGCACAAGTTTGTCTATTTTGTTTTTTTTTTTTTCAATTTATAACTATCTCAAAACCAAATCATGACTACTTCAAACAAGAAAAAAAGAAAGTAAAAGAACAAAATAAGAAAATAAAATCATTGTTTCAAATTGTTTATTACAACATTTAAGTATTTATTATTACCATAAGACTATAACTAATTAAATTAGCAAAATAAAACTGCATGCTTTTCCTTATAATATAACAGAAGAAGGACAACATTTATTCGTAAAACAACACACACTATGGTGACCAGTATTATTTTAGGTTAATTAAAAATTTCTGTTACAAACATAATTTAAAATTACAATACAAATGGTAAATTGAATGCACACCACAAAAGGGCTATTTTTAAGATGTAATTTATTCGAATTAACAAGGGTTTTGAAAAGAGTATCATTTATAAGAATTTCCGATTTATTAAGTTTACTTAAGTCTGAGAAAGATGAACGAAACGTTTTATTTGTCGAGAAATAAAGTCAGCGGTGAAATGAATCGACATGTTAAATGACAGCCATTAACAATAACATCATTGCACACTGGATTAAATCTCCACTTTTAAGTGACTAAGCTACCTAAATTTGCTTTGGATTTTATATCAGATGGATCCCAGTTAATAACAGTTAAGGGATCTTGTTGGGTGCTCAGCCAGTCTTTGACTATGACACAATAACATTGTTATGCACGAAATAGGTCACACATCACTTTTTTTTAGCACTGTTATTACGACCCCCAACCCACTAACTCACAAATCCCATGGATGACATCCAAGCACTTTTCGCCACAAAATTTTTCGTCCATCTTTTTCAGACGTAAATGGTTTTCATCACTAAAAATCACTACATTATGGTATTCGAATCAAAATTATAAATATTCACGATCAAAGTTCATTCTGTTTCTTCTATGCTGGCTGATCCGTTGAAGAATTTTTTTTTGCTGGTTTACGAGTTACGACAATGCTATCCTGCAACATGCAGATGAAGTCGCACACAACGTAGGTAACATTGTCTCTCGTTGATGTGAAATAGGTCCCTTTAGCGTGTGCGGCAACTACTTATGTCAAATGGCGTGAAGATGAGACTTCTTGTTTTGACACAGAAGGAATATTCTTATCGTGCCCCAAGTCTGCATAACGGTGAATCCATAATTGAAGTCTTCCGCTGCAAAATAAATGAAGTTTAATAAAAAACATTCTTCGTCAAAGAAAGTTATTTGAATACATTACGGATACAATAATAAATCATTGTCTTTAACACCATGAAGAAATTTGATGTAAAATAAGAAGTAATTATTTTATCAGACATTTTGTCTACTTACCGATATCAATAAACTTATAGAAATGCGATCCTTATAGAAATATTTTGTTCTTAAAGATCAATAATTTCTGCTCTTTTCAAAAAAGATGATGACTATCCATATTTTGCAAATCACAAGGTATTTCAAAGGCAAAATTAAACAGTTCATTGTTGTAAAACCACTTGTAAAACAAGGCGTAACGAATGGCGGCTAGCGTTGACAAATTCATATTACTAATAATTTGAGGGTAGAATATACTTTATATTGTTAGACGGCAATTAATAAAATGTGCATCGTCTAGCAAATTTCAACCTTATTTCAAAGCTCTTTAAACAACTATTTACACATTGCAAATGCAGTAGTCACAGTTTGGACGTAGTAATTCATAAATTCACCATCTATATTAAATGTCTCGGTGGCTCAGCGGTCACAAAGGCAAGTCGGATACTTGATTTGTGCACTCGCTCTCCAGTAAACCGAGTTCGAATCCTAGAAGAAATGACATTTTTGGATGTTATTTAAATGGCGATGCTGGTTGTAAGGAATATTGGTTGGAAATGTTGGAATTGAATCTCAGACCAGACTTGATGAGAAATAAAAATATAACAAGTTGAATCAGTGAGATGGTAGCTACTACGCTGGTAATAATAGTTCAATGCGTCAGATTGCATAAATTTTAAAGATTCAAGGTCAAAGTAAGACTCGATCCGGGGTGCCTTCTCTTGCCTTACACTTGCGATGACAATATCCAATGTAAGATAATAATGTAAAATGTTTTTAGGAAAATGCAAAAATAAAACAATACTTTTACATTATTTCTGTAGAATTAACCGGAGATATTGAATTTTTAAACCTTTGAGCTAGGCACGATACCAAGGGGATTTTTTAGTTTAATTTGTAATTATTTTTAACTTAGTTTATTATAAACTACCTAACTAAAATAGTTGCAACTTTCTTCATTGTTATTTTATAGTTATTGTTGTTGTTTATATAATAAATAGGTAATTTACAGCGACATTACTTATTTATCTTATTACTAAAAAAAACTGTACTGAGAGGGTAGATATACGATCGAACTCACTCACACATTCACATGTGGATTCTACGTAATGTTCATGTCGGTACTCAACACATAGACGACGTTTGTGTGCGTGCCTATGCTTACCGAATTATTTTGCCGTGTGTACTACGTTTCAGATTACAGCTCTAATAAAAACAAGTTCACTAGCGTCATTTTTTAAGACCTTTAATTAGTTGCTCTGTACATTTTCTCAGCTCCGTTTGACAATTAAATCCAAATTTGAATCTCCAAATTCGCGCTGCCAATGTTGCCACATTAACCATGAATATTCATGGCAAGTGCGATCGTAAACTGGCTGTCCGATTCGAGCTGCGTTCGCACGCATAGACAATTAATTAATCGGCCATTGTTGGACCAGCTGGGCATAGACAGACGCATTAAATTTTATGGCCACAGCGCACTCGATACACGTGTTACCTAGTAACTAACCTAGTATATTATTATAAGACAACGGAACTTAATCACGTAAACAAAAAGTATTTTTGTAAATACCTCGACGTTTCGGACGCGACTTGGCATCCATGGTCTCGAGAGGACTGGAGTGGCAGGTATCAACATCTTCTAGCTGCACGGGTTTTCCTAACTACCCGCACTTGGTCTTTATTATTAGTTTCTTCACTAACGTCGAGGTATTTACAAAAATAATTTTTGTTTTCGTGATAAAATCGCCAAAGTTTGAATCGATATACATTGGGGAACCTAGTATATTATTCTGCATTTCTACCTTAAGCATGAAAGACAATAACCACATTCGCTATGTTTACATAACTTACGCGGGGCCGAGAGAGGTGCGGGCGGCAGACGCACTACCTGCCCGCACCTCTCTCGGTCCCCTTTGGCGCCCCTGTGCCGCGCGGGGGAGGACTCATCTAAGCGGTCGGTCTATAGTAGTAATTATAGTAGGTAATTATAAGTACTCTGAGACAGATTCGAATGTGGAACATCAACTTCATAATCATATTGTTGTAGATTGTTAGATTTTGTGTACCAATTTCTGATTATGTGTAGATTTATTAGTGGAAACTTTACTGGCTTATGTTTCACCCTTATGTGTTAATAATTAATGTATTATTGTAGGCTGTTTGCTTTCCCAATAAATAAAATAAATAAATAAATAAATATTGTTTTCGTATTATTATGACGCTTTTAATGCTTCCGCTGCGGGCCATTATAGAGGGCTTGCGATATGCGTGAAAACCCAATTTAATTAAAATCTAAATATTCCCACGCTCATCCTGGAATTGACGGCATGTTCCAAATAACTAGATTATACTAGCTGCATTGCAGCTGCAACCAGGCTAACTTGATCACAGCCATGTTCCGATGCTAGTCATGCTAATAAAATTGCCTGGAACCTTGACATTTAGAGTAATTGGAGCGCCGAAAACATGGGTTCGGATTAGGTCGGTGTTGTATAAATGTAGGTACGGAGCAGATATTTAAGTAAGATGTCGCTAAAACATTTGAATTAATTATGATTTTATGTTCAAAGTAGTTCAAACATTCGTAAGGGAGATAAGTTTGTACCTATTCTAATTATTCCTAACGTCCAAATTTTTGGGGTCGTGGTATCTCTATGAGGAATTTGATACAAGTATACATATATTAACCACGGCTTAATCCCTTACGGGGTACACAGAGCTTAAGGTTAGAAGACCTAAAAGCCACGTTTAGCATGATTGTGGGCGAATAGGATATTGATACAAGTCCGTGGAATAATTACGCGAGTATAAGAGTATGATGATATAGGAGACCTGTGCTCAGCGGTGGGACATTATAATGGGCTGGAGATGAAGATGAAGAGTATTATAGTGATCCTTACGCATTATTTGACGACGCGTTTGGCCAAGTTGGTAGTGACCCGGCCTGCAAAGCAAGCGTCACGGGTTCGAACCCTGGCAAGGGCATATATTCTGTGATGAGCACGAATATTTGTTCCTGGGTGATAGATGTTTCTATCTATTTGAGTATGTATTTTCTCTATATAAGTATATGTACCCATAACACAAGCCTTACTAGCGCTTACTTTGGGACTAGGTCAATTTGTGTGAATTGTTCCCTAATATTTGTTTATTTATTATTTGAGCACCAAGTTCAAGACGATAATTTTATTATATTTATGTCGTAATCGTACCTAATACACGTGGTGAAAAAAATATACCACCGTTAATTTTAATATTTATGTACTTTGTTACAGGTAACTTCCAAGGTGACATAGCCTTGCAAGATACTGACTTCAAACCAATGAAGCCAGCTTCTAAAATCAACAAGTCTCTCCAAGAAGAGGTGGAGAGGCTAAAGAAGGAGGTGTTGCTGGAAGGCCTGCAAGTAGAAGAGGAGGGTTTGCCAGATATCCTGAGGAAGAGGACCAAGCAGCCGGCGCCGGTGCAGGAGAAACCGAAGAAGTATAATGATGCCATGCTGATGACGAAGGTAAGACTTCAAAATATAGGAAAAAAACTGTAGTTAATTCCCGCTTTAATAAGCGGTACAATATACACTTACCTCAAGCAGTTTGTTTAGTTGCTGAAAGCAAAGACAGGTTAACGACGCTAACGATGTATTTAATATTTCACAGATTTTACCATCAGGATTAGACAAATCAATACTCTTGAAAAATGGCAAATTGCCACCAGGAGAGATGCTAGATAATTTAACTAATTTAACCAATCAAACCAAAGAAGAGTTAATAGCAAACGAAACAACCCCCCTAGATAATCTGACTGAATCAGAGAGTTTAGAACAGGATGGTGTTCTTGTAGTCAACATATCAACAGACAACATTTTAAATTTGGATGAACTATATCCTAATATCCAAATATCAAGCACCGTGAATAAAGTTGACGAAGTGACTAATAAAATACAAAGTAACAGTCGAGAGATTACAGGAGATTCAAACAATAACATTAAAATGAAATTTCCGCCTGAGAACGTCACAATTGGTCCTTCACCTACCAATGGTGATTTGTCTACAAATGAACAAGACGAAGATAATTTAGAGAAAGGGGTGATTAACAAAACAGAAAGTGATTTAGAGGGAAAGTTCCTAGAAGCTAATGATTTGTTTAAGCCGACCGAGAGTCTACAGAGTTTGGTTCTAGAAACTACGAGCAAACGACGCAGAAGGCGAAGAAGACACGGTAATGGAAGACGGTATGATTGTTTTCATATCGTTATTAAGAATATAATATCCATTGAATTTAACATTTATTTATCCAGAGAGTCCTTAAAGTTCACATATTCAATTTCATGTTAATTAATTTGCATATTCTTTTTCATTTACATTCCGTAAAGTATTCTTTAGTTTGCTATGTTTATCTTTCGCTACAAACAAATAGCTGTCCTTGTCTGACAAGGCGATAGATATGACAAACTCATGTTTCAAAAAGCCGTATTAAATAAATGCCGTAGACTTTTTATTATCTTCACGTCACTGCATATTCCGCAATCTGGTGCGGGAGTTTTTAATTTAATTACTGCAGTATTGCCCGCGTCTCCAATCTACGCTTACTGGTTTTTCCTATTAGAATCGCCAAGCCTGCAATTTTATCTGCAAGAGGAATTTAACTTATTAATCAGGCGTTACTTTGCGGAGGCTCCAGTTGGTGAACAAAAGCCCAGTGGCCTTACCATGAAGTCTTAATGCGATTTAATTCCAATTCAGTTTAGGCTCGCTCACTGTCAAATCCATGCTAAAAATTATAGCGAAAACCTGAACTGAGTCGAAATTGAATCGCATTAAGACGTGATGTTAAGGCCCCTGCTTAGAGTTAAGAGAAGCCCTGCAAGTTTCATCACATCGCCAGGCCGTGATGCAAACGGATTAAAAGTCGTCAACCCAGTGCTACAATGTAATGCAAACTGCAGAATTTTTCTTCAAAGTCTTTCAGGCATTTTTCAGAAAAGAAATCCACTTACCCTTTTTCTCGATTATACAACTTCGATGGCAGTTCTGCTCAGAATCACGAGCACTATTGATTTTGGTATAAGGCAAAAAGTGACCCAAAGTTTTCATACAATTTTCAGTTTCCATTTTGTTACTCTCATACAAGTCTATGGGGATGTAACGAAAAAAAAAAGAAAAAAAAAATAGGACACTCTTATTTACCTACCAAAATCAATAGTGCTCGTAACGAACAGAATCACCGTCGAAGTTGTGAGAAAAAAGTGTGTGGATTCTTTTTCAGAAAAATGACCAGACTTGAAATCTTGTTATACTGTGACTTATGGAAACTAGCACGGTGAGGTCAAAGAGTGTATTTTTCGAGTTGTGAGTCACATAATTTCGGTCGCGTAATTTTTGCTGCACAAAGTCCAACTCATTTTGCGTCGCCGTGTGAGCGAAAGAGTATTGTAAGAAACCGAATGTAGCAGGAATTATACGACAGAATTTACGCGACTCACAACTCAAAAAATTACGTGCGTCTGGCCTCACCCTTACAGTGAAAAAGTAACAAACGGCTTATAGAGACAGGGATATAATTCACCTTTACAAATTTTAAGTACCTACGAATCAAAAGGTCACAAGATGACAGGTAGCGCTTAGCTTTAAACACAAGCATACAAACCATTCAAATCCGTTGCATAATCTTAATGCCGCCCATTCATTAGCTCGTATTGAGGCTATGCGGAACTCTGGCGACGCTATTTTAGTGGTAGACTTTTTTTGTAACATTTTGTATTAGGTACGCTCATTTTGTTACTTATCGCGAGTACACCATAGTTGAATAGTTGAATTTGTACCATGTGGTACTGATAATTCGAAGGACGGATCTAGGTTTTTTTCTGGGGCCGGCGAACGGGCAAAAAAAACAACAGTTAACTTTTGGAAATAAGCCTGAAGTATGTACTGTCCACAGTGCACAAAAAAATGTCCTCCCCCCCCCCTCTCATCTTAAATCCGCCCCTGGAAGATTCAACAGTTTATAAAATTATTGTAGGTACCTACCCGCAATTTTTCATTTACTTAAATGTTCTTCTGTTCCGCAGTCCATTTTGACCTAGCTGGTGTCAGTACTATTGTATATTCTGGTGTAGTTTAAAAATATTAAAGGCGATCGTTAGAACTTTACACAAATGTTTGGTGTGTAACAAAATTACTATAGAAGTGTTAAATGCTCAATATTTTGAATGAAACTTTTTTTTTAGATTAAGAAACGTGCACTCCAGCGAAAGAAACGGCCTGAACAATGTAAGATCAGAAGAACACAGCGAATCACAATCGGAGAGGAAAAAGTTTTTTCGCCACAGAAAAAAGCATTCCAGCAGAGAAAATAGTGTAAACGGGGAAAACAGAAAAATCGTTGTACCTGAACATGAATTTGAGGAAAAATTTAACGTAAAACCGCCTCCGAAGAATCTTAATGGGACAGGGGAGAGCCAGCAATTTAACAATTGGTTTTTTCGTGATACCAACGAAGATTTAGATGCTATGGAAAGTTATCAAAGTTATAATGAGGTAAATTATTCGTTACGAAAGAAAAAATTAACTTAAGTCACTGTACTTTAGGAATATACAAAAATATCATGTTTTGTTGTTGTCATGGTTACTTAGTTAATACAACACTATTGATTTCAAAGTTCTTCAAATAATAAACAAGTCCTAGCGTGTCTCTGATCAGGAGCCTTACCATAACGTCTTAATTCCGACTCAGTTCAAGTTTTAGCTGTCACTTTTAGTAAGAATCTGACAGCGAGCGAGCCTAAACTGAATCGCATTAAGACGTCATGGTTAGGCCCCAGTCAAATACACATTTTTTATCCAGACTCGTACCCGCCACCGTTCCATCCGGGCAGCAACCAACCGCAAAGAACGCATTTGGGAAAACGGCGTGATCCCATACGAGATCGACGGCAACTTCAGTGGCGCCCACAAATCGTTGTTCAAGCAAGCCATGCGGCACTGGGAGAACTTCACGTGCGTCAAGTTTGTGGAACGAGATTCCCTGCTCCACAAAGACTATATCGTGTTTACGGAGAGACCGTGCGGGTAAGACTGCTATTTATGGACTGATGATGCACTTTTGTTTGTTCTGAGCTTCTTCAGACATTACGCGGTTTTCAAAGCACTGTCTGGAGTGGCAGATTATTTTGAGCAAAATTGGCAGACGTGCTCGGGGAAGGG
The DNA here is from genome assembly GCA_963854515.1 of Pandemis heparana. NCBI lineage: Eukaryota > Metazoa > Arthropoda > Insecta > Lepidoptera > Tortricidae > Pandemis > Pandemis heparana. The sequence continues at coordinate 3,092,447 of OY978011.1, read as the reverse complement.
CACCTACTTCAATGTGATTATGGACGCCTCCGGCGACGGGACGCTACCCTCTGCTAGAACGTAGAACCCTTTGATGATAATTTTAACACATTGCACATATTTTTTATCGAGCCTATTTTTTCCAATCAAGTATCGATTATGGCAGCCTTTGAAATATTATTTATTTATTTATAAGCCTTTTTATTCCGAATTCGCTACAATTTCAGTAAGTACATGTTGTTGTTGTTGTTGTCGTTTTTATTTTTTATTTATTTATTAAATTGTCGCGAAATTCGGCGTGCCTCATGGCATAGGCCTCCTCCGTGTATTGGAGGGTTTAGGCTATAGTTCCCACGCGCGCCCAGTGCGGATTGGGAACTTAACACACACCATTGAATTTCTTCGCAGATGTGTGCAGGTTTCCTCACGATGTTTTTCCTTCACCGAAAAGCTCATGGCAAATTACAAATGTAATTTTCGCACATAAATTCCGAAAAACTCAGAGGTGCGAGCCCGGGATTTGAACCCACGACGCTCTGCTTGAGAGGCCAAACCACTAGGCTACCACGGCCTTTGAAATATAATGAATATTAATATATGTTTTCTGACAAACAAATAGTTAAAAAAAAACTGCTTAAGGAGCATCAATTCCAACGATTTTGGCGTTGTCAGCCTCTTAAGAGTTCAATAAATTTCAGATGCTGCTCCTTCGTTGGCAAGCGTGGAGGTGGCGCACAGGCCATCTCCATTGGCAAGAACTGTGATAAGTTTGGCATTGTCGTTCATGAACTCGGCCACGTGGTTGGCTTCTGGCATGAGCATACACGTCCCGATCGTGATCGTCATGTTCAGATCATCAGGGATAACATCATGATGGGTAAGTACTCTCTCACTGTGATCATTTCAAGGTTGTGATCACTCTGGTTCTGCTCAATTTAGGCATGATGAATTGTCTCCAAGCAAGGCAGCGGGCAGGGATTGGAGGGGGAGAGCTGAATATCGAACCCAATAACGTGCCATGGGAGAAGCCGATGTCCAGCAGTGGACTGATGATGATGATGAACTGCCTCCACTCAACTACAATAATGAATTTCTAAGTCTCAACAATATGCGACTCTTTCTGTCTTTCAACAAAAGCATTAAGCACATTTCAGGTACACGAAAATTATTGAACTCATGATCAGTGTTTAGATG